>OY728131.1:1246398825-1247648825 GCA_963277665.1 Viscum album
TGCGTATAAATATAAATATATATATATATAGATTTATTTTAAAATATATTTAATGAATGATTAAATATATTTTAGATATGTTTTAAAAACAAAGAAACTCGTGAAGTTATAGTTGGAACTTGTTTTTAATAGTAAATTGGAATAATTAAATTGAGTAATAAAAGAGAGAAACAATTAATGGAAATAATGAAAAAAATATTATATGAGGGAAAGTGAGTGACATGTGTCTTTTATAAGGAAAGATAAAATAGTGAAAAAAAAAGAATGATATAAATGGAAAGTAATAAGTTTTAGGAAAAAATTATAAAAAGGATGGTTTAGGGAAGTTTCCAACACATGAGAGGAGCCTCACACCCCCTAGATCTCTCTTCTCACTCCCTCTCTCCTCTATTTCTTTTTATTTTATTTTCATTATTTATTCCAAAATTCTATATTCTATAACTTCTTTGATATTTATCGTATTGACACACCATCAGTGTCATTAGGTTCATCTCAACAAGAAAAATTTTAAACATATTTTTTTAATGAAATCAATAAGGTTTCATTGGTGTAGTTAAACTTGGATGTCAACCCTCCTCATAATTCATCTTTTCACATAATTTAGGAATCTCTTGACATTAACAAATGTTTTATACTGGTTATTGACATGATTTTTGGCATGCGCGTGTAGACTAGTGTGAAAACTATGTGTAGGAATCCCTAGATTTTTAATGAATATTTAATTAGGGTAATTTTATTGACAGTTTGGCATGCGTATGTGTCCCATGATACCTATGTTTGATGTTTTATCACATGATGTGTGTGTGTGTTTCCTTTGACATGTGCTTGTGTTGTTCGCATATATATTGTGATGATTGTTATTATGATTTTATTTGACTTGATATGATGTTTCATCTGTAATTCACATTATGTATAATATATATTTTATTTTTTTCTACTACAGTAGAGCATACAGGTTTGTACTATTAGTTTCCATGTGAGATATGACGCATGTTTGGTTGACATGGACGACATGTGAGATATGGAACAATCATGGAACTATCCTTTGAGTGGAATACGCCAGACATTTGGTCAGCATGTACATTTAAAATATTCTAGCTGATGGGATGTGTCGTATACTTATAGGTTATCCTTCAAGAGGAATGTGTTTGATATTGTTTAGCATGTGAGATTTAATGTATGCTTCTAGACTATCCATCAAGAGGGATATGCTTGACATTGGTCAGCATGTAATTGGGTTATCCCTACCAGTAAGAATGCATCGTTCATGATTTTAAGCTATTCTACAGAGGGGATGTTCCAAACATGGTTGGTGATGTTCCAACTAGTATTTTATTGAAGTAGGTATTTTTCTCTCAGAATGATGTGGAAGCAGGTATAGCCGGTCCCTGAGGACATGTGGTTGGTACTTGTGTGATATATTGTTTTTATATCTGTACCTTGTTTATATTCATAAAAAGCACTTGTATATTTGTTGAACTAGTGTTAAGGTCCATTGGTGGTGTCCTACTGAGTCTTGTACACACACCCTACTCAGTAATTTCAGTGCTCTTGTAGATAGCATGCTTAGGGATCCGGTGAAGGTCAAGGTCCCTATGGTGGATGGTTGAGTAGTTGGATCGGGATGATGCTGACATCACTGAATGGAGTTAGAGTGGGATGTCAACTAATATTTTTATTTTACTGGCTTACCCTGTACCCTGGATCCATGTTTAGTCTGGTTATTGTATAATGTATGTCATATTTTAGTTTTTTCATGTATTAATCTGATTATTATTTTTTATTTACATATTGATGTTATTATTTATCAGTCTCATGACATGATACAAAAGGTGTAGTCTCCCCACTGATGGATTTAAACCCTTTCTACTAGTCGGTAGCCTCTTTCTTATGAGGAGCCAAGCATGAGGTCATGTAGCATTCAGCTTAGACCCATTCTTTGGGTCAAAATGTTACAAAATGGTATCAGAGCGGGTTTTAACTAAAATCTATTTCTTCTTTTCCTTGATTTGGGACATGATAGATAGAATTTAGGATGTTTGGGACTCAGGTAGGGGAACTATGTTAGTGACTGATCAGAAATGAATAGTAGACCTATGAGTTTCCATAAAATGGGACAATTATGTTTTGATTTTATCATCGATTAAATTCACCTTGGGTGATACACATGATGTTGATATGTGATTAATGGATTTTGGTGTGCATTCATGCATCATACTAGATATGTAGGTTCACATGCCATATATACTTTTTTATTGCATTAGATAGAGCCCAAATAATTAAATACATGTTGAAATTATGATATGTATCATGGTGCATTATTTATAGCATTATTTTATTTGAGAATATTTTATTCTATGATTGAGTGTATTTATGTAGCTGCAACTAACATGAAGATGTTGGTAATATGCACTTAAGCCTTGAATAGGTGGTAAGTGTTTTATATGAACCTTTCAATGATCTCAAATGAAATTAGATTGCATTGATTGTAAACACCTGTGGTGGAATTAAAAATGTTTTAATATAGAAACTCCTATGGTGGGGAGTAGTGGTTCCATGATCTGAAATGCTTCTCTATGATGAGAATAATTATAGTAGGGAGAATTATAACATCCTAATTTTTAAATGATATTAAAAACCAACTTTTGTTAAATAAATTTCAAGTATTTTGGTGTGAAATTTTAATTTTTTTTAATATTTGGGTTTATTATGGATATATGAAAGTTTAAAATTCATGTTTAACACGTTGGGATATTCTATGGAATATTTTCAGATTTAGGCGCAGAGTCAGCGCAGGATTCTGAGGCCCGTAGAGTCTCAGAGTTGATATAATAAAAATATTAAATATATTTTATTCACATTGTTTTTATTCATAAAATAATTGAATATCTTTCAAACAGTGCATTATATGAGAAATATGATACCATCGTTAGGTTCGGGATGAGGGGTTTACCCTATGAGTAACATAATATTTGTGTGCGTTGAGCATTTGGAAACATCGCATGAAAGGATAACTTATTTAATAGTTTATTATATATTTTTCTGAAAATAATGGAATATCATTCAAAGGGTGTTTCTGATGGAAAATATGAGACCACCATTAGGTCTAGAATATGGGTTTTATCCTAGTCATAACATAAGTTTTGTGTGCATCAGGTGTTTGGTAACATCGCATGTAAAGTTAATAATAATTAATATATAAATATTTTATTTGATAGCTAGAAATATTAATAATAATTTAATAATTATTATTATTATTTGTGTCAAATAAAAAAAATAAAAACATACTTCCACGATTAATAATGGTGTTATGGTGAAAATAATGAGTGACTAAATTAATTAATGTGATATTATTAATCATGTCAATTAAATATAGATGTGAGGTTAATATTGACTTAATAATTATTATCAGCATTTAATGGTTGTTTTTGAAATAGTTATGGTGGAAGTTTTAACATAGATTTAATAATAATAATAATAATATATTGATGTTTTTGTTATTATTATTAAATTAGGAATAATAATTTTGGTGTCTGTATTTATATATAATGTGTGTGTGCGTATGAGATAAATATATATATATGTATATATATACACATGCGGGTGTATGTATATGTAACATGTATATAAATGTGCTAAATATATATGTGCATATATATTTATACATGTGCGGGTGTAAATATATATATGTATATGTATATGTATCTATATGTATATGCGAGTGCATATATATATAATGCGTATAAATATAAAAATATTTATTTATTTATTTATTTATAGATGTATTTTAAAATATATTTAATGAATTATTAAATATATTTTAGATATGTTTTAAAAACAAAGAAACCCATGAAGTTATGGTTGACAAGTGTTTTTTTAGTAAATTGGAACAATTAAATTGAGTAATAAAATAGAGAAACAATTAATGGAATTAATGGGAAAAATATTATAGGAGGGAAAGTGGGTGATGCGTGGCTTTTATGAGGAAAGAGAAAATGATGAAAAAATGAATGAGATAAATGGAAAGTAATAAATGTTGGGGAAAATTATAAAAAGGGGGTTTGGGGAAGTGTCTAATGAATGAGGGGATCCTCACCCCCGGCTCTCTCTTCACACTACCACTCTCCTCTATTTCTTTTTATTTTATTTACATTATTTATTCCAAACTTCTATCTTCCATAACTTCTCTGATATTGACCATATTGATGTGTCGTCTGTGTCATTGGGTTCGTCTCAATGAGCAAAATTTTAAACATATTTTTGTTTATGAAACCAATGAGGTTTCAGTGGTGTAGTTAAACTTGGATGACAACCCTCGTCATCATTCATCTTTGAACATAAGATAGGAATCTCTTAACATTATCACATGTTTTATACTGGTTATTAACATGATTTTTGTCATGCGTGTGTATCCCAATGAGAAACCTATGTGTAGTAATCCCTTTATTTTTAACACATATTTTATTATGGGTAATTGGAATAACTTTTTAGCATGATTTCATGGGCCATGAGACCTATGTTTGATGTTTGATCACATGACTTGTGTCTGTGTAGCCTATTACATTTGCTTGTGTTGTTTTCATATAGATTGTGATGACTATTATTATGATTCTATTTGACTTTATGTGATGTTTGATCTATCATTTTCATTATGTATTGTATATATTGTATTTATATCTACTGTAGTTGAGCATGCATGTTTGTCCTATTGGTCACCATGTGAGATATGACACATGTTTGGTTGACATGGATGACATGTGAGATGTGGCACAAGCATGGCACTATCCTATGAGTGGAATACGCTATACATTTGGTTAGTATATACATTTGGACTATTATATCTAGTGGGATGTGTCACATACTTTTGGGATATCCTTCTTTAGGGATGTATTTGACATTGGTCGATATGTGAGATTTGATGCATGCTTCTTAACTATACATCAATAGGGATATTCTTGACATTGGTTGGTATGTAATTGGGATATCCCTACCATACAAAATGTTTCGTACATGATTTTAGGATATTCCAAAGAGGGGATGTGTCATACATGGCTGGTTATGTTCCTATTGGCATTGTGTCGAAGTAGGTATTTTTCTCCCAGCATGATGCTTAAATAGATAGATTTGGTCCCTGAGCACCTGTCATGTGGTTGGTACTTGTGTGATATATTTTTTTTATATGTACCTTGTTTATGTTCATATAATTCAATTTTATATTGTATGCACTGGTGTTAAGGTCCATTGGTGGTGTCTTACTGATTCGTGTACTCACACCCTACTCAGGTATTTCGGTGTGCTGGTAGATAGCATGCTTAGGGATTCAGAGCAGGGAAAGGGCCCTGTGGTGGATGGTTAAGAAGTTGGAGCTAGATGATGCTGATGTATTACTCTTATTATTGAAATTTATTTATATATTGATGTTATTATTTATCAATCCCATAACATGATACAGAGGGTATAGTCTCCCCACTAACGGATTTAGACCCTCGCTAATAGTTGGCAACCTCTTTTATACAAGGAGGTGCTCATGACGTCATGTAGAATTCGGCTCGAACCTGATGGTTAGGTTGGGATGTTACAGGGAACGTCCACCTCTAGAAATAATATTTGTGCTAAATCTTTTTTCCTTGTATAGTTCAGGTTAGAACTCAAAATATATACGAATATGGATGAGGAAAAATGATAAAGATCTCACCACTGTATCTAATGTGTCTGGAGGCAAGCTTATGAGGAGATTTTACCCAAGTAAATACCAAGAAATAAAGTAAAATGAAAAAAATATCATGTTTATAAATATATACAACATGTATTTTAAAGAAGAAAATCAAGGTTTGTTGGTTTTTTTTGTGATATATCTAGAAATATGAAATTGGACTATTGGCATGATGTGTTAGCCTATGGAATAAAAAGAGAGGCTACATCAAGGGGGAATCCTAAACTGATAAAATAACCACATGTGAAAGGTTATAATACATATACACCCAAAATATTTGAAAAAAGTGAAAATATTTGTGGTGTGTGTTGGTAATAGGTGTGATGCATGATTGATAATTCATTTAAACATGTATCAAAAACAAATAGAGAAATAAGATCATAGAAGTTGATAAAGGGAATAAAGAAAACATTGGGAATTAAGCTAGATAAATGTTCTAAACAAATTAATCCCAAGAATATTATGAAGAAAAAGGTGAGTTTTCCTTGGAAAGTAGGCAAAAGAAAAAATCTACTCAAATCAAGTCCAAGAAGTCAAATAAGTATTACACACCAAGTAAATCTAGTTGTTTTTACTATAGAAAAATGGAAGATACCATGGAATCATACAAATAATCCATGGATGTAAGAATTAAAGAAAGATATATTGATAAAAATTAAAAATCAACCCAAAATAGAAGTACTTAATTGCTAAAGATCTCTACTAAGAAACCATTTGGAATAAATAAAAGGGTTGAGCACATTCCTAAAGAATTTTTGGAAATCTAGCCAGCTGATTTGGAAAAGGCAATAGAAATGGAATCTCTAGAGAAGTAAATATACAAATGAAAATAAAATATTCTAAATAAAGAGTAATAAAAATTTTGAGATAGGTTGTTAATGAATGATGACCAAACGGATTCATAGGTTTTATGTGGGAGGTGCAAGTAGTCTGGATATAATTTAAATGATTGTCTCACAATCATAATAGACTAATAATAAATATTGAAGAATATGAAAGTTTCACCAAGTGATGCATATGACTTGATGTCTCATGTTATAAAAAAGATCCCACAAAATGAGAGAAGAAAATAACCAACGCTTCCCAAATAAAACTTAAATTTGAAAAATAGTTACACAAGCATGAAGAGTCCATCCATACTTGGAGCTAAATTGGAGAGAGAAAACTGGTTGAGAAGAAATTCTCAATTCAACTACTCACATTGATGAACAAGGTAGTACACCTTATTCCTTTTCATATGTACTGTGATCATGTTATAAACATGCAAGGAATTTAAGGTGATTCCAGTTCTCAAATAGATAGCTAAGTAAGTTTAGTAATCTATAATAATTATTCCATATTTTAATAAGTAACTATATTGGTATGATTTATCATTTGTAATTTAAAAGAACAATTGAGTAAAAGGTATGACTTGATTAAGTAGATATGGAGATCATCTCTTGAGGGGAAGTTGATCTTGAGAAGCTTCCATAACTCTAATATATCATGAAATTATAAAATTTCTATAAATTTATTTATATATAACCATTTATAAGTTATGAATTCATATTCTCTCACCTTGTTTCTTAATAATTGGTTCTGATATTAAGGAGGGGATTTCTTTTAATCAATGATAAGAATTTGATGAAACTTGATGTGATACAGGGCTAGAAAATGAATCTAAAACCTATTGATCTATGTTTTGAATTTTTTAATTTGTGTGTTGAGATAAGTGTAGGTATTTTGGGTTGAAATTATTAGAAATAAATATCTATTAATCAGTGTCAGGTAGTTCAGACTAAAAATGTTTTATTCATCCCCTAAAGAAGAAAATTGATAAATGGTATTAGTTGGTATTATATTCTATTGATCAATAGATAACTTTTATTTCTAAATAAAACTCTACTATTTTACACACTGATTTTGGCTTAAATAGACTTAGGGTGGAATGATTGACAACATATTTCTTAAGAGTAGAGAGATATCATCCTCTCTCAAATTAATTGTAATTATTATCAATAAGGTATAAAGATAATAAAATGAGAAATAATAATTAAATTGATCAATCCATATTGACATGCCATTTTCTATTATGTATTGACAAAAAATACAAAGGGGGAGATTGATGAACCTACTTTGTGTTTATGTTGTATTTGTTGTCAATAATGATCAAATGAATTAAGGGAAGTTACTTGATGTCAATATGATTATGAAGTTTTTATTTGATGATTTCATGAAGTTCCCAAGCATATTGATGAGAAGTTAGAAATCTTGGATGGAAGTTGAAATTTTCTATGATTTCTAAATAGATTCTTATAGTTCCCAAGAAAGATGGTTTATGTTTAGAAATTGAGAAGATTGGTGATGCATCTTGGAACTTGGATGTAAGATAATTTCATCAATGATTATGTGTAAAAGAAATGAAATTAAGGAGTGAGTTGTTTTCATTATTCATAATGCAGGGAATGAGGAATACACTTGTGACATTTGTATGATCTCGTATTCTTGGTAAAATAGTGACTTGTGTTGAAGAGAGTGTTCTAGTGCAGTCTGCAACAATTTTTGAAAGGTGAGTGTAGCTAGCTACATAGGGAGATTAAATATCTTTTTTTGGTAAGAAAATATGGTTGTAATGTATTGGAGAAACCATTCAAAGGTTATTGAGGCTCAAGGCTACTGAGATTTTTGTTTAAGGTTTTTTTATTAAGTTTGGAATTAATTCAAAGTTTTTGAGAATGGTTGAAGTTTTTTTGAAATGGACCTAAAGTAATTTGAGTTAAATATGGATTTTGAGTTCCGAAGTAGGAATTTCACAAAGGAAAGAATTCATAAGACCTCAAAGTAATACAAAATTCATTTCATATGACTTCACTTACATTTATTATTAATTTAGAAGGATTTTCATAGAACTTTGGTGAAAAATTAAGCCTTTGAGAAATATTTCATGTGAGTTTAAGGTTTTCATATGAATTCACAAGTCATATGAAATCTAGTTTGGCTTAAAAATTGGAAAAAAAGTGTGCATGTATGACTTTTATTGAGATACCATATGAATTCAACACTTAGAGAATTTTTAGGAGTCTATTGGGTGAAAATTTGAGCTTTCAAAATATTATATATTGTGAAGAATGGATAAAATAAAATGATTCTTTTGTAATTTTATTCATAGGTCCAATATCATAATGAATTCAAAACTCTTTTAGATTAAAGATGAGATGAAATAAGTATCATCCAAGGAAGGACTTAAAGTTAAAGGAAGACCATTTCATATCACACTATATAATGTGAGACAATTAAACAAGAAGAAGAAGATATCCATTCCATATAGGAAACTGTGGTGATAATTGTGGTAAAAAAATGATCATATAATGAACATCGTGCTATGGTAATGAGTGTTTCATGTGATATATCCACCTGTGGGAAATAGTGAGTTGAATTGTGCCATGGAGGTGGTTGTGGTGTCTTGAATGATAGAATAAGGACTAAGATGCAAAATTACATGGACCACACCATGGTTCATTTTTATGAGAATTTTGAAAATCTCTTAACACTAAAATTTATCCAAGGTCCAATAGAGGGAGCTCTATACCAAAAAACACACCATGTTATTACATGTCACATATTTATATGTATAAATGATTTAAAAATAATTCAAATTATTGATTTTTTTTATAATTAAAATTTATAATAAGGAAAAAATATTTTAAATATCATGAAGATCAATTCTTAGTCTTAAAATGGGTTGTAAGAATAATTAAATGAGACTGAGTCTTTAGGAAGTTTGAATAAGAATGAGAGTTGAAGTATAATATTTAAGGAGGATTTAAGTGTGAGAATCATGTGGAAAAATATTCACACAATATAGTGAATATATATGAGAAGAATAAAGAAATAAAAAAGATCTTATTGGATATTGGACATATTCTTCAAGTAGAAATAAAAAGAAGAGAGTGTCTTGAATCCAATTGTATGTGATTATTCTGTGAATTTAAAGGGTGAAAAGGGTGATCCAACACTGCATGTAGAGGTTATTACCTATGTGATAAAGAAATAGAATAATAATAGGAGAATAGAGGAACCATCCACATCTACTACTGATCATATTCAAGCTAATAAGATGATAAATACACCCTAAAATCATCTATTGTAGAAGTCTAAGGAAGTTTGTGGTAGCATAATTTATTGTTGTAATCAAGAAAGAAGATCGTTCACATTTTCCATGAGGGTCACAAGAGTTTCATTATTCATCTAATTCACAAGGAGTAGATAAATCCTATATTATGTTGATATAGTATAAAGGCAAGATCTTGCTTTTATTATACCTAGTCGATGCTAGGAAAATAGGTTCAAGGTTATACCCGTGTATATTTTGGACAATAACCATGATACACTGAGGATTTAATCATCCTTAAGGAGGCAAACCTCATCAACAAATCACAGTGTTCTCTTATGTTACTTTCCAATTCCATGTTTTCTTGCATATCGACCAAAGAAGTGGTGGATAGAAATAGATATTTTCTCACTAAACAAGTGAAGAGGTATTACAATAATAAAAGTAAAACTGTAATAAAGGTATACCAACACTGATTCACCCCCCCCTAGTTTTGTACACATCCCTATATGATCCTAAGACTTCCCATATTTGTGTTATAAGGGGAATAATCCACCACTATGTCATCTCCATATAATCTAAATATCTAACATGATAACCTTCTACCTTCAAGCATCACCTTGCCTTTCATTTCATTAGATAAAACAATATCTTCATACACCCATTGGTGTATGCAGGTGCGAGAATATCGATCCCAGTAGGATCCCACCAAGTGTTTCATATACATCCTTTGTTAAAAAAACAAAAGCATCCTAGTTTGAAATAAATATATGAAAATGAAATTTGATAATTTTAAAATAAAAAAATATCATCTTATAATTATTTAATCAATTAAAAATTAGTGAAACCAAAATGAATGAAAAAATTTATATCACACATCATGGTGGTGAACCCTTAGGTTATTGAGGCTAAGATCACATTGTAAATAAATTTTATAATATAGGTATACCATAAACTTATAAATTATTATAAATGAATTCACTGGATAATGGGGTGTATAAAACATAACTTAACTAGTCAGGGTGACATGCATAACTAGTGGGAAGAAACCTTTTCCCATTTTTAGATCTCTTACCCAAGCACCTGGGTTTCCCATGAAGTTTAACTAACTTAAAATCCCATTATAAATAATAATTTAATGTAAATTTTCCATAAACATCATGTATTCCACTTGCAGTAATCTATAAAAACCACTTAAGCATTTAAAATAAATGAAGAACCAAGATCTATCAATATATATATATATATATATATAAATTGTACCTAAAAACAACTATAAACCCCCATTCGTTACATTTTAGAAATTATATTTTGAAATCCAAGCGTCAAAGGTTCAATTAATAAAGATAGAATATGAAACCACTTTCCTTAATCAATTATATACATTTATTCTGAGGGTGAATCAACTTGATATAAGAATAATAGACCCTTAAAAGGCAAGGACGAACTCTGGCATCAAAACCATTGGCATAAATTTCAGATAAGATAAACCTTGTGTTTTTATAACTATAAGGGAGGCTTAAACCAATAGGAATAGAGAATATAATTAAGAAGAAATGGAGGAACCACTTACTTGAGGGTCTCTCGATGGTTATAGATTAAACATACACCAAAACCAAGAGAGGGAAGAAGGTTGTGAGGAGATTATGCATAAAGGGGACTAGTGCATTCAAAATGGGGAGAAGAAGAGAGTTAAAGGGGGATAAATTAGGAAGGGATGGTTTAAGAATATGGTATTTTAGTTTTAAAAAATTTGGGTAGAGGTGGACCATGATGTGGTTCTATGAGCTATGGTGTTGTTCCCCTCTCTGAACACCCCTATGGAATTACCTTCTAGGCCGCATCATATTACATCACATGGGGCAGAACCAAGACACCCCCAAATCTAGGATCCCATTAATTGGTGCTCTTAGTTCATAGCACAACATCTCCCATGAGCCCATACTTACATAGCAGTACTCTTCTCCATGGCACAGGTATCCCTCCTCGAACAAAGAGGAAAAAAATTCTCTCTTGAGAAAAGGGACCCTCCATGCTATAGTGCCTTAGGAAACTATGTGTCCTACTAAAGTTTGAGCCTGTAAACTCTAAAAATGATTAAAAATTTTTTAATAATTAAAATACTAAAAAATTGAAATTAAAATTATTAAATAAGAGGTCGCATACACAAAAAAACATCATGGGTGTGACATGGATTGTTACACACTTTGTCTTTGGTATAATAGGGGTGTATGGTTCATATTTGGAGTCCCTGCTACCTGATATTTATGAGATACCTATAATTATAACCTTTATACTTTTATACCTTTATTACGCAAGACTTGGATCTTAGATAATCAAGGGGTGGTTGGTTATGTTGTTGATCATTCCATCAATTCAAGATTAACCAAGATGGGATTTAACCTATCATATGATGGGTATGGAATCTAGGCCCTTGATTGAGATAGATATAGGAAATTTATGACTATACCTAGATAATACATATGATGCACTTATCTATCAGGTGAGGGGTATATGGTGTGCTCAACTATAAAGGTGAATGAAATGTGATATATTCATCAACCTAGATAGTTTATATTCATAGAATTGAGAATGTATGAGTAGTTATATGATATTTACATATTCTATGTCCCATGGTTATTTTATTTCTTGGAAAAACTAATTATATGAAAATTTATGCTTGAATATGTTGTAACTATTGGACATGGGTATAGAGATACATGTGTTTGATGGAGATAACACTAGATCCCTTTTTAATTGGAGTAAACTGATGCTTTTCTAGAGACTTTTATCTTCTTACATTTATAGATTCAGTGATTCGTATTTTTTTCAATTCTATAAAGTCCCATGGGGTCACACTTTCTAGTTGACTTAATGGGGATTGAGTTTTACTTAGAGAGATTCTCTATGAGTGTTTTAGAGTTTATAAAAAAGGATTTTTGGATGGGTATTCATATAGTGTTATATATAATGTGATACATTATGAAATCAAAGATATATTTCCAAAAAAAATTTAGAAAACATATGAAATTATTTTTTGATATTATTTATCATGTTATTATATATGATATAATATAAGGTTAAATAACATTAAGTATATGTGGTTTTAGTGAAAGTGGTAGATTATTGGAGATGTTCCCTAAATCTCTACCATAGTGTGGGATATATGGTGTGTAATATTGTATGACATGCATGCATGCCAATCATATTGTATGCCTTATTATTGATAATGATGGATTTTTTATCATATAATGATATTTGCAAAAGGAAATAACCCCAAAATAGGTTGATATATATCTAAGAAATCAACATTTAAATAAATTGTAAAAATAGAGCATACCTAAAGCCTCCATATTTCTTTGTTCATGGAGAATGTTTGAGGAAGATCATGAGGAGCAGTTGATCTAAGACTACTTCCTTAAAAGGGAGGACATCGGTTACAGGATCCTGATCTCAATCAGAGTACTTTTGTACACTTTAAGATGTGTTATCATCTTCACTAAGGGTGATGATCAAGCTATGGGAAGGAAGAGATCTTATGGAACTTTTCATGAAACTGATGATTACAATTACTATAGAATGAATGCACTTAAACCATACAAAAACAAGGAGAACCTCGTATCCTTTTATAGGTGATATATGATGCATTAAGAAGTGTCTGTAATAACTCAAATATTATTATATAATATTCATGATATGAACATAATTTTTAAACCTATTCAAATATAATGTAATATTTTTAATACATTCATAGTGGATTAATAACTAATGAAACCCACATGGGAAGGGCATGAAAAATCATTCATTGTATGCATGTGAGAACTGAGTGTGTATTATCGACCAAGGATTTTGCATTCACTACCACAGTATAGTACTACATGGTTTTAGTTCACATCCAATAATCTCCCATTTTCACTAAAATATCATAGTTACAAACTTTATAACTCTTTTTGAATCCATCCAAACTCTTTTGGATGTAGTTTTATCAATAACTATTTATTTTGAACAAACACTTATTCCAAAATTTTATCCTTATCCATGGGCCTAACTGTGTGACCATATGGTCCTTAGTAATGTTGAAAACAAATATGATATCTCTATTCCATAAATGTGAGCAAATAATAGATTCTATCAAAGAATCAGTTATACTCAAGCTACTAAGGGATATAGTGTGATCTACATCAAACATAATCATATCCCTATATGAAAATATCCACCATAAGATATATCATATACATCATATTTATTCATATGAAATCATTTTATCCAAGATTTATAATAACCACTAGACATAGAATATGTTAATCTATTATAGTTCATCTCATCGTTTCTTGATTATCTAAAAAATATTTTCAAAGTTAATGAAAAAATCACATTTCATTCATCTAACAAATTAGTACATCACATGTCAATCTTCTTAGTAGTTGAACACATCATATGTGACTTAATTAAGCATGGCCATTCATTTCTTTAGTCTCATTCAATTAAGTACCATATGATTTTACTTGTCATATAAGTGGAAAAATACCATCATTATTGCACTCTAAATAATCACATGACTAGAAACATACCCAACCACCCCTTGATTAGCTAAGTTCATATTTTTACTTACACAAGTAGGTTATCAAAGTATAAATTTTCTCATTCTAGTTATCTCACCAATCTTGGGTAATAAGGACTGATAACAAGCATACACCCATAAATATATCAATGAATAATATTCCATGAGATATAATTTAGTGAGTCGGTCCAAGTAATAAGTCTCTACTCATAACCTCATGAATCTATTCCTCGTATCTCATATACAAATCTTTATAATGATTACAAGTATCTATTCAATATAATATTAATCATTTCATCAAAACCCATAATACTCTGTGATGATCATCAATTGGGGACAACTCAAAGTCCTACTTTGAGGGGATATTATCATTCAACTATTCATGTAAAGTAAATAAAAACACACATTAATAAATGATAGATTGATATTTCCTTTATTATAAAACCATGATACATTATACAGCCATTACATTGATCACTCAAGTATTGAATACCTAGATACCTAACATGACCCTCATGTTTTTTCTATAGTAATGGATTTTTCAATGGATTTGCTACATTGTCTTCAATATCCACCCAATTGACCTTTAAATCACCCCTCTCAAAAATCTCCCATATGATATGGTATTTTTGAAGGATTTGTTTAGTACTTTGATGAGATCTAGGCTCATTATCCTAAGTGATAACTCCATTATTTTTACAGTAAAGATCGATTGCTCCTTGAATGATATAGACCACCTCTAGTTCATATATGAAACTCTTAATCCAAACAGCTTCCTTTATAACATCTAATTCAGGGATGTACTCTACCTATGTTATTTATTCTTCTATTTTGTCTTGTTTGGAACTATTATAAGAGATATATCCACCATACAGGAAAAACATGAATCAATATTGAGATTTGAAATCATATTTGTCATATTAGAAGCTAGCATATGTGTAACCCTTTACACAAAGATCATCCTCTCCTACAGAGACCAAGAACATATATGTAGTCTTTCTCAAGCACTTAAAGATGTTCTTCACAGCAATCTAGTGAATCTCACCTAGATTATAATGGTATTTACTAGTTATAATTACAGAATAGGTAACATCAGGTTGAGTACACAACATGGAATAGATTATATATCCTATGGCAGATGCATAAGTAATTCTATCCATAATATCTAACTCTTTAGAAGGACCCTAAATTTTCTTAATATTTGTTTCATGTAATACCGATAAATACCAATTCTTAGAGTTCTCCATGCAAAACTGATTTATCACTTTACTAATGTATGTGTCCTGGGTTAGTCCAAGTATCCTTTTTGATCTATCTCTATAGATCTTCATTCCTAGTATATATGAAACAAAACTCTTTTGTTGCATCATCAAACTGCATATTCCAACTCTAAGAAGCCTTCAATAATCCATAAATAGACTATTGAAACTTACACAACTTATGAAACTCATTTATAACTTCAAAACTTTTGGTATGTATCATATACATATTCTATGCTAAATTCCCATTAAGGAAAGTGGTTTTGACAACCATCTAATAAATATCATAATCAAAATGATCTTTTATGGCTAGTAGAATCCAAATGGACTTTATCATAACAACTCAGGAAAATGTTTCTTCATATTCAATATAATTAATATTCTTATAACACTTTTCCACCAAGTGTGATTTATAGGTAAATGCTCTACCATCTATTTCAATTTTCTTGAAAAAAACCACTTGCATCCTATGGTTCTTACCCCTTCAAGTGAATCCACTAAGTTCCAAACTTTTTTAGTGTACATGGAGTCTATCTAAGATTCTATGGATTTAAAAATTTCATAGAATCATAACTTTTCAATAGCCTCTCAGTAGGTAGTCAGTTCATCACCTATAAATGTTACTTTATTATCATTTTCTATGATAAATCCATATCTCTAGGATTCTTAATGAATCCTTTATAACCTTTGATGTTATTCTATAACTTGAGTCGGTTCTTCTTCTATAATTATTTATATAATCAGATCAACCTCCATCTCAGGAACACTTCCTATTTTTTAGTCTTGAACTTACCCAAGTTCATCTTTCCTCTCATTTTCTTCTTGTACAATGTGTTCTTTATCAATAAAAACACTTATTCAATCCATAAAAACTCTGTGTTCAGTAGGGTTATAGAAATAATATCTTATAGTTTCCTTGGGATAACCAAAAATAAGTATTTTTCTGATTTGGGGCTAATTTTTTCTGAATACAATCATTGTAAAAGTACTTTAAATCCCTAAATCATCATAAAATACATTTTTATATGTTTTCTAATCCATATATTATTGGAACCAAGGTTTTTATTTGATATAAATGGAGTATGGTTTGTTTTTTTGTCAATCCTTTCATAGAAGAGCGGTGATTTTTCAAGAAAATGGATCTTATAGTTCAAGAAGAAAACAGTATTGAAGGTGGCATTGTTTTACAGTGTTTGCCAAATTTTTGGGTCCAAAAATTGGAGAATGGAGAAAAGTTATTTTGGAAAAGGAAGTTTCATGAAAGTGTTATGAAGGATTGGAAATTTAAGTGCAAAAAATATTTCAAGATCCTTTCATCAAAAAATGGAAAAGGAAAGAAGTGTGTGCAAACTATAGATTTGCATGAAAGGTGAGTTTTCTTAAGTTTGCATGAAAAGAGACTTGTGCGGATGATACTTGGGTGCTAGGAGAAAAGTTTCACAAAGTTGTGTTCAGGATCATAAATTCCTATAAATAGGTGGTCATCCCCCTCATTTGATAGAGGATCAAAACTTAGATAAAATAAAAGCTCTGAATCAGACAAGTGGTGACTTGCGCACAAGCAGGGAGTTTTGTGAAAGAAGATAGTTGCACGTGATCTAGGATTTGTGATTGAGTGGTGAGTTTCATGTAAGAAGGGAGTTCCATGAAAAGTGTTACTTGATTCTATCAAGACCAAGTGAATATTATGGTGTAGCGCATGAAATAGAAAAGTTGTGAAAAAGGAGAAATAAAACTTGCACGACAACCCCAAATCTTACAAGTATGAATAGTTGTTGTGTGTAAGTACTAAGTTGAGTTGTTTTAAAAAATTTATTATCCATTTTTTTAGTTCAGTTTTTTCAAGTTCATCAATTCTGGACTTCGATTAAAGCAAAATCTCGTGATGATAGAGACAAATACATCAATGAAAATATATTTAAGAGACCTTTAAGTTAATAAACTGAGCAAGACTTCACCCGAGGTAGTGAGTTAGGGGGGTTTGAAAAAGTTTTCTAAGGGACGTAGTGTGATATCACTAAAATCTTATAAAGGCAGTGTTCCTAGCATAGAGTGACCATGTATGAACTTTTTTATTCCACATCTAGTGAAGAATAGTGTATTTTGGTATGACTGGCACACTATCAGTGTATGCTCCTTGGACCAACCCTTAGTGGTGAACCAAGTAAAATTTATGTGTTTTCTTTCTACTTATGAAAGTTTTATTTACTGAAAATTACCATTAGATAGTTTTAACAGGTTCCTACCAATGTGGAAACAAGATCTATCACTAGAAAATAAAATTTTGACACCCTGATTCACCCCTCCCCTCTCATGGTGTTCTAGGGTCCTTCAATTGGTATCAGATCATAAAGTTTTTTGGTGTTAAATATATCCTTAATTGTTGTCATAGATAATTCATTTAATGTTAGGGGAGTCCCAACCTTTGATAGAAATAACTTTTAGATATGGAATAATATGATAAGATCTCATCTAAGATTTATTGGAATGGAATTACTCTTTTCCACTGCACAAGGAATACATGTCACTGATCCAACAGGGCTATCTATGAATAATAAAGATAGGAAAATTCTTGATACAGATTCTAAATCATAGAATTCCATCACTGCATATCTTTATAATGAAATCAATATAAAGGTGATGAGTTATACTTTATAAAAGTATATGTCGGAAAAACTGTAGAATATTTATGAAGGTGACAATAAAGCAAAGGAGGAAAAACTTCAAGTCCTACATAATAAGTTTTATGACTTGAAAATACATCCTGATAAAAATGAAGATACCATTCTTAATAAAATTAATAAATTTGTTGGATCTATACATGTACTTGGTGAATAAATCAAAGATATTGACATTGTGAAGAAAATATTGAGAAGGATTCTGCATCTCTACAATGTAAAGGTGCCAACCCTTGAGGAAATGGATCTATCTAAACTTTCTCTAGATAATCTGTTGAGTAGTCTAATGGAATATTAAATGAGAATCAAACCTTATGATGCAAAGAATTGAGTGAGAAAAGAAATGGATTTTAAATCCATGGAAAACTTGAGGTTCCTAAAGATATAGTTGATGAAGATACTGAGGAAGATGAAATTATTTCTCTTCTTGCAAATAAATTTGAGATATGAAAATAGATATTTGAAGGAAATATTCCCTTTTCCTGTTTTCATTGTGGTAGATTTGGGAACATTTCCTCTTGGTTCTCAAGTATGCTTGATGATAAAGAAAGTGAAGTGGTAAATTCATAGAAGCCTCAGAAAAGGTTTTATCAAAAGGGAGACTTTAAATGTGGAAAGAAAGTATAGAGGAAGAGTTTTTTTAAGAATAATATGATGAGAATGAATAATTTGAGGAATAATAAATAGAGTTTAAATCTAGAACCCACACATATATGATGGATACAATTGAAAAGTAAGAATCATCAAAAGATAAAGCTAGAGATAATCAGTTGATTGCTGATAATGATCTCAATTTGCAACTTAAGGATACTCTTGGAAATATTGAGAATCAAAGTAACATATGTAAAAAGTGGAGATAAGTTGTGGAAGAATCATTAGAATATGTTGATCATCTTGAAGCTAAAATTAAACAACTGGAAGAAGTATTGAAAGAACAGTCAACAACCTTTGAAATTAAAGAATATGGAGTGGAATAGAAGCTCATAATTGAAGAATAGGCAAAGGTCATCAATGAACTTACATCCATAATGGAGGAGAAGTCCAAGACTATTAAGGGTCTTCAAGAAGAAGTTATTACTCTTAGGAGAAAACTTGAAAGTGAATCAAATTCATAGGAAAAAAAGAAGAAAATATATTTTGGAATATTCTCAGATGTTGAGCTGATAAAAAGAGAAAATCATGGTTACGAAGGAGTAGAGAAGGATTTGGATGATCAAAGATACACATGCATGGGAAAAAGTGGAATTGGTTATGATACTGAAACATAGAAGGCTGGAAACAAGATGAAATAAAATAAAGGGAAGCTGAAAGTTGTACATATTGAAAATTCACTAGAAGTATTAACAAAGAAAGCCCCAAATAAAATTGAAAGGAGAACTGAAAACTATCCAAAAGTTTCTAGGAATGATTTTTAGTCAAATATTTTCCCTGAGGAATGTGACATGAGGAGAAACAGAAGTGAGAATACATTTCCTCTTATGAAATTTCAATTCTATGGCTATATGGGTCATACCATGTCATTCTATGAAGAGGTAAGGATCTATTTGAATGGTGAAGAGATAAGAAGTCAACAAAGGAGAATGAATTCATATCCTACTTCTTATAGAAGAAATAATTTCTATGGATGTTTTTTTAATTTTTCTAACTTTGGCCATAAATCTATTTATTTTAGGTAGAGGAAAGGCATAAACAATTCATACAGAACTCATAGACAAGACAATACTCATCAACCAGATGGTGTTTCTCTTAAAAATAGATTTTATCTTATAGAATAAGAGTATGGTTATGATAAAACCGTGCACATGTAAAAGGGATTTTGAAGGCCATGTTCATCCTTCACTCAATCTAATATTTCATAGAAGCAAAAGAAGAAGATCTAGAAATCCAATCTTACTGAAGTCGCTCTCAAAGATATAAAGAATAGTAACACTTGGATTCTTAATAGTAGGTTCTCATCCTATATGATGAAAAATGAAGACTTATTGAAGAATTTTTATAAAAGGGTTGATGGAATATTAAGGTTTGTTAATGATGTTTCTCTTAATATTAGAGGAAGTGGGAGTAAAGAACTGGAAAATGGTGAGATTAAGAAGACTAAAGTTCTTTATGTGGACGGTTTGCATCACAATATCCTAAGTGTAAGTAAAATCTATGAGTTAAGACTTATAGTGAAATTAAATCAAAAGGTTTTAACTATAAAAATAAAGATGGGGAATTCTCTTATGAAAGGATACATAACATATAGCAACTTATATCAGGTTGAAAGTAAAGAGAACATTTTTTATCTGATAGTTGAAGAAGAAAACAACTTGTGGAATCTAAGTTTAGGTCACATTAATTATAAAGAAATGGAAAATATATTTAAGATGAAGATATTCATGGATATCCCCAATCTGAAGCATGAAAGGGAAAAGACTTGTGATTCTTGTATGCGAGGTAATTTGGTCTACAGTTTATCTCATCCAAAGAAGAAAAGGGCATCAAATCTCATTGATCTCATCCACATAGATGTATGTGGATCAATAAATGTGGCTGGAAAATATATATAGAGAGGTGATTAATTTTGTTTATTGATGATTATAGTATAATTTATTGTGTGATAGTTATACATAGGAAACGAAAAGTTCTTGATTGCATGAAAACATATTGCTGAATAGCTGAAAATGATACTGGACGGACAATCAAAGTTTTGTGATCTGATAATAGAGGTGAATACACATCCATTGAATTTGAAAATTACCTAGAGAAACATGGAATAAAACATGAGTTGGATGTTGTGATAACTCCA
Organism: Viscum album; assembly: GCA_963277665.1. Lineage (NCBI taxonomy): Eukaryota > Viridiplantae > Streptophyta > Magnoliopsida > Santalales > Viscaceae > Viscum > Viscum album. The sequence goes on from OY728131.1 coordinate 1,246,419,915, forward strand.
TGAAAAAATGGAGTTGTTGAGCGTAGTAATCGGTAGGTGAACAATATGGCCAGAACTATACTGATTGAGGGTTATATCCCTCACCATTATTGGAAAGAGGTTGTTTAAGCTGCAGTGTATAATCAAATTGAATAGGGCTTTATATGGTAGAAATGAAGACACCATATGAGTTGTGGCATGGAAGGAATCCCTCTTTGAATCATTTTCAAGTTTTCGTAAGTAAATGTTTTATCCAAAACAAATAAGTAAATCAAGGGAAGTATGGTGATGGTGTAGAAGAAGGAATATTCCTCGAATATTCAATGAAGAGAAAGTCCTACAAATGTTTCAATAATCATCTTAGAAAATTTTTGGAAAGTATTGATGTGAATATCATTAAATATAAGAACACAAATGACTCAAGGAATTATTATGATAATAAGATAGAAGATGAGGAAGAATGTGAACATGAAACATATCTAAATACAGATGAAGAGGAAGGCATTCAAAAAATTTATAGGGTCACAACACGATATTGATTCGGAAGAATTATCAGAAGAGGAAACCATGGGAGAATAAAATTCTTTTGAACCTCACGGGATAAATCATAGAGCATAGATTGATCAATCTAACATCATTGGAGATTGGACAACACCCACAAAAATAAGGATAATGAAGAATAATGCACAATTTTTCTTCCTATCAGTTGTGGAAATATCCTCATTTGAAGAAGCTGTAAAGGATGAATCATGGATTAAATCCAAGAATGAATAATTAGATCATATTGAAAAGAATCGAACATGGTATCTTGTTATGAGACCCTAAAGTCACAATGTTATTAGTACGAAGTGGATCTTTAAGAATAAATTTGATGAGAAGGGTAATGTGATCAAAAATAAGATGTGATTGGTGTGTAAAGGATATTCACAGATTGAAGGTGTTGATGTTGAAGAAACATTTTCTCTAGTAGAGATACTGGAGTCGATCAGGCTTTTTCTTGCCATAGAAATTCAAAGAGGATACAAATCATATCAAATGAATGTCAAAAAAGATTTCTTGAATTGTGTTCTTAAAGAAGAAGTCTACAATGAACAACCAATGGGTTTTCTACTTGGTAATGATTAAATTAAGGTTTCTAGATTAAATAAGTTACTCTATGGATTAAAGTAGGTGTCACGAGCATGGTATTCTTGGTTGGATTCATATCTAAAGAAGCTTGAATTCAAAAGAGGAGGAGTGGATCATAATATCTATGTAAATAATTCTCAACAAGATTAGTTCATGGTACTGGTGTATATAGATGATATTATATTTGGTAGAAGCAAGTAGGGATCAGTGGATGAATTTTCCAATCACATAGAATTAGAATTTGAAATGTCTATGATTGGTGAACTCACATACTTCCTGGGGTTGCAAGTGATTCAGAGGAAAGATTACAATTTTATTTCTCAGGAAAATTATGTAAGAGAGTTGCTGAAGAAATTCAATATGCATGAATCCAAACCAATGTTGACTCTGATTGCAGTTGGAACTAAATTTGGAAAGCATGAGGATTGGACTTTTGTAGATCCCACCATGTATAGGAGAATCATTGGAATATTTTTTCACTTAACTACAATGTGGAGATATATTTTCTTTACAACATGCTTAGAGATCCACTTTTAAAGTAAGCTAAAGGAAGAACATATGGTGGTAGTTAAACGAATCATGGGGTAAATTCAAGGTACACACAATTATGGACTATAAATTGTTGTAGGAAGAGATAATAAACTATCAGTGTTTTCTAATGCTGAATGGACTGGAGATATTGTTGATAGAAAGTATACAAGTGGAGGATAATTCTTTATTGGCAAGAAATATGTGGCTTGGTTGAGTAAGAAACAATAAATTACTTCTCTCAGTAATGATAAAGCTGAGTATATCTCTGCTAAAGAGGCTTTCACTCAAATACTTTGGATGAAGAAACAACTAATTGATATTGGTTATGAGGTGAAACTACCAATGGTGATTCACTATGATAACAATAGCATAATTGATCTTACAAATAATCTTGTTCAGCATTCTTATATAAAACATATTGAAATCAAATATCACCTTATCAAAAAAATGAACAAGGCATGATTAAAATGGATCGTGTTGGAAGTGATTATCAAGTGGCTGACATACTGACTAATCCATTGTCAGCACATGTTTTTGAGAAGCATCGATTGAACCTTGGTGTTTAACAACCTCCCAATGCATCATGAGGTTACGGTTGTTCCCCTCTCCATAATTATTTTAACTATTTTTAATATTTTTTTGGAAGTGATGCAGGTTTATGGGGGAGATACAATCCAAGGGGAGTGTGTTTTGAGCTCTATAATGTACAAATACTAGTCTTTGGATTTATTTTCAATGGGGGGGAATGGATAAATTCAATGTTTCAATGGTATAAAGGTGGAGAATGAAAATGGGACTGAAAATTTTATGTTTTTATGGTTATAGGAGAATGGATAATGGAAAAAATCAATGAGTTAAAAAGGGTTTGAATGATGAATTACAAAGTCAGAGAATGATAATTGAGAAAAAAAATCGTTGTTATGAGGAAATAGTCAAATCTTAGCTTGAATATCTTTAAGCATTCCAAGACATAAGAACCCAATTTATTCTCCTCTTGTTTTCTACACTGATCTTTTCTTACGTAGATTTAGAGTGTTGAATGAGTTGTTTCTTGCGTATCAGGTTTTGATAGTGTCTTTATGATTACTTTAGATGAAATGTGGTTTAGTAAGAATGAGAAGACCTCCACATAAAAATCCTAGAATATAATAGGAAGGTTACATAGACTCATCATTGGTCTAAACATGTTTAATAGGGTATGATTCCTCCTTTTAGACACATTATTCCATTTTTGTGTTCTAATAGAAGTGATTTGTAAAACAATTCCACAATCTCTCAGATGTCATATGAATTTTTGCCTCAAGTATTCACTACCCCAATCTGATTGGAAAATTTTAATACTCTTAAAAAGTTTATTTTGTGTTTTTTTCTGAAACTCTTTGAACTTTTTAAAAGTTACATACTTTTGTTTCATCATATACGCATATCCATACTTAATAAAGTCAATAGTAAAAGTAATGAAGTACCTAAAACCACCAATTACTTGAGCACTCATCAGTCCATATAGACCACTATATATGCGATCTAATAGTCCACTATCCCTTTCTTCTTTTCTCCTAAAAGGTTATTTTTTATTTTTTTCCAATAAACAATATTCTCAATTCTAAAAAAATTCATAATCGATTGATTTCAAAAATCCATCTCTATTGAGTCTTTGAGTGCATTTCTTATTTATATGTTTGAGGCAATAATGTAAAAGGTGGGTAGGATTAGAATAAACCCTGAAATTATTAATTTGAATGTTATATATAGGATTATACATGTCTATAATTGAATAACCTTTGATTTTTTGTTTTAAAAAAGTTTTTCATTTGTTGAAAACTAATCTATTGTAAAATAATGTTTTTGAAAATTAGGTGAAACTTATTGAATGTTCGAACCCAAACACAAAGTAAGAGAAAAGTTTTTTTTTTGAGAAAGTTTTTTTTTTCGGATGCAGAGTATTAGAATAAGAAGCACCAGACGTAGAAGTTGTCATAAAGATGAATTTGTTGATCAGATGCATCATCAGTCTTAGATCTATTGACATGATTTTAAAGATTCCTTGGATTTGGTGTTGGTTACAAATTCAGAAGTTTATGAGTGAAGAATTCTGAATGATGTTGAAGAGAATAAAGAAAAATAGTGAAGTCGAGAGTTATAAAGTTCTTTAATTTCAAACCCTAAGTCAGATGATGTTTTTCTGATCTTGGAGTTCTCATAAATCTTGATAAATTCTCATGATAGAAATTTTGAAGGATGAAGGATGTTAAATGTATTTTTAAATACTGTGCCAGTTTTATAGTTCTGAATACATGAACCTTAACACTGATCATCAGAAGTACTAGAAAAAGAAGTTTTTAGAAGACTTAATGAGTTGTAGCTGGTGAGGTCTGAAGAATTTCAAAGTTTTTTAAGTGGATACATCATTAGATGTAAAACATCATAATGATTATTCCATCATAATGAGAAATATTTTGTAATGAAAAATAAATTGGACTAATCTAAGGAAGAAAGTTAGTCAGACTCAGCTAAGGAAGATACATCAGACTAGAAGCAGGCACTAATCAATTAGATTAGAAACAAGAACTGATTCATCAGAAGGATGTTTCACACTAATAAGAACATAAAATAGATTAGAGCTTATGACACTAATAAATCATCATTCTGAGAAAATTGTATGAATAATTCCATTATAATGAGAAGATTTCCATAATGAGGAAGTGTTAGAAAATGTGAGAATCATTTCCATAGGTATATGAAGTCTTTAGAAGTTAGAAAAATGTTTTTAACCTTTCTCAAGTGTCTTGGATCTTTAGGGTAAAAATTAGAAATTGTTAATGTTTTTATTATTAGGTCAATAGGAAAGGATACAAAATCTGAGATGATGAATATTTGATGCATCGGATGATATTTTTATAAGAATGTATATCAGATACAGTTTCTATAAGAAAGTACATTGGACTAATTCTGAGGAAGGAAAATATATCAGAGTGACAAATTAAAATGTAATTGAACAGACCTAATAAGACTGAAGAAAAGTTAGTAAGTTTGAGAAGGCTGGTTTTTGAGAATATTCAAGAAGGTTCCAAAAGAATTGAGAAGAGTTGAAGTGATCAAATATGGAGTTCAATTATGAGTGAATTTCAAGTGTTTTGAATTTGATTAAGTGGGAAAAAAATTTAGTTTCCCACATTTACTATTTTGAAACACCTATAAAAAGATGCATAGTATATTTATGCTTTGTAACATTTTCATGTAAGAAGAATGGGTGGAGCATTGCAGAATTCATGTCAGGGTTTTCTGTCTGGATTGAGATCTCATTAGAAGATCAAAGATCTGAATGTTTTGTTTACTAGATTGAGGAAGATAAAACTGATCAATATTGTACTAATAAATTGAGAAATGTTGATTGATAATAGGTTCATTGTACTAATTCCATTAGACTAGGTTCATCAGACTGAGGAAATTGGACACAGGGACATTGGACTGAGGTTCCAGAAATATTTTTATGGAGAAAAAATTATTGTGATCATTTTCATTTCTGAAAAAAAAAATTGTTTGTAAGAAAACTTTGAAAACGTATGGGAGTCAGTATAATCATTTCTATCAGGTTATAGAAGGTGTCTAATGGGATTTGACACAAGTTTTATTCACTACTTCATTATATTGAATTTTTATAGACCCATGGGAGTGGCTATGGTAAGGATGTAGGTTCTTACACTGAGTCCAAACCTTGTAAATATCATTTACTTTACTTGTTTTCCTACTTTTTCATGCATGAGTTTTTACTAAAATAAAATAAGGTAATGAATTTTAATAGGTTACAGGGGTTAAGTTTCTATAATATTTAAAACTTATAAAAAGTTTAACAACTAATTCAACCCCCCTTCTTAGTTATTATTTGATCCTTTGAAACTTTTATTGGTATCAGAAGGAAGGTTCCCTTGTTGCATCCTTATCATGGATAATCTCAATTTTTTCAAAAGTAGTGGAATTCCTACATTTGATGGAAAAAATATTATGGTTTGAAAAATAGGATGATTTCTTATCTCCTATATCTTGGCTTGGAAGTTATTTATTCTTCCAAAATTGGGGTTCCATCTATTGAGAAAGATGTCTCGATGAATTTTGCTTAAAAGATATATATTGATGTTGGTGGAAAATATAGAAATTCTATTCTTATGTCTCTTTTAGAAAATGTTTATATGAAGTTTATGGGTCTTAAAACTTCAATGGGTATATGGGACAAGCTGGAAAGTATTTTTGAAGGAAATACTAAAGTGAAGGAATCAAAACTACAAATCATGCATAGTAAGTTTGAAGGAATAAAAATGTGAGATGAATAAACTATTGATGAATACTTAACCAGAGTAAATGAAGTTTTTTGTAACATCAGAGGCTTTGGAGATGTTTTAGAAGATTCTAAAATAGTGAATAGACTTATGAGAAACTTTCAAGACAATTTTGATTCTAAAATTTCCACTTTAGAATATAAATATAATTTATCTCTTGATGAATTACATAAATTTCTTATTTATTATGAAATGAGAAAATCTCCAATGTTCAAAAAGAAGATGAAGGATTAAATGGATTTTGAATCTACGAAAAAAATGAAAATTCAAAATGTTTAAGATGATGATCCTTGTAATTCTTAAGACATAGAGGATGATGAATTAAATGAAAAAAATAATGTCTCTCATCTCCAAGAACTATCAAAGAGGAAGATGAAATTATAGAGGAAAAATTCTTCTCAAATGTTTTGAGTGTGGTGAAATTAGACACTTTGCTATGAATTTACCTAAGAAGAAAGTTGAAGAATATTGAGATGATTCTGATGAAAAAAACTCATTTAAAGAACTATAATAAAACTTTTAAATAATAAAAGTCTTCTAAAAAATATAATAATAAGTTTTCTGGAAACAAGAGAAGTATGTTGAGTAAGAAAACTGAATTGGACTCAACTAAAAACAATTATTCAAAATATGAAAGTTCATAAAAGGTTATAACATTCATTTAAAAATTTGATAAAATAGAAGAATCTTCAAATAGTGATGAAGAAGGAGGTGAAGAATATTATAGAGAGTTTCAGATCAGAATAGAACTTGTTTCATGTCAAAACTCTCAAGAAAAAAATCAAAATTATAAATAAAGATAGTGTAATAGTTGTTAAAGGTAAAAATTATATTATCAAGAAAGAAAAAGAATACATCTAGGATATCTTAAGTTACAAAATTAGAATTTATGAATAGGGAAAATGGTTTAAGATCTCAGTAAGAAGTTGGAATCTAAGGAAAAATAAGTCAATAAGTTTTAAAAAAACTTCTTGAGTATGAAAGTGCATTGAGGAAGATGAATAAAAACTTCAAAAAATCCTTGTAAGTAAAATATGAGACTTCTAAAGTTGTTGAGATAAATCAAATCAATAATTAATTGAAATCATCACCCTCCAAAATAATGTTTCATCTAATATTTCTAACATTTTAGGTGATAATAAAAGTTTTGGGAAAGTTTTGATTGATAAGGGATGTGATAAACCTATCATAGTTACAAAATTTTAAAACTATCTCAATAGGAAATTTAGACCACACCCAGAGTATATAGAAACAGGAAGAAGTCATCAACATTAACAAATTTTATGTAGATAAAGATCTTTCTTCAATAGAAAATAAATATGTGATGGCTCTCACTAGTGTTTTAGAATCTTTTGGCATAGGAATTATAATTTTTGGTATAACTTGTCACTTCCTAGAAGAAGGTTTGAACAAAGTGAAAACAATTATGGAATAATGATGAGTAACTTTCCTAACCTACGAGAAATTAAAAAATAAAAAATTCAAGATGTTAGAAACCTTATAACAAAAATCAATTTGAATGTTTGGAAGAATTTTTTGGAAAATGTGATCAATCTGGTCATCATGCCAAAATATGTATGACAATCCTTCCAAAACAATTTTCTTATGGTGGAAAAGAAAGGGAAACTAGAAAGAAGAAAGTTAAGGAAAGATCTTATGTTATTTAGACAACTTTGAAAGAAATTAAAAGGAAAAAACCATGGATACCTGATAGTGGTTGTTCTTTACAAATGAAAGGTGATGTAAAAATCTTAAAACATGTTAAAAACATGATGGTGGAGCAGTTAATTTTGGAAATGGTAGTTCCTTAAAAATTATAAGAATAGGAACTGGTGAGATAGAACCTAAAAAACTAAAAAAAATTAAGTTCTACTTATTGATGGACTCTAACATAACTTATTAAGTGTGAGTAAACTTTTTGATGATAGAAAATAAGTTCTTTTCAGAAAATATTCTTGTATAATTAGAATTATTAAAGGTGGAAAAATTGTGACCATGGGAGAAAGAACTAGTAGAAATATTTTTCATATTGGAAAACTTAACAACTCATGTTATCTAAGTGCTAAAGATGAGAATAAGTTGTGGCATCAGAGACTTGGCCACCCTGGGTAGAAACTTATGAAAAATTTCTATAAATTTGATAATGTATGAAATTTTTTATAATTTAAAATAAGAGAAGAATATGTTTTGTAACTTTTCAAAAAGGGAAGATAACTAATAAAAGTCATAAGAAAGTTGAGATTCAGTCTAATAGACCTCTTAAACTTATTCATTCTGACTTATGTGGGCCGATGATACATAAAAAAACAAAATTTGATTTTTAATTTATCACATTAATTAATGATTTCACTCAAATGAACAATATTTTGTTTATGAAGCACAAGTTATAGTCTATTTAAATGTTCAAATTCTTTAGAAAAGATGTTGAGAAATAAATGGAGGTTTACATAAAGAAGTTGAGAACATATAATGATACAGATTTCACATGTAATACTTTTGAAAATTATCTAAGGAATCATGGAATCAAACATCAATATAGTTATTCATATACCCTATAAAAAACATAAATGCATAAAGTAAGAATATAAGTTTGGTGGAAATGAGAAGATGCATGTTAGCATAATATAAAATCTCAAATATTTATTAGAGAGAAGCTATTAGTACTATTGTACATGTTCAGAATACATTTTTGTTAAGGTCAAAATCCAACATGACTTATTATGAAATGTGGTATAGAAAAAAACATTCATTGAAGTACTTTCAAATTTTATAATTCCATGTTTTCTAAAAATCAAAAAACCAGATCCTGGAAAGTTTGATGAGAAAGCCAAATAAGGAATTTTTATAGGATATTCACCCAATGGAAGAAGTTATAAATATTGTAACAAAAGTTTAAAAAATTTGGTGGATTCATGTGATATGAATGTTATTGAATATCTAATAAAATTTGTTAATAATGTTGAGGAATATAAACTAAAGATATCCATTGAAAGTGAGGATGAGACAAAATAGACTCATCAAGATTCAGAAAAATCATGTGATGATAAAAGTGAAGTTAAAAGAGAAAAATTGAAATTTACTACTTTACAAAAACATGTTGAGTCCAAAAACATTATTGGGTATTAGAAGGATCCAGTTAAAACCAGAATAAATTTTAGATTATAAAATCATAATTCACTTATCTCAAAAGTTGAACCAGAATCAATTTCAGAAGCTATTAAACACAAAGAATGGGTGGATTCTATGAATGAAGAGTTATATCATATTGAGAAAAATGAAACATGGGAACTTTTTCCACAACCAAAAAAATAAAAAAATTATCAGAAAAAATTGGGTTTACATAAACAAATTAAATTAACATGGATAAGTTTTAAAAAACAAACTAAGACTTGTTTTAAAGGCTGTTCATAGGTGGAAGGTGTGGATTTTGAAGAAACTTTTTCACCAGTTTCAATATTAGAAAATATCAGAATGTTTCTAATAGTGGATACACATTAAAATTACAAAGTCTATCAGATGGATGTAAAGTAATCTTTCATAAATGGAGATATTGAGGAAGAAGTTTACATTGAACAAACTTGTGGGTTTATACTTGATGAAGATGAAAACAAAGTTTGTAGATTGAATAAATATTTGTATGGGTTAAAATAATCCCCACATTCCAGGTATTTAAAACTTGATAATTGTATGAGAATGTTTAATTTTTCTAAATGAAAAGTTGATATTAACTTGTATGTGAAATAAGTTAACCCCAAAACACTAATTTTAATTGTGTATGTGGATGATATAATTTTTTTGGGGATGAAGAAAAATTTCTAAATAATTTCTGAGTAAATGAAGAATAATTTTTAAATGTCAATGTTGGTATAATTAACTTTCTTACTTGGATTACAAGTTCAACAAAATGAAAATTATATTTTCTTATCTCAAGAAAATTATTCCCAATAGTTGTTAAAGAAGTTTGGAATGGAAGAATCCAAATAAGTTTCTACTTCTATTTCAGTGAGCATAAAATTGAGTAATGATGAATCTAGAAAAAGGGTGAATTGGAAATAATTTTGGTTGGTGATAGGAAGTTTTATTTATATCATAGCCTCAATACCTCATATTTTTTATGATGTAAATTTGTGAGCCATATATAAGAGTGAACCAAAATAGTCTTATATGTTAGAAGAAAATATAATTCTGAGATATATTAAAGGAATAACTTCACATGGGATTTTATACAAAATAAGTTGTAATATAAACTTTCATAGTTATACTAATGTCGATTGGGCTGGAGATTGAAATGACAGAAAATCAACTTTTGGAGGAACATTTTTCTTGGGTGAATATTGTGTGAGTTTTTATAGTAAGAAATAGAGTTCAGTAACATTTAGCACAACAGAATTATAATATTTTGTAGCTACTCAGGCTTGTAATTAGATGTTGCAGATGAAAGTTTAGATGGAATATTTAAAATTAAAAGTTTCAAAACCATTAAATATAATTTTTGATAATCAGAGTGAATTTGATCATTCTAAAAATCATTGATTAGATGCTAAAAGAGTATAATATTAATTGTTAATATCTTAATATTCATGTGTTTCAAAGTCCATAAACATCAATTTTAGTGCATTTTATAAATTGAACTTCATTTCTCATCACAAGTGAAATTCATGTTTAAAGTAAAAATTTGGTCACAATCAATCATATATTTGTGGAATTAATTTATTTAATTTTTTGAATTTAATATTTTTGGGATATTATTGACCACTTTGTTTGTAACATTTTATCTTTTAGGGTCGATGCATGAATCTCAAGGGAAGATGGATATTTTTCAGCACGAATGAATAAATTTTCTAGACAAAGCATAATGGGCCTAAGGCCCATAAAAAAAGTGGGGCCCACAATCCAAGCCCAATGAAGCTCAAATTTTTACTTTAGAAATATAAAAATATGGTTATCATCTAATTAAACTGTCTTTGGATCTAATTATGAAGTTTTAATCAAGATAAAGGGAGCTGAAGTTGACATTTTAATGGTGGGACAGATTTGAATGCTCATAAAGTCATCCCACTAGATCAAGCATAACTTCAAAACATATGTTCCAACTTGCCTGAAATTTTTAAATCTCTTAGATGAAACATGTAAGAAGATATTTTCTTTTTACGAACCCTTCGGATTTAGGTATATTCAGTTATAAATTCACATGTCAAAAAGGGTGATGAATCTGGATGAATTTTCTGGTCAACTTTGAAACGTCAAATTTCCCTTGATTTTATCACCCTACTTTTGAATCTATCAATTAATGTGGAAGGAATGTATTAATTTTGTGTTGAAATAAGGATAAAAATATTCCTATATAAGGATATGGTGGTTAATGGAATTATCATCCGTGTTTTTCCTTTCTATCGATGTTTTTTTACTTTCAATTGTAATTTCTCGCTTTCATTTTGTAATCACATCGTAAACTTTTCTCATGTAAGTTTTTAATTCACCATAATTTATTAATAAAATTTCTTCTTAATATTATATTATTTTATTATTTTCAATATCAAGTTGATATTTTTGAATCAAGGTGTGAACTTATTCACACCAGCACTTGTGAATTTTATCACACAACGGTGGAGTGATCGTAAATCATTTTTTCTTCTTCTTATTCAATTCCACCTTTTTGAGTATACTACCCACTTCCATTGATATAATAGCATAAATGGAGGGATAAACCTCTAATGGGTTTATCCAAGGGAGTATCAAGGGGATTTATAGGATGTTATTTCTCAGTTTAAAAATTCTTAATCAATTCTATTTTTGAGATTTTCATTCAACGATGCACCTTCTCCTTTGAACTCATCAATTTTACCAATACACATCCCAAGTGATAAAAACATACTATAACTTGGAGTGCTCATAAATATGATATTCCAAGTTTATAGGTGATTATCCTTAGGATAGTGAAGACTCAAAACTATTATATTGATTTGGGAAGTTTATATTTCATTGAAGGAAACTCTCTAATTTAAGACATTGAAATAATTTAAAAATAAAATCATCCAATCCACCTCATGTGATAACCAAGGATCAACTAATTATTTTTAAATTTAATTCAATTAAATCTTCAAAAATATCATTTAATAATTGAATCAATTCAAACCCAAGTTGGCAATTTCATATCCAAATCACCTCTATAGAACGTGTGTTTCTTTAGGTTGCTTATTAGGTCTCTAAGGATTCGATAACCCATGTTATGCTACAAGCGACCGCTTACACCATAAAAATTGGGTAAATTTGGGTGCAAAAAAAAATTATACCATTTTTGGGGACCAAGTAAGTCACCTTAGAACCTCTTTCTATTCTCCCCCATTTCTCTTTTCTCATCCCAATTCTCTTATCTTTTCCCCTTTCTTTTTTTCTTTTTTCTTGGTGCATGTCCACCTACACCCATGACCATTCAAATTGTCTAGTTAGGGTGGATGTTCTTAGTTCTAGGTATTTAATTACACTTAGGGTTCTCTTTATATTAGATCCTAATCTTCATAATACTCCAGATTCAAACATCGAGTTCAATATAATAGGGAATCTTTCACAAAACCAAATCATAAATCAGGGAGGAAATCCAAATGGAAACCAAAATGAGAAATACCCTAACTTGGGAATTGTTTCAAACCAAACCATGAATGACTACCTCACACCAGCCTAGACCAATACAACCTCATGAATTAAGAGTGATAACATAGGATATGCCTAATATGTCTTCAAACCCCATGTCCTGAACCACCTTCTAACCTTTCATGGGATGGAGTCTGAGATGCCTTACCTTCATGTTAAAGAATTAATTGACATTATCGAAACCATGTGCCCACCAAATCAAATTGAATCAGATAAAATGAGACTCTTTCCTTTTTTACTCAAAGATTGAGCAAATAATTGGTTAAATAATTTGAGGCCATCATCCATACACTCTTGGGACCAACTACAATGTGAATTCTATAAAAAATACTTCCCCATCACAAAACAATTGCACTTAAGAAGAGTATCCAAAAAAATTGAAAGAGAGGGAGAAACATTCTATGAAACATGGGAAATGTTCAAAAACACATTAGACATGGTACCACACCATGGTTTCTTAATCCTAGAATAAGTGAGAATTTTATATGAAGGGTTAGGTCCAGGAAATAAATAGTTTATTGACATAATTTACAATGGAACATTCAAAAAAATCCCCAAATGATGCTTATGAGTATTTGGAAAATCTTGCTGAACAAAACCAAACATGGGCAACAACACCTTACTATGTGAACCCACCCAAATCTGGTGGAATGCACAATCTTGGAGGAGAATAAAACCTTAGAAAAAACTTGGTTTCACTCACTAGAAAGGTCGAATAGATCTATCTTAGGAAGGTCCACTAAACCCAAATTATTGATCCTATTTGCACAATTTGTGACAAATATAACCATAAGACTGATAATTTCCTGACCATTCCGTATATCAAGGAGGTTATTTTAGGAGGACCTCCATTATAGGTTAATTATTTTAACAATCAAAATCCAAAGTACCAAACATGTTCAATCCAAGGTACAATGACCATCCAAGCTTCCATTGGAATTAAAATCAACAAAAAACCCAACAACATTATCTCAACCCCGACCCTCAACAAAATTTTCAAACACATAACTAGTTTCAATCACAATAAGTCCAATACCAACAACAAATCAACATTCAATCCAATAGCTAAAGTATCCTATTAGGGTAAACCAACCAACACAAAACACTACCCAATCTGACCCTCAACCAATCCTTGATCAATTGTTTAAGAAAATATAAAAAATGAACACAGAATTATAATCACTTAGACATGATATGAAATCAATAAAAACTAAAAATGTACCCATTTTTACTCATGTTGTTCCTCCCCCAACCTTGAGGGGAGAATCTAGTTACACGTAAATCTCTCGTGAACAACTCAGTGTGGTGACTATTTTAAGGAGTGGTAAAACCATTGAAAAACATGAACCAACCATTACTAATACATCCAATGCTTAAATATATCATGAAAATTATGGTGAAAAACTCATTGAATCTAAAAATCCTGTTGATAATTTTGAGGAACCAACACCTTCGAAAACAATCCTGCAACCTTCTCCATTCTCTCAAAGAGTGAGAATAAATTCCAAACCCAAACAAAATTAAACATTGAGTGAAATATTCTCACATGTTAAGATAAACATACCCCTTTTTTATTCAATAAAAACCATACCTATATACTCTAATTACATGAAGGACTTGTGTACATTCAAAATAAAATTTTCATACAAAAACCAAGTCCTTATAGCAGCTAATGTGAGTACCACCATCCAAGGAACCATTCCACCAAAGTTAAGGGACCCAGGTTGTCCTTACATAAATGTTGAACTTGGAGAGAAAAAAATTGATCAAGGCCTTATGTGATCTAGGAGATAGTGGGAACCTCATTCCATATACAGTGTATTGTCAGTTAGGTCTCAAGGATCTCCAACCCACTCCTGTCACACTCCAACTTTCTGATTGTAGTGTTCAGATTCCAAAAGGTATCTTAAAGGATGTTTTAGTGAAAGTTGAAGATTTTATTTACCCTATGTATTTCATTATCCTTGAAAATCACCAAAGCTTAGGTCCTAGGGATTAAACCATCATCATCCTTGGTTGTCCCTTATTAGCAACAATCAAATAAGTCATCTTTGTTAGGAATGGGAACATGACAATAACCTTTGGAAACATAAGCCTTGATCTCAATATCGATAATCCCAGCTCTCATGTTAGTGATGATGAGGAAGTTCGTGAGGTGAATTTGATAAGTACTATTGAAAATGAACCTAAAAATTATTATAGAATTGCTGATGGATTTATAAGTCAAGAGGATTTAAATTTCATGTATTCTCATGAGGGAAACTTGTATTTATGGCTTGATTATCTTTTATATGGATCCAATAGTGATTTTTCACGATCATTGATCATTGATCCATTGGGAGAAACCATAAACATCGATTCTATACCCATTTCTAAAAATCATCTAGCCAATTTTATGGATGAAACATTTGTTCAAAAGGAACCTATTCTACTAACCAATTTGGAAACTAAAACTAAGTAAAATTCAAGATCTCAACTTTTGTATGAAAATTTTTTCCAACCTGAGGTTGAATTAAAGGTCCATACTCCCTCTCCTAGGTATTAATTCATAGAGGATAACAAAAATCATACAATTTTCATTCCATCCTCTCTTAAATACAATGATAATAAAATTATCCTTGATGTATTAAGAGGGATTAAAAAAGGAATCGCATGGAACATTTTTGATATTCATGGGATTATCCCATTTACTGGGACTAATATGATTTTTCTTGAATCAATTTTAAAACTATCCCACAAACCCCAATGGAGAATAAATCATGATCTAATGGATTTAGTGATGAATATAATCCTTGAGATGTTGAAATTTAGTATTGGTTAAGCTGGGGTTCCAAGTTGAGCTAAAGACTTTAAAATAAGCACTTTCTAGGAGGCAGCCTGGCTTTTGAATTTTCGTTATTTTTTTATTTTGTGTGTTTTTGTTTTTTTTCTTAAGGTAGCCCCTTGGGGTTTCCAATGTGATATAATGGATCTTGTTTGTGAAATTTAGAAACTTTAGCATTTTAATTTTTCCAAATAAAACCCTATCTTTCTAAAGTTCAAACTCATCTATCAATCATCCATAAGGAGTCTACACGTGACATGAAGCCAAATTGATCAATTGCTTATTGAAGGGTCATAAACATAAAACTAGGTGATTTTGTTCCATGGTTTAATTTCAAATCACATCTCCCCTCTTTCTTCCCAATTCTAATCTATTTCTTCTCTTTTCTTTCAAAACTAAGGTTAGTTTCATTATAAGTTGGGGGGGAGTTAAAATCTTTGATTTTATGATAAAAAATTTTAATTCAAAAAAAGGAATCAATTAATTATCCTTTAATTCATTAATGTACATTTTGAAACATGAAAACTGAATTTTAAATGATTTTTAATGCCATGATTATGATTTTAATTCATGTTTATGTTCATGGGCATAGTTTTTGGAATGTACGGTTGTCCGATGTGATTTTTCAAATTTTACATTTTCATCCTATTAATAAAAATTCCAAAGCACGTCCATTGGATCTTGGATGTAAATTTGAGTTCTTGGGTCCCTTTAATCGTAGAATAGGGCTTGAGGCCATTTTTATTTTAATTTGAGTATCAAAAAAATGAAAAAAAAAAGATCACATAGAGTAATGTTTTGTCCAAATATGTGGCATCCAACACTTGGGGATCATGGCTAATAGTTTTCTTGCATAGATTTAGGCTTTATATCTTTATTATAGATAATGGAATTGATAATATGTGTGGTGTCTGACACTTGGGGATCATGAATCCATAGTTGTCTTGCCCAGAGTTAGTCTTTTCATATCTATTATGGTTCAAAAAAACAACAAAAAAATCAAAAAAGAATTGGATACTCATCTTAAGGTTTAATTTGATTCCCACCTAGCACTACAATTTTTTTTCTCTTGAACAAGAAAATGGGTCTCATGTCTTTTGTGATTCATAACACATCATTATGCTTAATTGAAATTGGATGGAATGTGATGATGAATTTTTACAAAGGAATGGGCTTGGACTTGGGATATGATTGGGGACATATCTTGTGTGAAGTAATTTTTGAAAGGTTTCATGATTTTTTAGAATGATGTTTTTATGATCAATGTTTGTTAAAATGTTTTTGAAAAATGTAATTCAATTTCATATTTTTGAGATACATTTTTCTCGGGACTAGAAAACTCAAGTTGGGGGGTGTGACTAGCCATTTAAAGAGGATAATATTCATTATTAATATCTTAATATTCATTATTAATATCTTAATATTCATGTGTTTCAAAGTCCATAAACATAAATTTTAGTTCATTTTATAAATTTAACTTCATTTCTTATCACAACTGAAATTCATGCTTAAAGTGCAAATTTGGGCCCAATCAATCATTTATTTGTGGAATTAATTTATTTAATTTTTTGAATTTAATAATTTTGAGATATTATTGTTCACTTTTTTTGGAATATTTTATGTTTTAGGGTTTATGGATAAATCCCAAGGGAAGATGGAGATTGTTCAGCATGAATGAAGAAATTTTCTAGACAAAGCATAATGGGCCTCAGGCCCATCAAAAAAAAGGTGGGGCCCAAAATACAAGCCCAATAAAGTTAAAAATTTTAATATAGATAGAGAAAAATATGGGGATCATTTAATTAAACTGTGACCAGAGCTAATTCTGAAGTTTTCATGGAGATAAAGGGAGCTGAAGTTGACATTTAAATGATGGGCCAGGTTTGAACGCCCATAAAGTCATCCGACTAGATCGAGCATAAATTTCAAAATTATGTTCCGATTTGCTTGAAATTTTGAAATATCTTATATAACACATGGAATAAGATATTTTCTTCCTATGACCCCTTCATATTCATCCATCTTCAATTATAAATTCACACGCCAAAAATGGGGATGAATCTGAATGAATTTTCTGGTCAAATTTTAAACATCAAATTTCCCTTGATTTTATCACCCTCCTTTTGAATCTCTCAATTAATGGGGAAGGAATTTATTGATGTTGAGTCTAAATAAGGCTACAAATATTACTATATAAGGATCTAGTGTTGAATGGAATTATCATCCATGTTTTTCCTTTCTATCGATGTTTTTTACTTTCAATTGTAATTTCTCGCTTTCATTTTGTAATCGCATCATCAATTTTTCTCATGTAAGTTTTTCATTAAACTTCATTTATTAATAAAATATATTCATAATATTATTTTATTTTATTCTTTTCAATATCATGTTGATACCGTTGAATTAGGTTGTGAACTTCTTCACACCAATACTTGTGAATTTTATCACACAATGGTGGAGTGATCGTAATTCAGTTTTCCTTCTTCTTCAATTCCACCCTCATGAGTCTACTACCCGATTCCATTGATATAATAGCATAAATGTATGGATAAACCTCTAATTTGTTGATAAAATTGAGTATAAGGGGGATGTATTTAATGTTATTTCTCAGTTTAGTAATTCTTAATCAATTCTATTTTTGAGATTTTCATTCAATGATGTACCTTCTCCTTTGAACTCACCAATTTTACTGATACACATACCGAGTGATAAAAATATCCTCTACGTTGGAGTTCTCATAAATATGATCCTACAATTGTATATGTTATTAGCCTTATGATAGTGAATACTCAAAATTATGGGAGTGATTTGGGAAGTTCATATTTCATTGAAGGAAACGCTTGAATTTAAGACATTGAAATAATTTAAAAATAAATTCATCCAATCCACCCCATGTGATAACCAAGGATCAACTAATTATTTTTAAATTGAATTCACTTAATTCTTTAAAAATACCATTTAATAATCTAATCAATTCAAACCCAACTTGTCAACTTCATAGCCAAATCACCTCTATAGAATGTGTGTTTCTTTAGGTTACTTCTTAGGTCTCTGAGGATTTGATAACTCATTCTATGCTACAAGTGACTACTTACACAATAAAAATTGGGTAGATTTGGTCACATCTAATTATGTACAACATTAAATACCAAATCACATTGATATAAAGTTTCAATTTATAAAAGTGAAATTTTCTACTGAATATTTTTTGATGGAATATATCTCAAAGAATTATCAAATTGCTGATATCATTAAAAAATTAATACCAAAATAAAGATTTGTTGATTTGAGGTTGTAACTTCATATTCATCCTCCTCCAATGACTTCCTACACCTCATAAGGAAGACCCCCACCATTCTTTGGATTATGTTGACAATAAGGGAGATAAAGTAAAAAAAATTACATTTTAAAAAGTTTTTATTTATTATTATTTTATGAATATGAATTTTTAGTTATCAGATAATGGGGGAGATAAAAATTCAGGGTGAGAGATAAAGAAAATTAAGAAAAGATAAAAATGATGGAGATTTTATCTTTACATGTCCAAAAAAAATATTATCACCAAGGGATGGAATTCCTTCAAAAACATTACTTTATCATATAGTATGGTGTTAAGAAACTCTCTTTTTAGAAAGTATTTATTTTGGTAAAAGTCAAAAAACTTGAGTTGTTTACAAAAGTTAAGTTATAAATTTTTTTTGAGAGTTGAAAGGGCTATTAACGAGTGTTGTTAAAAAATCCTAAGGAGGAGACTGAAGAACCTTTGATGTTTTTTTAAGTTTTGTATTTGTTGATAACTAATCTTTTGTAAAATAATTTTATTGAAAAATAGGTGAAAGTTTCAGAATATTAAAACCCAAACACAAAGGGGGGAATTTTGTTTTTTGAGAATGTTGTTAACCGGACACAGAGTGTCGAACTGAGAAACACCAGACGTAGAAGTTTTTAAAAAGATGAATTTGTTGATCAGATGCATCATCAGTCTCATATCCATCAACATGACTTTTAATATTCATCAAACTCGATGTTGGTTAGAAAATCATAAGATTTTGAGTGAATAATTCAGAATAATGTTGAAGAGAATAAAGGA
Source organism: Viscum album (assembly GCA_963277665.1). NCBI lineage: Eukaryota > Viridiplantae > Streptophyta > Magnoliopsida > Santalales > Viscaceae > Viscum > Viscum album. Next base: position 1,246,439,452 of record OY728131.1, read on the forward strand.
AAATAGTGATGTCAGAAGTTAGAAAGTTCTTTACTTTTTAACATTAATTCAGATGATGATTTTTCAATCTTAGGGTTATCATAAATCATGATAAAATCTCATGATAAAATATTTTTAAGAATTAAGTGTGTTAAATGTTTTTTAAATATTGTATTGGTTTTAGAGTTCCGAATGAAGAAACCTTGACATCAATATTTGGATCTAGAAGTACTGAATAAAGAAGTTATTATAATTCTGAATGAGTTGTAGCTGATGAGGTTTGAATAATTTTAAAGTTTCTATGTTGAGACATAATCATATATAGAACATCATAATGATTATTCCATCATAATGAGAAATGTTTCATAATGAAAAATCAATAGGACTAAGCTGAGGAATAAATTTAGTCAGAATGAACTAAGGAAGATCCATCAGACTAGGAGTAGACACTGATCTATTGGATCAGGACTAGGCACTGATTCATTAGAAGGATGATTCATATTGATAAGAACATCAGATGGACCAGAGCTGACAACACTGATAAATCACCAGTCTAAGAAAATTATATGAAGAATTACATCAGAATGAGAATATTGACATAATGAGGAAGTGTTCAGAAATGTGAGAAGCATTTCCACTGGTATCTAAAGTCTTTAGAAGTTTCAACAATGTTTTAAATATTTCTCAAGTAGCTTGGAGCTTCTAAGTAAACATTGATACTTTTTTGGTGTTTTTATTATTGGGTTAATAGGAAAGTATGCCAAATCTGATATATGCATTAGATAATGTTTTTATAAGAAATTCCATTAGATGTAGTTTCTCTAAGAAAGTCCATCAGACTAATTTTGATGCAATAAAATCTATCGATGTTATAAAATGAAATGTAATCAAACATGCCTAATTATATTCAATAAAAGTTATTAAGTTTGATAAGGTGTATTTTTTATAAGATTCAAGAAGGTTCCAAAATAATTGAGAAGAGTTGAAGTGGTCAAAGTTGGAGTTCAATTATGAGTAAATTTCGGGTGTTTTGAATTTGAGTGAGTGGGAAAAGTTTTTTAATTTCACACCTTTACCATTATAGAAAATATATAAATATATTTAAAGTTCATTCATACTTTGTAACCTTTTCACATGTGCAGAAAGGGTGGAGCACTGTAGAATTCATATCAGAGTTTTCATTCCAAATTGAGATCTCATTAGAAGGTTGGACATCTGAATGTTTTATTTACTAGACTGAGAAATATCAGACTAAGAAATTTAGTAGAGTTTTATTAGTGTAGTTTTATAATAGTTTCACCATACTAATTCCATTTGATTGGGTTCATTATATTGAGTCAATCGTACCTAGGGACATCAGATTAAGGTTTCGAACACAATTTTTTGGAGCAAAATTTTTTATGATCATTTTATTTTGTGGATCAATTTTTTTGTAAGAAAACTTTGTAAACTGATAGGAGCCATTATAATCATTCCTATAGGGATATATAAGGTTTCTAATGGGATTTTACACAAGTTGTATTCACTTATTCATTATAGTGAATTTCTATAGATCTGTGGGAGTGGATATGGAAAGGATGTAGGTTCTCACACTGAGACTGAAACTTATAAATCTCACATTCTTTACTTTTGTCCTACTTTTTCATGAATTATTTTTTACTAAAATATGATAAGGTAATAAAATTTAACATGTTGTAGGGGTTAAGTTTCTAAAATATTTAAAACTTATAAAAAGGTTAACAACTGATTCAACCCCCCTTCTTAGTTGTTATTCAATACTTTGGAACTTCAATAATGTATAAATCATTCATTATATTTCTAATTTCATAAAACATTTCATTCATTTATATATTTAAACTCCTGGTATTAATAATTAATGAAAATCACTTCTTATCCAAACAATATATAAAGATAAAAAAAATTATAGTGGGGATGTAATAATAGTTTTCCAATTCTAGGATTAATCCACTTGGTAAAATCATATCATTGGTGTCAACCTCTAATTCAGCAACTCTTGCTTCAATACTAACACTAATATATCCTTCACCCTTTATCAATTCCTTCTTATCTTTGAGTATGTACTTTTTATCACAAATGTGTGACTCACACTTCATATCTAATACCCATGAGATAGAGTTAGAGAAATTGATCTCTATAACATTCACATTCAGGGACTCTAAATTATTCTCCTTAAGCTCAATCCTAGGTACCGATTTTTAACTAAATTTTAGGTCATACTTATTAATGATCTCAAAATGATTAATGTGATATATGCCATAAACTACTACAAAGACATATTAGTGTATGAGTTTCATGTTTTATATCTTTTAATTAAAGAATTTTAATGATAGTTCTCTCACTAAAATTGATGACCCCATGCGTCATATCCTTTTAGTGATCCAATATCCATATTTCACTAAGTTCTATGTCACTTTAACATTTCTCCCATTTCTTAATTATTTATATAGGAAATCATCCCAATCATAATAGTTGTGGATTTTTTATAGTTGAGTGTATAAATATTTATCCAAATACATCATATGGAAATAATCAACTCTATTACTCTAATAACCTAATAATATTTGGGTATCATGGTTAGTATAACCCAAATAAAATTCCAATAATAAGCTAACAAAGGATAATCAAGGGACACACAGCTTTATAATGACCCACCCCATGATATAATCTAGTGTTACTTATCACTTTATTTCCTTACACAAAATAATCCATGGACACCCAGATTTAGCATGGCCTTCCCTATTAGATGATCAAGGTCTTGAAAAGTGTCTCTTTGGAAGGAATCCCATACTTAGTATTTGAGGGATTTTTCTTTTAAAAGTATCACCAATTTAATATACATCACATGAATATTAAATTTAAAATTATTACATCTTATGTAATCATTATATTCTCATGTTTTATTCCATTTTTTGTTTACATTCTTATAAAGATTTATTTTTTAGGATCCATATTCCAACAACCAAATTAATGCGTTCTCACCAAATTAATATGTAAATATTTACACGACTCATAGTATGTGTTACTCATAAAAAAATAGAAGTCAAACATATTTATATATATCTGAATACATCATATGAATAATGTATATTAACTCTTCATGTAAAGGTATAGAGTTTTATGAAATTGATAATCTCCATATGAGTAAGTTCATAATAACAAAAAGACAACTTTATTCACCTTTCTAGGATAAGTCGTAAGCCTCTGGTATGGTAGGTGGTTCAACCCCAAGTCTCTCTCCTTTGGGATTCTTTACTCAAGAGAGAATCCAATTAATAATATCTCTACTACCTAATATGCACAAATTATTCCCAACAACTAAATTCAATCTTATAACTTCAATTACTAACTGAGGTTAATGTAGATGAAAAATAAATTTTATAGAGTCATACCTAGCATAAAATGAAAGGATATATCTCCTAGAAGTAGTTTGATAATTAAACTAACGCATACACATTCATAATATAAACAATTTTTATAACTATGAATAAAGAAGGGAATAATCTATAAATAAATGAACAATTCAAATATTTAAACAAGAGATGACCATTTTTGAACAATTCATAAATAAAATCTAACTATAACCCATTTTTCAAATCAGAAAACATTATAAAAATTCCATAATTTTGAATATAAACTCTTTTATACTCAATTAAATTTTAACACTTTCATATTATTTATTATATGTAATTTTAATTCATTATTCAAACCTTTAATCATATTAATTATCAAAATAATTTTTTATGTGGTTTAAATAATTTACAGAAATAAGGCCCCTTTTTAATTTGAACAATTTTAAAATGATCATTTATGAATGATTCATAATTTTAAATATAAAAACTTTTTATTTTTCTATTATTTTATAGCTTATAACTCATTATAAATTATCACTTAATATTTCTAAATAAAAATTTTATTTCTAGATCATAAGGTATTCCATATAATAAGGTAAAATTTAAATTATATATTAACATTTAATATTTAGGAATATAAATGTTTCATAAACATTTATTTATTTATTTTTAATATATCGATAATTAATTAATTTATAAATTATTTATAAATTAAAATATTCAAAAATATCTTTTACCATGATTTATAAACATATTATAAACCATATAAATAATTAAATGTAAAAAAAATTAACACTTTTCTAATTACCCTTATGCAGAATCCTCATTCTTCTAAGGGTAGTTTGCAGTTACCTTTACATAGAAATTCTCCATAAAGGTGAGTCGTGGTAAAAATCACTACATAAAGCTAGTCTACACCAACCTTTACACTGAAATATCCATGTAAGGGTAGATCGGTTGACCCTAATGCATAACTCTTCTATATAAGGGTAACCTTAGAATTACTTACATTGTAAAAAGGTAAACATAAAATACCTTTGCATAGTGACTTCTATACCTTTATGTGAGAGTTTGTATAAGGGTTATTAGTTGATGACCCTTATGTAGAATCTTCTACATAAAGTTGAAACTTCATTACTTTTATCTGAGATATAGTTACCTTTATGAAAATCAAGTTATATATGTAAAGGTAACCATTTCTTCACTGTGTTTTTAATATTTATGATTTTATTCAAAACCATCAATTTAAACATAATGATTCCTTGAAGAAATATCTCTGATACCACTTCTAGGTTTCATTTGATCATCTAATGATCTTGGTAGCAAAAACAAATCCAAAAATAGGTTGATCTATCTCCAAGAAATCAATGTGTAAATAAACCATAAAAATATAGCATACCTGGACTTGTAGTACAACAAACTTCATCTTGCTTTGTTTTTGGAGAATTATTAAGGAATGCCACTAGGATTAGTTAATCAAATCCTACTACCTATGAGGGTTGAACACTGACTGTTGGATCTCGATCTCAATTAGAGGACTCACATACACTTGAATAGGTGTTAGTATCTTCAACAAGTGTGATGAAAAATCTATGATAAGTAATATATATTATGTAAATTTGCATGAAACTAATGATCAAAATTAATAATTAACAAATTCACTCAAGACACACACAAATAAGAAGAATTTATTCTCTTTTACTATGTGATATCCAACACACAAAGATGTGTTTATAATATAAGGACCTGGCCTTATTACATAAATAATCTTAAATTTAGTAAATAAAACACTTCCTATTACATTGAGGATATTTTCAAGTTTATAGCTTTAGATAATTAGGACATAATAAATTCATAACATTACATATTATAATAGAGTGGATACCATAAAAACAGTACTCATTCCTTCCAAAATTTAAAACTTTCCAAATAAAACATGATTTATTTGATAGATCTTAAAAAATTTAACATGTATTCCTTCACTTTATTAAACATCCTTATAACTTGTGAAAATCATTTAAAAACTTGGGATGAGCACAAAAAGCTCGGTAAGGGATATAAAAAAAACACATTAGTCCAAGAATACTTGTAACATATGAAATCACTTTCAAAAGACATAATTATCACCTATATATATACTTACTTTGTGAAACATGTTATTTCCAAAATATTTCCACAAAAATAAGAACATAAATATAACCATAAAGGTATATTGGGCATTACTTACATAATATTGTAACCCTCATGGCTACCTTATAATTTGTGTAACCATCGCAGTTACACATGGAGTAACCATACGGTCGACCTCCAAATTACACATAACCAATGAATTTGAGGGAAATATAGGTCCCAACCTTCATCATAAATAATTCCCAATATTCAGAATATAATCATACAACATGAATATTATCATAAAAACATTGCTTTTGAATTATGAAAAACATAATTTTAAAAGAGGATTTTAAAAGAAAAGTCCCTTATAAATATCATATAATTGAAGTGAGACTTAATAGAGTGGATAGAATATGTATATACACTATAAATAGACATAATTAAACATAATATAATCAAAACCCATCACACAGTCAATTTTAATACCACATAAATAATGAAGTATAAGGTTAACCCAAAGAATGAAAATCGGGTTAAGAATTCTCTTACCTCAGGCTTGTCTTACTTCAAACTTGTTTAAAATTACTATATAATGGTTAAAATAGTATTATTAGTATTTTACAGAAATATTTTCTTGTTTATAACATATTATATGATCATTTAGTCACATCATTTTACCCTTTAATTGTTAGTATTTTTCTCTTTGCACTGTTTTTGGGTGAGTTCTTTACATGATTTCCATGATTGGTTCATGATGAATGTTCTTGTCGATTAGAAGTGAAACTCCAGAATTAGAATGGAAAGATATTTAAATATTTCCAATACCATAATTTATACCATTTATCAATTTTATATTTTATATGAGGATGATACATTAGTTAAAACATTAATGATGTTTGTTTAGATCATTTTAGTGGTTCTTTGATAATAACAACCTCATTTGGTCTTATAAATTAAACCATGAGTACAAAAGAATTATAGAACCATAGATAAAAAATAATACATATATTATAACCTGGTTCAACAATATAAATGGTTTCATGACCATACTTGAAATAATTAATGTAAATTGAAATCACATCGTCCACGATGTCGGTAATTCGACACATCACGGACAATGTTTTTATTCCTTAAATAAGTGGGAGAGGATAAGAATAATGATGATGAATTTTCCATGAACATGAGAACATACAAAATATACATGATTCTGGAGCTTTAATTCCTATTGGTTAAGAGTAGGTGAGGAAAGTATAATAAAAGAAAGGAATCTTTAAATAAAAGAAAACTTGAGAAATTTCTCACGAAAATTCAACAGCCTAACGGCGTCTCTTAAAATTTCATAAAAATAGTTTGATGAGAGAAAGGTTATGTATCATCACTCTTACTTAATATGGATAGTAATGGGATATATTTAATGAAATATCCCAACATAATCCAAAGGGAAAGGAAGAGAATAACACAAAATGATAGAAAAGAATGAAAATAAAAGAGGATGTTTACCTCTTGATCTCTTCTCCTTGAGATCCTTCTTAAAGGCTTTGGTTTTGGTATTTTGGTGAGACCAGTAGATCTAGGTCGTGGAGAAGAGCCTTGGGAGGAGTATTGGGCATAACTTAGGCATGGCACAAGGCTTGAGAGGTGTGAGAAGAAGAGGGAAGTGAGGGTGGTTTTTATAGTGAAGGAGAGGGGATATTTTTCATTATTTTAATCATTATTATAATATTTTTGCCCAAGATTATGAATAGTCTTAGTTCATGTGACCTAAAATAGTAATAATGGAATGTGAGTTCGAACCAATTGGATTTTCATCACTTATTATATCATAAATAGTGTATTTTACTGATAATTTGATTATACGGTATTTTATCATATTTCACTATTCATCGAAAATAAAAGAATTTCAAAAAAATCACAAAAATTTACCCCAACAATTTTTTGACGTGTATAATTAAAAAATTAATTCTATTTTTTGAAAATAATTTTCTAAATATTATTAATTTAATTTTTAAATAAAATCATATTTAATTCAAAAATTAACAATTCTAATTCTATATCTACTTCTATATCAAAATGAAAAATCAACCAAGATGTTATTATCTTAAAACCCTAAGAAAATAAAATAATGATAAAATTTACTATTCATTAGGGGCATATTACTATTCATAAGTATATGTTACTATTCACAAAAAAACAAGTTGGTTTCATCAGACTCCAAATAATTTACTGAACACAATTGTAGATGACAGTTTCTTGAAATTCAAAACATAGTAGTGGAAAATTTATGTTTAATGGCTAGTTATAAATATCTACTTTAAACAAAGTTTCATGCATTTCTATTTATTTTTAGAAAAACTTGGGGTGTTACATATAATAACTCGAATATTATCATATAAGATCCATGATATGCATCTCAACTGTAAAATAATTCAAATATTCAGTGATTTTTTTAATCCATTCATAATAGATAAATAACTAATGAAAATTGTGTGGGAAGGATGTAGAAAACTTTTGCATCATATGCATACAAGAATCGAGTATAGATTATTGACTGTGGATTATGAGATCACTTCCATGGAAAAGTGATTCTTGGTTTTAGTGCACATCCAACAGGGAATACAGTAACAACATGATAAACAATGTCATGTTACTTCCATTAAAACATTAATAAGTTAATATCTAATTCTTCCACACCTGACTATCATTATTATGAGTGTTTCATAGGGTGAAATTCATAGTGAGAGTAATTCATTCATGCGATGAATGCATGGTTGGTCAAAGAATTAACTCATATATTATAAATATATGAGTTAATACATGAGAAAGTTTAGATGGCCTGTATAAGGTGGTAATAACCATGGTATAGTGATTATTTCAAATTTTTTGTGTCCCTAACAATTCTCCTAGTGAATATATCAACCTATCCTCTCTTCATACCATGAGATACAAGCATATCCTGAGAGTGAAAAGGTTTATTCCAAATTAATGAGTGATTTGTTATATCCCATGGATAAACCATATAGGAGTGAGTCATCCATCCACCTATAAGGTATCTTCATCAAGCATGTTGATGGAATATAGTAGTAGTAGTTTGACATTTTAAGGTACACACAAACAGATTATTCATTTTATATATGCATGGTTTTAGTTTCTAGTATGGTAGATCTTGATTTCTTAGGTTCCTAATTTCTTTTGTTTCCTTGATTAATTGTTAATCAATCATTATAAACCCATCACCATTAATTCATTATATATATATATATGAAATTTTTGAAACATATCATATGAAATGATATGGTATGTCATATAGTATGACATCCATAATGTAAAGGCATATTCTATGACTTGTGGGTATATCATTGCTTATGATATATGGATATATTAACACTATAATGTCCAGTCATGTTATATAACATGGAATATCACATTTCACTAGTTCATATCATATGAAACTTAAGGAACTTTATGATTTTATGTGTAATTTTATCTTTAATATTTAACATTCAATAATCTTTAATGACTATCATTGATGTATTTCATTTCATATAATGAATTATATTGGGGATAATTAATTGTTTAAGGGTTAAAATTGGGTTTGTAACAACATTCATAACTCATAACATGTGATTTGATGCATGGGGTGGTTAAGGATTTAAAAAGGGTAGTTGAGGCACATAAATGTTTATATGATTATGCAAGTTTCTACTATTGATTATCCCTCTTCCCAAAACTCTATCTCTTTTATTTACTTTACAATACAAGACACTAGAATATTTTCAGTGATGGGATAATATTTTCCGACCATTGGGTGATTCTTTTAATCCCTAGATACACCATGGAAGAGGGAGTCCTTTGGACACATATTATGGATCTTCATCAAGAACTTGAATGAATAAGGAGTCTAGATCACTTGTCAATTAAAGTTATATGAATGTTCTTCAATTTATATATATGTGTTTGTGTGTGTGTGTGTAATTTCAATTTCATGCATGATAGATCTTATTAATGAGGTTTATAATCATTTCCATTGTGTTGATTAAGTGTTAATAAGTACATATAAATCTATAATTTTTATGAAAGAAGGTCATATGGAATAATACCAATCAATCAATTAAATAAATACACATAAATTAACTCATCATGATCATTGTAACATTATGAGACGAAGGAGGAAAAATATATGTTAGAGAAATATTTTTAATGTAATGGTCTATACCATTATATCCCATCATTTTATATGTTTTTGGAGTTAGATTTTATGGTAGGAGGTTCTATGAAAAAAGGTAGAGTTGGAGCTGACATTTCAACTAGGGATGTAGCCCTAGGTGCTACATTGTTGGTATTTAGAAGAGGTTAGTTCTATTTCTAGGTGTACTGTGGTGTGTCCATGGGAGATGAACCATGTATCTCGAGGGTTAGGATTCCTTAGTTCCACCTTTAAGGGGTTTTTCAATGTGGGTTTATCCACTACAATGTGTTTTTAGTATAAAGTTGATTAGTACGAAGGGGAGGGGAGGGATTACAGTGTGGTTATCAATAATGTGGCATTGAGTTGGGAGTGGTGGATTTTATGGATCTTTTATTTGAAATTTCATTACACTATGGTTCTTGAGATGTAACTTAGTGATTTAGTGGTCAAGTTCCATAGATCTTTCTTTTTTGATGTTATTACATCATGGCACTTATACTATGTCATGGTTGGATTTGAGATCTTCCTTTTGATTTTAGGAGATGAAAAGTTATAACATGGTAATATCCCTTATGTCATGGACCTTTCCTAAGTTATATCATATTAAATATCTTAATTAATTTAAGAGTGGAGGTATTATGGGGGATCATGGTGTGATTTCTGGGATTCGTTTAGTTTAATCCTATTGTGGTATAACCCTTAGCCCTTTCACCATGGTTTTGTGTCTTTCATCCTAGGTATAAAATTGAGAGAACCTATGGACCTTATTATAATTCATTTGTTTCTCTTAACCTTGGGTGACCCTAGGATCATTTTTGAGATACCTTTTAGAGACCTTATACTTATACTTGATCTTAGGCTTAATGGGATCCCTTGTTCATGATCCGAGGTGAGATTTCCTCCTATTATATTTTCTATCTTCCATTATATTGTCTTGGGAGTTTTGGGTATTGATGATGTTTTAGTCTTAGGTATATTGGGACATGTATTTTAATGGATTTTGTTGTTATTTAGGTTGATAGAGGTTAACCATATGTAGTATTGGTCTTGTGGTCTTCTTTTTCCCATATTCTTACAAAAACTACTTATGAAGCACTGATTAAGGTGGGAGATTCAAGAACTCTCTTTGTACATGTGAATTGTGGAAATTTCATGATATTTATTTCATTAGGTGGATGGTAATGATTTATTTAAAGAATATAATTAATTTTATTAAAAATGATATTGATGTAAAGGGGTGTTTCTCATGTGTTTACTCGTTTCCATGATATGAGTCATGTGATTGATGCTTGTTTATTATTATTATTGAAGATTGTTATTATTTTTATGATTCATGTGTTATTGTTTTGATTTTACTACTGGAATAATCTTTCATAAAAAGGTTAATAACCTAAATATGATAAATAAACTGGTTGTGTGAAATTTGATATTGAAATGATGTTGGTTGTGAAAAGAAAGGGAAGCATGGAAGTGTTTAGATACTGGAATTGGTTGTTTTGTGTGGATTTTATGCTTATGGTAGTTATATGAATTGTTAAGTTTTATGTGGGTTGTTATGTGATATTTATTATAGCTTGTTTTGGATGCGATATGTGTTGGGTAGTGGGGAAGTAGTTTTTTGGCATGTAAAGGGGATGTTTTTTAGTAGTGGTGAGGGTTAGTGACATATAATAGTGTGCTGGTTAGTATGGTCGATAGCCATGGTTGGTATGGGATATGTTCTATGATAGTTTTTTAGTGGTTGGTGGATGGTTTTGGGGTTGTTTTATTGTTTCTTGGTAGAAATGGAATGTGATTGGTAATGAAAAAATTGGTAATGGGTGTGGGATGGATTGGTATCAAACATGATTTAAATGAATTTCTTATACATGAGATGAATGAGTAGTGACTAAAAATAAACATAGGTAATGGATTGGAATGGTTATACATTAGATATAAAATTTAATGACATAATGAACATAATATGGAAAGTGAATAGTAAATAAAAAATAGTTAAATGATGTGATTAAAATGGGAGAATATTGGTATTGTTGTGGTTATTTTGTGTAGGTAAGTGGTCTGGTTGATGAGGTATAATTGGAAGTTGTTGTTAGTGGAAAGTGGTGGATATGTGGTGATGTTTTTGGGTTGTGTTGGTTTTGCTTTGGTGTAAACCTACTAGGTTGGGCTTGTGTGTGGTTTTATTATACTTTTATTTTCTTGTGATTTCATATGCACCCTACCTGAGTCAAATATTCTTACTGATGCCCAAATGTTTTGGTTTCCATGTGTTTTCCCCAAACATTCAAGTTAGTGAGGGAATGCATGGATGACTACTCCCTCTTCCCCGCTCTCTCTTTTTGGTGTGAAACGGTAGTGATGTCTATAGGTTTATGTGTTCTTGATATATGATTGATGAGAGAAGGATTTGGTATATAGTTGGGGACATGCATTATAGGAGGGGGTCATGAGGTTGATGTCCTTCATGTTCATAATACCTTACTATCATGGAAATTTTTGTGTAGTTGAGTTATGGATATGTGGTTGTGGATGTGTACAAGTTCCAACAGGATTTTTGGACCCTATGTGGGTTGGGGTAGATAGGTTTGTGGTCTAACCCACATCAGAAGTGAATTTGTAGTTATATGTTGTGTAGATATTGTTCAATGGTATATAAGAGATGATAGCACTATGACATTTTCATTGGGGGTGAGAGTGAAAAAATAGTGGGGAAGTGGGGTGTAATACCCTTATTTATATATTCTTAAATATTATTTTACTATTCTTAGATGTGTTATTTGGTGAGAGATCCTTGGTGAGGTTGGTTGATAGATAGCCTGATAAATGATTGTTGGTTCTGCTATTTATTCACTAAAGCATTAGTATATTTCTTTCACATTTTCACAAGTGGTATCAAGTAGGATCCTAATGAATATAAATGTATGCTCACCCCTATATATATAAAACTTTTTATTTTTCCAAGGTGATTTCAGAGACCGGGTTGAGAATTACTAGCTTGGAACTAGGAGTTGAGTTTGAAGATGCTACTTCGGAGTTTATTTTGGTATTTTTCATTTTTGAAGGATTTATATTTTTATGTTATAATCATGCATTATGGTATTATTATGGATCTTGGTTTTTTTATATTATGGTGTTGATTTTTTTATTTATTTATTTTTTCTTGGGTTATATGAGGGTAATGCCTCCCATTTGTGTTATTGATTCCCTCGGTGTTAGTCACCAAGTCAGGACCTATTATAGGTAGGCCTCGGGGTCACTCTTATCTTTATTTTTGGATCGAGAGGGGATCTTAGTGGGTTTGGTTCATTGCAATGTATTTTAAGAGCAATATATGAGAGTTAGGATGGAGTTTGGAGTTAGTAATTGGTGAGGATTTCATGGGAGCAGTAGCGAAACGGTATCAATCAAACATAGTGTGTGATATAGAAAAAGAGACTAGCTAGGACATAGGTTATTAGGTCCCATATGATATAGTGTGATGACCTTAAGATTAATGAATACCCTAGTCCATATAATAATAATTACAGGGTAGAGACTTAGGAAAGGATCATGTATCATACTTTGTTCTTGTGTTTGAATTATGTGATGTTAGAAAAAAATTAAAATGAATTTAATTAAATTAATATTAAATAAATTCCATGATACCAATCTTGGGGTTTTTTTGACTTGAAGAGAATTATGATGTTCATTGTCTATGTTTACTTTAGGTTAGTGAGGTCCAACATGATGATTTGGTTGATTGCTAGAGGATTTACCTGAAAAAGGGGGATGATCATTGGAGGAAGACATTATGTGAGTTTCAAAATCAAGGATTGGTCAATGTAACAACACCGAATTTTCATGTAATTTACACCTTACTTTCATCCCTTATTTAAGTTATTTTTAGTTATTCTTTTTTTGGGTGAAGTGTCGGGTAACTTCTAGTTAGTTTTGGAAGGTTTTAGAGGTCTTAAAGGGGATTCATGGTTGGCACATGGTTAGGGGAAGCCATATGGTTATACCTAGGAAACTGTGCAGATTTTTTGGATAAGGATAGTGGGAAACCCACAAATAGTGCATGATTAGAGATAACTATGTGACTTCATAGAAAAATATGTATCAGGACATAAGTGAAAGCACAGTTGGCACATAGTTTGGAAAACCATGCATGGAGTATTAATTAATCCAAAAATTGTATTTTTAATCTGAAACCCCTACAAAACCTCTCATTTATTCTCCTGCGCCTAGGATTAAAAAACCTAGGGACTTCAATGGTGATTTTTAGTGGTTACTCTCCTTTCATACTCTAAATCAGAAGTATATAAGGTGTTGAATCATGTGAATTCAAGGTAAGATCCCATTTCTTCCTCCATTATTCACATCTAGCCTATATCTCCTCTTTATTAAGATGAATCATAGATCTAATTTATGTTGGATAAATCTATTTATTCTATCATAATCTAATGGAGAATTTTTGGTTTTTTGTTGGATAGACACCTGTTCAAGAGATTTTTCATCATTTCCTTGAGCGGATCAAAATTTATCACTGGTGGAAAATCCCTTTTGGTAATTAGATGCAGATTTCATCTCTTGATCTAATCCCTTTGATTCCAATCATATATCTTATACATTGATGTATTGGGTCTTATTCTAGTAAATGTTGGTGTGGTGATGTGATCTAGGTATCATTTCTCAATGTATCTTATAATTTAGCATCAACACATTAAAGGTAATAATTCCTTACCATATTGGGCCCTTATATGGAATTGTTTGGCATGTTTGGATCATGTGTATATTCCTTATGTGGATGCCCTTGAATAATAGGTATGTTAACGTGTGTAGGGTGGCCTGTGAGACCTTTTCTTGGTTATTGATTGTGTGTTCTTTGTAATGTTTCACCTTATATGTGGTTAATTCATAGCTAGTGGAATTTTTGATATGCCATGTTGTTCCTTACTATATTGTTTATTACTTGTGTGATATTTCATAGCCTATGGAATATTTATTACTATATATTTCCATGTTGTTTCTTTCTATGTTTTTTATTAATTGTTTAATATTTCATATTCATGGAATACTTATTGTGATATATTATACTTGCTATGTTATGCCTTATATGTGGATTTGTACACAGCTAGTGGAATCTTTGTTTAGTGTTCAGGTTGAAAGGTGTCCCTGGAAAACTTAGTCGAATCCTTAGAGAGGGTCATGGATGGAATTAATCATCGGTTTTGGATCTTTATAGGATATTTATTGCCTAGTCTTATCATGTGATTAGCCCATAGTTTAATGTATATACTCCATTTCAAGAGGGTTTATATATGCCAATATAATCTACCAATGGGGAACGTTCTTATATATAGAGAGAGTTACATTGATTTGTGCATGTCAAGCGTGTGTACCATCGAAGGTGAGTATGTATCCATGAGTCAAAGTTATGAATTAACCTTAAAGGTATATGTGGATATGTTACTTAAAGGTGTAATGTTCATTATCCTTAAAGGTAAAAAGGGTTACATAGTATGATCTAAGTCAAGTGATAACTACTTATGTACACTCTTCTGGTATGGCACCAAAACAAGTATGGACAGGTCTCATGGAATCTTGGTTAACACGTGATCATGTGATGCATGATTGGTTGTATGCTTATTTTTACATTTACATTTACATCATGACATACACCTCTATATACATGTGCACTTATGTTAAGGATGCATTAGTGGTGTCCTACTGGGTTTATATTCACACCCTTCACATGCATCTTAGTGTTTGTTCAAACTTTGTGATCAGGGATCCAGATAAGGGAAAGGGACCTACAATAGGTTTATAAGGAGCATGAAGTTGGGAGATGGACATGGTACCAGGACAAAATCTAGATGGTTGTTGTAATGCTTTTATTTATTATCAATTCCATTTGTACTGCTTATGCTTGTTTAACTACCACATTAGGGGTCTGTTTGATTATTAATGTATGAACTGACATGGAATCTATTATAGTATCTTATTTATGTTTTTAGTATTCTGTTTTTATCAGTTGGATCATTTTTATGTTATTTTTTTTGTTATGATTATGATTGCTAAGGTTATAGTCTTCCCATGCCACTTTAGACCCTCAGCGCTAGTCGGCATCCTCTTGCATATGGGGAGGCATGAATGATGTTATGTGGTAATTCAACTCAGAACTGATGATTCGATTTGGGGGGTTAAAATGGTATAAAAGGACTATGTTTTCATTTATTCTTGTGGGTTTTTTGTATAAAAAAGATAGGTTGTGTGGAACATGAGTATGAGAGTTTCCATGTTCCTAGTCAGCTCATGTGCAAGAGGCCTTCGAGTTACTGGTGATGGGGTTTCTATTACAGTTCTATGGGATTTGAGTTCACTCGTGAATCATGAATAAGAACATATGATCACATTTCATATATATATAATTGTTATTTTCTAAATAGTAGTTCTTTAATTAAATTCCTTGATTTGTGGTATATGTTTAGTGGTATATTTATATTATCTTCTTTTTGATATATTTATGTTGGCATTAGTTAGTTGAACTTGGGAATGTTGTTATGATATGTATATGTGATTGTGACTGACATGCAAATACAAAGGACTAGGACTGAGCCTTAGGTAAAACTATGAGTTTTATACCTTGTATATGGGTATCTTCTAGGATAGGTCTTCTGATAGATTTCCCTTGTGTGTGCCTTATAACTACTTAACTTATTCTCATAAGATATTTTTATAGGAATATTAAACATTCATTTGTCATTTTATAAAAATGAATTATCAAAGATGTAATAATTCTCTTGTTAGGGAGGAAACACTAATTCCACCATAGGGTATGTAAGAGGATTAACCTTATAATAATCTCATGCCTACTCTGATGATTCAGGCAGTAAACCCTCTATATCCCAAAGTCTTATAGATTGCTTCTACTCAGGGAATAGGGGTGTAGAGGATGATGGTTGACATGCTTGATACCTTTAGCTACAACATACTCTATCATTATAAGGCACTAGTGGTCCTTAGGATGCAGCGTACTATATGAACATTATCAAGGGCATCTTTGAGTTGGTGGAGACTCCTGATGATAAGAGGGTCAAGTTGATTTCCTTTATTCTCTAGGGACCCACTAGGAAGGGGTGTTATGGATCATCCAAGTAAGCATGATGGTCTTACATTGGAGGCCTTCAAGGATATATTCTTAAAGGATTTATTTCCCAACACATTGAAGCTGGACCAAGCATAGGAGTTTATAGAGCTTCAGTATGGGATGATGTTGGTTTCTGCTTACTTAGATCATTTTATGGAGTTGCTATGATTTTTCCCCTTTTAGATGTGAATGATGTTTATAAATCTAGGAATTTTGAGAGTATCCTTCTCCTAGATATTATACTTCAAGTTAGGATATTTTACTTGATGATTTATACTAAGGTACTTCATAAGGCACTGACTTTTGAGAAGGGATAGAGGAGGATAGGCTTATAAGTTTTCTTCCATCTTATCATGTACTAGATACCATACTTCCCAATGTTATGGTGAGTTTCTAATTTGGTGGTAGGAATAGTAAGGTTTAGGAGGTATAATAGGGTGGCAGATAGATGGAGCAGAGTGTATCTTCTTCCACTCCATTTGTGGGAGGAGGCTCTACCATGTGATATAACTGTGGATAGAGAGGACATTTTAGTACATTATGTGTGAATCCGCCTAAGAAATTTCACCAATTTGATAATTTGGTTCATCTCTGATGATTTGTTTCTAAGATTCCCCATCCATATTTGAGGATATCAGTTTAGTATATGGGTAGAGGTCCTTAGCAACAGACCCAGGCACTGTAGACTTTGGTGACTCGGGTGAGCCATGAACTGCAAAGGCAAGGTTATTATCTGAATGTAGAAAAGATTTATGTGATGGATGAGGTTCTATCCATTTGTGGATATGTAACTTCAATAGTTAAGGTATGGTCTTGATTATCTCTACTCTATCTATTGCTTTGTTTGTATAGGATATTTCAATTCTTTTATATATGTACATGTCGTTGTTGGCCTAGATTTACCAGAAAAGTTATCTTATGAGTTTATCTATCTATAATCATGTTTGGGAAAGTGAGTAAACCATCTCCAACAATGTATTAAATATACCATAGTTTTGGATGACTATAGACATCTATGGTACTTTATGATTGTAGATATAACTAGTCTCAATGTGATATTCAGAATAGACTAATTGACCAATTATCGAGCTCATATCAACTATTAATGTAGTTGTGCATCTTTCACCATGCATAAAGGAGAGAGTATCATATTAACCGATGAGTGGGATCTCAGAATGGGAAAGATGGCACCAGACCTGAGCTAGGTTGGAGCTATCATAGTGTAAGTATCAATCTTGGCTTTCACCATAGAATTAGTAGTAGTCCCATCTATCTTCCCTCCAGTTGTGGATCATTATTAGTATTTCATCCCATATGAATTTTTAGGTCTTTCTATAGAAAAATAAACTAATTTTGAGATTGATCTTGTACTTAAGGCACAACCGATATTTAGTCTTCCTTATCATATGGAATCATCTGAGTTAAGAGATTTAAAGGCGACATTATAGTATTTAGAGGTGAAGGGATTTATCATACTAAGAACATCTCCTTGGGATGATCCAGTGTTGTTTTCCAATAAGGCAGATGACAGTTTATGGCTCTGTGTGGACTACTGGAATCTAAATTAGGTAATAGTGAAGAATAGACACCCTTTTCCTAGGATTGATGATCTATTTGAACTGTTATGAGGAGCCCAATGATTTTCAAAGAATGATCTTAGTTCAGGCTACCATCAGCTACTGGTCAAATAGAAGGATATTCCCAAGATAATATTTAAGAGAAAATATGGACTATATTAATATTATTTCATGCCTTTTGGGTTGATAAATTCTCCAGCGATTTTCATGGATCTCATGAACAAGATTTTATATCCATATCTTGACTCTTTCATCATTATATTCATGGAAAATATCATAATATATTCTAAGTCCTCAGATATGCATTATAGGAACCTTGAGATTGCATGAGTACACTTTGAATGCATCAACTTTATTCCAAATTTTTGAAGTTCCACTTCTAGATTTTGGAGGTGTGATTTCATGGGTATGTATTTTCTAAGGAATAAATTTTAGTAGACTCAAAGAAGTTAGAGGTTGTGATATCTTGGGAATGTACCAATAATGTGTTTGAGATCAAGATTTTCCTTGGGTTTACAGGGTGCTATATATGTTTTATCCATTACTTATCCAATTTGGAAGCACCAATGAAAAATATGACCAAAAAGGGGGTGGATTATGAATGGTATGATCAATGTGAATATATCTTCATAGAAATAAAAAGAAGATTGATGATATCTCTAGTTTTGACTCTTCTAGAGCCTGGGATTGGATACACAATGTATTGTGATGCCTTAGGTGTTGGGTTAGGAGTTTTGTTGATGTAGAGAGATTAGGTAGTTGCCAATGGGTTACATCAGTTGTAACCCCATGAGCATAACTACTTGATGCATGAATTAGATTTATAAAGTGTGGTGTATGCTCTAAAGTGTTGGTGATGTTATCTCTTCAGTGATAGATTTGTCATATATGTATATCATAAGAGATTATTATACATCTTCTCACAATAGGATCTCAATTTAATATTGAGGCATTGGGTGGAGTATCTGTAGACATTTAACTTTGATATGGTCTATGCTTTAGGAAAAGGTAATGTCATTGTATATTCTCATAGTAGTAAAACACCTAAGGCTCGAGAACTTAGAGAGAAACTTTCATTGGAGGAATTTTATTTGATGAGTTTTATGTCTAAGTGGCTAGTGGATACATCTGAGGATCATATATTAATGACATGTGTACCTTTAGTTATCATTACTTTCTCAATTGACTGAGTAAAGACTTTCCAAGAGTTAGATCATGAGTGTGTAGTTATGTGGGAGCACTTAGAGGGGGATGATTCTATTCCATGGTGGTCTTTCATTGATGATGACATGGTTTACATTCATTATAGGGTAGTATTGATAGCTTCCATGAGGTAGGAGCTAATGAGATACTCCAATGCTTCAAAGTGGTCAGTTCATCTAGGGTCACAAAGATTTACCACGACATATGATGTCAGTTTTGATGGCTGGGTATGAATGGATTCATCATCAATTTTGTCTCATGATGCCTTACCATCCAAAGGGTAAACACTGAGCATCAACATTCTGGTGGTTTGAATCAAACACTTTTGGTTCCCATGTGTATGTAGGGCGATGTGGTGATGGATTTCATGATGGGGTTACCCAAAAAAATATTTCAATATTCAATTTAAATGGAACCTTTTGAGGATATTTATGGTCAGTTGTGTTGCTCATCACTATATTGTCATGTGGTAGGTGATGTAATAGTTGTGTGGGTCAATTTTGGTACAAGATGCCTACAAGAGAGTGCATATGATCCAAAAGTGGTTAGTCACTGCTCATAGTATACAATGATCATATTTTGATAGGATGAAATTACCCTTGGAGTTTGTTGTGGGCGATCAAGTTTTCTTATGGGTGAATCATCGACTGGGGCATCAATGGTTGTGGAAGAAAGGGAAGATAGTGTCGAGATTTGATGGACCATTTGATATTATCAAGCATATTAGGATAGTGGCCTATAATTTGGATCTTCCTCTATGGTATTGTGGCATGCGTGATGTGTTCCATGTCTCTCAAATTTTGGGGAATATTCCTGATCCTACACATGTGATAGACTATAAGGATGTTGATATAGATCCTAACACATCATTTGTGGAGCACCTGATGTAGATCATAGAATAGAGTAGAAATGTGTTTCAAGGAAAGATGGTTCTACTTTTCAGAGTCTTGTGGAAGCATGGATATATCCAAGAAGAGACTTAGGAGAAATAATCTAATGTATGAGATCAATATCCTGAGTTATCTATGCAAGAAAACTAGAGACACTTTTCTAGGATGAGAAGTCCTTATAGAGTGAGATTTTAAAGGAACAAAGTTTTCACATACTTTACACCTTAATTTCAACTCTTATTTAAGTGTTTTTGAGTTATGATTTTCTTAGGTGAAGTCTTGAGTGGATTATGGCTAGTTTTGGAAGATTTTAGAGGTCTTAAAGTGGATACATGTTTGGTACATGATTAGGGAAAGCTGTGTGGTTTTCCCCAGGAAACTGTGTAGTATATTTGGACAAGGTCAACAAGTAAAGCATGGTTTGAACACGGTTAGATATAACCATGTGAATTTCCCCAAAAAAACATGTGTCTAGGGATAGAGGAAAAATTAAAATTAGAACATGGTTTGGAAAATTGTGTGACCAAACCATGCACAAGGTATTAATTAATAAAAAATGTATTTTTAATCTGAAACCCCTCTAAAGACTCTCATTTATTCTCCTATGAATAGGTCTATCAAACTTAGGGACTCAAATGGTGATTATTGGTGGTTACTATCCCTACATAATCCAAATTAGAAGTATATAAGTCTTTGAATCATGTGGATTCAAGGTAATATGTAATTTCTCCCTCCATTCTTCACGTTTATCCTAGATCTCCTCTTTTTTTCTTGATATGAATCATAGATTCAAGATGTATTAGCTTATTTATGAATTATATCATAATATAATAGAGAATTATTAGTTTTTTATTAGATAGATGCTTGATCTATATATTTGTAATCATTTCCTTAAGTGTATATGGATATACCATTGACAAAGAATTCCTTTTAGTAAGTTGGTGTGGATTTCATATCTTGGCATGATTCCTTTATTGAATTACAATCTTAGAGGTTATATATCGATGGATTAGGTATTGTTCTAGTGAACATTGGTGTGAGGATGTGATCTAGTTATCAATCCTCAGGGGATATTGTAATTTATCATCAATGCATTAAAGGTAGGAAGTTTTTACCATCTTAGTCCCTTATATGGAGTTGTTTTCCATGTTTTTCTTGTGTGTATATACCTAGTGTGGAGGTCATTGCATGATAGTTATGTTGAAACCCATAGGGTGTCCCATGAGACCTTTTCTTGGTTATGTATTATGTGTTCCTTGTTATATCTCACCTTATATGTGTTCAACTCATAACCAATGTAATTTTTTATTTTCCATGTTGTTCCTTACTATATTTTTTATTACTTGTGTGATATTTTATAGTCTTTGGAATATTTATTGTTATATATTTCCATGTTATTGTTTGTTATGATTTTTATTACTTGTTTAACATTTCATAGTCATGGAATACTTATTGTGATAT
The DNA here is from genome assembly GCA_963277665.1 of Viscum album. Classification (NCBI taxonomy): domain Eukaryota; kingdom Viridiplantae; phylum Streptophyta; class Magnoliopsida; order Santalales; family Viscaceae; genus Viscum; species Viscum album. Next base: position 1,246,461,360 of record OY728131.1, read on the forward strand.
ATTATTCCTTGCTATGTTATTCCTTACATATGGATTTGTGCATATCCAGTGGAATATTTTTTTAGTGTTTAGGTTGATAGGTTGCCCTAACAGACTTAGTCGACTCCTTAGAAGGGGAGCATAAACAACATGACTCATTAGTTTGGATTTTCATAGGATGGTTAGAACCTGAGATTTTCATGTGATTATCCCATGAGGTAATGACTATATTCCATTGGAAGAGAGTCTGTATATACTGTTATGATATACCAATGGGGAATGTCCTTGCATATGTGTAAAGTTCCATTGATTCAGGTGTGCAAGTGTTCACACCATTAGAAGAGAGTAAGTTTCCATAAGTCATGGATGTGAATTTCCCTTAAAGACGTATATGGATTTGTTCCTTAAATGTGGAACATGAATTTTCCTTAAAGGAGGAAATATTTCCATAGAATGGTCTAAGTCATGTGATAACTACTTATGGAACTCTTCTAGTATGGCACCAAAGTAGGTATAGTCGGGGTTTATGCCATCTTGGTTAGAATAAGATCTCTAGGCACTAGATTGGTTATATTCGTGTGTGCACAATTACCTTTCCATCATGACATACACTTATATATACATGTGCTCTTATTTTAAGGATTCATTGGTGTTTTCTTACTTGGTTTATAATCACACCCTGCATAGGCATCTTAGTGCATGTGTAGACTATATTATTAGTGATATAGAGAAGGGAAAGGGTTGTGTGGTAGGGTTTTATGGAGCTTGGAGTTGGGAGATAGATGTGGTATCGGGACAGACTCCATATGTTCATTGCATGAATTTTATTTATTATCAATTTCAGTTGTACTATTTATGTTTTTTGACCTACCACATTGGGGTTTTGTTTGATTATTAATGTATGACCTAAAATGGAAATTGTTATAGCATATTTTTTATATTATTCTTTCACTTTTTTGATTATTTAGATTATGTTTATGTTGTTATTTTTTTATTGATTGCTATGATTAATTAGGGTATAGTCTCCCAACATCACTTTATTCTATCACCACTAACTGGAAGCCTCTTCTATATAGGGAGGCATGTATGAGGTTATGTAGAACTTAGGATTAAACCTAGTGAATTGGTTCAGGGTGTTACAGTTAAGTATAAGGGAAGTATCTCTAATTTAGAGATGTATAACTGGTTAGGGGATCTCAATATCACATTTAGTCTCATCCAATATAGGGTGGAGTATCAGGTTCCGCTAGCTGTTAGTCAGATGCATGAGGCGCCATACTAGTGGTGGATTTTTTATCTTAGGGTGCAGAAGTAAATAGATGTTTCATGGTATGATTTTTAAAGTGTGAGGAGGTGTTATTATCCTTGATGATGAGGGTGATAAAGAGATAAGAGTCGCTCTCCCTTTAGCAAGGGATCCTAAGTGTGTGGGAGATCAGGATCAATTTTAAGTACCTCCATCACTTTTCCCTGATTTGTTCTTGGATGAGGAGTCAAAATCACAACATTTTTATGAGGTGTTTCGCTCAGTTATTCAATATTCAGTCACTGTATTTACATTTCCTAAATATTTGGAGGTGATGAATAAGGTTGGGTTATTGGGAGGATACATTTTTAGATGGGATCATCTTGATAGGGGATTCATTAAGGATCTCAAGTGTTCGATCCATTAAGGTTTCGATCAGTGGAGAGTCGGGATCAATATTTTTTTCTCATTTCTCTAGAGCTAATAGTTATCGTATATCCATCAGGATATCTATTCCTAAATGATTTTATCATGAACCAACCCAAGTCACCCCTAACCCAGTCACTCGATCCAATCTATGACATGGTCTGAAGGGTGTTTCTGAACACCAGGGGATGAAAGACAATGTTTGGGCATCAAGAACATTCTTATGGAATAGTTTTGACCAATGATTCATTAAGAGGTTTTGAACCTATAACCCAACATAGCCTCACCATAACTTGGAAATCATTCTCCCAAATATATAAGAACTAAAAATAAACTCATGTAAATATATGAAAACATGAATTAATCTCATAACAACAATAGAAACCACATACAATAATGTGAATAACAACCATAACATAGACAAAATAATTAATCCAACCTAAATATACAAAAAGGTATAGGATGGGGAATCGATTGGGAAATAAAAAAGTAAGTCTACAAAACCAAAATAAATAAATAAAAAATGTAGATACCCATATTCATGTGACATGAGGGTCAACTCCCCACCATGTCACCACCTCCATCCATTGATCCACTAAAATGAATGCCCACCTCCATCAAGTGACACGTTGAATTTACCCACATCTAGAAAAGTAGGGTCTACATAGACTCATTGGGTTTGTGGGGGGTTTTAGCATAACTAGACTAGTAAGGTCCCACCAAGTGTTCCATAAGAAAAATTTGTTAGATAAATCCAAGAATTCTAGTTTGAAATTAAACTAAATGAAAATATGATTTTATCATTTTAAAACAAAAGGTGATAACCATCTTTAAAATAATTTAAATAAAATAAATTATGTAATGTAAAAAATATATAATCATCCACCAAGGGAGATCCTTAAGGAATCCAAGGTCATAACACCCTAGAATCATCATACTGACTTGTGATCCATTGATCCAAAAATATTTGTGTGTGATAGATATTAAGGAGAGAATGCCTTGGAATAATGGGATGATGACACCCATATGATGGAACCACATATAAACAACTACTAAGGAGTGCATGTATTGTCCTAGAGGTATGGTGATTCCCATATAACATCACCATGACCTCATTTTCCAAGTCTAATAGTGTTTAATTAGTGTGGTTTTTTTCCAAAGGGGTACTTAATTCTAGTATTTCCACCTAGATATATGGGTTCCCATGTGTTATTCCCCCATTCAAGATGTCAAAAATTCTATTATTAAATAAATTTCCATTGAAAGTGGATTTTTCATCAAATATATAATGTGCATCCATAACCTTTCCATTTCCCAAAACATGATTCATAAAACAGTTTGATTTCCAATGTCAAAGAAATAAATGTTTAACCATTATACCATATATAATATCCATAAAAATGGTATAACATGCTTTTAAATAATTATAATTGTACTTTAGAAATAAGAAATAACTCAAGGTTCATAAAAAAGGGAACTTATGAAACCACCTACCTTAACCACTTGAAATTACTAATAAATGGGAGGAATCCATTAGAAAATGAGAAGATATAATTCATAGAAGAAAGAGGAGGTCCTAAAGACCAAAACTCACACCATTAAATTCAGAATAAGAAATCCATAGTCTTCTATAGTCATGAAAGGAAGGAAAGTCGTAAAATAAGAGAAAATGAACTCAATAGAGGGGATAAAAGGAACTTTATAGGGGTTTTATTGAATATCCAAGGTGAAATATGTAAAGACCCGGAAATTTCAAGTAATTTTTTTTCTTAATTTCTTTGGAATTTTACGAGTCTGTGGCTTCTAACGGCACTTGATTCCGAGGCCCGGTGTGCCCGGAATAAATTTCCAAAATTTAGCTCGGGTACGTTCAGTAAACGAACGAGTGGGTTTTTCTATATTTTGAACCAGTGCTCGGAATTGAAATCTGAAGGCACCGATGAACTCGCAGCGCCGGTAATTTCTTAAGAGGACATTTACTGTAATTGCGTTTTGACGGGAGAAGAGGTTAATTTTCAGTTTGTTTTTAAGGAATAAATAAAAATATGTGTTTGATGTTTTTATTTGTGGAGAGTGGTTATTATCCTACAAAGGGGGAGTTAGAGGTGGGACCCACACCCACCTAATCTCCCATGGGAGATTTTAGTGTGGTGGGGCCCACACGAGACCCTAACTCCTCACCTCCCCCATAACCCCCTTGACCTCCCCATAAATCACCCCTTGTTCAATACATGACAACTCCACTCATTTATTGGAGTGGAGCCTCTCCACTTTCCATCTCTCTCTCATCTTTTAATTTTTGCCAACTATTCAATTAATTAATGAGTTTGAATTAAATTAAATTGAGATGGAAAGTTTTTTAATATGGGGGAAAATCCCATTTTAATATTTGGTTGGGCAAATATTGTGTGGAGAATCCCTGGAGAAATAGAAGAGCTCCCTCCCTCTATGAAGAACGGTTCTCCTTCCGACGGATCTCCAAGGAATGACGCTCGAGCTAGGATCGAAGGCCTTTGCAGAAGCGACAAACGCTAACGATCATCGTCACCTTCATCTCCTCCCTTGCGATGACGTCAACAAGCCTACGTCCACCCCTTTTGCGATATCGTCAACGAACAGCGAACCTTGAGGTAGGGGTTGTTATGTTCAAGTTTTAATTCCATTCATCATCGTTCTTCAATTCTTGAGTTTCGTTTGGCCGCTTGATACCATCTTAATGAGGAAGGGCTCATACCACACGAACATGGCCTGACCCTTCCCCTCTCATTTGTTGTTTATGGATGATGGAGACGGACTGCGAAGAACCGGCCGGCGTCGGGCCGACCACGAGCGGATCGTTAGTGCATGATTGTCGGGTCGCCGTAAAGGCACAGCACCATCGTGCCGCGCAGAGTAGAGCCAGACCGTAGCCTAGCTGGGTCGCGGCAGAGGGGTGTAGGGCCATCGCGCCACGCCAGAGCTACAAGGGTTGCGGCTGGGGTGGGCCGCGGCGGTGGGGCGCGACGCAGTCGCGCCACGCCGGTTGAACAGAGCTACGGCCTAAGGTCGCGGAGGATCTGGAAGGGCGGCCGGCTATGCTGGCCACCGGTGCCAACAAAAGGCAGGACCCGAGGGGGTCCCGCGGTTACCCAAGGGCCGGCCATCATGGTCAGCCATTTCGAAGAAACCGGGGGGGTGTAACCCCCCCCCCCCCAGACCAGCGGCTAGGGCGGGCCCCGCGGGGCGCCGCCAGCCCCCCTAGTCGGCCAGCCGCGTGGGCCACATGAATTGGGTCGTGCCAGCCATGGGTCGGGCTGTACCAGTCGGGTCGGGCCTCGCCCTATCGGGCTTGACCTGGTTCGGGCCGACCCAGGGGGTGTTGGGCCGGGTCGGACGGGGCCCAGACCCCCTATTTTCGGACCGTTTTCAGTTAAACGGTCATATCTTGAGCTACGGACCTCCGATCGACGCACCGCCAGTTGCGTAGGATTACTTGGATCTAGACGGTTGTTTTTTTATATTAAACTCAAGTTTTCATTGAATTTTGGGTACGTATGGGTTGGTTTGATCCTGAACCCAACTGGGCCCTCGGAGCGGAAATGCTTATCACTTAAGGACCGGATGTCCGAATGACGTGTCATCGACTATGTTGGATTATTCTTGATGAGACGGTTCTTTTGGAATACTCTATGTGGGTTTCATATGTTATTAGAGTATGTTCGGGTTGGTTTTAGATTAAAAACCAACCGGGCCCCTGGAACGGAAAAGCTAATAACTCACAGACCGAGCGTCTGATTGACGCACCGTCTGTTGTGTTGAGACCCCTATGATGAGGTGGTCCTTTGTGATAATTCTTCATGGAACTTCGTGACACTTGGAGTGTCGACCAGTAGATCGTTGAGCGGATCCTTCCAGAAACGAGCTTACAGAGTACGGTGACCTTGTAGTTGGCTGAGACCTGATGACTGCTTGTCCGATTCATATCGGAATGACTTGAATATCCCAGTGGGGAGCACTACTGTGTTGGGGTGGCAGACCCATGGCGGGGAGCAATACTGTGTTCGGGTGGCAGACCCGTGGTACTCGACATGAGGAGTACCTCTGTAGGCTAGTAGGGGGTGCACTACTGTATTGGGGTGGCAGACCCGCGGTACTTGACAGTGGAGGAGTACCTCAGCAGTCTAAGGTTAGTGAGTGGCACCTCGGAGTCATGGCAGGACTACTGCGCTCGACAGAGGAGGAGTTTTACAGCAGCCTTGTTTTCGTCATCGTGAATAAAAATCCTGGTTTGAGTTGAGTCAATGACCTTTTTGTTTTCCTCATGATTGAGATGGGTTACTTGATAACTTAGGTATATGTATGGGCATATACCTAAGTAAAGGTTATCTGTTGAGATATTTCTTTGTGGTTTATCCTTGTTGGATTTAGTGATACCTTGAGGGTCTCAGGGTCCCTACTGAGTATCGTTATACTCACCCCTGCATGAGCTATGCCCACACCTCGTTGTGTTGGATGCAGACGACGGACAATGCTGACGAAGGCTGAGTGTACGAGGACTGGATGGCACTTGGAGTTGGACCTCACGACGAGTCAGTACCCGAAGGAGGTTGATGGAAGAGGGCGCCGAGGAGGCTATTTGTACCTACCTTCAGGTAGGATCCATGGTGGACGATCCAGGAGCTTCTTGACACCTTCCAGCTATTTTGTCTTTTACTTTGTACTTTACAGTTGGGCTTGTATTTCCAGCCCCTTACTTTCATCACTACTTTTTTTTTCAGTTTTACTTAGTGTTTTCTTCCGCTTGTACTCTGGTTGTGTTTGTTTACATTTCATAAAGGCAATGACTTCCCTTTTTATCAGGATTTGCGCCTTTGGTGCTAGTCTCCAACCCCTGGCCTATGGAAGGCGGGTTTGGGGTAGTCACAGCACGATCCCCGAGGACGGGTCGTGACAAATTGGTATCAGAGGAGTCGGTTCTACCGCAGAGCATAGAACTCTGATAATTTTTTTCTGTGAAGCAATAGTGTTAAGGGTACTAAGTGTAGTCTTCAGTTCATGGAGTCCAGTGTTGGTGCGGGTGGCCAACATATCCATACACCAGGACCTTGACTTCTAATTTCCAACTTAGTGCCCGAAAACACTGATTGCGTGTGTGTTTTCAAAAGTTTCTTTAAATCATCTCAAACCAGGTCATCTCACCAGGTATAGTCTTTTGACCGTTCGCATTTGTTTCTTTTAGGATGTCTTCACCCAGTCAGTCAGCGTGGTTACCAATTGGAGAGTGTGATGATAGCCCACCGAGCAGCGAGGCCTCAGTACAGGTCCCTCTTCTAGTTGAGACACCAGCGTAGAGTGCATGCCACTTGAGCGTGTTGCACGAGTTCCAGCAATAGAGGCCTCCAACGTTTCGAGGCGATTCGTATTTTTAGACAGTTGGGCACTGGCTGGAGTTTGTATCATGAGATTTCCACACAGCTGGGACACCCACTGACTTGATGGTGTACCTAGCTGTTAGTCTCTTTCAGGGAGCAGCTAAGAGGTGGTGGATCCATATGAACCAGTTTTGCAATGAAATGACCTTCACCTGGGAAGACTTCGAGACCTTCTTCCGAGTGGAGTTTATACCAGTGACTCTACACTCTGAGCATGCTCAGGAGCTGATGCCCTTGTCGTAGGGTTTTCCGACCGTAGTGGAGTCTTCTGCAGCCGGTAGTAGACAGATGACATAGAAGTCCAAGCGGACTAGGCCGACAGGTGGGAGACCTCAGGGTACAGGTTCGGTTGTGCGAGGAACACGAAACAGAGCCATCCATACGAGGACCAGGAAGTGTTATGCTTGCAGTAACCAGGGTTATTTGGCTCGAGACTGCCCGACCTGTCCAGCAGATGAGCAGCAGGCAGTGGAGGAACCTACCAGACCGGGGCAGAGGAGCTGGTCATACAGCCGGTGGTGTAGGACGCTCCGAGGTGTCACCACCACCACCACCAGGAGGTCTACCCCGACCACATGGAACAGGTGGATATGGGAGAGCACAACTTCAGGCAGCTGAAGCATACAATCATGGAGCTCCGGAAGCAGGTGGATAGGAGTGAGACTAGTTCCAGGAATAAAGGCCTTTGTTCTTGGTGCTTCTAGTTTCCGAGTGGTTGTTGTTGTGTGTATTTTTACTTGAGATGAAGTAATAAAAGACACTTATCTTTGTAACGTTTTCTTTCCTTCCTTTTTGATTGATACTAAGAGGTTTCAGTTAAAACTGTTGACTTGACCCTCACTTGTGAGATTCCTACTAGAGGAGACCCAGTAACCATGCACTGATGCCGACAGTGTGACTCAACCCTTGGAGGCGAGAGTAACTGTTGGATCTCTTAGTAGTAGCGTCGAGGCCTTATGACGTCATTCAAGACATGAATTGTGCTGTTCATGTTAGGAACGACTGTATTAGGAAAAGAACGTGGTTCATCCAGAGGATGAGACCAGATTTTTCTTTTCGGTAGAGGAGAAATCTCAGCAGCTTTTGTAGAACGTAGACGAAGAAGGGTGGAGATGAGTTCTTATTATTGGCTAGTCTCACCCATTGTTCGTTGAGCAAACGGTTTACGGTTCACTCCAACTTAATAGTCTTAGGTGTATCTTCTCTCAGATGGACCTGAACCTGAGATAACAATAATGTCTTGAGTTCCTCTAGGACTATGACTTCGAGATAGTTCATACTCCTGGGAGGGGGAACGTTGTAGCAGATTCTCTTAGTAAGATATCAGTCATTAAGCTGTTAGGAGTGGCGAGACAATAGCTGACCACGTTTCATATATCCTTTGTGGATAGTGATGGAGTCAGCACGTGTAAAACCAGAGATGGTTCAGGCTACGATGGAGAAGGTGCAGATCATCCAGGAGCAGATGAAGACTGCACCGAGCAGACAGAAGTCCTATGATGATAGGAGACGAGACCACTGGAGTTAGAGGGTGACAAACACGACTTCTTACGGGTCTCACCTCGATGGGTTCTATGGAGTTTTGGCCGGGGTGGCAAGTTATCTCTGCGTTTCATCTGGCCTTTCCACCTCAGATGAACCGGGTGCACGACGTCATCCACGTAGCTCAGTTGAGGAGATGTGTGCACGACATATCCGTCATCATCGACCATAGATAGATGGACATAGATGATGGGGCGACTTTCACGGGGTTCCAGTAGAGGTTGAGGGTTGATAGGAGTGGGACCTATGAGGACGGTCGATTCCTCTTGTGCGCTTTCGCTGACAGCACGGAAACCTCCAGGAGAGCACATGAAAGCGGGAGGCTCAGATGCGTGCTCGATACCTCCTTTAGTTTTCCTAGTTTGTGTTGTAGCTTTATGAGGACGTAAATCCTTGAGGTGGGAGTAATTTAAACACCCAGAAATTTCAAGGAATTTTTTTTATTAATTTCTTTGGAATTTTATGAGTCTGTGGATTCTGACGGCACTTGATTCCGAGACCCGGTGTGCCCAGAATCAATTTCTGAAATTTAGCTCGGGTATGTTCAGTAAACGAACGAGCGGATTTTTTCTATCTTTTGAACCGGTGCTCGGAATTGAAATCTGAGGGCACCGATGAACTCGTAGCGCCGGTAATTGCTTAAGAGTACCTTTACTGTAATTGTGTTTTGACGGGAGAAGAGGTTAATTTTCGGTTTGTTTTTAAGGAATAAATAAAAATATGTGTTTCATGTTTTTATTTGTGGAGGGTGGTTATTATCCTACAAAGGGGGAGTTAGAGGTGGGGCCCACACCCACCTAACCTCCCATGGGAGAGTTTAGTGTGGTGGGTCCCATACGAGACCCTAACTCCTCACCTCCCCCATAACCCCCTTGACCTCCCCATAACTCACCCCTTGTTTAATACCTGACAACTCCACTCATTTATTGGTGCGGAGCCTCTCCACTTTCCATCTCTCTCTCATCTTTTAATTTTTTCCAATAATTCAATTAATTAATGAGTTTGAATTAAATTAAATTGAGATGGAAAGTTTGTTAAGATGGGGGAAAATCCCATTTTAATATTTGGCTGGGAAAATATTGTGTGGAGAATCCCTGGAGAAATAAAAGAGCTCCCTCCCTCCACAAAGAATGAATCTCCTTCCGATGGATCTCCAACGAACGATGCTCAAGCCGGGATCGAAGGCCTTTGTGGAAGCGACAAATGCTAACGATCATCGTCACCTTCACCTCCTCCCTTGCGACGACGTCAACGAGCCGACGTCCACCCCTTTCGCGATATCGTCAATGAATAAAGAACCTTGAGGTAGGGGTTGTTATATTCAAGTTTTAATGTCGTTCATTATCATTCTTCAATTCTTGATTTTCATTTGGCCACTTGATACCATCTGGATGAGGAAGGGCTCGGACCGCACGAACACGGTCCGACCCTTCCCCTCTCATTTCTTGTTTGTGGATGATGGAGGCGGACTACGAAGAACCGGCCGACGTCGGGCCGACCACGAGCGGATCGTCAGTGCATGATTGTCGGGTCGCCGCAAAGGCGCGGCACCGTCGTGCCATGCAGAGTAGAGCCAGATTGCGGCCTAGCCGGGCCGTGGCGGAGGGGTGCGGCGCCGTCGCACCGCACCGGAGCTACAGGGGCCGTGGCCGGGGCGGGCCACGACCTAAGGTCGTGGTGGATCTGGAAGGGCGGTGGGATGTGCCGGCCGCTAGTGCCACCAAGAGGCGGGACCCGAGGGGGTCCCGCGGTTACACAAGGGCCGACCATCATGGCCAGCCATTTAGAAGAAACAGGGAAGTGTAACCCCCCCCCAGACCAGCGGCTAGGGCGGGCCCCGTTGGGCACCGCCAGCCCCCCTAGTCGGCCAGCCGCGTGGGCCACGTGCACCGGGCCATGCCCTATTGGGCCTGACCCAGACCCTGGTCGGGTCGACCCGGTTTGGGCCGACCCAGGGGGTGTTGGGCCGGGTCGGACTGGGCCCAGACCCCCTATTTTCAGACCGTTTTCAGTTAAACGGTCATATCTTGAGCTACAGACCTCCGATCGACGCACCGTTAGTTGCGTATGATTTCTTGGATCAAGAAGGTCGTTTTGGTATATTACACTCAAGTTTCCGGCAAAGTTTGGGTATATCTGGGTTGGTTCGAACCCGAACCCAACCGGGCCCTCAGAGTGGAAATGCTTATAACTTGAGGATCAGACGTCCGAATGACATATCGTCGACTATGTTGGATTCATCTTGATGATAAGGTTATTTTGGAATACTCTTTGTGGGTTTCTGATGTTATTAGAGTATGGTCGGGTTGGTTTTAGCTTAAAAACCAACTGATCCCCTAGAACAAAAAAGCTAATAACTCACAGACCGGGCGTCTAATTGACGCACCGTCTGTTGTGTTGAGACCCCTATGATGAGGCATTCCTTTGAGATACTTCTTTGTGGAACTTCGTGACACTTGGAGTGTCGACCAGTAGCTTGTGGAGCGGATCCTCCAGGAGACGAGCTTACGGAGTACGGTGACCTTTTAGCTGTCTGAGACCTGATGACTGCTTGTCCGATTCGTATCGGAATGACTTGACTAGCCCAGTGGGGAGCACTACTGTGTTGGGGTGGAAGACCCATGGCGGGGAGTACTACTATGTTGGGGTGGCAGACCTGCGGTACTCGACAAGAGGAGTACCTCTGTAGGATAGTAGGGTGAGCACTACTGTGTTGGGGTGGTAGACCCACGGTACTCGACAGTGGATGAGTACCTCAGCAGTCTAAGGTTGGTGAGTGGCACCTCGGAGTCGTGGCAGGACTACTATGCTCGACAGAGGAGGATTTCTCCAGCAGCCGTGTTTTCATCATCGTGAATAAAAATCCTAGTTTGAGCTGAGCCAATGACCTTTGTGTTTTCCTTATGTTTGAGATGGGTTACTTGATAACTTAGGTATATATATGGGCATATACCTAAGTAAAGGTTATCTGTTGAGATCTTTATTTGGGGTTTATCCTTGTTGGATTTAGTGAGACCTTGAGGGTCTCGGGGTCCCTACTGAGTATTGTTATACTCACCCCTGCACGGGCTATACCCGCACCTCATTGTGTTGGATGTAGACGACGGACATCGCTGACGGAGGCCGAGTGTACGAGGACTGGACGGCACCTGGAGGTGGACCTCATGACGAGTCGGTACCCAGAGGTGGACCTCACGACAAGTCGGTACCCGGAGGAGGTTGACAGATGAGGGTGCTGAGGAGGCTATCTATACCTACCCTTCAGGTAGGATCCGTGGTGGACGATCCAGGAGCTGCTTGACACCTTCTAGTTGTTTTGTCTTTTACTTTTTACTTTACAGTTGGGCTTGTATTTTCGGCCCCTTACTTTCAGCACTACTTTTGTTTTCAGTTTTACTTAGTGTTTTCTTCTGCTTGTACTCTGGTTTTGTTTTTTTTCATTTCATAAAGGCAATGTATTCCCTTTTTATCCCTAGTCGCCAGCCCCTGGCCTATGGAAGGCGGGCTTGGGGTAGTCACGGCACGGGCCCCGAGGACGGGTTGTGATAAAATATCACAAAAAAAAATTGACCACTAAGGAGGGGAGAAAGATAGGTCAACATGAATAGGGTTGGAGAAGTCAAAATGGGGGAAGATAAAGGGGTCTATGGAATAAATCAATGAAGGGAACTTTGGTAAATTCATGATTTTAAGTTCTTGGGTAGGCCAAATGGTTTGGATACTCAGTTTTTCTCAAATATGGTTGGTCAAGGAAGTGGTGAGGCCATTTCTCCCACACACAAAACTCTCACTCCCAAGTCTCGTGAGAATCACACTTGTGATTCCTTAATACTTGGACCAGCAGGATATATTTACCACAAATCACTTTCTCCTAGGAGTCTACAATTAGAATTGGTTGCTCTATCACTTAAATACCACACTCCAGCCTAAGCTCTTCCTAATTAAAAATATGATAGAGGTCCAGTTTATACTTATTTAATTGAGATACACGAAACACATTATGGATCCACATCAATTGAGAAGGTAACATCAACTGATAAGTGATATTTATGATTCTTTTAGTGATCTCAAAGGGTCATAAATACCTTGGATAAAGCTTCCCCTTCTTCTTGATCCAACAGTAACCCAACTGACATGGTACCATTAATAATACCAATTCACCCACAAAAATTTCCAAAGGATGATTGGACCCATTAAGGAAATCTAACCCACTTTGGTCCAACAAAGAGGAGACCAACATGATTGACTATACAGAGCCTCAAAGGTATCCATCATGATTAATGACTGGTGGTATTTTTTATAGGAGAACTAAACCAGTCCCAAATGGTTATCTCGTGAACCACCAAAATCTAAGATTCATTCATAGAAAATATCCTATAGAATCCAGATCACTTGCTCTATCTGGTTATCCATCTATGGATGATAGTTTGTACTCATCATTACTTGGGACCCCATTACTTATTAAAGGAATTTCCAAAACTAGAAGGTGAACTGAGGATCTCTATCTGAGATAATAGTGGAATTCACTCCATGAAACCTCATAACCACTTGCACATATAATATTCCAAGATCTTATACCTTATTGTTATCTCTATTCAAACTGAAATGGTTTGATTTGATTGGTCCATCAATCACAACCTGGATAGCATTTCTTTCCTATGTGATATAAGGAAACCCCATAATGAAGTCTGTGGATATCTCATCCAACTTTTAAGTGGGTATAGGAAGTGGATAGAGAAAACTAGAAAGATTTTTATACTCATATTTAATCTATTTTCAAGTATAGTATCATGATATGAATTCTTCTATATCACATATCATACCTTGACACTAGTATAATTATTTCAAATAATAATTCATCATGGTGAAACCTAGGTGAAAAATCCAGTGGGAGGGATGAAAACCCTTTATCACCACTCTTATCATGGATGAAGGTACCACATACCAATTTAAAATGTATAAAATACCCTTGGGATATAGAGACCAATCACTGATGGTCTCTCCACTATATATAATTATCCTAATACATGGAAACTCTTTATATCTCAATTTCCCCAGGTGAATAAGCTTGAAAAAAGAAGGTGTTATCTAAAAACTAATCAAAAATTCATCTTCCTTCTCCTATTTCGCATCCAAATGAATATAGGAAAGAAGACCCATCAAATTTCATTCATCACTAGACTCTTTCAAATCTTAAGAAGGAAACCTTCTATTGAGAGAATTAGTGACCATGTTCCCCTTTCCTTTCATGTAGGCAATTTCAAAGTCAAATACTATAAGATATTTAATTGATCACCTCTACATAAGGTTCAAATATTACTAAGAGATGATATAGATTAAACTCTAACGATCAGAATAGACTATGAACTTCTCACCAAAGAGGTAGTGTCACCAACACTTCAGAGGATGCATGATTATGGAAACACTTCAAATCCCTCTTATTGACTTTTTAGATATATTGCTGGAATAGCCATTAGGAACCTTGATATTCTCTAATACTGACAGAAATTGATATTTCTCTAACAGTTTCATCACATAAGAATCACAAGGAAATTTCCATTTGTTTTCAATGATACACAAAGGATGTAGTTATGGTTGAATTCCCTAATCCAACAAGTCCTGATGAGATCGAAAGTCATCTTTGGTCTTCCCCTTGATATTTAGAATAATTAAAAGAAACGGTTCACATATATTTTTCTCAATTTTCATTACATATAAACAATAACGTAAAGAATTGGTAGATCATTATAGAAACTCAAAAAAATATACTTCTCTTTTTTCAATTGTAAGTGGCAGTGTCAACATTCTTCCTCTTTTTAGATTTAAAATGAACTTTCTCAAATGAAAAACTAAAATCTTCCAATTAATTAAACACATTACTACCTGACATACATTGAGGTGGTTATTCAGTGTCAACAGTATTATAAAACCTTCAAATATTCTTCTTATATTGATGATCCATGGGAAATAATCATTAATTCCCCATGAAACTAAAACTATGATGACATTTAAGCCTTCTCGGTCGTGTATTCTTTATACATATAGGACATGATATTTTTCCCTTCATGATCCAACTATACATCATTACATAAGTAGGGAAATGATTTATAGTCCATAGAATGGTAGCACGCATATGAAATATATTTTTGGAAGAATCATCAAATGTCTACACACCCATATCCCAAAGTTTCACCAAATATCTTATTAGAGGTTACAATTAGACATTCATATCATTGTTGGGATTATAAGGTCCAGATATCATCATACTCAAGAAAGTGAAAGGTTTTTTCATACACATCTATAGAGGAAGATTATAAACACAAATACAAACTGGCCACATGTTGTGAGCAGTAAGCATCTGACCAAACAAATTAAAACCATCACAAGATAAACCCAACCTAACATTGCGTACCTCAGCTACAAAATTAGGGTGTTGTGCATCAAATGCATAAAATTCTAATCCATATGTAAGATGGTCCAACTCATCATTACCTTTAATTCTCTCAGCATCATGTCATCACATATTGGTTGATATTTCTGCATATATGAATAGATTTTGAAGTTTGGGAATCAATGGAAAGTGCCACATGACTTTTTGTGGCACGTGAGATGGTGTTCAGTCTTCATTTTCATTATATTGAGATGTAATACATTCTTTATATTCATTACAGTTAGTTGTTTCCTCCAAAAATAGACTGCAATTTTTCGAACAAGCGTGAACTTTATTAGTAGAAAATTCGTGCTGCTTAATTAACTTTCATGCCTTATAATGATTTAAAAGAATATATGTACCACCAGGAATAAATTCCTTCAAAAATGTAATAATATAATCAACGGAGATGTTAGAAATTCCATACATGGTTTTTCCATGATATAACCACATTAAAAATTTCAACTTGTTCATTTTAGTACATTTATGATATGCTGGAATTATGGTGTCATCCATTAATTTTTTCACTCTCTCAACATCATTATCTTCAGTATTTTCCTCATGTGTATTGAAATCATTGTCTTATTGAATTGAAATACTATCTCTCTCATGATGATTCACAAATGTAAATTGATCAGATATCAAATTCCCCAAACCACTTCTTTCTTTTCATTCATGAACAGTAGAATATTGTCCTGTTTCTCTATGGTGATACCAAATAGAATAGTTTGTTTGAAATAAATCTTTCATTATATGGTATTTAACTTCTTCCTAGATTAATTATGGTCTTCCAACATAATTATATCATGTATACTATATACAACCTCCATCTAAAGCATTGTTAAATGAAAAATCTAATTTTTTTTCAAATTATGTTGAAACTCGATTGAAATCTAATCAGTATGATGCATCCAACTTCTATCTATTTTATTGCAAGAAAAAAAGTTATCTTCCAATAAAAAATGTAAAACATAATTAAATAATTCATTACTATCAATTTTAATATTAAATCCATCAAAGAATACTAGTATCTAGCAAAATAAAGAATAAGAGAAATAACATATTCTTTAAGGATAAAATTTAGGGGTGGTTGATAGGTTTAGTTTTATGGTTCTGGGTTAAGTTTTAAGGTCTAGGGGATTAATTTATTTAGATTTAGGATGGTTATTGGGGATAATTTTTAGGGATTAGGTTAAGGAATAAATTTTGGGGTGGATTATAAGTTTAGTTTTAATGTTATGGGTGTCGGGGGGTTATAGGTTTAGTTTTAAGGTTAGGGGTTGGGTGTTATGGTCAAGGATATTTGGTGTTTAGGATTGAGTTTATTGGTTAGTGATTATGTATTGGATGTAGGTTTAGTTTTAAGTTTGGGTGTTAGGTTTTAAGGTCTAGGGGCTTAGGTGTTTAAGATTTAAGATGTAGTTTATGGATTAAGTTTATTACATATTTTAAGGATTAAATTTATAGGTTGTTTATATAGGATTATAGATTTAGTTTTAAAGGTTGGGGTTGGGTTTTATGGTCTATGAGATTAGGTGTTTTGGATTTAGGATGTAGGTAAGGGATTATGTTTATGGTGTAGTTCAATGATTGAATTTTAGGGTGGGTTATAGATTTATGATTTAATATCTAGGGTCTTAGGTGTTTAGGATTTAGGATATAGGTTAGGGGTTAAGTTTAGGGTGTGCTTTGAGGATTAAATTTAGTGTTGGGTTGTAGTTTTAGTTTTATGGTTAGTGATTAGGTTTTATGGTATAGGGGACTAAGTATTTATGATTTAGGTAATAGGTTACAAATTAAGTATTGGGTGTTGGTTAAGGATTAAATTTAGGGGTATGTTATAGGATTTTTTTAATGTATAGTGGATTGGGTGTTTTATATTTAGGGTGTAGTTTGAGGATTAAATTTATGGGTGGGTTATAAGTTTATTTTTAATTTATAGGGACTTCATTGTTTAACTTGGTTTAGTCTTAATATTAAATTTATGGGTGGGTTATATGTTTTTTGTTAAGTATAGGGGTTAGGTTTTAAGGTCTAAGGGCTTAGTTTTTTTTTGGATTTATGAAGTTAGTTAGGGGTTAGGTTTAGGGTGTAGGATAAGGATAAAAATTAGGGGTGGATGATAGGTTTATTTTTATGGTTATGGGTCAAGTTTTAAGGTCTATGGGATTAGGAGATTTGGATTTAGGATGGTGGTTAGGGATAATGTTTAGGGAGTAGGTTAAGGAATAAATTTTGGGTTGAATTATAGGTTTAGTTTTAATGTTATGGGTGTATGGGGGGTTATAGGTTTAGTTTTAAGGTTAGGTTTTGGGTGTTATGTCAAGGATATTTTGTGTTTAGGATTGAGTTTATTGGTTAGCGATTATGTATTGGATATAGGTTTAGTTTTAAGGTTGGGTGTTAGGTTTTAAGGTATGGGGGCTTAGGTGTTTAGGATTTAAGATGTAGTTTATGGGTTAAGTTTATTGCATAGTTTAAGGATTAAATTTATGGGTTGTTTATATAGGATTATAGATTTAGTTTTAAAGGTTGGCGATTGGGTTTTATGGTCTATGGGATTAGGTGTTTTGGATTTAAGATGTAGGTAAGGGGTTATGTTTATAGTTTAGTTCAATGATTGAATTTTAGGGTGGGTTATAGATTTACGATTTAATGTCTAGGGGATTAGGTGTTTAGGATTTAGGATGTAGGTTAGGGGTTAGGTTTAGGGTGTAGGTTAAGGATTAAATTTAGTGGTGGGTTATAGTTTTGGTTTTTTGGTTAGTGGTTAGGTTTTACGGTATAGGGGATTAGGTATTTAGGATTTAGGGAATAGGTTATTAATTAGGTATTGGGTGTCAGTTAAGGATTAAATTCAAGGGTATGTTATAGGATTTGTTTTAATTTATAGGGTCTTGGGTGTTTTATATTTAGGGTGTAGTTTGAGGATTAAATTTATGGGTGGGTTATAGGTTTATTTTTAATTTATAGGGGCTTAGATGTTTAGCTTTAAGGTTTATGTTTATGATTAAATTTATGGGTGGTTTATATGTTTTTTTAAGGATATGGATTAGGTTTTAAGGTCTCGGGCCTTAGTTTTTTTGGAATTAGTATGTAGGTTAGGGTTTAGGTTTAGGGTGTAGGGTAAGGATAAAATTTAGGGGTGGCTGATAGGTTTAGTTTTATGGTTATGGGTTAAGTTTTAAGGTATAGGGGAATAAGTGGTTTGGATTTAGGATGGTGGTTAGGGATAATGTTTAGGGAGTAGGTTAAGGAATAAATTTTGTGGTGGATTATAGGTTTAGTTTTAATGTTATGGGTGTAGGGGGGTTATAGGTTTAGTTTTAAGGTTAGGGGTTGGGTGTTATGCTCAATGAGATTTGGTGTTTAGGATTGAGTTTATTGGTTAGTTATTATGTATTGGATGTAGGTTTAGTTTTAAGGTTGGGTGTTAGGTTTTAAGGTTCAGTGGCTTAGGTTTTTAGGATTTAAGATGTAGTTTATGGGTTAAGTTTATTGCATAGTTTAAGGATTAAATTTATGGGTTGTTTGTATAGGATTATAGATTTAGTTTTAAAGGTTGGGGGTTGGGTTTTATGGTCTGTGGGATTAGGTGTTTTGGATTTAGGATGTTGTTAAGGCATTATGTTTATGGTGTAGTTCAATTATTTAATTTTAGGGTGAGTTATATATTTACGATTTAATGTCTAGGGGATTAGGTTTTTAGAATTTAGGATGTAGGTTAGGGGTTGGGTTTAGGGTATAGGTTAAGGATTAAATTTAGCGGTGGGTTATAGTTTTAGTTTTATGGTTAGTGGTTGGGTTTTATGTTATAGGGGATTATGTATTTAAGATTTATGTAATAGGCTACAAATTAGGTATTAGGTGTCAGTTAAGGATTAAATTCAGGGGTATGTTATAGTATTTGTTTTAATGTATAGGGGCTTGGGTGTTTTATATTTAGGGTGTAGTTTGAGGATTAAATTTATGGGTGGGTTATAGGTTTATTTTTAATTTATAGGGGATTCAATTTTTAACTTTAAGTTTTATGTTTTAGATTAAATTTATGGGTGGGTTATATATTTTTTTCTAAGGATATGGGCTAGGTTTTAAGGTCTAGGGGCTTAGTTTTTTTGGATTTAGGATGTTGGTTAGGGGTTAGGTTTAGGGTATAGGATGAGGATAAAATTTAGGGGTGGCTTATAAGTTTAGTTTTATGGTTATGGGTTAATGTTTAAGGTCTAGGGGGTTAGGTGATTTGGATTTAGTATGGTGGTTAGGGATAATGTTTAGGTAGGTTAAGGAATAAATTTTGGGGTGGATTATAGTTTTAGTTTTAATGTTATGGGTGTGGGGAGTTATAGGTTTAGTTTTAAGGTAAGGGGTTGGGTGTTATGGTCAAGGAGATTTGGTTTTAGGATTGATTTTATTGGTTAGTGATTATTTATTGGATGTAGGTTTAGTTTTAAGGTTGGGTGTTAGGTTTTAAGGTCTAGGGGCTTAGGTGTTTAGGATTTAAGATGTAGTTTATGGGTTAAGTTTATTGCATAGTTTAAGGATTAGATTTATGGGTTGTTTATTTAGGTTTTAATGTTTACAGGATTAGGTGTTTAGGATTTTATATGTAGATTAGGGATTAGGTTTAGAGTATAGGTTGATGATTAGATTTAAGTTTTAATTTGTATGCTCGAAAACTTCTTACACAATAACTAATGATATTTCACATTATTATAAATTTCCTATGTATCAACACCTACAGTGACAAGTTAGACACTTGTGAGAATTTAAAAAAAAATAATTTAAATTCAATGCATAATAAAACATCCAACCATATTAAACTATATATTTTCATACAATAACAAATAAAATTAAAAAATCCTCCAACAAAACCTAATTGAGATAAAAACCATGGAAAAATGAACCATTGTTAAACTTTTTCCCACAAAATACATAAACTAAAATATAAAATCATGCCTCTATAATGTTCAACAATTGAAAAATATTAAAAAACTACAATTAGAACAAATTAAATTTTACAATATCCAAAAAAATTACAAATAAACATGTAACTGAAAGTAGAATTATAAAACAGACTCAAATTCATGGAAATAGAGTAAGACAAGAGAATAAATAAGTTGATGCAAGGAAATATTACTTCTCAAAATTGCAACAAAAAAGTTGCCACAAATAGAGGAAGAAAATTCCTAGGGGATGCCAAATTCTCCTGAGTAGCGTAGGGGAGGCCGAAAACACCTGAGAAAGGGAGGGGATGCCAAATTTGGTTGAGAAGAAGAGGGAGGCGTCCAAAATCAGCTAATGGGAGGGACGACATGAGGAAACACAGGAGAAGAATTAGGGTTTGAATAGGGGGAGTGAATGAGGAGGGGAGAGGATCTCGAGCGGGCATCCATATTTTTAGCTCTATATTAATGGTTTTTTAAAACCATTGGTATAGTATTGGCCAAAAATTCTATACTCGTGGTTAAGAAGAACTATGGGTTTAGCGTCATTGGGATATACTAGTTTTCCA
This sequence comes from Viscum album, assembly GCA_963277665.1. Taxonomy (NCBI): domain Eukaryota; kingdom Viridiplantae; phylum Streptophyta; class Magnoliopsida; order Santalales; family Viscaceae; genus Viscum; species Viscum album. The sequence continues at coordinate 1,246,481,906 of OY728131.1, forward strand.
GTAGTGTCACCCCTATATATATAAATTGTTTTTTAGGTTTCCAGGGTGAGTTTAGAGACTGAGTTTGGAATTACTATCTTAAAGCTGGGAGTTATGGTTGGAGCAGCAGCTTAGGAGTTTATTTTGGTATTTTTCATTTTGTGAGACTTTTTATTTGTATGTCATGTTCATAAATTGTGTTATTATTATGGATCTTGGCTTATTTATATTTTGGTGTTTATTGGTGGATTTCTTGTTATGTACTTGGGTTATATGAGGCAAATACCACTCATTTATGTGTTTAATACCCTCGGTGCTAGTCGACAACTCAAGGCCTATTGGAGGTGGGCTCAAGGTCCACTCTCGTCTTCAATCCAGGCCCATGAGTGGTTCCCAGTGGGGGTGGGTCATGAAATTTAATATGAAAAAATAATGTACAACCCAATTTATATGTTTTATACTAGCATACCTTCTTGTATTAGGATGTCTCTAAACACAAGATCTTCCTCCTCAAAACTACACCACTACAAAGATAAAGTTCTCCTTTTTTCTATCACATACACCACAAACAAGGAAAAAAATATTTGAAGTCTCTTTCTACCCTTACATGTATTTACATGAATCATTACATGATGGAGAAACCCCCAATATAATCGCTTATCTCATGCCTGTATTGTAACTCTCATACTAATAACACTACATTCATATTAATATCACACAAATCTTGTATTAATTATATTTGCACCCATGCACAATTTATACCTTTATTTTCACAACAGAGAGGGGGGGGGAGAGGTTACTTTCATCAATACACACATAACACATCTCACTTAACACATTTTTTATTGTTGTATTACATTATATTATTAATAATTTTTTCATGCGTGCATGTGTACATACATAATTTCCACCTTTATTTTCACAATACATCGACACAAATCATTTGAATGATATACACACAACACATCTCACATAACACAGTATTTATTATTTTATTATATAACATTATTAATCATCTATTCATTAATCCACACATAAATCATTTCAACGATATACACATACCATGTCTCACTCAACTAGGGGTGGGAGCGGATTGGTTTGGTTCAGTTTTCACTAAAAAACCAAACCAATCCCCAATTTACAGTTTGGTTTTTATACATAGAAAACCTAACCATTTAATAGTGGTTCAGTTCAGATTAAAAAAATTATAAACCATTGATTTTCAGTTTGGTCCAGTCTGAATTGTAGATTAAGCTATTTTTTATGAAAAAAACAAACAAAAAAAGTTACAACCAATGATTAATAACATAAGGGTCAAAGTAAATAAATTCATCAAAATTAAAAATAATATTATAATAAAAAATAGAGAACTAACCAAATATGATGTTCTTATACTGACTTTATAACCTGAAAATTTACAGAAATACTTGTCAATTATAGATCTAAATCAAAGCAATGAAAAATACTAAAAAAAGTGATAATGAAATTTAAAAAATCATAAAAAAACTATATAAACAACATTAATAACAAAAAAACAAGGCCAAATTAGTCTAACTATAATCTCAACCATTCAATTGACCATGTAAAAAAATCATGGCATAAAATATATAACATGAATATATGTCCAAAAATCATCAAAATTTCCACATAAGTTGGACACACATCTACCCCCTATTTTATAGTGCCTTTGACTAGTTTATTCCACTGTTGAAAAAATGATCTATACCCATGGTTCAAAATCATGGGTATAGCCCCACAAACTGTGGGTATATACTATACCCACAGTTTTGGGAACTGTGGGCAACTGAGGCATCGGTATAGCTCCATAACCTATACCCACGGTTTTCAAAACCGTAGGTATAGCTTTTTGCCATTGTGTCATAGACTTATACCCATAGTTTTAGAACCGTGAGTATAAATATCACTAAAATGCCTATACCCACGGTTATAAAACTGTGGGTATAAAATATCATAAAAACGAATAAAATATCAGTAAAACGCGACCGCTGAATATTGGAAAAAATCATTTAGCAAGTGTTAATCCCACTACCTTCTACTCAAAAATATTTCATCTCACCAACTCAGTTGCGTCAATTAATTTTATGTGTATATATATATGTGCCTAATTATATTAATTCCAATCGCCTGTAGAAAAAAATCCACAGCGGGTTTCGAACTCGCGTCGTTGCGATGCTTCTGAAGTCCAATACCACTATGCCAATTATAGTTTATTTAATATATAGATATATGTTATGTTATATATATATTTATAAAACCTGGAATAAATAAAATTACCTGTGGGAGTTTAGAACCTGCGTTTCTTCTCCAAGGCTGAACCTGGTTACCACTACACCAATTGGAATTATAATTATATATATATATATATATTATATATAATTTTCACACTCACAAAATAAGGGACCCTATACCCACAGTTTAGTAAAACCATGGGTATAGGTCGTAGCTATACCCACAGTTTTCATAAACCATGGGTATAAACTTTAATATTGAAGGCTATACCCACGGTTCATAGAAATCGTGGGTACAAGTGGCATCTATACCCACAGTTTATGAAAACTATGGGTATAGGCTTATATAAAAAATTATATACCCATAGTTCATGAAAACCATGGGTATAGATGCCACCTATACCCACGGTTTAATGTAAACCGTGGGTATAGGTTTTCCCACTGTATTCCCGTGCAATTTTTTGGCTTCCTGCGCTTACGTGAGTACCCTATACCCACGGTTTTTGGGAAAACCATGGGTATAGACCCATTTTCAAGTATTTTTCACTTAAACAATATAACAAAACAAGTAATAATATAGAAACATAGAAATACCTTATATCTCAAGTCAATGCACTCAATGACAGGATGAAATGAAAACTTGATGAACCTCAATATATCATATCAAAGGCCTCAAAACACCAAAAAATAATATTAATAAAGATTGATAAATTATAAACATAATAAAGTAATACCTTTTTAAGAATTAAATAGAATCAAAACCTAAATCAAAATAAAACAAACATGATAACATTGTGTCTCAGTAATACAATTAAAACACTAATGACAAAATAAACAGTCTTCATTAACCATGCAATTTAAAAAGTTTGTATAATATACATTAATCAACCTCATTATATATTTTTATTTATGAATCAATAAAATAAATATAATTTATTCAAACAACTACTTATAATTCATGGAAAAAACAATAAACATTCAATAAAATAAATGAAAATATCACCATGATAAATAAGTATCAATTTTATCTTCTAAATACCTATAACTAACAATCTGAACAAATGGACCCAAAAAACCTTAAAACCAAATTAGAACCATAAAAAATCTAAATCATATAAATTACTAATCCTCAATCATATATGGAGTTAGTTTTTTCACTTTTATCTATTCAAAAAATATAACAAAGTGAAATCATCCCTCTTTGATACATGAACATCAGTATGAAATCATCAATTCCTAACAAATTTATATGTCCATGTTTGTTTTTTACTGGTTTTGTACATTGATATTTTATTTATTTCATGAAAACAATGAAATGTGGAAAAAAATAAAAAATTCAAAATGAATTATGAGTTATGTCACACTAAGTGTGAGCCCAACATAGTTGACCATGAGTTATGGTTGGTTTAGCTTTACACTGGATTAGTTAACATTGTTGGTTTGGTATTAAAGTCATTTAGTCACACATGTAGACATTTTCACCAAAAAAGAATCCAATTATATTGTAGAAGAATCAGTAATAAGTCCATGGCATAAAACATACAAGACATTATCTATGTCATGAAAAAAACTCATGCAAATAATAACTCATTGTCACCATTTCAATTTCATAAATGAACAAAAAAATCATACCCAAATAAGATTTCTTGGTACAGGATTGGTTATTAAAAATATAATGTAATAACAAAACATATTAAAAATTAACAAAAAGTAACAAAAGAAAACCCAAAAAAGGAGTAATTGATCGACATAAAAATATTAAAATTTGATCCTACTAAACTGAAAATATGGTGCACCCCAACCCGAATTATTGATTGTGGATGTTAGTGTTGGAGAGTAAGATCCATTATGGGGTTTGAGTAGAGTGTTTACTCATTTAAGGAGGTAACTACCATGCATGAGGCTAACTGTGGTACTTTTTTAAAACAATCAGGTGCATGGGAGGAAGGGTTTGATTTGTTTATGCATGTTCTTACATGTATTTTTGTTTTGATTGATTACAACTCCTCCCATGCTTTCCTAATATTAGCATACGTTTAAATGATTAATTGTGTTCAATTACATGTTTTAATCTTGTTATATTTATTATATCTTTTAATTTTATATTGATTAAAGTATACTTAATCATGATTATATAATTATATTCATTGCTTAATTTATCTTTAGATTTCCTGTTTTGATAGCTCATAACATGTTCTATAAGTTTTATTTTGATTTCCCAGGCTAAATAAGTCATTTAGGACCTTAATATATCACTTATATATGTTTTATATTGTTCCCATGTAGTAAAAGTATTATACACCATGAACCAATTCCTGAACCACATAGCCAATTGGTTAACCACGTAGCAGATTTTGAATCCATGTAGCTAATTTTCTAGTTTTAGTATCCCTATGTAATTCAATTATAACTTGAGAAAAAGAACTCCAATTTGAGTGATTATTTTTTTTGGAAATATAATAATATTTACTATATTTCATTAGAAAACATAAATTTTGAATCGATGTCTATCATGTATGAAATTAGGTATGAAATCACTGCATGTTTTCTATCTAATTTTTGTTGTTTTTCATAATTATTTTTCTTATGTTTTTTATCATAACATGAGTTATATAGATCTTATTAAGGTGATTCTTATTTATTTATAAATATAATATAATTTTATAAATATAATTTAAATGGACCCAAATCTAATTGTGCATTTATCAAGGTCCTTTTTATTTTTAAAATTTGAAAAGACAATATGTTTGCAGTTTTTAGGAATTCCCTTACGTGAATTTTCTACGTGAGAAATTCAGATATGTGAGAAAATATCTTATGTGATAAATCATGTACATGAATCACCTATGAATAATTTCATACATTAATCCCATATATGATTCACCTACATTGATTCCATTACATAGTAAATCACTTATGTGAGGAATTCAGATACATGAAATTCTCTTACGTAGTGAATCACTTATGTGATTTCCATACATGAAACGCCTATGTAGTGAATCCCTTACATAGATTCACCTACGTGGTCAATTTTATTACATTAATTGCTTATGTTGATTCACCTATGTGAAAAAATCTTATGTAAAAAACTCATATGTGATTTTTTCCTACGTAGCTTAATGGAAATCCTATAGAAATTTGTGCTTTGTTTTATGTTGTGCTTCATTTTCTGATTTTCTTCATGTTTATATCATATATTTAATTTGTTATAATGGATTTATAAATCCATATTAATTATTTAGAACCCATAAAAACTATTTTTTATTGTTTTAAACTTGTTTTTGTAAAGATCATAGTCCGTTCTATATTCACTCATGAAACATACAGCTTGCAACTCAAAAATACGTTTTTATTGATTTATGTTGTTTTATTTGATTATATTGTTTTTAAATTAATATTAAATGATATTAATTTCATTAAAACCTATTTTAATATTTTTAATACAATTTTATTAAGTCTTTAATTTCTCCTCATGTTTACTGCTCGTTTTAAACGGAACGTTTTTTAATTTCATATTTTCAAATTCAAACTTGCTATTTTCATGGGATTTATCTTTAACCTATTATTATGGAGTCCATTTTAATTATTTATTGAATGATTTAAAATTGTTTTTAATTGTTCTTTATTGTTTTAAATTTTGGTCATGGTTTGAGTGATATTTATGCAACAATAATATATTTCTTTCCCTCTCTATTCGATATTCCAGTAACTGTTATTTTTATTTTTTAATTGTTTTACCTATGGAAGGTGTTTGTTACTATTTGTAGTTATTTATTTAAAGAGATTTTGAGTATCCTTGAACTAGATTAAATATCATAAAGATATATAATTATGACATAATGAGTGCATATGACTTAAAGAGATAAAAATTGTTCATACTCTGCAAACCTTAAAGTGATCCTATACACTTACTACTATTGGATTATATCTCAATGGATGAAAAAAAACATCTTCAACTTCTACTGTATTGAAAAGATGATCAATACAATAAAACATGCAAGAACCAGTACCTGTGTTTTATTCTTCTTCTATCTATTTCATCTAGTTTTCTCGAGTCGATAACACTTCTTCTTATATTTAATGTACACTCTATTTTTTTGTTTATGCTTTCACATAAAAAGGCATTTATTCTTATCTTATTCGGGTTATGACTTCTGAATTCTAAATTCAGTGGTGTTCATGTTGTGACTCCTATAGTCTAATTTAGGTTTGTAATTGGGTTGTGACTCCTTATACAAAATTCAGCATGTCGTAGTTATCCATCCACTTTGTAGAAAAGAATTTTGTAATCAGGTTATGATTCCCCTTTACAAATTAGGTAGTTCACAACGCATCTCTCACCAAGTAAAGAGGTATAAGACTGGACTAGGTCCACTTTGGATTGAACCAGTATAAAAATTACTTGTGTTCTTTATTTATTTCCACTTCAAATTAACTCTCTTAATTAATTTTAATAATTAGTTTAAATAATTAATCTATTTGACTAATTTTTTTAATTTGGTCTATTTACCCCCCTCTAGATCATATTACACTGCCCATTATGACCTAAAAATTGGTATTAGAGGGTCATTTCTTAAAGGATAGTTAGCTTCTCTAATTTTTATAATCTGATACCTAATAATTATTATTAGATATTAACCTTCTTAAGGATAGTTTAGCTCAATTATTCTTTTTACCGATACTAAACAATTGGTATCAAAGGTTTTCCTTTTGGAATTATTCAATCCTTCTATAGAGTTTGTTGCTTATATTTTATTGTGTCAACCTATTCCTAGACATCATAGTCTAAGGAAAAAGATCTTTAAGGTGGAATGAGTGAATGTAAATGATGCATGGATTCCTCAGAAGCCATCATATTTTGATGGAAATTATTATGGCTATTAGATATCCATAATTGAGGCATGCCTCAAACAATTAATCATAGAACACCGGTTCATTATGGAAAAATAATACACACTACCAAAAGCTGACCTAAATACACTTATCAGAAACGATGCTATTAGATATATGTTAAATTACAAAGTTAATATTTTATGTTGTGATATTAATATATGTATTTTTAGTCATGTGTCGGCTTGTAAGATGGCTCATGAGAATTGGAATATTCTACAATTCACTCACCTTGGCTCGGAAAAATTAATTCAAACTAAGCTTGGAATGTTTCCATTTGAGTGCCAAGACGTCAAGATGTGTGAAGATGAGATAGTAAATCAAATGTTCTATCGATTCACAAGCATTGTGAATGGAATGAATTCCCTTAGAAAAGTTTTAGAAAATCCATTATTTTTTGAACGAGTCCTACAAGCACTACCTAAGGAATGGAATGCAAAAAAGGTCATCATTTATGAAATAAGGAACTTCAAAAAGTAAACTCTCGATGAATTGATTGGATCAATACTTCAGTGTGAATTGGAACTGAAGAACATAGTAGAAGAAGAGACAACACAAAGAAAAGTTATAGCTTTTAAATATATGAATGTTTTTTCTACCGACTCTTCTGATTATGATCTATGGGATAGTGAAAAAGAATATATGGCTCAGACTGTGACTAGAGTCTACAAATTAATTAAAAAGAAAGGATTAAAGAACCAATTTAGAAAAAACCCCAAAAGTAAAAACACAAGAGAGATAATAAAGAAAATATTAATTATAATACTTCAGATGTTAATTGTTTTGATTATAGGAATAAATTACATATCAAGCATGATTATCCAAAATTAAAGAATAAAGAAAAATATAAAAAGAAGGATAAAAATGCATTGACAACTAGTTGGAGTTGTACTACATAATCTGATTCTAGTGAAGAATCTAAAAAAGAATATGCTAACTTGTGTTTCATGGCATCACTAGATAAGAAAAATATCTTGGATGTCTCAATAATGGCATATGGTATGTGGGCAGTGGATGCTCTAGGCATATTATTAGAGACCCATCAATGTGTACTATTTACAATACATGTGATAGTGGCCTTGTTATATTAGGAGACGCTTTCAAAGGCAAAGTAATTTTTTTGGTAAAGTTGTTATTTCTCATTCTACTTTTTTTTTCTAAAGTTTTATTTGTTAAAGTATTAAAACATAATTTAATATATATCTCAATTCTGTGATGATGGAATAGAAGTTAAATTTCAAAATGATAAGTGTCTAGTTTTTAAAGATAATTCTTTATTATTTTAAGTTAATCGAAAGGAAAATATTTATATTATTGATTTTTCTGAACTAACTATTAAACATGTTAAGTGTTTGAATGTTGTGTAGAGTGATGGAATTATTTATTATCGATTATTAGGTCATGTTAATTTCAGAATTTTACATAAAATCTCTAAACATGAGAATGTGCTACAGTTACCTACCTTGAAGAAAGAACAACTTCATGTTTGTAATGATTGCATAAAAGGAAAAAAAATAAAGTTTATTTCAGACTTATCAATCATATAAGTACTGATATACCTTTATAGTTAGTACATCTTAATCTATTTAGTCTTAAACAAATTTCTAGCCTTGAAGTAAAGAAATATACTTTAGTCATTTTTTGTGATTATAGTATATTTATATAGGTTTATTTTCTTTTCTCATTTTGAAAAACTTAAATATGATCTTGTCATGTTGGAATATTAATAGTTTTATGTATTCATGTGTTTAGGGGGAGTTTTAGTATGATTGTATGCTAAAGTTTTCATATTTATATGCAATATGTAAAATATGGAATTTGTTTGTCATATTACTTATTGTTAACTTTAGTACATATTTTTTTATCATATAAATATTTTAAAACTTCTCATACATACTATATGATATTGAATTTCTATTTAAACATTCATTTTTTTTATGAAATCTTATTTTGTAAAAGATATCTTATTATTTTTTCTTAAACAATACTTTAAAAATTCTGCTCACTAAATTTAATTCTAAGTTTTAAAATTAGATGACATTATCATGGTTCTTTGATACATGTTTTAAAAAATCTTTATTTTTGTTTAATTAAAAAATGGGGGATAATTATTTTGGTTACTGATGTTTGGTTTTGTATTCAAACAAAAAGGAGCACATTGTTTGTGCATGTGCTTGCATGTATTTTTGTTTTAATTGATTTCAACTCCTCTCATGATTGATTAATATTATCATACATTTAAATGTTTAATCATGTTCAATTATATGTTTTCATATTATTATATTTCTTATATATTTTAATTGTATATTGATTAAAGTATACTTAATCTTGATCATATCATTATATTCATTGCTTAATTTATATTTAGATTTCATGTTTTGATAGATCATAACATGCAATACAAGTTTTATTTAGAGTTCCTAGGATAAATAATTCATTTGGGACCTTAATATATCATTTATATATGTTTTACACTATTCTCATGCAACAAAATTATTGTACACCACATATCCAATTCCTTAACCACGCAGCCAATTGGTTAACCACGTTGCCAATTTTGAATCCACGTAACTAATTTTTTGATTTTTTTCCCTCTGTATTTCAACTATAACTTAAACTATAGAACTCCAAATTGATCAATTATTTATTGTTGGAAATAAAATAAAATTTCATATATTTCATTATAATACATAAACTTCCAAATCGATTTCTATCATGTCTAGAATTAGGCATGAAGTCACTATATGTTTTTTATCTGATTTATGTTGTTTTTCAGAATTGTTTTGCTTCTATTTTTTTATCATAACTTGAGTTATATAGATATGATTAAGGTTATTCTTGTTTATTTAAAAATATAATGAAATTTTATAAAAATAATTTATAAGTACACAAAGCTAATTCTGCCTTTATCAATGTCCTTATTAGCTCTGAAATTTGAAAAGGCAATATGTCTACAGTTTTCAGGAATTCCCTTATGTGAATTGCCTATGTGAGAAAATAGATTACATGATGAATCGTATATATAAATCACCTACATATAATTCCTTATGTGAATCCCATACATGATTCTCCTACATTTATTTCCTTACGTAGTAAATCACTTACGTGAGGAATTCAGATGCATGAAATTTCCTTTACTTAGTGAATCACTTACATGATTTCCATACATGAAATGCCTGTGTAGTGAATCCCTTACGTCAATTAACTTACATGATCAATTTGATTATGTGAATCGCTTACATCGATCAGAATACATGAAAAACACTTACGTAAAAAATTCATATGTGGTTTTTACCTACGTAACTTAATGGAAATCCTATATAAATTTATGCTCAATTTTACACTGTGCTTCATTTTATGATTTACAGCATATTTATATCATATATTTAATTTTTTCTAATGGATTTATAAATAAATATTAATTATTTAGAACCCATACAAACCATTTTTCATTATTTTAAACTTGTTTTGTGAAGATCGTAGGTTGTTTTATATTCACGCATGAAACATACAACTTACAACTCAAAATTTTTTTTTATTGTTGTATGTTATTTTCTTCAATTATATTTTTTATAAATTAATATTAGATGATATTAATTTCATTCAAACCTATTTTAATATTTTTAATATGGTGTTATTAAGTTTTGAATTTCTTTTCATATATACTGCTCATTTTAAATGGAACGTTTTTAAATTTCGTATTTTCAAATTCAAACTTGCTATTTTCATGGGATATATCTTTAACCTATTATTATGGAGTTTGTTTCAATTATTTATCAAATTATTTCAAATTGGTTTGAATAATTATTTATTATTTTAAATTTTGGTCATGAACTAAGCGACATTTAGGCAATGATGTTATCTTTCTCTCCCTCTTTCTCTGATATTCTAGTAACTTTTATTGTTGTTTTTGAATTTTTTTACCCATGGAAGGTGTTTTTTACTCTTTGAAATTATTTATTTAAAGAGAGTCTGAGTAACCTTGATCCATAGGAAATATCATAGAGATATAAATTTATTACATGATGAGTGAATGTTACTTAAAGAGATAAAAAGTGTTCATACACTATGCACCTTAAAGTGGTCATGTACGCTGTTTTTACTACTGTTGGATGATCTCTCAAGGGTTGAACAAAAACATCTTTGACTTCTACTACCTTGATGAGACGATCAAACTAATAAAATACTCAAGAACATATACCTATGTTTTATTCTTCTTTTATCTATTTAGTCTGGTTTTATTGAGTCTGTAACACTTCTTTCTATCTTCCGCATACACTCTATTTTTCTTTTTATGATTTTATATAAAAAAGAATTTCTTTTTCACTTCTTTGGGTTGTGAATCCCAGATTCTAAAGTTAGTATTTTTCAGGTTGTGACACCCATAGTCTAAAGTCAAGTTTATAATCAGGTTATGAATCCCCATACGAAAGTCAGTGTGTCGTGATTATCCCTTTACTTTATAGAAAATGATTATGTAATTAGGTTATGATTCCCCTTTAAAAATCAGGTAGTTCACAAAGTATCTCATGCCAATCAGAGAGGTATAAGACTTTACTAAGTCCACTTTGGACTGAACCAATATAAAAATTCTTTGTGTTCATTCTATTTTTACACTATAAATTAACTCTCTTAATTAACTTTAATAGTTAGTTTAAATAATTAATCTATTTAACTATTTTTTTTAATATGGTCTATTCACCCCCTATAGACCATCTGTCATTTTTCATTCTGACTTAACAATTGGTATCATAGGGTAATTCCTTAAAGGATAGTTAGCTTCTCTGATTGTTCTAATATTATACCTAACAATTGGTATCATAGGTTAACTTTCTTAAGAATAGTTTAGTCCAATTATTCTTTTTCCCGATACCAAACAATTGGTTTCAAAGGTTTTTCCTTTTGGAATTATCCAATCCTTTATAGAGTATGTTGTATATATTTTACTATGTTAACCTATTCTTAGACCTCACAGTATAAGAAAAAATATCTTTGAGATTAAAGGAGTGAACATAAATGATGTCTACATTCCTTAGATTCCACCACACTTTGGTGGAAACGATTATGGATTATGGTGATCCATAATGGAGGCATACCACAAACAATTAAGCATAAATCACTATCCCATCGTGGTAAAATCTTACACACTGCTAGAAGCTGGCCCAAATACACTTATCAGAAACGATGTTACTAGATATGTGTTAAATTACAAAGTTGTTAATATTTTATATTGTACAATTAACAGAAGTGTTTTTAGTCATGTGTCTTGTAATACAACTCATGATATTTGGAAGATTCTACAAACTAAGTTTGTAATGCTTTGAGTTGAGTACCAAGGCTTTAATATGGGTGAATATGAGATAATAAATCAAATGTTCCACCAATTCACAAGCATTATGAATGGAATAAATCCCCTTAGAGAATCTTTATAAAATACAATACTTGTTGAATGGGTCCTACGAGCATTGCTTAAGAAATGGAATTCAAAGAAGGTCTCCATTAACAAAAGAAAGAAATTTAAAGAGTACACTCTTGATGAATTGATTAGATCACCACTTTAGTATGAAATAGAACTGAAGAACATAACAGAAGATGAGACAACAAAAAGAAAAGGTGTAACTTTTAAATTCGTGAATGTTGTTTCTACTGACTCTTCTGATTCTGATATACATGATAATGAAAAATAAGACATGTCTCAAATTGTGACAAGAGTCTACAAACGAATGAAAAATAAAGGATTCAAGAACCTGTTTATAAGAAACCCCCAAAAGAAAAAACACAATGGAGATAAGAAAGATGGTATTAATTATAATACTTCAAATGTTACTTTTTTTGAGTGAAGGAAGAAAGAACATGTCAAACCTAACTTTTCAAAACTAAATAATAAAGAAAAATAAAAAAACAATGATAAAAAGACATTAATAACTAGTTGGAGTTTTACTAAAGAATATGATTCGAGTGAAGAATCTAAAAAATGATATGTTAACTTGTGCTTCATGGTATCGCTGGATAAGGAAAAATTCCTTGGATGTCTTAATAATGACATATGATATATGGACAGTGGATGCTATAAGCATATGATTATAGACTTATCAAGTTTCACCACTTACAATACATGTGATAGAGGGAATGTTGCATTTGGAGACAATTCCAAAGGAAAAGTAAAAGTTTTTGTTTGGTATTTCTAATTCTACTTTGATTTCTGAAGTTTTACTTGTTAAAAGATTAAAGTAAAATTTAATTAGTATATCTCAATTAAGAGATGATGAAATAGAAGTTAAATTTCAAAATGACAAGTGTCTAGTTTTTAAATATGATTCTTTATTATTGTATGCTAATAAAAAGGAAAATAGTTATATTATTGATTTTATTGAACTAAGTGTTCAATATGTTAAGTGTTTGGATGATGTGCAGAGTGGTAGCATTTTTCGGCATCGATGATTAGGTCATGTTGATTTCAGAATGTTACAAAAACTCTCTAAACATGATAATGTGTTGCAGTTATATACCTTGAAGAAGGAACAAATTCATGTTTACGATGCTTGCATGAAAGGAAAACAATGTAAAATTTCTTTTAGACCTATTAATTAGATAAGTAATAAAAGACCTTTGTCATTAGTATATCTTAATATATTTGGTCCTACACAAATTTCTAGCCTTGGAGGAAGGAAATATACTCTATTCATTATTGATTATTATAGTAGATTTATATGGGTTTATTTTCTTTTCTCAGTTTGAAAAACTTAAATTTGATCTTGTCATGTTAAAATATTAATATTTTTATGTATGCATGTGTTTAGGGGGAGTTTTAGTATGATTATATGCTAAAATTATTGTATTTATATGCAATCTGTAAAATTTGGAATATGTTTTCCATATTTCTTATTATTCATTTTGATACACATTTGTTTATTAGATAACTATTTTACAACTTCTCATACATCCTATATTATATTAACTTTCTGTTTAAATGTTCAGTTTTCATAAAATCTTATTTTGTAAAATATTTCTTATTATTTTTTCTCAAACAGTCTTTTAAAGATTATGATCACTGAATTTAATTCCAAGTTTTAAAAGTGAATGACATTAAATGGCTCACTGATACATGTTTTAATTTTTTTTTGTCTACTTATAAAAGGGGGGAAATTATATTGGTTATTGATGTTTGGTTTTGTATTCAAACAAAAAGGGGAAGATTGTCTGTGCATGTACTTACATCTATTTTTAATTTGATTGATTATAACTCCTCTCATGCTTTCCTAATATTATCATATATTTAAATGTTTAATTGTGTTCAATTACGTGTTTTAATCTTGTTATATCTCTTATATATTTTAATTATATATTGATTAAAGTATACTTGATCTTGAACATATCATTATATTCATTGCTTAATTTATCTTTAAATTTCATGTTTTGATATCTCATAACATGTTCTACAATTTTTATTTTGAGTTCCCAGGTTAAATAAGTCATTTGGGACCTTAATATATCATTTATATATGTTTTATACTATTCCCATACAACAAAAGTATTGTACACCACGTAACCAATTCCTTAACCACATAGCCAATTGGTTAACCACTTAGTTGATTTTCCAGTTTTGGTTTCCCTATATATTTCAATTATAACTTGATCTATAAAACTCAAATTCGAGTTATTCTTTTTTTTTGGAAAGATAAAAAGATTTCTTACATTTCATTAAAAGACATAAACTTGTGAATCAATGTCTATTGTGTCTGAAAGTAGGTATGAATTCACTACAAGTTTTATGTCTGATTTCTACTATTTTTCAGAATTTTTTTGATCCTATTATAACTTGATTTATATATATTTGATTAAGGTGATTCTTGTTTCTTTATAAATATAATGAAATTTTATAAATATAAGTCAAAAGTACCCAAAGTTAATTATGCCTTTATCAAGGTCCTTTTTAGATATGAAATTTGGAAAGATAATTTATCTATAGTTTTCATGAATCCCCTAACGTGAATTGCCTACGTGAGAAAATCGCTTACGTGATGAATCACATACGTGAATCACCTATGTAGAATTTACCATGTGAATACCAAATGTTATTCGCTTACGTTGATTCCATTACATGATAAATCACTTACATGAGGAATTCAGATACATGAAATTCCCTTACGTAGTGAATCGCTTATGTGATTTTCATACGTTAAACACCTACGCAGTGAATCTCTTACATCAATTCACCTACGTGATCAATTTTCTTGCGCGAATTACTTACGTCGATCTGCCTACGTGAAAAATTCTTATGTAAAAAACTCATATGTGATTTTTGCCTACGTAGCTTAATGGAAATCCTATAGAAATTTATGCTTTGTTTTACATTATGCTTCATTTTCCGATTTGCAGCATGTTTATATCATATATTTAATTTGTTCTAATGGCTTATAAATTTATATTAATTATATAGAACCCATACAAACTATTTTTCATTGTTTTAAACTTATTTTTTCAAAGATCACATGTTGTTCTATATTCACGCATGAAACATACAACTTGCAACTCAAAAATTCATTTTTATTGTTTTATATTGTTTTCTTTGATTCTACTGTTTCTAAATTAATATTATATGATATTAATTTCATTCAAACCTATTTTAATATTTTTAATATGGTGTTATTGAGTTTTGAATTTCTCTATATGTTTACTACTCGTTTTAAACAGGACATTTATGAGTTTTGTAATTTCAAATTCAAACTTATTGTTTTATGGGATTTATCATTGACCTATTATTATGGAGGTCGTTTCGATTATTTATCGAATGATTTCAAATTGGTTTGAATCAGTCTTTATTTTTTTAAATTTCGGTCGTGAGTTGAGCGATATTTATGGAATGATAATATCTTTCTTTCTTTCTCTCTCTGATATTTCAGTAATTGCTATTTTTATTTTTAAATTGTTTTACTCGTGGAAGGTATTTGTCACCCTTTTCAGTTCTTTATTTAAAGAGAGGCCAAGTATCCTTGAACCAGAGGAAATATTATAAAGATATACAATTATGACACAATGAGTGCATATGACTTAAAGAGAAAACAAATCATACTATGTGAACCTTAAAGTGATCTTGTACACTATTTTTACTACCGTTGGACGATCTCTCAAGGGTTGAACAAAAATATATTCGACTTCTACTGTCTTGACAAGACTATCAAGCTAATCAAACACTCAAGAACCAATACTCATGTTATATTCTTCTTCTATATATTCTGTATGGTTTTCTTGAGTCCGTAACACTTCTTCCTATCTTTCACATATATCCTATTTTTTTGTCTATGCTTTTACCTACAAAATCATTTCTTTTTTCTATTCTTCGAGTTGTGACTCTCGGATTCTAAAGTTAGGATCATTTGGGTTGTGACTTCTATATAAAGTCAGGTTTGTAATCGGGTTGTGACTCCTCATACAAAAGTTGGTATGTCGTGGTTACCCCTCTATTTTTTAGAAAAAGATCATGTAATTAATTTATGATTTCCCTTTAAAAATCAAGTAGTGCACAATGTATCTCGTGCCGAGTAGATAAGTATAAGACTGTACTAGGTCCACTTTGGATTGAACCAGTATAAAATTTGCTCGTGTTCTTTCTTTATTTCCACTGTAAATTAACTCTCTTAATTAACTTTAACAATTAGTTTAAATAATTAATTTATTTGACTAAAAAAATAATCTCATCTATTCACCCTCGTTATACCATGTGTCATTACCCATTCCGACCTAACACGATCGTCAGTCAGAACAGGTTGGGAGGGGAGTCGAGAATGAGAATAAGTAGAGGATCGGGAACCAATCTTAAAAAGGAGAGGGGTATCCGAATGATGGGGGGATTAGAACGGTGGAGATTGGAATGAAGGGATTGGAGCAAAACAAAATGAGGACAATAAGACACGTTGTTGAAGATGAGATGAGAGTATATTGGGGGGATTAGGGCATCACAAGATGGGAGGGGCAAGGAGGAAGGGGGAGGGAGGGTCAGAGGAGTGAGGGAATTAGGTTAGGGTGTCATCGTCGGGGGGGGGGGGGTTAGGGTATCAAGGCGAGAGACGAGAGGGAGGGGACATATGCGTTTAGGGTTCAGAGGGAGGGAGGTGGGATACGATGGGTGATGCGAGTTGATTAGAATTTTAAACAAAATATGTCTTTTAATCATGTAATTAAACTTAAAATTACATTTTTTTTAAATAAAAAATTATTCTTTAAAACTAAACATTATGGTTTTTTAAAATTAAATTATTATTATTATTATTATTTAACAGGTACAATTTGGTTTAACAAGCGCGATTCAGTTTGAATTATGAACCAAACCATAAACCGCAAGAGTTTATTCAATCAAGACCACAAACCAACCCACTAGAAAAAACCCACTATTTTGGTTCGACTTTGTTCAATTTGTGGTTCAGTTTGGTTCATGTAGTTTTTTTGCCCACCCCTACACTCAACGCATCTTTTCTTATTTTCTTATATTGCATTATTAATCATTAACTCTCACTCACTACAAATTATTAAATACTAACTTCAATAACCCCCACACTACAATGTAACTTGCATTCAATACTAACTCTCATGAATGGAATATTTTTCCCTTGTATATCAATAACCAACCATATCTTAAATTGTACAAACATTTTAAATTAATATGTTAACATAAAAAACCATAATTAAATTCACCCAATTTAATAAAATACTAAATTGTTAATTAAACATCATCACTTAAAACATTAAAACACACACTAAACTTTAAAATTTATCAAATTCATGAAACCATTAAATAAATGAAAATATGTTATGAAACATTAAATTATTAATTAAATCCCAAAAAATTACTAAAAACATTATTTATTCAATTCATAATAACATTTATACAAAATACTTATCTTCCAATAAAAATTATTTATTTTTTAATATCTAACTTCCAAAAACTAAAATTAATAAATCGAGAAAGTATTTTTTATTCAAAATCTTAATTTTTTTAATTAATTAATTAATTAATAAACAATTAATTAATTGATTTCGCAAATGGGCCCTGCCCGGGGTCCGTCGCCAAGTGGGGAGTTCACGCGACTTCCATGGCTTTCCTACCGTTTCCCGGCCTCCCTGATTTCTCCGCCACCTCCATCAACCACCAAATCAGTCTACCCATCTTGCATCTCCGACAAGCTGTGAATTCGAAATATTAGTTCTTTAATCGTAAAAAACAAGCTCGATCGATCATTTCACAGCGCTATTCTACCCAGGGCTTCCGCTGACCACAAAAAGATGCGAGGTGGAGACCCCTGTTGCGACGAAGGCTGGGACGATCTAGTGCTGTTTCTGGGATTTTTGGTAGTATTTAATTCGATTCCGCCCGGTGATGCCGCAATTCATGAGTACAACAACGAAGCTTTCACCCGCCAGTCAAATTCCTTCTTCTTCTATGGCGGCAGCGAGGGTCTTTTCGCTTCGAAAATTCACAATTCTTCGAATGCGTCCCAGAAGGGAAGCTCCTTCATCAAGTGATTTTTTTCCCTTGATAAAAAAAACGACGTTGCTTTTTTTGTGCACGGGTGTTCTCTCCCTTCACTTTAGCTTGGTTCATTTGTACTGTTTTGAAAGATTACAATCTTTCCCATTCAATTATATCAGACATATTGTAGAGTCTTTGTAGTTTTTTTGTAGGTTTTTCTCATTTCTGTTATATGCTTATTTGTTTCTCCCCCTTTCTTTCTGTTTAGTAATAAACTGTGCAACCGTTGGTTCCTATTTCATGTCATACTTTTACCGTTCATCTCCTTCTCTGCTTGTTTTCAGAAAAAGGGTTTCATTAATGATGTTGCTTTCATTTGTTGGTCGAATGCATAGTGAATATCAAGGCTATTCTTCTGATTGCTTATTTTGAAGTAGTTGAAATTGAAGTGAAAAGAGAAAGAATTGATGGCATGAAACATTAGTTAAAAATAAAAATAATTATTCTCCTATATTCACAGTAATGCATAACGAATGTACGATACTGCTGGCATCCAATTGAGGATTGGTGTTGGATGTTGTTGGATCTGTTGTCAACAGGAGATGGATTGATTGTGTTGGATTTATTGTCAACACAAGTTAGACTTGAGAGAAAGATGGTAGCAGTAAAACACTGAGAGTTGGCTTGGAGGTGTTAAGTATAGTGAAGGACGCTGAGTGTACATGAAGATGAACAAGTGCTTGTGAAGTGCTGGCTTATGTTTGTTCTTGATTAATATGGCCTTGGAATAGATTTGGATGCATTTGAAAGCACTCTGGTGGAATTCTGGACAATTCCGGTTTTTGAGCAGGTTTGTGAGAATTTGGCTGAGTCCTAAACGTAAGGGTAACTAGAGCAGTGGACCAGAACTACGATGGTGTGTGTGAGTAAGTTTCGGGAGATGGTCGGTAATGCGGCAAAGCTTTGGAAGGACTCCCCGTGTTCATAAGAGTAATCCAGGGCTGAGCAAATTGGAAAATAACAGTCTCAGAGGTATCCTTGATTTCGTAAGAGGTCATGTTTACTGGGAGGTGACAAATTTGACCAAGGCATGGAGGTTTCCTTGTGCGCGTAAGAGTCATCTAAACTCATCTTGTAAGGGTCATTCTGTTCAGACTAAGTTTTGGAAAAGTATTGGATGAATCGTAATGACACCCAGTATGGAGCATAAGAGTCATTTGCTTATTTTGTAAGGGTCATCTGATTTTGTAAGGGTCGGCTTGATTTCGTAAGAGTCACCCTAGTTTTTGTTGAGGGTCACCAGGGCAGCAGGCGGATGAAAGCTGGCAAAGTCATGAAACCGTAAGGGTCATTTGGCCCAATCACAAGAGCCATCAACAAAGCGCAAGGGTCATCAGGAAAAATGTAAGAGTTATCCCCTTTGCAAGATCTGGCCAAGTATCTGAGCACTCCGAGGAACGTAAGGGTCATCGAAACAATTCATTAGAGTCATCTTTAGTGGCTCACAGAGCTTTTGTAAGAGTCAGCAGGGAGCATTCGTAAAGGTTATTCCCTTTAATATTGTTGGTGAAGACTCAGCTCGAAGACAGTGTGTTTGAGTTATTTTCGGCCAGTTGGAGATTGTGGTGTTGATGTTCATGCCATAATGGAGAAGATTATGCCGGGATTAAAGGAGAATATATATGCTGCAATATTGTTGGTGATTTAAAATACAAGGATTGTGTGGATTTGGATTGTTATAGAAATCACGCCGCGACTCAGAGCCTCGCGCCATGTTTGTGCATGCATAAAAGTATTATTAATCGAAGTATACGATTAATAATTCGGTCATATGAGTTTAAGGAAGCCTGCGGTTTTTATGGAAGAATTAAGACAGCAGCATTTATGGGAGATTTTTAAGATTAAGAGGATTTCTCGGTGCTGGATTCATGGAGTTTCCATATTTGAAATATGGAAGAATATATTGTGCAATAACAGTGGATAGGCTGGGCCGAGAATTGTGGAAACTTGAATAAGAGAGGTCACGAGGCCTAGATTGGAGGAAGATTTATATATTTGAATATTTAAATAATATCCTTGTGAAAATCCTATGAATATATATAAAGTAGAGGAGAAAAGAAAGAGACAACTGCAGTTATCGAAAAATCTCTAAGTCGAATAAAAAGAGAGCACAATTGGCATATCAGTGTAGAACAGAAGATAAGGGTTTTTGGTGCTGTGCAGCAAAGTGAAGTGCTGTTGCATATCCGATTTAGTAAGAAGAGGAAATTCTAGAACAGTGCTGGAAAGGAGAAGAAGAAGAGAATTGCTGCTGTGCAATAAAGGAGAGAGCATTCCAATTTTGTGCTGTGGAAGGAAGTTCAAAGATAGATTTTGGAACTTCCTGAAGAACCTGCTAACGAAGGAGTTTCCATGAAATCTCATGGAAAGATGATGTTGTTTGTGGAGAAGTTCACAACCAGTCTTGTCACGACCCGTCCTCGGGGCCCGTGCCGTGACTACTCCAAACCCGCCTTCCCTAGGCTAGGGGCTGACGACTACCACCAAAAGGCGTAATTCTCTATAACTGGGAAGACATTGCCTTTATAAAACGTAAACACATTCAACCAGAGTACAAGCAGAAGCAAACACTAAGTAAAACTGAAAACAAAAGTAGTGCTGAAAGTAAGATGCCGAAAATATAAGCCCAACTGTAAAGTACAAGGTAAGAGACAAAACAGCTGGAAGGTGACATGCAGCTCCTGAATCGTCCACCACGGGTCTTACCTGAAGGGTAGGTACAGAAAGCGCAGCTCCTAGATCGTCCACCACGGATCCTACCTGAAGGGTAGGTACAAATAGCCTCCTTAGCGCTCTCGTCCGTCAACCTCCTCCGGGTACCGACTCGTCGTGAGGTCCACCTCCGGGTACCGACTCGTTGTGAGGTCCACCTCCAGATGCCGTCCAGTCCTCATACACTCGGCCTCCGTCAGCGCTGTCCGTCGTCTGCATCCAACACAACGAGGTGCGGGCATAGCCCGTGTAGGGGTGAGTATAACGATACTCAGTAGGGACGCCGAGACCCTCAAGGTCTCACTAAATCCAACAAGGATAACCACAAAGAAGGATCTCAACAGATAACCTTTACTTAGGTATATGCCCATACATATACCTAAGTTATCAAGTAACTCATCTCAATCATGAGGAAAAACACAAAGGTCATTGACTCAGTTCAAACCAGGATTTTTATTCACGATGACGAAAACACGGCTGCTGGAGAACTCCTCCTCTGTCGAGCGCAATAGTCCTGTCATGACTTCGAGGTGCTACTCACTAACCTTAGACTGCTGAGGTACTCCTGTCGAGTACCGCGGGTCGACCACCTCACAAAGTAGTGCTCCCCCGCCATGGGTCTGCCACCTCACACAGTAGTGCTCCCCCCTCATAGCCTACAGAGGTACTCCTCCTGTCGAGTACCGCGGGTCTGCCACCTCACAAAGTAGTGCTCCTCCGCCATGGGTCTGCCACCTCACAAAGTAGTGCTCCTCCGTCATGGGTCTGCCACCTCACAAAGTAGTGCTCCCCACTGGGCTATTCAAGTCACTCCGAATCGAATCAGACAAGCAGTCATCTGGTCTCAGCCAGCTACAAGGTCACCGTACTCCGTATGCTCGTCTTCGGGAGGATCCGCTCCACGAGCCACTGGTCGATACTTCCAAGTGTTACGTAAACTCACGTGAGAGTATCTCAAAGGACCGCCTCATCATAGGGGTCTCAACGCAATAGACAGCGCGTCAATCGGACGCCCGGTCTGTGAGTTATTAGCATTTCCGTTCTAGGGGCCCGGTTGTATTTCGGGTACAATCCAACCCGGTCATACTCCAACTGCGTCCAAACCTCAGGTGAAGTATGCCAAAAGAACCGTCTCATCGAGAGGAATCCAACATAGTCGACGACACGTCAATCGGACGTCCGGTTCTTAAGTTATAAGCGTTTTCGCTTCGAGGGTCCGGTTGGAATTACACTCGTTCCAAACCCGGCCGTTTTCCAAAACTGTCCAAAACTCACTTATTATTGCAAAATGACCGTCTCGTTAAAAGAGTCTCAGTGCCACTGACGGCGAGTCGATCAGACGCGGTCTTTAAGTTATTCACGTTTAAGTGAATAACAGGCCCGACTCGTTTAGCCCAGTGGGCCGACGGGTCGGGTTAACCCAGTTTGACGGGTCCGACCCGGCAGGGGTGTCGGACCGGTCCGAAGGAAAAACACGGCCCGGCCCGGCTCGGCCCGAAGGCCGAGCGGTTCCGAGGGGGGCGCCCCTCGGCTGTTCGAACCGGCGGCGCCGCCCTTCCCAAACCGGCAGGCTAGGCCGGCCGGCCTTCTGGCGCAAGCGGCCCGCAGGGGCGGGCTGCGGGTTCTTCCGGGGCGGCGCCCTCCTGGCGCCGCGGATCTGCTCCGCCCGGCCGGTTTTTCCGCCGAAGCGGCCCGCCTATGCGGGCCGCGGTTTCCACAACACGGCGCCGTGGGGCGCCGCGGTTTTTTCCTTCGGCCTGGACTCCTTCGTTGGTCGAGCGGCCCGTGGTTGCGGGCCGTGGTTCCCCCATGTGCGTCTGACGCTCGATTGCCGCCTTTGTTCTTCACCGCTTCTCGATTCTAAACAAGACAAGAAACGACGGAGGGTCGTCGGGCCGTGTTTATTCGGCCCGCGCCCTTCGCGTAAGACGGTAACAATCGGCCAAGATGTTCACTCGAATACAACAAGATCGAAGGAGTAATTTATTTTAAATAAATTAAGCAAACCCCCTATCTTGAATAATTGATGTCGCACGTCGGGCGTCGCGGAGGACGGCGTCGCGGGGTGAGGTTTCGTAGACGTCGTCGGTGTGCGCCCGAGGAGGAAGCGGCGTCTCCTCTCTTGTCGCGTAGAAGAGAATGGGTGGCGCGTCGTCGTTCTTCGTGGAACCGGCGTTCTTCGTCGAAGAAATCGTCGTTCTTCATCAAAGAAATCGTCGTTCTTCGACAGAGGGCGGTGTTTTTCAAAAACTCAAGAGCTCTCCCAATCCTCCTTAGCACAACGAAAGCCCTCCTCCGGTAAAATAATAGGCTCCTCCTATTATTTTATTACACATGCAATTTAACTTTCAAAATCCAAATCACCTCATTAATTAAATGCGTTGACAATTAATCAAAGGGAGGGAGAGGAAAGATCCTCATTAATTAAATGCGTTGGCATTTAATTAAAGAGAGGGAGAGGAGAGAGAGAGAGGAAAGATCCTCATTAATTTGAGGGGTTGTCATTGATTAATGGAGTGAGGGAGGTGGAGAGATTGACAATTAAATGGGGGTTGCCAAATTAATGAGGGGGTTTAAGGAGTTTAGAGGAAAATAAATGGTTGGGGCTCGTGTGGGCCCCACCTCTCTAACATCCACACTTGGGTAGTTAGGTGGCTGTGAGTCCCACCCTTAACTACCCATGGGAGGAATTAACCTCCTTAGATACAAAATAAAATTGTTCCAACAATTTTATTTACTTCTTAATTAAACCAAAAAAAAAACAACTTCTCCTCCCGTGCAAACGTAACTACGGTAACGGTCTCCTTAAGCAATTACCGGCATTGTGAGTTCATCGGTGCCCTCGGATTTCAATTCCGAGCACCGGTTCAAAAGATAGAAAAACCCGCTCGTTCGTTTACTGAACGTACCCGAGCTAAACTTTAGAAATTGATTCCAGACACACCGAGCCTCGGAATCAAGTGCTGTCAGAAGCCACAGACTCGTAAAATTCCAAAGTATTTAAGAAAAAAAAAATTTCTTTGAAATTTCCGGGTCTTTACATTACTCCCAACTCAGGGTTTTACGTCCCCGTAAAGCTATAACATAAACTAGGGAAACAAATGAGGGTACTGAGCACGCATCTGAGCCTCCCGCTCCCATGTGCTCCTCTGGAGGTTCCCGTGCTGCCAACGAATGCGCGCCAGAGGAATTGACCGTCCACGTAGGACCCGCTCCTGTCGATCCTCGATCTCCACCGGGACCTCTGCAAATGTCGCCCCATCATCGATGTCCAGCTCCCCATGATCAATGGTGTGGGTCGGGTCGTGCACGTATCTCCTCAACTGAGATACGTGGAAGACGTCGTGCACCCGGTGCAACTGAGGTGGAAGGGCCAGGCGGAAAGCCACCTCGCCTACCTTGCTGAGGACCTGGAAAGGTCAGATGAACCTCGAAGATAACTTGCCGCCTCGGCCACATCTCCGTAGACCCCGTCGAGGTGAGACCCGTTAGAAGACCTGGTCGTCACCCTCGAACTCCAGTGGTCTCGCCTCCTATCAGCATAGGTCTTCTGTCTGCTCTGTGCAGTCTTCATCCGCTCCTGGATGATCTGCACCTTCTCCGTCGTAGCCTGAACCATCTCTGGTTCTACACGTGCTGACTTCATCACTATCCACAAAGGATATCTGAAACGCGGCCAGCTGCTGTCTCGCCACTCCTATCAGCTGAATGCCCGATCTCCTACTAAGAGCATCTGCTACAACGTTCCCCCTCCCAGGAGTATGGACTATCTCAAAGTCGTAGTCCTAGAGGAACTCAAGCCATTGTTGCTATCTCAGGTTTAGGTCCTTCTGAGAGAAGATACACCTGAGACTATTGAGTTAGAGTGAACCGTAAACCGTTCGCTCAACGAACAATGGGTGAGACTAGCCAATTGTAAGAACTCATCTCCACCCTTCGTCAACGTTCTACCAAAGAGCTGCTGAGATTTCTCCTCTGCCGAAAAGAGAAATCTGGTCTCATCCCCTGGATGAACCACGTTCCTCGCCTAATACAGTCAATCTTGACATGAACGGTACAATTCATGTCTTGAATGACGTCGTAAGGCCTCAACGCTACTACTAAGAGATCCAACAGTTACTCTCGCCTCCAAGGGTTGAGTCACACTGTCGACATCAGTGCGTGGTTACTGAGTCTCCTCCAGTAGGAATCTCGCAAGTGAGGGTCAAGTCAACAGTTTTAATCGGAACCTCTTAGTATCGACCATACAAAAAGGACAGGAAAGCAAACGTCACAAGGACAAGTGTCTTTTATTACATCAACTCAAGTGCAAAGACACGCAACAACCACAAACAACAACAACATGGAACTAGAAGCACCAAGAACAAAGACCTCCATGTTTGGAACTAGTCTCGCTCCTGTCCTCCTGCTTCCGGAGCTCTATACTCGTATGCTTCAGCTGCCTGAAGCTATGCTCTCCCATATCCACCCGTTCCCTGCGGTCGGGGTGGACCCCCTGGTGGTGGTGGTGGCAACACCTCGAAGCGTCGTCCACCCCCAGCTGCACGGCCAGCTCCCCTGCCTCGGTCTCCTGCTCCTTGCGGTCCGCCTCGATCGAACCTCTGCCTCTGTCTGGGAGGTCCTTCATCTATCTGCTGATCATCCGAGCGGTGGGTCGGACAGTCATGAGCCATGTGACCCTGTCCGCTGCATGTGTAACACAGCATGGCAGGTCTGGCTCTGCCTCTACCCTTGGTGTCTCGCACTACCGATCCTGAGTCGTGCGGTCGACCACCTGTAAGTCTGGTCCTCTTAGACCCCTGCATCATTTGTCTACTGCCAGCTGCAGAAGATTCTGCTGCATGCCGGCTAGTGGTGGGTCCCGCTGCTGGAGACTGCTCAGTAAGAAAACTCTCCACTAAGAGGCCTTGCTCCAACACCCCCGTCTGCGTCGGGATGTTGTGGGAGACAACTGAAGCTCTAATCTCTCGCCTGAGCCCCTGCTCGAAGGTCCGAGCCCTGAAGAACGGGTCCCGTACCATGTCTGTAGAGTAGCGCGAGAGGTCTGTGAACCTCGCTGAGTACTGTGCCACTATCATGTTGCCCTGCTGCAGATGCAGTAGCTCCTGTATCCGCACCGCTCAAAGGGTGGCTGGTACAAACTCCGCCCGGAACAGGCTCTCGAAGTCTACCCATAGGAGTGTCGCCTCGTCGTGCATCTGGAGCATTAGGCTCCACCATCTGCCTGTTGCTGCCTGTAGGAGGCTGGCAGCAAGGATCACCATGAAGTCGGCTGGTGTCCCTACCAGTCTAAAGACTCTCGCCACAGCCTCCAGCCAATCCTCAGCCGCCTGTGGGTCCGTCTCTCTCCGGAACCTAGGTGGCCTCTGGCACTGGAACTAATGCAGTGCGCTCAAGCGGCGTGCACTCTCTGTTGCTGGGGCTGGTGGCATCGGTGGCCCAACGGGTGGTAGTACCGCTGGTGCCTCCGTTGGTGCCTCAACTAGAAGATGACCTTGTATTGAGGCCTCGTCGCTCGGCGGACTGTCAGTACGTACAACTCTCGGGCCTCTAGCTGGTCGTCTGCGGGGAGGCATCCTGAAAGAAACAAATGCGACACGGTCAAAGACTATACCTGGTGAGCTGACCTGGTTTGAGCTGACTTAAAAGAAACTTTTGAAAACACACACGCAATCAGTGTTTTCGTGCACTGAGTCGAAAATCAGAAGTCAGGGTCCTGGTGTATGGATACGTCGGCCGCCCGCACCAACACTGGACTCCCTGAACTGAAAACCACACTTAGTACCCTTAACACTATTGCTTCACAGAAAGAAAATATCAGTCCTAAGTTCTGCGGTAGAACAAACTCCTCTGAAACCAGTCTCGTCACGACCCGTCCTCGGGGCCCGTGCCGTGACTACCCCAAGCCCGCCTTCCATAGGCCAGGGGCTGACGACCAACACCAAAAGGCGTAATTCCTTATAACTGGGAAGACATTGCCTTTATAAAACATAAACACATTCAACCAGAGTACAAGCAGAAGCAAACACTAAGTAAAACTGAAAACAAAAGTAGTGGTGAAAGTAAGGGGTCAGAAATACAAGCCCAACTGTAAAGTACAAGGTAAAAGACAAAACAACTGGAAGGTGACAAACAGCTCCTGGATCGTCCACCACGGATCCTACCTGAAGGGTAGGTACAAAAAGCGCAGCTCCTAGATCGTCCACCACGGATCCTACCTGAAGGGTAGGTACAGATAGCCTCCTGAGCGCCCTCGTCCGTCAACCTCCTCCGGGTACCGATTCGTCGTGAAGTCCACCTCCGGGTACCGACTCGTCGTGAGGTCCACCTCCAGGTGCCGTCCAGTCCTCGTACACTCGGCCTTCGTCAGCGCTGTCCGTCGTCTGCATCCAACACAACGAGGTGCGAGCATAGCCCGTGCAGGGATGAGTATAACGATACTCAGTAGGGACCCCGAGACCCTCAAGGTCTCACTAAATCCAACAAGGATAACCACAAAGAAGGATCTCAACAGATAACCCTTACTTACGTATATGCCCATACATATACCTAAGTTATCAAGTAACCCATCTCAATCATGAGGAAAAACACAAAGGTCATTGACTCAGCTCAAACTAGGATTTTTATTCACGATGACGAAAACACAGCTGCTGGAGAACTCCTCCTCTGTTGAGCGCAGTAGTCCTGTCACGACTCCGTGTGCTACTCACTAACCTTAGACTGCTGAGGTACTCCTCCTGTCGAGTACCGCGGGTCGACTACCTCACAAAGTAGTGCTCCCCCGCCATGGGTCTGCCACCTCACACAGTAGTGCTCCCCCCTCATAGCCTACAGAGGTACTCTTCCTGTCGAGTACTGTGGGTCTGCCACCTCACAAAGTAGTGCTCCTCCGCCATGGGTCTGCCACCTCACAAAGTAGTGCTCCCCACTAGGCTATTCAAGTCACTCCGAATCGAATCGGACAAGCAGTCATCAGGTCTCAGCCAGCTACAAGGTCACCGTACTCCGTATGCTCGTCTCCAGGAGTCGGTGCCTTCTGAACATGATGTGTTATCTTAAAATAAAACACACTTTGTTAACAACACATCATGTCCCATACAGAGGATCGTGTGCGGTTCATGTTCTGGGAAACCGACAACTTCTGAAACAATTCATCTTTTAAGTGCTGATACCTGAAAATTTTAAATCAAAACGTAGGGTGAGCATTAAAATACTCAGTAAGGGGTTTTTAAAAATAAAAACAGTGTAACCTTTGAAATCATTTGTTTAAAATCATTCTTTTAAAAGAAATTGAACATTCACTAAAGGAAGATTGTAACACATAACATCAAAACGCTAAATCAATGATTTCAAAAGTGTATGAAACCTGTGTGTCATTTCTCGAAGGAGTAATCATAACAAGTACAACATGTGATTACATAAAATCAAACAGCTAAGAGTAATGCATAATTAGAGTTGCGCATAAAGGAAACAACTAAATTTTCATATGCTGGTTACTATACTATTAAGTGATAACACCAATCATGCTCCAAGCTTATACCAGTGAAATAAGAACTTGATGAAAACTTAAAGGCATTAGTCGTGAAAGAACTTTATCTTAGAAAGAACTTGTTACATAACTTGAATTATGTGGCATATCATAATAAAAATAACATTTTTCATAACTTTAAGATGTGGCTACATCATTTAACATAGACAATCATGAACATATCACCAAGGTCCATCCCCAAGGTGTCATTTGAAAATTACCAAGGTTATTCACCAAGATATCGTGAAAATTGTAATCTCTAGTGGTTACATCATTACCCAATGCATTGGAGCGCTATCAGGGCGCACCCTTAAATTTGCTTTTATCATCATGTGAGTCATATCGTTCATGCTTTACTTAAACCGTTAGTATATTCAAGATGTCTCATACCACCTTGAATATCTCATTCATTTTCATTTTACCCAAGGTGTCCCATACCACTTTGGGTAATATAATTTCTTAGCTCATTTAGTGATATGTCATAAGCATGCATTATGTACAATAATAAATAATGAACCACCACAAATTTTGCTAATACAATGTATGATAGTTAACTTTGCAACATGTGTCAATAACTAATCAAAGGCATACATGGCTTAGTACAACATCCTTTTCACTAAAGCATATAAAATGATGATATACTAAATGATGAATCTTTGCCATTATAAATCCATAGAAAAAGGAATGCTTAAGGAAAACACTTAAAATCAGTTACGGTGATAAACAGGCCCTTGAGCCAAAATACATATTTTATCATAAACTCATCAGGGCAAGGTTAGATAAACCTCTTTAATAAAACATGTCCATTTGTGTGTATTAAAAAAAAACATGTTGGTTTAGCAATTACACAAATCATATCTTAATAAAATCTTACCTGCATCAAAGAATAAATTAAGTCCTGTTATTTATAAAAGAATATAATGGGGTTTGGAAATTATTCATATAAATACATATACACGTACCCATGTATACCCGAAGTGTATATAGGGGTTTTACACAATTCAAAAACAAAGTCTATTAAATCCCTTGGGTAATTGAAGGTTTCCAACCATAAATTGCTTACATGGTTGAAAACTAAATCCATATAAGGTTTGTCATAAACGTAACCATATGTATAAAATTTTGGTTTTACAAACATAACTCCACTTAAACTAAAAGAACATAATTTGCAAATAAAAATTTTATTTAAAGATTGATACCCAAAATAGGCCGGGTTTGGTTATGAAAAAAAAACATTCATGAAATTGTATATATACACAATAAACAATAAATATATATTTTTTGGTTTTGGAAAACTTGTAAAACAAAAAAACTGTATATATACCGTATGTAAAAACAATACACAACCCGAGGGATTTGTATTGTGTAAATGTACATATATACACTGTATATACCGTCCATATGAAACTGTATATATACAATGTACAAACCGATGGATTTGTATTATGTAAATATTCATATATAAACAGTATATACCGTGCATAGGTTTCTCAATATAAAAAAAAACAAAGTATATAAGCATCCTTACATATGCACCCTATTGAAAACACGAAGGCCAAAACTTCTTGGAGGCAATACAAACCGATGGGTTTACATTAAGTATATATATATATATATATATACGTATATAAACTGTATTTACCGAGAGTATATAAAAAGAAGATTTCCTCCAAAAAGAAGGCAAGCAATGCAAGGACCCTTACTCATGCACCATGCGGCAGCAAAACCGTTGAAGGCCATACAACCTGAGGGGTATACACTTGATTTTATAAAGTATATAAACTGTATGTCTACACACCAGGGGTAAAAAGAACGAAGGTTTTCTCCGAAAGAATGCATGCAAGAACCCTTACATTGCTTGAGGAGAAAGCTCGGACCGGGTGTAACTCGCTGGGTTGCTGGGAGCTCGAGGGAGAGGAAGGAGGAGGAGGAAGAACCGCTGCGGTTTCATGAGGCCGGAGGCATTTATATAGGCCTCGGTATCCAAAGGTGACTCGACCCAAGAGGTTAGACCGACGTGGGGAAGACGAAGGAACAGAGCCCTAGGAGGGGGGTGTTCAGAAGTCAAGGGGAGCAGTGCGGGGGAGGAGAGGTCGAGGTGTCCTTGCGCATGCCTACTGGTCGGGTGCTGCTTCGAGGAATAAGATGACGGGGGTCGACATGGTAAAGGAAAGGACGACCGGGATTAGATCTCGGGGGAGATCGAACGGCCACGGAAGTAGGCGGGGGCGATCGCGCGGCTAAAAGGGACGGACGGTCGAGATCGAAGCGTGATTCGATCGGAC
The DNA here is from genome assembly GCA_963277665.1 of Viscum album. Taxonomy (NCBI): domain Eukaryota; kingdom Viridiplantae; phylum Streptophyta; class Magnoliopsida; order Santalales; family Viscaceae; genus Viscum; species Viscum album. The sequence continues at coordinate 1,246,513,076 of OY728131.1, forward strand.
GGTCCTGATCACGCGGAACGCGTCCCACATCGAAACGATCCACGGTTGAGGCGCGGTTTATAAAACAAAGCGCGCCGGCTTCGGTTCGATAACACGAACGCACACACACGGGGGTCTTACACACGGACCCCATGCGGGCTTTGGCCCACCCCTACCCAACGCGCACCGCGGGCCTTACACACGGGCCCGCGTGCGACTGGACGGACCCACACTCGGCTCGGGCTCGGGCCTGGTTGACACTATGCATAACTGGGACCCCGATGGTCGGTACCTCGGGTCCCTTGGGGCTTGGTCTCGGCCTAGAGGGCTTGTCCCTTAAGGGATGCCCTCAGCTTGGCCGGGCCCCAACCTATATTTTTATTAGAAACTTATTTAAATTCATAAAATAACCAGTATAAGTATACTTATTTCAAAATAAAGTGTAGTATAAATATTTATACTAAAGAGAGTTAATTCAATAAACACAAATAGTTTTAATTTAAAATCTAAATCCCTTTACTAGCTTATGTAAAATATTTCATATCAACATAATTTTTAATAAAAATTTATTTAGACTTTCGAAATAACTAGTTTAAGTATACTTAGTTTGAAATAGTGTGTAATATGAATATTTGTATTAAAAATGAGTAAATATACAATAAAAACAAATAGTTTCAACTTAAAATTTAAATCCCTTTTCTATAAATCTTTTAAAAGATACCTCTCATATTTTTCATACAAAACCAGTATAACTATTTGGATCTTTAAAATTAGCTACTATTTGTCTCATAAACTTTAAAAGACCAAAACTTTACCCCAATTCATAATTTTAGCGGTCAAAAGATACAATTATTATAGATACCCTTTAAACATATCTTTTACAAAAAGAAAACTAAGTTTTCAATATAAAAGTATCCCTCGGGATTTTGTGAAAACAAAAGGATTTATTTCCAAGAATACTCTTTATTTTAAAGCTATGATTCTTTTGTGAAACATATTATAATATTTGAAATATTATAAAATTATAAGAGCATTAAAACAAGTTTTCATAAATTTATCAATGGTACCCAAAGGTTGTTTTGAAACCCAACGGCTATATATCTAACGGTCATATCTCTAAGGACCATTATAAAAGCAAGACATTTTACAAAATCAAAACACTTGAACCGAGAAGGATGGCTCTCCTCATACCATTGGTGTTGAGTATGTGTGCCGTGGCTCTGGCTGTTATATTTTTCACACTGATGGACCCTGAAGACGACGACTATCCGATTACTCGAGTTGTTATTCTTAGTAGTCTCGCTGTGGCTGTGTTAGGTCTTGTGCATGGTATTTTCAATTAGTTGGGTCTTGTTGCAATGTAACTTTTAAATATATACCAGTTTACTGTATTCTTCATGTTTTATTTTGTTTCAAGTTCTTTAATAGCACTCAAAGCATAAAATAAAACAAGAGACATCGTTAAAAGCATAACAAATAAAACAAGATACATTACTAAAAGCACAACGTTGTTCACTTGGACCAGTTCATAAAACCTGGGGCGTCACACGCAGCTTCCCCTCGCCCGGCCGGCCGACGGGCCAGCCGGTTCTTCCGCCGAAGCGGCCCGCCCTATGCGGGCCACGGTTTCCGCTGCGCGGCGCCGTGGGGCGCCGCGGTTCCTTCCTTCGGCCCGGACTCCTTCGTCGGTCGAGCGGCCCGTGGTTGCGGGCCGTGGTTCCTCTATGTGCGTCCGGCGCTCGGTTGCCGCCTTTATTCTTCACCGCTTCCCGATTCCAAACAAGACAAGAAACGACGGAGGGTTGTCGGACCGTGTTTGTTCGGCCTGCGCCCTCCGCATAAGACGGTAACAATCGACCAAGATGTTCACTCGAATACAACAAGATCGAAGGAGTAATTTATTTTAAATAAATTAAGCAAACCCCCTACCTCGAATAATTGATGTCGCACGTCGGGCGTCGCGGGGTGAGGTTTTGTAGACGTCGTCGGTGTGCGCCCGAGGAGGAAGCGGCGTCTCCTCTCTTGTCGCGGAGAAGAGAATGGGTGGCGCGTCGTCGTTCTTCGTGGAACCGGCGTTCTTCGTCGAAGAAATCGTCGTTCTTCGTCGGAGGGCGGTGTTTTTCAAAAACTCAAGAGCTCTCCCAATCCTCCTTAGCACAACGAAAGCCCTCCTCCGGTAAAATAATAGGCTCCTATTATTTTATTACACATGCAATTTAACTTTCAAAATCCAAATCACCTCATTAATTAAATGCGTTGGCAATTAATTAAAGGGAGGGAGAGGAAAGATCCTCATTAATTAAATGCGTTGACATTTAATTAAAGAGAGGGAGAGGAGAGGGAGAGGAAAGATCCTCATTAATTTGAGGGGTTGTCATGGATTAATGGAGTGAGGGAGGTGGAGAGATTGACAATTAAAGGGGGTTGCCAAATTAATGAGGGGGTTTACGGAGTTTAGAGGAAAATAAATGGTTGGGGCTCGTGTGGGCCCCACCTCTTTAACATCCACACTTGGGTAGTAAGGTGGCTGTGGGTCCCACCCTTAACTACCCATGGGAGGAATTAACCTCCTTAGATACAAAATAAAATTGTTCCAACAATTTTATTTACTTCTTAATTAAACAAAAAAAAAAAACAACTTCTCCTCCCGTGCAAACGCAACTACGGTAACGGTCCCCTTAAGCAATTATCGGTGCTCTCGAATTTCAATTCCGAGCACCGGTTCAAAATATAGAAAAACCCGCTCGTTCGTTTACTGAACGTACCCGAGCTAAATTTCGGAAATTGATTCCGGGCACACCGGGTCTCGGAATCAAGTGCCGTCAGAAACCACAGACTCATAAAATTCCAAAGTATTTAAGAAAAAAAAATTTCCTTGAAATTTCCGGATCTTTACAAGTCTGAAGAAGCAACTCGTGGAGATTAAAGGCACCAACCTACATCAGGTACAACTACAACAGTAGTGACACTGTTTATCATGGCTTACATTCCAAAGTGGCAATCCTTGTGGCAGTGAGCAAAGAGAGAGAAAGTGAGAGAAGTGACCTTGGGAGGCAGTCGTCCCAAAACCTTGTTAAGGGGAGTGACCCCAGGTCTAGGAGCGCCCTAGCCTAAATCCACCACCAAACAATGTGTTTAGTGGATTTTGGTGCATTGACACATTGCTGATTGCATGCTACATGGATTAGCCGGTGCGGGTGAACCAAGTAAAAATCCTTGTGTCTTGTGCATGGTTTGTTTATATTCTGTAAGATGTGACTTGATGAAGGTGGGTTAAGCAATCTGTAATCAAATCAGGTAAAGGTAGGGCTAAGTGAAATTGCAATCGGATCATCATCAAGAGAGAACATGAGCATGACCCTACTAACTTTGCGGTCAAGATCATCTAGGGCAGTGAGTTCAAAAAAAGAAAAAGAAAAATAATTTAGTGAAAAGTTCCACATCCCCATTCACTTCCTCTCTCAAGGGTATCTTTCACTTAAGGTCCTTTGTGGGCCTAAAAAATCGGTATCAGACCATAGGTTTTTTTGTTGAGTTTGTTTTGCTTTGAAGTGATCCAATTGGAGTTAGGTTTTATTCCACCCTTATATTCTTTTGGTGATATGGCAAAGAGAAATAATTTGAAGAAGCAGAACTGTAATGGAATTTCATATTGTGAAACAATTTTTAGGAAAAGTGAGGTTCAAATAAAAGAGTCCAACAACTTTCAAAAGGAAGGTATGGATGTTTCTAATCGTGAATTTATTAATTTTTACAATGATGGTGCAGGGTCTTGAGGAGCCCGACATCTCAAGTGAAGATGGATCTACTGATGATGAGGCGGTCCCAAGTAGTCCAAAGGTGGAAGGTGCCCACTTATCAAAAGAGATAAATGCGAAGCTGCAAGAAGAAAACACAAAGTTGAAAGAGGTGAATAAGTTTCCTGAGATCCATGTCAGGACACTAAAAATGGAGGTTGACAAATTGAAAAGCCTGAACAAGCGACTAGTTGAAGTGACCACTGATCTAAGGAAAAAGAATGATTCCCAGACTGAAAAACCGGAGGAGATGTCCACAAAAGTGGAGAAGCTTAAGGCTGATTCTTTGGGGAAGGGCCTGAACTCGAGAAGTTAAAAACTTTAAGGGCAAGAAGGGTGAACTTGCTGCACACCTGGCGAATTGGCTGAGGAGAAATCAAGGTTGCAACAAGAAAATATAAGCCTCAAGGACTCCATTGCTCAACGGAACGCCAAGATGAAGGAGCGGAGCGGCATGTTGGATAAACTCTCGCATGCATTGGAGGATGAGATGTCTAATGGGAAGACACTCAATGAAGATATGAATGCTTAGCTTGAAACAAAAAACAAAAAGATTCATCAATTACAAGAGGAGTTAATCTCAGTTAAGGAACAAGTAGAAAAATCAAGTGCCAAGGGTAAGCCAATTCTAAAAGATGCTTTACACTTGTTATTTGATCATCCTTCGGCAGGTGACAATGAGATGAAGAATAAGCATGCTATATCGGAGGAGAGGCATGGAAGAATTTTTATGTCACAAAGGCCGCGTTTGATGGGAAAACCCGACCTTGGCCATGATGGAACCCCTCCGAAGCACGAGAAGAAGAAAACTGCGGGAGTTCCCAGGAAAAGGGAAAACAATGGAAGTGTGCTGGAAACACATTCAAGAAGGTCCCTACAAGAGGTAAGGACAAACAGATGAGTCCCAAAGGAAGGTATCGAGACATGTGCTTTTATTGTGGTATGCATGGACATATTTCCAACTTTTGTCATGAAGTATTGGAATGTATTAGCTGCTATGAAGTTGATGGAAATTTTGCAAAAAGAAGTTACCAACCTCAACAACACAACTATGAGTTTTTTTTCAATAATTCTTACCATGCTAATTGTCTCCAGTGGAAGCTTCAGGAGAACTTCATCAAGGGTATGAGTTTTATTTCAATAATTCTTACCATGCTAATCGTGTCTCCAGTGGAAGCTTCAGAAGAACTTCATCTGGAATGAAAGGAGTAAACCGACTTGCATTCAATGATAAATCTGTTCCTTTGAAATAGATTTGGGGTGCTGGTTGAAGAAAATTACCATGCTGAAAATTGTGTGAATAAAAGTTACGAATCTGCTGTTGAACCAAAAATGTCTCCGAAAGACAAGAAGAAGATTTGGAAACAAGAAAGGAGTGTGGATGTTGCTGAAACTGTAAATACTCATATGAAGGAAGTATCCCAAGACAGGATATGTGTTAAAAAGCTTAATTCTTTTAGGGATAGTCAAGGCGGCAAAAAGGATTGGGGAGAAGAAAAGGCCAACCTGTGATGTGTCAAGAGATCCTTGTTGGCAGGAGTACCCAAGGAAGAGCAGTTTGTGATTTGGGCCATGAAGAAGAGAACAAGCCAAAGAAGTTAAAAAGAAGTTGGATTTTATCAAAACTAATTCAGATATGAAGATAGACTTCAAATTGGATGAAGGAAAAATGGTGGTCCACAGTGACTCACCAGTCTCCTCTACTTGATGAAAGTGGAAGAGTCCCCTATCCCCATATGTATTTAAATGGTGTTAACAGGTTTTTGAAGTGTTTCAAGTTTTGGGGGAGATAGGATCTATGGAGAGGTTGCATCAAAAGATGCAAGTGGTATTGTGACATGCTCCGAAGTTCCAATTGATAATTGGAGCAGTGAAAGTGAGATTTTGCTGAATCTGGAAGTACAAGAATATTGGTATAGTTACTGCAAGTGGCATCAAGGTCCAATTAAGGTGTTGGTTTCAAGAGCTCATATTATCCAATGAAATTAGACCTTGAAGATAAAAGAAGATACCTTGATGGAGCAACAAGTGGTATCAGAGCTCAAGGTTGGAGTGTTCCGGATGAATAGACCCTGGTGAAGGTGTTCCAGAGCTCGGTTTAGTAGCAATATTCTTCCCTTTGCCTTGTAGGAGAAGATCGGTAAGCAGTCCTTGACCTCTCACTCTACATTGTTCGGAAGTAGTGGGAGTTCACAATTTTTGAAGGAATGGCGTCGGACGAGAGTAAGGTCTGGAGAAGTTCGATGAAACGGATTTTGAGTTCTGAAAAATGCAAATAGGGGATTGTCTACTACAGAAGGACCTTGATCTTTCGTTGACTGGAGCCAAATCAGAAGCGATGAAAGCGAAAGAATGAGAGAGGCTTGACAAGAAAGCATTGAGGTTGATTCAGATGTCACTTGCCTGGAACGTGGTGTTCAACATCCGGGAGGTGAAAATCGCTTCGAAATTCATGAAGACCCTTGCTGACATGTATGAAAAACCAACGACGATGAACAAAGTATTCTTGTTAAGGAGACTATTCGACATGCGTACATTGGAAGAGAAGTACGCTGTCGATTAGATTACTAACTTTAATATGATATAGTGTCAGTTGGAGTCACTGAAGGTGAACTTAAGAGATTCGGAATGGGCGTTGTTACTTTCCCCACTCTTAGAACCATGAACTGCGATGGCAACTGTTGCGAGTAATTCTAGCAGAAAGGTTGATTTGAAGTTCGCGGATTTTCGAGACTTGATCTTGAACGAAGAAGTTTTGTTGAATCGCCTTTTTCTAGAAACACATACAATGTGGAAGAAAGGGGGCGTACTATTGGACAAAAGAGTCACCAAAAAGGGAAAAGGAGCAATAGGAGTAACTCAATGAATGATGCTCCCTTGTACTGACATTGCGGGGGGAAAGACCATCTGAAAAAGGATTGCAGTAAATGAAAGGAGAATTCTGGAAAGTATGCTTCTGGAAGCGGATCTATGAACCTCGTATCAGAAGGTTGGAGTGGTTTACTCTTAAGTGTCACTTGTTTGTTGGGGTCTTGGTGGATAAACTCTGGAGCTTCATTCCATTCTACATCCAAGAAAGAAAGCATGAAGAGTTATACTTTCGAAAGGTTGGGAAAGGTTCATCTTGCAGATGACCAGGCTCTCGAGATTGTGGTGGAAGATGATGTTTCGATCCGGAAAAGAAACGAAAGGACCCTTGAGTTAAAGGGTGCGAGACACATACTGGGGTTGGGGAGAAACTTAATCTCGGTGGGTTAATGATAAGAGCAGAGGACCACTTGTATATATACTTGTAAATAAAACCAGAGAACTATAATGGAGTAGAATAATAATGGACACTTCGAGAGAGCAACTGTAACACCCCGAGATTTTGTGAATTTTTTTTTCTTTTTCGAATTAATTTAATCTTTTTGATAGTTTGCATTTCACGCAACATTGAATATAACTTGTGTTATATGAAATCACTATGTTTGGTTTGCGTTTCACACAACACCAAGTTAAGTTTGCACTACACGCAACACTATATTTGACTTGTGTTACACACAATGCCGAGTTTCTTTGATAGCTTGCGTTTCGTGCAAGACTGAATTTTACCGAACTGCAATATACTATTAATATTGTTTTAAAAGATTATTATAGTTACCACCTAACCATTGGAATGAAAGTTACGAATAAACTAAATTGCGACAATATGATCTACACATGTATATAAAATTGTGTTTGTAAATAGAAAAATAGTTTTCTTAGAAAAAGAATTTCTTCATTCTCAAATAGTTCTTATTTTCATTTCTAATAAGAGCAGAGGACCACTTGTATATATACTTGTGAATAAAACCAGAGAACTATAATTGAGTAGAATAATAATCGACACTTCGAGAGAGCAACTGTAACACCCCGAGATTTTGTGAATTTTTTTTTCTTTTTCGAATTAATTTAATCTTTTTGATAGTTTGCATTTCACGCAACATTGAATATAACTTGTGTTATATGAAATCACTATGTTTGGTTTGCGTTTCACACAACACCAAGTTAAGTTTGCACTACACACAACACTATATTTGACTTGTGTTACACACAATGCCGAGTTTCTTTGATAGCTTGCGTTTCGCGCAAGACTGAATTTTACCGAACTGCAATATAGTATTAATATTGTTATTAAAAGATTATTATAGTTACCACCTAACCATTGGAATGAAAGTTACGAATAAACTAAATTGCGACAATATGATCTACACATGTATATAAAATGAATCCTTTGGTTATCAATTAGTTAGAAATGAAAGTAAGAACTATTTGAGAATGAAGAAATTCTTTTTCTAAGAAAACTATTTTTCTATTTACAAACACAATTTTATCTTAATAAATTAAACAAACCATTTTTGATGAACGTTTTTAATAAAATTTATATATTATATATTCAATCAATATTTTTGATACTCATCCAATAGATTTGATAGGTATAAGATAAGAATAAATCCAATTTTATGAATAAAAAGATGTATTTTTTTAAAAGGTAATTTTACCGCTTTTTAATGGCAAACTCATTTTATATCTAAATTTTGACTCTTATAATTTTTATTTGACAAAATAAACTTTATTTTTGAAAGCGGCATATCAAAATTTACTTTAGGTAAATTTTTGGTATTTTTCTGAGAAGTTTCATTTTTTGACGAATAGTGAAAAACAGTGAATTTTAATTGAAAACTGCATTTTCGTCTAATTTATTTATATAGTTAAATTATATTTTAATTTGGTTTTAAAGTATAATTAGATCAATTATACACCAATTAATCCAATGTAGGTCATTGAAACCATTTTCACATTGAAATTGGATATAAAAACAGTTCAAACTTTTGAACATTTTTACTTTAAAAACTTGTTGTTTCATCCCGTTTGCGAGATTATTTTTAAATTATTTTCTGTAACTTATGTGTTTCGAATTTGGCAAAATGGATTCCATAGTTGGAATCAGTATAATTTATAATATTTAAAATGAGTCCTCGGACCGGTTTTCTTTCATTGCGTGCGTTGTAAATAAAAAAGTTTATAATGTCTAATAAGATCAATTTAGTTTTTGATCAAAAAGATTAGTGAAAATAATTAAAATTAATTACAACGATTAAGGTAAAAATGAGTTTACTTAGTAGTTAAACTTTAATTTAAGTGGCCAAATAACCTAAGCACATGTCCAAACACCATTGACTGACCATATTTCGACCATATCCTCCATTGGCTCGAAAATGGATCATTATTGGAGACACATGATGTAAGGGAGACTTCTCAATAGTTCCTTTTTATATTTACAAGAATCTTTCTCATCCACTATAATATGACACCCACCCCCCTCACTTCTTCACACCTCTGAATCCCTTTGGCTCTTCCAACCTCTGATCAAATAAGCTTCCAACTTCTCTCCCTTCATCCTAGAGGCCAAACTTTGGGCCAAAAGCCAACCAAGTCATTTGGTGCAAACCAAAAGAAGTTACCCAAAGAAGAGGTAACATCATTTCACAAGCTCTTTTGTTTTATTTTCATTCTCCACCCCCTCAACTTTTCTTATTCCATACTTATATATTAACCTCAGTATCCTCAATATACTGAGTCGTTGTTATGTTAAGGGTTTGACCTACACTCACACACACTTTTATCAAATGAGATATGCAATCATCGTTCGTGTGTACGACGGACTACTGACTCGCGAGCTGATGTCGTTCGTTCTTCCATTGTCACCTTTCAAGGTTGAGAATAATGAACTTTCTTTTTTTATATGATATATATGATATTTATGATGTATTTATGCTTATGTAATTATTATATAACACATACCTTCATGCATTCCATTTTTTGTAAATACGATAACTATGTTTGTGGACGCGTGGACTACCGTCTCCTCAAAGCGACGTGATTCAGTCACACTTTACATGGAATGTATTAAAGATGAGTTTAGTGAACGTATATGATATATATGACATAAGAATGCTACTGGAATAATATTATATATATACATATATACATATATGTCATTTACTTTCTTTCAATACGACAAGAAAACAAAAACGTTCATGCGTATGTACGGCCTACCGTCTTCATGAACGGTGTATTCTATTTCGTATTTTTATCTTTTATAGATTATTATAAATATTTATATACTCAATATATATGATATTTATATCATGTTTTACATTTTAAAAATAAATAAATCACGATCTAAGTGAGAGGATCAAGAATAACAAGTCAAAACATATACGAAAAACAAAGAGGATATTACCTGAAATGTAACATTAACATAAAATTGTTAATAAATAGGTAATATAAAGTTATAATCAAATCATATATGGTATTGGATATAAGAATATGGTTCCGTGGTAGATGTATAATAAACTTATATTTATTATACAAGAGGTTTGAACGTGTACAAAGAAAGTCAAGATTTAAGGTAAGAGTTTTCTCATGTCATTTTTATTTCTGTGAGACTTGTGCCTTATTCATCACTCATTTCTTTTGTATGGTGTATATACTACCCATGAATATATTCTATGATTCTTATACTTAAATTTATGAGTATTTATATATCCATTTGATGATTTTTCTTTCATGGAGTTTATGGTTCAAAAGTTACCAAATCTGAAAAATAATTTTTGTCTCAATTTTTCTTTTTTTGAGATACATGTTATGTTATGTTATGCACCTATATTTTTTTATGGGGTGTATATACCGCCCTTTGACATGTTATATCATAAATCTCTTTCTTTTCATCATATTTTCAGTTTTATGTAATGTTATTCTTTCATGGGGATTATGATTCAAAGTTACAAAAGCGGTAATGATTTATTGCTACAATCTCATCGTTTATCGGGATTGTTTATGATTATGCTTGATGAAATTTTATATCACAAATCTATTTCTTTTCATGATATTTTGAGCTTTATGTAATGTTATTCTTTTATGGGGATTACTATTCAAAGTTACAAAAGCGATAACGATTTATTGCTACAATCTCATCGTTTATCGGGATTGTTTATGATTATGCTTCCATTGATGAAATCTTATGATCCATCTCTCAAGAACCCTCATGACTTTTCTTCTCCTCTAGTTATTCATGATATTTTTAAGTAATAGTACCAGTTTTCATCTCTTCGGTACTTAAGACAACTATGAAAACGTTTTTAAGAAAATCCGACTTTCTTTCTCTTTTCGGTCGGATATCTGTGTTATTTCAAAATCATGTTTTCTAAAAATGTTTTCAAAACTTCTTTTATAAGTTTTCAAAACTTTTATAAGTTTTCAAAGTTACTTTTAAAGAAATGATTTTCAAAACGTTTTCAAGCTTACCTTATAAGTTTTCAAAATTATTTTCAAAGAAAAGGTTTTCAAAATGTTTTTAAAGCTTTATAAGTTTTCAAAGTTATTTTCAAAAGAATGGCTTTCAAAGCGTTTTCAAGCTTACCTTATGAGTTTTCAAAGTTATTTTCAAAGAAAAAAGTTTTCAAAATGTTTTCAAGCTTCTTTTATAAGTTTTCACGAAAAAAGGATTTCAAATTGTTTTCAAGCTTCTTTTATTAGTTTTCAAGGAACACGGTTTTCAAAATGTTTTCAAGCTTCTTTTATATGTTTTCAAGGAAAAAAGTTTTCAAAATATTTTTAAGCTTGCTTTATAAGTTTTCAATGAAAAATGTTTTCAAAATGTTTTCAAGCTTCCTTTATAAATTTTCAATGAAAAATGTTTTCAAGCTTCCTTTTCAAGTTCTCAAAGAAAAAGGTTTTCAAAATGTTTTGAAGCTTCTTTTATAAGTTTTCAAGGAAAAAAGAAAAAATGTTTTCAAGCTTCCTTTATAAAATTTCAAGGTTATTTTCAACGAAAATAGTTTTCAAAATGTTTTATGTTTTAAAAAAGTATTTTTTTCAAAGAAGAAATGATATTTTCTCAAGAAATGATTTTAAAAGATTTCTCAAAAATTATGTTCCATCTATGATGACATTCGTTGGTGTTACTCATGCCTTACTGGGGATATGATCCAAGGGTTCCATTCATATTTTTTCTCTGAATGGTTTATGTTTTGATGACATGATGTTTATGAAACCCGTTTCTATTTCAGTGGTTATATATGTTTGTGAAACCCGTTTCTCTTTCACGGGTTATATGTTTACGAAACCTATTTCTTTTTCATGGGTTATATGCTTATGAAACCCGCTTCTTTTCACAGGTTATGCTTTGATGAAATGGTTATGAAACCTGTCTATTTTCCACATGTTTTGATATGATGACATGTTTATAATATCCATTTCATTTCATGGGTTATGATATGATTGTTTATGATCTTGTGACACACGTATGTATGATTCCATTATGAGATTGGTAAGACTTATATCTCCCTCCAATGCATTTGGTAAAAATTTATATCTCATGAGATAGACATGGCTGAGACGAGGAGTGAACTCGGTTCAGTAAAGGACTTTGTCCGCTAAGATGGTCTTGGGAGCGAACCTTAACTACTAAGATGGTCATGAGAGTGAACCATGATCACCAAGATGGTTTGGGGAGTGAACCCATTCCACTAAGATGATCTTGGCATTAAGCTTTGACTACTATGAAAATCATTTTTATATGCTTGTGTCTGCTACAAATTCTATGTCTTATTCTCATGTTATGCTCTCATGACTTATGCTCTTGATTCCCTTATGATTCATGTCTTATGAACCGCTAATCTTTATGCCACGACTCATGTATATAATCTTTGATATGCAGGGTATGATATTCAAATGTTACTCTCATGTTCTCATACCCTTATGCTCATGTTATGCTTACGTATCTCTTTTATTTACCCCTACTAGCTTACCCTTATGTTTCCTTTCCTCAGGTTATGAAGAAATGTTTTAAGTAGTTTTACTTAAGAGGAAGATATATTGAAGATTTTTTACCAAGTTAGAAGATTTTGTTCAAAGTTTTCAAAAACACTAAACTATTACGGTTATCGAGCATGTATTTTTGTAATGTGCTGAATATTCATCTATAATGATGTAATGTCTATGTATGTTAAGCCTTAGTCGCTACAACAACTGCTCCTCACACAAGCTGAAGCCGAGTTCAAGCCGATTGGCCGATTTCAGAATATTTCTCCCCCCTTCTCCTATGCTCCAACCTTCCTTTTAACAACCCCTTTGTGGGCCCGACTACTCCTCTCCCCAGCTAACTTTGTTATTCCCCCAGACCCCCTTTCTCTCTCATCTAACCTCTTCCTCCAACAATTACCCAAAAACCCTTTATTCCTTTCAGGTGGCATAACTGGTCTCTATCACTGCCAACCCCTTCAAATTCACCTTGTCCTCAAGGTGAGAGACATGATGAAGTTTTTGGTGCAACCGCCATTCCCATGTATTGTTTATCGGGGCGTGTGTCGTCATAGTCATCGACTTGGTACTGCCCCCTTTATTCACATAGTTTCCAAACAATTTGCTAGATGGTCCTCCCATCTTTATGTTATGGCGTAGCATTCTGTTTGCACCTACTCTCCAAACAATCTCTGATATGGTCCTTTATGCGCTGTGTGTCGATAATGTGTGCTACTGACCCAGTGGCGGCGCATTACGCCCTTGCACCAAAGCATGAAATACTTCTTGCAGTGCTAGTGGAAGGCCAATTCCCATCACTGTTGACTCAACGTTATATTGTAGTGGACAAAAAATAGGTGAACTTATATCCCCACGTCACCATGTCACTAGCCTCCTGTGTCCGTATGCCGGCCTTCACCGTCAAGAGTGAGGGTCGCCCCCTTTATTGCTCACAATCCTTCCACTGTTGGCCCAATGTGAGACGTTTGATTTTCATCGCTGCTTCATCGTACCCCACGACCTTCCTCGACTCGCCAACGCTCGCGCCATTCTTCTGTGAAAGCGACACCTTCCTGTTGAAGTCCCAAAAAGTGTCCAGGCCAGTCGCGTCCCACGTCCATAGTTCACAGCCTACGATCGTCGCCTTGTAGCCACCCTCGACAGGATGCGTGCTGATCGCCTCCGAAGCTTGTGCCGATCGATCAACTTCCAGAACCAGCATTGGCCGAGCATTTGTTAGCAACAGTGTAGGAAACTCACCGCGCAACAATCTAACGTTGGTCGAGGCAGCTCATGACGGCACCTGAGGCAGCTTTGACGCCAAGGGAGGTCGAGCATTTGTCGTGTGTGCGACATCTGCTACTGGCGACGCCCTACAACTTTAAAGAATTTGCAGACTGCCGTTCCAGAAGTCATCGCCCATTTGTGTTCTAGTTGGAGTTGTTGGATCGAGGTGAGGGTCGCAGTGAGCTACTTGAGTTGCCGGAGCACCCCATCCCTCCACATCATTATCGTTGCGTGATAATAACATTGTGTGGTTCGACCAGATGAAAACAACAGTGCGCGGTTTAGAAACCGGCGACGAATGCCTCTTCTGGTTGCGATGAAACCGATAAAAATAAGGTAGTGAAGATCAGTGAGTCGTGCGTATGAGGGAGATGAAGAATAACAGATTACGCATCCGAGGTGGGAGATGAACAATAATAGATGGCGCCTCCTCGTGCCATGAGCTGGTCGCGCCTCCTCCTCTGAAGGCAACCCGATTGGGTGCGTCTCTTTATGCCACGAGCTGGTAGCACGCGCTGCCTCCGGAAAAAATCGTCTAGTAGTTCGTTCGAGAAGAAAATTGTTCTGCGCGCCTCGGTCGAGCAAACACACAGCAGAGCGCAGCTGGGTTGGTCAGGAGACAGCAACGCATGCCCCGTTCGAGCGAGAAAGCATCCAAAGAAGAATGCCAGGTCACTCTCTCGTGGGAGCCTCCAACAGTTCACCGTCAGCCTCTGAACAACGAGATGGTTTCAGTAGAGGAAGAATGGCAGGGCGCACCTCCTCAACTGGGAGTCGACGGTAGGTCAGACCAATTGATAAGACCAGATGACCGCTTGTATATATACTTGTGAATAAAACCAGAGAACTACAATGGAGTAGAATAAGAATGAAGGACACGTCGAGAGAGCAACTGCTCCTCGCCCAAGCCGAAGTCGAGTCCAAGCCGATTGGCCGATTCCAGAATATTCCCCCCCCCTCTCCCACACTCCATTCCTCCTTTTAACAACCCCTCCGTGGGCCCAGCTACTCCTCTCTCCCAACTGACTTTGTTATTCCCCCAAATTTCCCCACTCGCTCTCTCATCAGACCTCTTCCTCCAACAATTACCCAAAAGCCCTTATTTCTTTCAGGTGACATAGTTGGTCTCTATGGGTTAACCTAACGATGCAGGTTTCTGTACAATGTTTGCGGATGGTGAGTGGAAGATTTCGCGCAGTTTCATGGTTGTAGCGAAAGGAGTGTAGGTAGAGGCCTTGTATCTTACGGGAGTATCGAAAGGTACACTTCATGTTAGAGTTAACTTCCGCGAAGTTATGGCATGGCCGTTTGGGTCCTCAGTGAGGACGGGATGAAAATCCTCGCTGACAAAGGTATGTTGAAGGTCGACAACAGTGTTGTCAAAGGCGCGTGGCGCGATAAGGCGCAAAGGCTGCTTGGGGGTGCGGCGCGAGGCGCAATTAAGGCGCAACTAAGGAGGATGCACACATAATTAATTATATACGGTTTTCAAAAAAATACAAATTAAAATACATACCGATAATTTTTAACCAAAACCATAATCAATTTGTGGTACAACGAGGTGCTATTGTCAGTGATGTTTTTAGTCTGTTATGTTTTTTTATTAATGTAGAATGGGAAAATAGGAGACCCGAACCCCCAAGGTATACTCTCTAAAGGAGCCCTTGGGGTGTATTTATAATGAATATTAAAAACCACACTGGACCTCAAGTCCGATGTGGGATGCAGACTCCAACACTCCCCCTCAAGCTAGGTGTACCTAGCTTGGACATATAATGAAAAGAAAGCAACAAAACAAACGCTAACACTCCCCCTCAAGCTGAATATGCCCAGCTTGATGACAAAACAAGACAAAGCAAAAAAAAAAAAAAGATAAAAGCTGCATGGATGATGCTCCCCCTCACGATCGCAGCTCCCCCGCAGGATGATGGATGGATGATGGTGCGGGCGCAAGATGGGTCATTGCCGGAAAAGTGCGGGGTCGAGCAACAGAGCGCCGGGAAACCCACATTGGCGGGTCGGTCGTCAGAGCGTCGGGAAAATCCGCACTACGGGCCTGTCGTCAGAGCGCCGGGAAATCCGTAATGTTGGGCCGATCGTCAAAGCGCCGAGAAATCCGCTATGTCGGGCCGATCGTCAAAGCGTCGAGAAATCCGCTCAGGAGGGCCGGTCGTCAAAGTGCCGAGGAAGACGCAATGGTGGTGCCGGTCGTCGAAGCGCCGGAAAATCCGCAGGAGGAGGCCGACAATCGAATGCGGTGATTCCGCAGGAGGCGTCGGGTAGGGAGGCGGGGATTCCGCAGGAAGCAGGAAGAGGCCGGCATGGAGGGAGCAGCCTGGACCGGTTCGCCTGGAGGGAGCCGGTTCTGGAAGGGAAGTAACCGGACGGGCGGGCGCCGGCGCGAAGGATCCGCCGGGAAGGGAGCAGCCGGACGGAGAGGGGCAGACGTCGGAGAGCCGCTCTGACGGAGGCGGGCCGATCTGCTAGGGCAGGGAGAGGCGGGCCGGACAGAACCAGAAACTGCAGGAGAGGCGCAGGGAGATGCCGACAGGGGGAGATCCGCCGGTAGATAGTCGCGCGGGAGGGCGGAAGGAGCCGCCGGGAAGGGAGCAGCCGGACGGAGCTGGACGGAGCCGCCGGGAGGATCGCGCGCAGGACGAGCGCGCGCTGGGAGGGTCGCCGGGACGAGGCGCGACGCAGAGGCGCACCGGGGCCGATGGGGGCGACGGGATGCGCGGCGGGGAGGGCGCCGGGAAGGAGGGCCTCAGGGAAGGGGGCCGTCTGGGCTGGCGCACCGGATCTGGACGGGAGGCGCGCACATGGAGGATGGGAGCCGATTCGCCATGAGGAGCGCGCATGGAAGGAGAGGAACCGATCCGCCGGGAGGAGCGCGCATGGAAGGAGATCCGCGCTGGATCTGGACGCCGCCAGGAAGAGCCGCGGAGGGCCGACGACGGGAAGCCGCGGGAGAGACCCGCTGAGGGGACCCGCGGCCGAAGGAGACGCCGGGATGTGGTCGGCCGCGCGGGAGGAAGCCGCCGGGGGTTGCGACATCGCGGGGAGGGTCGGCGTGGAGGGCCGCCGGGATGGGAAATCCGCCGGGAAGGGATCGCCGGCAGGGGGGGCGGTGGAGAATTCCTATGGCACGTAGGCCATGAAGGCCGCCCCCCCCCCCCGGGGGAAAAATAAGAAGATAAACCCTAGAGCAGAATTAAAAAAAAAAGATGGGAGGGGGGTCGGGATTAGGTTCCCTCTGATACCATGTAGAATGGGAAAATAGGAGACCCGAACCCCCAAGGTTTACTCTCTAAAGGAGCCCTTGGGGTGTATTTATAATGAATATTAAAAACCACACCGGACCTCAAGTCCGATGTGGGATGCAGACTCCAACATTTAATATATTAAATATTCTATTTAATTGGATTTATGACTTACCCGCACCACAATTTCAGCTTCCTACCCCGATCTCCGTCTCGATCTCCGTCGCGATCTCCGCCCCGATCTCCGCCCCGATCTCTGCCAATCGCCCTCACCCACCCGCTACCCTGAATTTCGTTAGGGGCCACCCGCCACCCCGAATTTCGTCGCCCCCGATCTCTGCCACCCTTGT
Organism: Viscum album; assembly: GCA_963277665.1. NCBI lineage: Eukaryota > Viridiplantae > Streptophyta > Magnoliopsida > Santalales > Viscaceae > Viscum > Viscum album. The sequence continues at coordinate 1,246,530,578 of OY728131.1, forward strand.
TTGTACTCCCGATTTCTGCGTGTACCCTAAATTTCCATCCTACCTTGATTTTCGCCGCCACCCCTATACTGTCGCCCCCGATCTCCGTCGCCCCACTCTGTTGTACCTGTAGGTAGTACCCGTGATTTTTTGTCGCCCCCGATCCCAGCCGCCACTGGTGCGCCTTACAGCGCATGGCGCTTTTAGCGCCACTGAGTTTGGCGCGCCTCGGTGAGGTTGCCTCGCCTCACCCATATTGAGGTGCACTAGGTGCGCCTCGCCTCGCCTCGCGCCAAGGCGCGCTGCGGAGCGCGCCTTTGACAACACTGGTCGACAACATGGAGTATGAAACATGCGAAGACTGTATCTTTGGGAAGCAACGAAAGGCGTCTTTCTGGATGGATGGGAAGGTGCCAAAACACTCGAAGTTGGAGTTGGTTCACATGGATGTTTGGGGGCCAACTCTGGTGCATTCTCACGGAGGCCACTCTTCCACATGACATCCATCGATGATTCCATGCACAAAGTGTGGTTGTACTTTAAGCTACAAGTTCGAGATGTTTGAGACTTTCATCCGGTGGAGGGCCATGGTGGAGAAAGAGGCCGAATGCAAAGTTAAATGTTTACGGTCAGATAATGGTGAGGAGTACAAAAGTAGAGAGTTCTGAAGATTCTGTTGGCGGAAAATAATTCAGTTTGAGAAGACCATGTTTAGGACTCCGAAACACAACGGAGTTGCAGAGAGAGAATGAACCAGACGTTGGTGGAGAAGATTAAAAACACGAGGATTCATATTTGGTTCCCCAAGGTTTTTTGGCCGAAGGCAGTGAATTATGCGACTTAATCAATCGAAGTCCAATGACGGCCCGGAGAATTCCGTTGCCCCAGTCCCACATTAAAATTTTTGCCCTAAATACATTGAGACCTACAGTAAACTAATAAAATTGATGCCTCTTTCTTTGTATTTTTTTTTCTTTCTTGTGTGTTGCCCTAGCCCGTGGGCTCTTTGGGCTTGCCCTAGGGCCGACCTTGTCGAAGTCTATCATCTCTAATTGGTTAACAACTTCCCGAGATCTCTTGGTCTGGAAGGAAGATTGATTTCAACCACCTCAAAGTTTTCGGGGCACTCGCCTTTGTCTATGTTGATGCCAAGGAATGAGCCAAGTTGGAGGTTAAGTTTTGAGAATGTTACTTTGTGGGCTATGGCGACAAAGATTTTGAATTTTGACTCCGGGACAACGACCCTTGGAAGGTTGTAGGAAGTCATAATGCGATCTTCAATGAAGAGATCCTATGGAAGGATCAGAACCTGGCAGAAAGTTCCAGTGAAAGCAGAGTATCATCGGAAGTCGAGGTTTGCCTGGATGAACGTCCCAAAATTGATGTTTCGAAGAATTTAGGAAGCACGACAGTTCCCGAAATACCAAATCATCTTGTGGAGTTACTGAAAGAAGAATGTCAAGTTCTGATGGTGTTGCTTAAACTAGATGTACTGGAAAGCTCAAGGGGTGCTGAGGCTTGAGCAAAAGCTCCCGAAGTAACAACCTTGGAAGTTGAAGTACCGGAAGGTGCTTTGTCGTAGGGACAACTGTGGAGATCTACTAGAGTGAGGCACCCAATGCAAAGGTATGAAAAGAGTTTGCACTACCTTCTTCCAATGGACGATGGAGAGCCTGAATGCCTGGAAGAGGTGAGGCGTTTGAAAGACTCAGAACAGGGGGAGCTAGTCATGAGGGATGAACTTTCCCTCCATGTGTCTGGGACATAGGAGCTGACAGAGAGGCTCGATGGGAAGAAAGTTTTACAAAACAAGTGAGTTTATCAGCTGAAGGAAGAAACAAACAGTAGACGGAGGTACAAGATCAGGCTAGTCGTGCAAGGTTTTCAACAAGCGGAAGGAATAAATTTCTCAAAGATCCTTTCTCTGGTAGTAAAACACACAACTATCTGAACGGTGTTAAGTATGGTTCGTCCGAAGGACTTCGTCTTAAGCAATTGAATGTGAAGAAAATATTCATTCATGGGGACTTAGATGAGGAAATTTACATGGAGCAGTCGGCTGGTTTCAAGGATCAATAGAATCGGGGACTTGTGTGCGGACTCAAACGTAGCCTTTACGGTTTGAAGCAAACACCGAGGAATTGGAAAATGAAATTCAACGACTTTATGAACAGAAGTTCGTCTAGAGAAATGTTGATCATTGCTACTACCAGAAGTTATTTGATGATTAGAGTTTCATCATCCTTGTACTTTACGTTGATGACACGCTGATTGTCGGTCCAGTAAAGGAAAAGATCTGCGAGTTAAAGGTTTAACTGTCGGAAAGTGCCAAGGTGAAAGATTTTAGTCCGACGAAACGGATTTTTGAGATGCGGATAGTGAGAGACTTAAGTTCCGGTGCTTTATACCCCAGCCGGTTATATTATGTTCGGAAGGTGGTGGATCTTTTTGGCATGAATGAGGTGAAACCAGTGACCACACCCCTGGCCGGACATTTCAAGCTAAGTAAAGAGAAGACACCACGAACGAACGCTGTGGTCGGGTACATGGCCAATGTTTCATATGTATCAGTGGTTGAAAGTCTGATGTATGTTATGGTTTGTACTCATCTGAACATTGTGCAAGTAGTGAGAGTTGTTAGCAGGTTTATGTTAAATCCCGAAAGAGAACATTGAGAGGCTGTACAGTGGATTCTTCGGTACTTGGTGTTCCGGAAGCATGACACTTTGCTTCGGAACATACGAGCCGCTGAAAGAGGGTTTGCGAACTTGGACTTTAGGGGAGACGCAAACACATGGAAGAGCACATTCAAATATGTTTTCACTTTCAGTGGGACGATATTGAGTTGGATGTCAAAGCTTTAACCGGTAGTTGCACTCTTAACGACAGAAGTAGAGTACGTCGTGCCCTCCTCTTACCATGCATGACCCCCACTATGAACCACCTCATCCATCTCACCAAACCAAACCATAAGTGCACTATATCCGCAAGCCATCACAGCCCGTGCGTAAGAACCTCGCTTGGAAGAGAGAGTGGGAAAGAGGGGGTTGTCAACCATCCGTCCTCACTATCCTGGATGTTGGGAAAAACACCCCCAAAACATTTGGGTGTCGGCACAAGGTGCTTGACGTGGGTGAGGTGCGTATAAAAATCACAATGAAAATACAATATATACTAGTCACACACACAAGCCTACCCTATGAGTTTATAATAAGAGCACCGTTACAACTCATAACATCACCACAATGCCTCACAATCTCTGTCACTCCTGCTGCTACCTCTTGCTGCTACCTCTAAATGCATGACACCACACAAACAAGCCACAACCACAAGCCACATTCCTTCTTCCCTTTTCAAGTTAATCCATTTCCAAATTTTCTAATTACCAACCATCTTTTTTTATCAAGCCCATTCATTTCATATTTAACAAATAACTACTTTAACCATACTTCCCATTTTAGTTCAAGATTTCATTAGCCATTCCAACCCATACCATTTCGGTTTTGTCATTAACATTTTATTCCATCACTACCAGGCAACTAGCACAACACAACACACACAATCCATCTTCCTCATGTCAACAAGCCCCACATCTCAACCACCACACATCACAACCACTCCAAGGTCACAACCACCACACATCTCAGCCACCACACATTTCAGCCACCGCACATCACAGCCACCGCACATCACATTTCAGTTTTAACAAGGACTTTCATCATATTTATAAAAATATTTTCAAGGGAATTCTCACACAAATTCGAGATTCCATGAGCAACCAGTTTATTAGCCGGATATGCGTTCTTTAGCCATTTCATGTGTGGTGAGCAAATCAACAGGCACAACAAGATTCACCAATTTCAATAGCCACAACAACATAACGAAAACTCAACATAAGCCAAAGCCGGAAAAATTAGTTAGCATGCTCAAACATATTGACAAAATCACAAGAACAAGTAAACTCATGCAATTTTTTCTTTTCCCCTTTAATTTCGGTTAAACCAATTAATAATCTTCATTAAGCCGGTGCATAGTATCTACGCAAAGGAAGACAAAAGCATGATATTTCCACATGTACATTTAAAGGAGGAAAGACGAAGGATTCCCTCCCCCGATTAAAGCTTCAAGGAGAAACGCACAAAAACCAAGGATCAACCACCACCGATCTCGAAGGAATTACCACCAGATTCCTATGCACAACAGGCCATCATCAGAAATCACCCAAAATAGGGGGTCCACTGAGAACTTCTGGATAGGAGAGTAAGGGAGGAAGGAAGAATAGGGGAAGAGAGGGTTACCTCAATTTGAAGGAATCCAATCCGAACGATCCAAAGTGAACCAAGGGGTTCGAAACACCAAGGGAGACGACTGGGGAAGGGGAGGATGAACAGAGGTCGACCAAGAGTCGAAGGCGAGTTCGAAACTCGAAACAAGGGGGTAACCGACCTATTTATAAGAAAAACCCGTTGGACTCCACCACGGTGTAGGGAACTGCCAAAATGCCCGTGGTGGGTTCGGTCAACGAGTGATCTGAAGCCCCCGCGCGAGATCCTTTTTTTCGGCTCGTTTTAAAAACGAGATTTGACCTTCACCACGGCCCAAACCATGCCGTTGTCCAAGCCGTGGTTCTCCCGTCTTCTTCCATGACCAGACGCCACACCCTAGCGTCCATCGCTTGCTCGTTTTACCCTCACCATGCCCAAGGTACGACGCGGTGAGCCTCTTCTGTCCGTTTCTCACAGTGGTGTCCTCGAGACACCACACCTTACGCCACACCCTCCTTGGGAGTTTCCGAGCTGCCTGTGGCGCACAGGCAGACCACCAGGCCAACACGCCCCACACCACGCCTTCCCCAGGGCATGGTCACACAACTCGTTTTACATAGGGGCATACCCAAACCAAAATGCCATCCAAAACGGCCCGACAAGCCGTTTCACAAGCCGTGGTACCCCCAAAAATGCCATAACACCGCCTCAAACCTCCGGATCACCACCAAACTCTCCCGCAACACCTCCAAGCTTCGGGAAAAACACGAAGGAAAAGCCAGGAAGCTTCGGGCCATTACAAAACCGCTGCACAATCTTCCCCAGATGGAAGAACGGGGAGAGAACCAAGAAGGAAGGAAGATGAACTCGCCTCACATCTCGAACAAGGGATCTATTGAAGCCAAGGATCGAGGCCGAGAAAAGGGCACTGAAAGGTTTCCCAAAAACGCACATAAGGCTGCCCAAGGTCAAGAGAAATAAAGTAGAATTGAATTCAAAGGTGTTTCCAAATTTATACCCGGGCAGGAAATCACAAGACCACGACGCAATGGGTATAGATTACGCTGCAATGGGGTTAAGTCGACGAACGAATCTCCGAAAATCACACTGCGTTTCCCCTTATCTCTCCCTTCTTAAATTGGTCAACCCCCTTAATTCGATATAACCGAGGGGCCACGACACAAGGGCTATCGCCACGTTGAAGTATCCTAATTCCCTAAATCACAAGCAAGCCCTCAAACCCAACCAATGTGCAACAGGCAAGCCCTCAAACCCGACCAATGTGCAACACAAGCGCCACGACACAACGACATCCAAAAGGGCAGTACCACAAAATCAACCACTTCAGGCTCCACGGCGCAATAATGATAACCACCCTCCAAATCCTTGACCATCCCTTCATCTCAATCAACCCCAAACTAAAACCATGGCGTGACCTAAGGACCGGAGCGCATGGACTCTAGAAATGGAAGAACCAGGGATCTCGACCTCCGAGACTCCATGACGTAGTAGACACTCCATGCCGTAACTAGATAAAGGGCAAAAAGGCAATATGTATGGTTTTTTACTTTTCAAAAAATCCTCCTCACAATCTCCACGCTGTAGTCGAACCTTCCACAACGCAACCCACCAGACTGCAGAATTTGCTTCTCCTCTAGCCAGCCCTTAACGTTGCGGCGCCCAAGGTCACGCCACGATGCACTTTTTCCCAGCTGAAATGTCAACTCAAACAACACCTCTCTCCCTCCAATCCCCTCCCAGTACCTCCCACACCCAAATCACGCAAACGGGCCAGAATAGTCTGTGCCGTTACAAGTGAGCTGTCCCCAAACCTTATAAGGGGAACGATCCTAGGCATAGGAGTGCCCCATCCTAATTCTACCACCAAACAACGAGTTTAGTGGATTCCGGTGCATCGACACAGTGCCGATTGCATGCTCATTGGATTAGTCCAGTGTGAATCTATGATGAAGTTGAACAACCAGAAGAACTATGGTATTAGCATTAATGGCCTCTACTGGCCAAGTTTACAGCAACAAGAGAGATTAGGCGGGACAGAGGAGAAGGAAACACTTCAAGTTGAGGACTCCCTCAAACCTGCCCAAGCCGCAGGCCGAAACTGCCAACTGCCTACCCTCTCTCTACTCCCCCACCCCCTTTTAACTACTTACCTGTGGGAAATCCCCTAACAAACCTCCAGCAGAGCCCACCATAGTTTGTTAGGGTGTTGAAGCTGGCGTGGGGACCACCTTACCCCTCCTGGAATTTACTTTCCAGGTGGTGGGTTCTCTTGCTCCATCAACGTACCAAGTAAAAATCCCTGTGTCTTTTGTGCACGGTTTGTTTATATTTTGCAAGACGTGACTTGGTGAAGGTGGGCTAAGCAATCTATAATCAATTTAGGCTAAGTGAAATTGCAATCGGATCATTAAGAGAGGTGTGACCCTACTAACTATGAGGTCAAGATTATCTAGGGCAGTGAGAGTTTAAAGGAAAAAGTAATTTAGTGAAAATTTCCATACCCTGATTCACCTTCCTTCTCAGGGTCTCTCACTAAAGTTCCTTGCGGGTCTAATAGATACACAAGCAAAAAATACATCAATTTCTTATCATTAATTGTCACATGACCAAACGATAGTATGTATGTATGTATCATCTTTTTAATTTCACGACTCAATTTATTTTTAACATTTTTATGTCAAAATTTTCTCAGGTTGAAGAATGATGTCAATTTAATGAGATTTTTTCCCTAAAAAAAAGTGGAGTGTTTTTTTAATTCAATAAATAGTTGAGGCCTGTGTTGGTTTTTTTGTTGCTCAGACTGGAGCTTTGGTTGGATCTCACTTTGTTCAATGGACACACAGGTTTGATGGTGTTACATTTGTAAGGACACCAGAGTCCACTAAGAATAAGAACAGTATGCAGCAAAACACTGGATTGGTGGAAGCTATCATTGTTGAGATAAAGGACAAGGATAGGATTGGAGGTTCCTTTCTGAATGTTACTGCAATTTGCTGCACTCAGAGCCTTTCAGAGAATGGATCTTGTGGGACGGGGGAGGTAATCATTCATTCAAATCCAGACAAGCCTGAATGGCCAAAACGCATCAAAACCTTTTTTCAGGGAACAAATCATAGGGTTACCATGCCTTCACAGTCGATTGAGATAAATGCTACAGGAATGTATTATCTCTACTTTATGTTTTGTGATCCTGAGCTCCATGGAACATTGATTTATGGAAAAACGGTGTGGAAGAATCCAGGCGGTTATTTACCTGGAAAGTTAGCTCCTCTGATGACTTTCTTTGGTTTCATGTCCTTGGCATACCTTATTCTCGGTCTACTCTGGTTTATAAGGTTTTTCCAATTTTGGAAGGATATTATACAGCTGCATTGCCACATCACAGCTGTTATCTCTCTTGGCATGTGCGAAATGGCTCTTTGGTATTTTGAATATGCCAATCTGAATTCTACTGGAAGTAGACCTATGGGGGTCACTTTGTGGGCAGCAACTGTAAGCAGTATTAAAAAAACTGTTTCCCGTCTCCTGCTTCTGGTTGTATCAATGGGCTTTGGGGTTATGAAGCCAACTCTTGGTGGTCTAACTTCAAGAGTTCTTCTTCTTGGTGCAATATATTTCGTTGCCTCTGAGGCACTTGAGCTTGTTGAACATCTGGGAAATATTAATGACTTTTCTGGAAAAACAAAGCTGTTTTTGGTGCTGCCTCTTGCTTTCCTGGATTCATGGTTTATTGTGTGGATTTTTGCATCTTTATCTAGAACTCTTGAAAAACTTCAGGTATTCTCTATATTTGAACTTGCTTCATCCCATGCTGTTGATAGTGTTGGCTATGCATACTACATAATCCTCTTTGCTAATGATTCTTCTAATTGCTGCTGTTTTTTTCTGGTGGTACAACTTCCAAAATGCATGTTTTACCTGAGTAGTTTTTTCTGGACTTTTTTTTGAAGATTAGATCAATATTTTTGTCATATTCATTTAAATTTGGTGGGGATAATGCTGATTCCGCTATGTTCATTTTAATTTGGTTATTGTGTGCTGTGTGCTTCTTGCATACGCTTATTCTGTTTAATAAATCTCTTTATGCAAATATCTATCATGATGTTTGTTTTAAAACATTGCCAAGCCAAGGGATGAAAATTAGCGAAAATACTCCGGTAATGTGCAAAGGCGGTTAAAGCTTCACGTGGTGATCTTTTTTATTATGGCGACGATGAAGTGGTCCTTTCATGCGTGGTGAATTCTTAGTTATATTCATGTGTTGTTAGAAGTGTGTTTAGATTGGACTGCAGCAGTATTTTGAGCAACGGTTGTTGGGGGCAGCCTGTTTGACTTTTATACTGTTGATGATGCTGTCCTTCCAACCTGTATGTTACGTGAAAATCATATAAATTAAATTTCTGGTGGAGTTTTTAGCTTTTGTTTTGTTGTTTGTGTTTGTTTTTTGCACTTGAAATGTGTACGAAGTTATAAATTTATTATTTTTCCTTTTTTCCCTCTTTTGAACATATGTCGGTGATACAATGTTACAGAATCTGATGTTATGAATCTTATACAGATAAAAATACAATGTTTTCATCTTGTATTGTATTATTTAATTATATTATAAATAAATGGACTTTGGCAAAACCCCCTACATATTGATTGTTTTGCATTTTCCTCATTCATTTTATGGTAAAATATTTATACTACCACCACCACAATAAAACTCTTCATACACTATTTTTTTATATCAGCATGTTAGGGGTTTTGCCAAACTCTTCATGTCTGTTTATAATATAATTAAATATTACAATATAAGCTGAAAATATAGTATTTTTATATCTGTGTAAGATTCAAAACATCAGATTCTGTAACATTATATCACCAACACATGTTCAAGGGAAGGGGAAAAAAAGGCAAAATAATAAGTATGCTTATGACATGGTACACATCAAGTGCAAAAAACAAACACTACCCACAAAACAAAAGCTAAAAATTCTTCCAGAAATTTAATTTCTATTATTTATTTTTAGATTACATGGCTCATTGTCTTTATTTTTATTTTGAAATATTAATTTAATTAGTTTCTTATTATTTGATCTCTTGGAAGTCCAGATGCGTAGAAGCATAGCTAAGCTAGAGTTGTACAGGAATTTCACTAATTCCCTTGCAGTATGTGTGCTGCTCTCCATTGCTTGGATTGGTTATGAGGTATTTTTTTATTGTTTTTGCCTCAGAATCCTTGTTATTAAATTGCTTGGTTAGCTTATATCTCTGATCTTATATTCTTGGGCTTCTTTGATTTCATCTCCACTCAGCTGTACTTCAAGGCAACTGATCCATTGAGTGAACTATGGAGATTTGCTTGGATCATTCCTGCCTTCTGGACTTTACTTTCATACTCTCTTTTGGTAGCAATCTGCATTCTCTGGGCACCTTCACATAATCAAACTAGGTATTTCTTGTGATTTTATTTTTCCTTTCAGTTTTTGGATGGTGATAGTTTTTTAGTTCAAATGCAACCTGTTTTGGTTTTCGTTTTTGTTTTACCTTCTTTTTAACTTTTGATGGGAATTCTCAACAGTTGAAAAAATTCCTCTTAATTCCTGTAGCTGTGTTCCATTTACATCCATCCAGGCAAAGTTGGGCTTAGTTAATTAATAACAATCTCCATTACTGCGATTATTAATTAACAATTCCAGTTGTCATCTACGCGTGTCACTGTAAAATTCCAGCAGGAAGATTTTTATTAATTAAAAAAGTTGTGCTTTATTAGGGCTATTGATCGGCAATGAAAAAACTTGAAATAATGCAATTTTGATGAAACTTACTCAAATGATCTTTGTTGCTGTTTTGGAAATTTATTCAATCCAGATGCAATGAAGCTCAATATTTTTGTTGATCAATCTCATTATTAATCTCACAGATTGACATTATGGTCTCTGAAGCTTTTCATCTGGTCATATAGAGTCCACCGTTGCATCTCATACCCGTATAAAGTTCTTCGTTGTGTTTGCAGCAAAGTTTGTGTTTTTGTTTATATTGTATGATTACAAATGGACACGGTCTTGGTTGTGCGGGGGCCATGTGGGCTTCATGATTTAGGCTGTGTTTGACAGCACTTATTGAAAAATGATTATAACACTTATAATAAGCTGTTTGAAAAAATAAATGGTTTGTTTTGTTACTGAAAAAACAACTGCACTTAAATTTTTGAAGAAAGCAGCTTAAATAATTGACAGAAAAGTACATTTTTAATAAAAAATCTGGACACACTTATGCAAAACCATTTATTCCAACTGCTTATGGGTTGGCGGGGCCTGTTTGGGTGATCGACAATGGAGCTGTGAGGTAGGAAATCTTTCACTGAATTCAGTAGTTACAATAGTTCAGAAAGAGTTGCAGGGAAAGTAGAAACCGCAAACCATTCCTGTGAAATATTCTCTCTAGCAGGCCCAGATGCAATGTCAATCTAAATTCCAAACTGAATGAATTCCCCTCACTACCCGAGTAACAAAATCTATATAGAGAGTTCCAAGACTAACAAACTTCTAGGATAGACAATTATGCCCCAATCATCTGGTGAGTAAGAATTTCTATTTTGATCATAAATCCTGGTTTATTTGGCCGCAACTTGACAAAAACCATATTTCTTGCTTCATAATTAACTTCCTTTCTATGCTTGTTAGCACCTTTGCATAATCTGCTGGGCCCTTTTCAAAATTTCCTTCAGTTGCTGTAATACTTCATCCATTTCTACCAAAGCATTCACAGCTGCTTCCAAAGTTGTTTCCCCTTTAGTGTAATGCAAATGGTGTGGGTGGTTTGCGCCCATAAACCTCAAAAGGTGTCTTTCGTGTCGAAGTATGATATGAAGTATTGTAACTAAATTCAAAGTATGACTATCACATCACCCAATTCATGGGATGATATAAAGAAAAACATCTCAAATGTACTTCTAAACATCCATTTACTACCTCTGTTTGTCCATCATTTTGCTGGTGATATGGAAACCCATTTTCAGAACACCTGTTTGACGCCTTTCATGATCTAACCCCCACGGTGTGGTCGTTGGGGGTTGCAGGGGATAATGTGCCCCTGCTTTGGGGGTCTGGAGGCTGAAGACTAGGTACATCGACGCGGGGTACTATAGCACCGTGGACCATTATGCAAATCTAAGTACTGTAGCAATGTGGGGTACCATAGCAACACGAATTACTGTAGCACTGTGTTTTGCTTTATGAGCTCATTTCAAGCTTAGGATTTTTGTACTGCTTGATTCTGTGATTTTTGCTCCCAGACATAGTGAAACATTTTTGCCTATCTGAGGACAGATTTTTCCTGAATTACGTAAATCTGTGTATTCTATTTTGTTATTTTGTTTTCCTGTTTGCTTTTGTTTCTGGAATCATTCGTTGTCAGGTCTTCTGCGTTTCATAACATAGGTAAAGTTTGCGATAGCTAAGTTGGACTCAAAAGTTCATATTTATTTTTCTGTCACCCCTCGTCTCATTCTTGCATTTATGATCAAACTCCTTCGATTGCACATTCTTGTTGTTCGTCTCTTCTTTGGTTTGATTAATTTCCTACATCCCATGCTGCATATTGCGGACACCTATTACTACAATTGATTTCCTCTGCTGGGTCCAGTCCAAAATTCTCACACAATCGGTTACATCACTACTATTATTTTTTAAAAAAATTGGCGACCATAGGTTTGAGTTCCTGCATCTGTACCTCTTACTTGCATGCTTGGTCGGATGGCCTTTGAAGCTATGTCTGTAACTTTGAGGTCAGTGAGTCTACAGTTGTAACCCAAGATTCCATTTGTGTGGGCATGAAACTCCTTCCATCCACCTCTCTTCTTACCTCAAAATTTTCTCAATGAAAGCACCAATTGATGGACAATTGAGCTGCGAGGTAGGAAATTCTTACTCTGAATTTAGTAATTATACTAGTTCAGAAAGAGTTCAGAAAGAGTTGCAGGGAGAAGTAGAAACTGCGATCCGATCCTGGAAAACATTCTCTCCCCCAGGCCTGGGCCTAATGTCAATCTAACTTTCTAACTTGATGAATCCCCCTCTCTACCCGAGTAACAAAATTTATAGAGAGAGTTCCAGACTAGCAAACTTCTAGAAAACACAATTATGCTCCAATCATTTATTACCAAGTCATTTTTTTCTATCTTTTTATCTCTGCCCCCACTGACATTGTAAGCGATCTTTGCCATTTTCATTGGGGTTTTCTCGTGTTTCAGGTATGCGTACTTGGAAGAGACAGAGGACTCTGAGGAGGGCGTGTCACTGACAGGAGCTGTGGTGAAGGCAGCGATTGATGCGACGGCTAAGCTGGAAAGGAAGGAGAAGTTGGGTGCTACAGATCATGTTTTCGGGACTGGGGAAGATGTCGAGGAAGACAAACGGGAATGAATGGAAGTCACAGTACATCCATGAATGGAGTGTTTGTGGCCCCTGAGGAATGCCCCCACCCCCTAGCCTTTTGGAGGATAGAAGCACACAAAATATGGCCTTTTAGGGTTTTAGTTGTTGCTGGAAGTTGTACTCGAGTAATGGTGTAAATGGATGGTAACCGGCGCTCTACTCTTTGGAACTGTGTTGTCTTGTATTTTTGTTTTAGTGGGCTGTTTGGGTGCATTACGATGTAAAGTTCTGTGATCCAGGGTTAGGGTTTTCTTGTATAGATACCCATTTGTGAGGCTGTGAAACTGTTGGGGGAGCTCTTATGATGAGAACTAAGGTGTGTGAGGTATAAATGAAGCCATTTTCATTTTCATATTTTTTTGGTAATATTGTATTAGATAATGTTTTGTAGAAGGTTTTGTAAGCATATGGATTGTACCGATCACTCAAGAGGCAAATCTCGTTTACCAAGAATTTTTTCACATGGCTCTTAATTCAAAGGTTATTTACACATCCCCCAATTCAATACTTAACCTCAATTCACATCATTCATTCTTAGTATGCCTTCACGACCCTTTTCATGACAACTCGTATCAGTTTTCCTGGACACCCAGTTCATTTATTTATTAGCGTCTTATCTAATACTTTAAAACATTAATTAGGGTCTTATCTTAGTATGCATTCATTACCCAGTTCGTTTATTTATTAGCGTCTTATCTAATACTTTAAAACATTAATTTAATCCAATAATTAAATTGTTTCAACCAATTCATTTAAGTAGAACCAAACAAGCCAAACCAAATCCCCATTTAAGTAGAACCAAACAAGCCAAACCAAATCCCATTGAGAATCAAAATGATGCGAATCCAACATATAATCAATCTCATATATTTTGAGGGTTCTCATGGCTTGACTCCCTAAGCCACTTTAAATAAAAACTACACCATTTGGCAATCACTTTAAATAGTAAAAATCACATCTGGTTGTTATTAATCTTATGAAATCGATTCATTTCATCACAAGCATCACTTTGATTAATCTGGTTATTAATCGTATCTGGCTTGTAACGCCTCAAGATTTTGTAAAATATATTTTTTTTAAATAAATTTAATCTTTTCGATATTTTGTGTTACATGTAACATTGAATTTAGCTTGTGTTACACGCAACACTGAATGTAGTTTGCCATATATGTAACACCGAATTTAAAAAAAACGTGACATACAATTAAAATATTATTATTTAATATGATAGTTAACCTAGCCATTAGAGTGACATATATGAATAAGATTAACTAAATTATTAAAATATATGGTCTACACATGTATATAAAATGAATTCTTTGGTGATCAATTAATTAGAAATGAAAATAAAAACTATTTGAAAATAAAGGAAATATTTTTTCAGAAAATCTATTTTTATGCACACAAACATGTTTTATCTCAATAAATTAATCAAACCACTTTTGGTGAATGATTTTAATGAATTGTATATTTTATTTATTCAATCAAATGTTTAACATTCATCTTATGCGTTTTCTAGACAAAAGATAATAATAAATCCGATTTTACACTTAAAAACTGTATTTTTCTATAAAGCAGTTTTGTCGCCTTTTGCATACTTATTTTAAAATTATTTTTTGCTACTTAGAAAATTTATTAGACAAAATAAACTTTATTTTTGAAATCGACATGTAAAAATTATCATGGAGTGAATTTTTGAGAATTTTCTGAGAAAATAAAATTTTCAACGAATAGTGAAAAATACTGGTTTTATTAAGAATTGTCATTTCTTTTAAAGAACTTAAAAACTTAAAAATTGTTTTAAGATGATTTTAAAGGTAAAATTAGTTCAATTATATATCTATTAAATCCAATTTAGGTAATTGGAATCAATTTAATATTGACTTTTGATATAAAAACTTTTTAAAATTTTGAACATTTTCTATTTGAAAAACCACTTTCTCATCGCTTATGCAGGATTAACTTTAAATTAGATTTTGTCACTTCTTTGAATGGAATTTGGAAAATTGGATTTCATATTTTGAATCACCATAATTTACATTATCTAATAAGGGCAACTTAATTTTTGACCATAATGAATAGTAAAAATAGTAAAAGTTATTTACCATGGTGAAGGTAAAAATGAGTTTACCAGGGGGTTAAACTAAAAAGATAAGAGTTAAAATGACCTAAAAACTTTTCCTAACACCTATTTGATGGCCATATTTTGACTTATCACCTATAAGGTTAGAGAATGACCCATTTTGGAGCTTTGTGGCATGTGAAAAATCTGGACACACTTTTTTCTTTTCAAAAATTACTAGTATGTCACTCATCTCAATTATAAAAGACCACTCATCTCCAATCCTTTTCACACATCCAAAACCCTTTTGGTTCAGCCAAGACCTACCCAAATCACTTCATTCCCTCATCTCATCCTAAAAGCATTAATTTGATCAGAAAGCCAACCTAAAAATCCTTTTAGTGCAAACCAAAAGAAGTTGTCTGAAGAAGAGGTAACAACCCTAACTGAGCGTATTATTTTATTTTTTCTTCCACTTTAATTCTTATTAAACCATGCCTATATAATAACCTTAGTATCTTCCATATACTTAGATGTTATTATGTTAATGACATAACCTAAATCTATCTTCACTTCCATCAAATGAGATACGAAATCATCATTCGTGTGTACGACCGACTACCACATCGCGAATCGATGTTATTCATTTTCCATCACCACCTCTCACGGCTGGATATAACGATGAATTAAATGTTTATATATGATATTTATGATATTATTATACTTATAGAATTATTATATCACATATACCTTCTTACATTCTATTTCGTGGGAATACGATAACATCACTTGTGTGTATGACGGACTACGACTTCACGAAACGATGTGATTCGTTCACGCTTCACATGGAAGGTAATAAGGATGGGTTTAATGAACATATCACATATATATGAAATAAAAATTATTTTGTAATTATAATATATTATTCACATTTCTTTCTTTCAATATGTTGAGAAAATAGAAACAACGTTCATGCGTACGTACGACCTACCGTCTCCATGAATAGTGTATTTCCTTTTCTATCTCTAATTTTTTTAGATTACTCTAAATACATATATACTATTTATATAATTTTTAACATTATGGAGATGATGTAACCATGATCAAAGTAAGATGACAAAAAAAAACAAATCAAAACATACACAAAAAACAAAGTAGTTATTGCCCAAAACGCAACTT
The DNA here is from genome assembly GCA_963277665.1 of Viscum album. Lineage (NCBI taxonomy): Eukaryota > Viridiplantae > Streptophyta > Magnoliopsida > Santalales > Viscaceae > Viscum > Viscum album. Next base: position 1,246,546,507 of record OY728131.1, read on the forward strand.
TAACATAGAATTGTTAATAAATGAGTAATAAAAAGTCATAAGTAAATCATATATGGCATGATATCTATATCAATGATTCTGTAATAGATGTATAATAAATTTATATTTATTATACATGAGGTTTGAATGTGTACGAAGGAAGTCGAGACTTAAGGTAATAGATTTCCGTCTCACTTTTATTTTCAGTGAGACACATCATATTTACCACATGTTTCTTTTATGTGGTGTATATACTACCCATGAATGTATTTTATGATTCTTATCCTGAAAATTATGGGTATTTACATATCCATTTGATGATTTCTCTTTCATGGGTTTATGGTTCAAAAGTTACCAAAGCGGTAAGAGATTTTTGTCTCAATTTGTCTTCTTTGAGACATATGTTATGTTATGCACCTATCATATTTTATGAGGTGTATATACAGCCCCTTTGACATATAATATCATGAATTTATTTATTTTTATCATATTCTAAGTTTCATTTTGTAACGTCCCGGTTCCGGAAGCCACACAACAGGTGCCCCGAACCCGATTGGTCACATGACCTCAAGCGCATTTCCCCAAATGCCAGAGGCTGCCGACTAGCAGAGAGAGCCTAGGTCTGATAGTGGGGAAACTATGCCATCATTTGTCAAAGTGTAGCGCAACGTAAAAATATAAACATACCCAAAACAGAAACAGTAAACCACATAAACCAGAAATGGACAACTGAAGTAAAAGATAACCAGCAGTCATATATATGTGATAATGCAACATGTCACTAATTCTAAGAAAGCATCCAGAACATGTTACACTGCAATCTATAACAATACAGTACAAGGTACAAGTACAACAAAGCAAAAACAAAATAGTGCACCAGGAACTCAGCAGCATCGCAAGCCTAAGCTCGGTCCCATGCTCTCCTACTCTGCAACAATCAAGTACCTGTATAGGGTCCCTTGCCCTTATCGACACCTGCAGCAATATAATATGTTTGGTCCCAAGACATGACCCAAACAGGGTGTGAGAAATAAATCCCAGCAGACAACCACCAAAGGCCCATGCCCAACTGACAGTGAAAATGTACAACAATAGTGTGAAATAATAAAATGTAGTAAACCAGTCAGTACTCAAAAGTAACTATCTTTACCAGTTACATTGCCATTTTAATAATTAATTATCAAATCCAAGCCTGTGCTTTAGCTTGGCAGTACAACATATGAAATCACCACAGTGAATATTCAAGTAAACATTGTCCTCAGACATGCAAATACCCTCAGGTAACTAGAATCGAAACCCGCAGGTGACTGCCCACAGGCATAACGAATATTACCCTCAGGCGTAAGAGGTGTCGACCACAGGCACAAAAACTACTGCCCACAAGCATAAGAAAAGTTGCTCTCAGGCTAAACAAAACACTGCCCTCAAGCTAAGCAAGTAACCGAGTCGAGCCCAACACATAGGCAAGCAATTATGTATACATTTCCTCTCAAGAAAATTCAAAGCATGCTAAATCACGACATATCCTCGGGTAACCTGTCCAAATGGCTAAACAAGGGAAACACACCCACGGGGTGGCCCTAGATCCAAGAAATGATCCGAAATAGCAGTTACACATAGTCAATAAATTACCTATGCAATTCTAGGTATTTAATCATTCAAGGCCTCAGCCATACGACACCCCAAACATGGGCGCGTAACACAACGGTACACAAAAACACTCAATAGTTGGAATTAAACACCAGACCACCTACCTCAATCTCTACTGATCGATATACGCGAATGACGCCTCCCGAAACAACTAAGAACAGCGTAGATCTGGGATAAACATTCACCCAGTCAAACTCAAATAACTTCCCCTCATGAAATAATTGGAAAGAAACGCTCAATGAGAGGGAAGGGCTTACCCGCGCGGTCCAAACGTGATCATCGACGAAGGAATCAGAGTCCTGGTGTTCGATCGAGATCTCTTCCAAGGTCCAACCCTCTCTCCCACGACTTCCCGGTGTTCTAAGATTCCTCTGTTGAAATAGGAGGCTACTACCTGTTTTAAGAGAAAAAACATAACTACACGGTGTGTACTCTCAAGTACACGGTGTGTACTTTCCATATTTTTAACTGTTCCTATGGCGGTCACTTTCCACCACCTTACTGTTTATCTATAGACATGAGTACACGACATGTATTTCTGAATACACAGCCTGTACTGTTGCTCTGCTAGCGGCTACTCTCGCCGCCTTACTATTCACCTGTCGACTGATTACACAGTGTGTAAATACCAAGTACACTGCGTGTAGTCAGTTTTTACACCCTTTATCACTGACAGACCTATATGCCCTGTGTACTTATCCCACATGACCGAAGTATATGGTGTGTGGAAATGTACACGGCGTGTACCCACAAAATTTTGGGATTTTACCCCATTTTCCTTATTTTCTCAAAAACACTCAAGGAAAAGGGAAAAGAAGAAACCCGTACCTCAAGAATAAGAACCGAGTTCTTACACATTTAATGTTATTCTTTTATGGGGATTACGATTCAATGTTACCAAAGTGGTGATGGTTTTATGATACAATCTCATAGTTTATCAATATTGTTTATGATCATGCTTCCAATGATGAAATATTATGATCTATATCTCAAGAAACTTATGAATTTTATTCTCCTATGGTTATTCATCAAGAATACATATCTTCCCTTCATTTTTCTCTCTTAAAGGATTAAAGAGACCAAAATATTTTTTTATGAAAAATTGTCCTTATTTCTCTCTTCGGTCGAAAAACCTTTTTCTTCTATATCCATGTTTTCTAAAAATGTTTTCAAAAATATTTTAACATTCTCCAAAGGATTTATTAAAGACATTTTTACCCATATTTGAATTTTTACAAAGTGTTTTAAAAGGAATCTTCATGTCGTTTTCCAAAAATGGCCCGTTTGGATTTTACCAAAAATGTAAAAGGAATATTTGTTTTAACATGTATGACACAAACAATATTTTCCACCGTCATGGCCACTATTTTTTTTGAAGATTACTTTATAAATTTTCAATGGTTATTTTCAAAGAAAAGAATTTTTAAAATGTTTTATGTTTAAAAAAATGTTTTTAAAGTGGAAAGGATATTTTTCTCAAGAAATGTTTTAAATGATTTTTAAATCTTCCTTTATAAGTTTTAAAAGTTTATTTTAAAAGAAAAGAATTTCCAAAAATATTTTATGAAGTTTTAGTTTTAAAAAGTGATTTTAAAAGAAAGGTTATTTTCCACAAGAAATCTTCCAAGTGATCTTTCGAAATCATTTTCCATCTAAGATGAAATCATTTAATTTTATTTATGCTTTATTGAGGATATGATCCAAGGATACCATTCTTATTCTTTCTCTGAATGATTTATGTTTATGATGCCAAGATGTTTATGAAACCCATTTCTCTTCCATGAGTTATACCATGATAAAATGCTTATGAAACCTGCTTATTTTTCCACAAGTTATACTTTGATGAAATGATGAAATGATTATGAAACCTATTTTTTTCCATAGGCTATGTTATGATGAAATATTTATAAAACCCATTTCTTTTTATGGGTTATGATATGATGAATGTTTTTTGATCTTGTGACACACATATGTATGGTTTTCATTATGCGACAGTGGTTACATTATAACTGAGGGCAGTGGTTATGTTATAACCAAAGATGAGTGGGGCCTATATCTCCTTCCAATGCATTGAGTACAGATTAATATCTCATGAGATAAACAAGGATGGAATGGAGAGTGAATCCAGTTCAGTAAGGGATTCTGTCCACTATAATAGTCTTGGATGTGAACCTTGAATACTACAATAGGTTGGAGAGAGAACCCATTCCATTATAATAGTTTTTCTAATGAACCTTGACTATTAAGGAAATCATTTTCAATGATTTTGTGTATGCCAAAAATCTACGTCTTATGCCAATTTTATGTTATCATAACTCATGTTCTTTGATTCCATTATGATTCATGTCTTATGAAATACCATGATTTATTCCATGACTCAAGTCTATGATCTATTATATACAGGGTATGGTTTTTAAATGATTTTCTCATGTTCTCATACCCTTATGCTCATGATATGTTGATATCTACCTTTTTTACCCTTACCGAGCATCCGAGCCCACCCTTTCTTATGTTTCCTTTCCCCAGGTTATGAAGAAAGTTTTAAGTAGTGTATGTCTAATAAGAGTAATACGTGGGAAGATCTTTATGAGAGATATTTAAGATCTTTCAATAAATAAGAATATTGTGTACCTAGTATCCAAAGGTACTATACCTTTACAATCCTCAGGTGTGTGTTTCTGTAATGTGATGAATATGCATCTAAAAAGATTCAATATCTATGTATGACAAGTTTGGGTCTCTACATGAAAAATGATATTTATTCTTCATTCTTTATCTCAAAATTAATTTATTTAATGTATTGGGGGTTAAAAGCAAAGAAAACACACACATACACCCGCTAGACAACAAGATTTAGACCTCCCCCCCAAAGGATAGTCCCACAACCAAGCTAGGCCATTAAAACTTTTAATGGACCAAATAACTAGTGACCATGAATCTCATTACATGAATCAAAGGGCCATTTCTGGCCCAAAGTCCTTTCACTAGGCCTGCATTATGTCTCCATCTTAAAATTATGTTCATTATATTTCACCTTTGAAAAAAACTCATTTATATAGAATGAACCAAGTAAAAAAAAGTAAGCGAGGCATACCAAGGGAGGAAGAGAGAGAGAATGGTGGGGGAGGTTGGGGGGGGGGTGAGGAGGGAGCGAGAGGGAGAGAGGGAGAGGGAGGGAGGGAGATAAAGAGATAAAGAGAGGTGGGGGGGGGAGACAAAGGAAACATGATTCTGCACCATGCACCACATGAGATGAAAGATAATGAAAATGTTATTTTAACAACATAAGGATTCACAACATATGACACATAACCCTATATCATTTTAATATTTTTGTGTTTAGTGATTTTATTATTATTTTTTCCCAAAAAATAATGGGTGAATGCTCATGGATATTTAAAGTGTGATGGACTGTGTTGATGTGGAATACCATATTCAATGACCAAGGAGCCGTTGAATTATGATGGTGGTTATGATTTGTGTAGATATATCATTTTTATTATGAAAATATAAATATAATTCAATAAAAAAATCAAAATGAGGGTGCTTTAAGAAATAAAATAGAAATAAATATACAAAATCTTTTAATGTGCCTTGATCAACATTGGACCTAAGTACATGATAAGAACACCACCTCTTAAGTGTAAGGTTGTTGTGAAGCATGTTTTTTAGATAAGTCACCATATATCTTGGAAGGATTAATTTTGGAAGTATATTAACAAAATCTAATAGAGGCATGGACAATAGAACTAGGGAGAATTGAAAGTGGAAGTTGTAGCAGAAGAGGAAGCTGGAGAAAGTAGCGATGACTCCAGATTAAGATGATGAACCATGGAAGGAGCTCTAGCCTGCATAGAAAAAACTCTAAAGGACTTACATAAGTTTTTTTTTGTGGTTTTCAAATTCAATGTAATATTATTCTTGAGGACCACATAGGTTTTTCAATTAGCATGCACTAATCACTTGTTTTTGAAAGTTGATTCAGTGCAATAGCTGGTAACTTTGATTGGATGGAGGCCCCCCATATAAATCAGAAGGTAGTGGAGATTAGACACATAGATCAGATAGTGGTAACACCATATCTATTGATGGTAATATTCTATAAATAGAAGGGTTGTTCTTTTATTAGAAATAAAGAGAATCATTTTTTCTCCTTTAGAATAGAATTAAGTTCCAAACTATATAAATCCTTTGTATTGTTTCATGTAGTGCGTTAGTTGTTGAGAAAAGTATTGTTTTCAACAATACATAATAATGTTATTTAAAGGGAGAGATTATTGAAAATAATACTCTGTATCTTTATGATAATTTTGATGATCACAAATACCCTTAATTATTTTCTAATGCTTTTATTTAGTATTTTGTAGGAATTTATCATTTTATCTTACTCTTGAAATTATGGGAATTTATTGTTAAAGTATTCATATTTAGCGTGTTCTGGAAACACTGTTCATGCGCTACTTAGTCAGAATCTGCTTTAGCGTGTCCTGGAATCACTGTTCATACCCTATGTGGATAAACGTAGCGTAAATATGAAAAGCGTGTATACTTTTTGAGATAAGAGAAAAGTATGGTTAAACAACCATACATTATCAGCAAAGTATGGAAGAAGAACCTTGCGTTAGGAAGGAACCTTATGTTTGGGTTATCAGAAAAGTATGGAAGGAGAACCATACATAAATATTAAACGTTACGTTTGTTTCTCAAAAGTATTGTTCATCAACCTTACTTTTGTAAACAACCATACATTCTTGGAAAAGTATGGATCAAGTAAAAGTATTGATCTTTTAACGTACGTTTGAAAGTTGAAGAAAAAGTATGGATGATCAACCCTACGTTTATGATCAACCTTAAGTTTGAAGAAAGTAAACATGAACCCTAAATTTATGTTCAACCTTACATTGTCAACCCTAAATTTGGAGGCCACGTCGTCAACCTTACGTTTAGCGTCGGAAAGTTTGAAAGATGATATTTTTTATGCAACGATCAGCAAGATGATTGTCAGGAGGATTTCAAGCCGGATTTAAAGTCGATTTTAAAATACGACTCTGACCGATTCAAATCCGTTTTATCAATGGATTAAAGATCGAATTAAATGGATATTTTTATGCCGAGTCTTCAGGGAAGTTATGACTACTATATAAATTCAAATTTTTGAATATCGCAAATCAAAAGGTGACTTTTATGGATCTAAATGTGCAGGGAATATGCTCTGGTTTATTATATATGTTTTCTCTGAAACACCAGGCACGTGAGTGTGGTGATCAATCGATTATTCAAAAAGGTAGAAAAAAGAGACTGCAAAAAGAACTCCATTCTGGTGATTTAAAAGGAGCGTCAAAGCTCTGTTTATTTAATAAGAAGAAGGAAATCGATAGAAGATTCACTTGTTCTACATCAAATATCTACTGTGGATCTATTACTGCTGAAGTTGTGAATTATATCTCTATATCTACTGCAACCGAATCGACTCAGAACTGCTTCGACTTGAAAATCAATATTTCTAGAAACGACGATCCATCTGCTGTCAATTGCATGCTGTTGCAATTGTAAAGAACATCTAGAAAGTATTTTCAAAATACGAAATTTTTTTCTTTCTATTCTTGAGTTATCGTCTTCTCATACTATGCTGTGTAGGTTCTGTAAGTGAACTAGAAGGCTTTGTTTTTCCTTGGATTGTAAATGTGTCAACTGCCTGTACTCAGTTGTGAATCGATCTGTTGAAAAGAGGACCAGATAGTGAAAATAACCAAGCTCGTTGAGTTGAGAATTGGTGGAGTGGAATAGGGGAATTCTGTTCCCCAAACCACTATACATCTATGTGTCCCTACTTTTACTTATTCTGCTGCATGATCAAATATGATAAAGCAAGAGGACATAACTTGTTCAATCGAAGAGTTAATGAAAAATCTGAAATACACAATTCACCCCCCTCTTGTGTATAATCTGTATATTCAAGATCCAACAATTGGTATAAGAGGTGGATCTTCTGATAGAGCCTTAGAAATATAGAAGTATTTAAAAATTATACAACAGAGCATCATGAATGATACAAGAGAGGGAATGTCTATGGTTAGAGCACCATACTTCAATAGAGAAAACTATGGATGCTGTAAGTCTTGGATGATTATCTATCTGAAAAAATCTTGGATACAGAGTCTATTCTAAGATTCTAACTCCATATGAAATACCAAAAAAACCTAAAACATGGAGTGCAGCTACTGATGCAGAATATAATATGAATTCGAAGGCAATGAATGCAATTATATGTGGTCTAGGACCTGATGAGTTTAACAGAGTATCTCAATGACCAACAACATATGAAATGTGGAAAACTATTGCTGTTGCTTACGAAGGAACTAACAATGTCAGGGAAATGAGATATGCAACTGCTAAGCTTAAATTTGATACATTCAGAATGGTTTAAGGTGAGAGTATTACTCAAATGAATGGAAGATTGACAGAGATTTTCAATAACATAACTGCCTTGGGAGATCCCATTAAGCAAGCTGATCAAGCTTTAAAAGTATTGAGAGTACTACCTACAAAATGGAATGGAATCTCTGAAGCAATCAGACAGTCGACACTTGTCAAAGATTTAACCATGAGATAACTGATTGGAACATTAATGATGTATGAAGATGAGATGGAAGATAAAGGTAATGAACATAAAGTGCTTATCAAAAGAGAAGATACTGCCCTGAAAGCATCATCACAGAGTAGAAGCAGAAAGATGAAAAGCAGAGAAGTCAAAGCTAAATCAGAGAGCTCCGACTCATCAAAATCAGATGAAGAACTGGCTCAGCTAGCCAGAAAATTTAGAAAATTCTACAGTAAGAAAAGAGACTTAAAAAAATATTTTAAGAGAAATGATAAGGAAGTAAGATGCTATGAATGTAAGAAGATGGGGAATATCAGACCAGATTGCCCACAATTGAAAGATGCAAAGAAGAATAAATTCTTCAAAAGAAATGACTATGAGAAGAAAGACAAGAAAGCTATGAAATCCACTTGGAGTGTATCTGAAGACTCCATTAGCTCTCTTGAATCAAGCTCAGAGAAAGAAGAAGTCAATCTAAAAGCAAACATGTGTTTCATGGCAGAAACCGATGAGGTACACTCATATTACTCCTCTGACTCAAATAACAAATCAAGTTATGAATCAAGCTACACAAATGACAAACTTACAGCCTACTGCAATATGCTTGAAGAAAGATATGGCTCACTATTTAAGAAACATAAGTCACTAAAGAACATACATAAAGCTGTTTCAGATGAAAGAGATACAATGATGAAACAACATAAGGAATTAACTGATAAATACAATTCTATTAACACTAACTATATTAATTTTGAATCAAGAATAAAAACACTGCAGGATGGAGTAGAATCTTAAAAACAGGCTGCATTGGTTTTTACAAAAGGAGAGAATTCATTAAATTAAATTCTTGGAAAAACTTTCATTAAAAAGGAGAGATTTGGAATTGGAAGTAAAGGAGAAAAACCTAATATATATAAAAATTATTTTATTTCTAGATCTGAAAGGGTTAATTGTAACTTTTGTGGGACAAATGGACATATAGATAAAAACTGTTTCTTAAGACAACCTCAAATTTGTGGTATTAAGAAAGCCTATGTTTCAAAAGACTTATATGATTCAGCTGATTTTAAAAGAACAAAGCAAATATGGATACCCAGATCATTGCTAGATAACACCCTTGGACCCAACAAAATATGGGTACCAAAGCAATTTGTTTGAATGTCTTTGCAGGTAGCAGGCCACCAGAGCAGAAAAGATATATGATACATGGATAGTGGCTGCTCAAGACATATGAGTGGAAACTCATTGAATTTTTCTTCACTCACTCAAAAGGAAGGAGGACTTGTCACATTTAGTGACAATTCCAAAAGAAAAATAATTGGCATTGGAACTGTTGGAGATCCAAAAGTAGTCTCAATCAACAAAGTACTTTATATACAAGGATTAAAACACAACCTGATAAGTATCTCTCAACTTTGTTATAATGGATATACTGTTGATTTTACTAACAATTGTTGTACTATTTCTAAAGATAAACTGTTTAAATTTAAGGCACCAAGAACTGATAGTGTCTATACCTTGGATTTAAATTCCTTGTGTAAACAACAAGTAAACTACTTGACTGCTAAATTAAGTGAATCTTGGATATGGCATAGGAGAATTGGACATTACAATGTATATGTTTAATATAAATTATCTAAGAAACATCTAGTTTCTGATTTTCCTAGTCTCAAATTTGAAAGTGACAGATTATGTGATGCATGCCAACTTGGCAAGCAACACAAATCATCATTCAAATCTGTTAATAAAGTTGCTACAACTAAACCCCTAGAACTTATTCATATGGATTTGTTTGGACCTTCCAGAGTAGCAAGCTTAGCTGGTAAATTATATGTTTATGTATTAGTTGATGATTATTCTAGATTTACTTGGATTTTCTTTTTGAAATTTAAAAATGAAGCTTTTAATTTATTTGAAAGTTTCTGCAAATCTGTTCAAAATGAAAAAGGTTTTAATATAATCTCATTGAGAAGTGATCATGGTGGAGAATTTGAGAATCAGGAATTTAATTCCTTTTGCTCAAACATGGGTATTAAACATACATTCTCTATACCAAGAACACCTCAACAGAATGGGATTGTAGAAAGAAGAAATAGAACAATTCAAGAAATGGCTAGAACTATGTTAAATGAATATAGCCTACCTATATATTTTTGGGCAGAAGCTGTAAATATAGCTTGCTATATAATTAATAGAGTTTTAATTAGACCTATTTTGAAAAAGACACCCTATGATCTATGGAATAACAGAAAACCTAAAGTAAATTACTTTAAAGTTTTTGGATGCAAGGTCTACATCTTGAACACCAAATATAATCTTGGTAAGTTTGATCCAAAATCTAATGAAGGTATTTTCTTAGGATATTCTGCTACATCCAAATATTATAGAGTATATAATAAAAAGTCAAGGATTGTTGAAGAATCAGTTCATGTGAAATTTGATGAATCCGATCCCTTTGAGAAAAGGACAGATCAAATGGATGAACCTGAATCTAATGATAACATGAGACTTGAGAACTTAAAAAATGATTTCGAAAATGATATAAAAGAAATTCAGTTTAGTTCAGAAGAACATGATACTGAAGAACCTATAAGTGTATTTCCTAGATAGTCTAGAACCCTAAAGAATCACCCTTTAGAAACTGTGATAGGTGACTTAGAAACTGGTATTCAAACTAGAAGAAACTTAGGAAACCTAGTGGAATTCTTTGCCTTCCTATCCCAACAAGAAACCAAGACTATAGAAGAAGCTTTAGATGATGAAAGCTGGGTAATAGAAATACAAGATGAATTAAACCAGTTTAAAAGAAATGAAGTATGGGAATTAGTGGAAAGACCTAAGAATTATCCAGTAATAGGAACCAAATGGGTCTTTAGAAATAAACAGGATGACCAAGGCGTAATAACTAGAAATAAATCAAGATTAGTAGATAAAGGATATAATCAAGAAGAAGGATTAGATTATGATGATACATTTTATCCTGCATCTAGGTTAGAAGCCATTAGAATCCTTTTAGCCTATGCATATTATATGAATTTTAAATTATTTCAGATGGATGTTAAATCTACCTTTTTAAATGGTTATTTAATGGAGGAAGTTTATGTTGATCAACCTCCTGGTTTTGAAAATTCTCAAAAACCAGATTCTATTTTTAAACTTACTAAAGCTCTATATGGCCTTAAACAAGAACCTAGAGCTTGGTATGAAAGATTAATCTCTTTTCTTTTGAAAAATGATTTTACTGTTGGAATGGCAGACCCAACACTGTTTAAGAAAACTGTGAATTCTAATATTTTATTGGTTCAAATTTATGTTGATGATGTAATTTTTGGATCAACTAATAAAACCCTTTGTCATGAGTTTTCAAAGTTAATGCAAAAAGAATTTTAAATGAGTATGATGGGAGACTTAAATTTCTTTTTAGGACTTCAAATTTATCAAAAAGATTTTGGAAATGTTTTGAATCAAAGAAAATACATTACTGATTTACTTAAGAAATTTGGACTTGAAAACAGCACGCCATTTACAAATCCTATGTGTACTAATATAAAACTTGATTTGGATGAAATTGATAAATCAGTTGACAACAATTTATATAGAGGTATGCTTGGTAGTTTGTTATATATTACTGCTAGTAGACCAGATATAATGTATTCAGTATGTCTTTGTGCTAGATTTCAATAAAATCCTAAATAATCTCATTTAACTGCTGTCAAAAGAATTTTTAGATATTTAAAAGGAACTATTTTTCAATCTCTACTTTATCCTAAAAATTCTGATTTTAATTTGATTTCATATTCAGATGATGACTTTAGAAGTAATAGATTAGATAGAAAAAGCACATCAGGAACATCTCACTTTTTAGGAAAGTATTTAGTGTCATGGTATAGTAAGAAACGACATTCAGTTTCCCTGTCAACAGCCGAGGCAGAATATGTTTCTGCTGGCAGTTTCTATGTACAAGTGTTGTGGATGAAAAACACTCTTATGGACTTTGGATTTAATTTTAATAATACACCTATTTTATGTGATAATACAAGTGCAATTAATATTTCAAAAAATCCTATTAGTCATTCTAGAACTAAGCATATTGATATCAGACATAATTTTCTAAGAGATCATGTTATTAAAAAGGATATATTTTTAGAATTTATAAATACAGAAATTAAATTAGCAGATGTTTTTACTAAACCACTTCCCACTGCAAGGTTTGATTTTATTAAGGGGAAGTTAGGTTTATTTGATTTTAAATAAAATTTTATTTTACAATGCTAGTTCTTTATTTTAATTCTGCTTAAAATAATTTTGTTTTTTTAAAAATAGAATAAGTTTCTTTTCCCCACATAATCTATTTTATTTATTTTTAAATATATGTAATGATTATTAAAAACATGGGAATCAAGGTTGTCAAAAACCCTTTCAACTTCTAAACCGTTTCATTTCTATAGAAATATTTTAGAATCCACAAACCGCACCTCTGTTCGTGAACCCTAATCTTCAAACCTATGAAACCCTAAACTTCAAACCTTCAAAGATTCTCGTAGAGATAGTAAGGACTAAAAGAGCCAGTGAAGCCAAGCCAGGAAATGCCAAGAGACAATGCTTCGAAGGAAGAAAAATCTTACAGGGCAAGGTAATCGATCTCGACTGGTTATTTCAGACAAATATATTGTTGAAACAAGTGTTGTTATTTCAGAACCTTGATCAGACATTCAATAGTGAAAATATGAAATTTCTGTATGAGGTAGAACTTAGATACTTCTTCAAATCTGTACAGTTTAGTCTGGGGGATACTGAGGATAATATGATGGCTAAGATAGAGGATAGGGATTTCTCAATATCGTCAGTAGAAATTGGTCAGATTATCAACTGCCCTCATGAGGGAGTTTTTCATTTTGATTTGAAAAAAATAGGAGATGCTATGCATAAATATGAGGACATTATGTCCTTTTTGTTTGGAACATATACTATTAAGAAAATGATGGTGAAAGATTTAGAACCGGATCAGAAGATCCTAGTTAAATTTGTTCAGACTAGAATAGCTCCCAGAATGGCAGAAATGGAAAATATTTTGTACCCTAATATGTACATAATGTATCTTCTGTTAAGTGATATCAAATTAAACTTCCCAAGGTACATGGTAAGGTACCTCAATTACTGTTGTCAAAGTGACACCCGGATGAACTTTTACCCTTTCGATCGATTTATTTCCAAGCTGTTGCTTAAGAAGGACATGGTGAGATTAGTGGATGCCTGAGTACACTGTCATCACAGTAATATGTTTAATGATGGAACTCTAAGAAAAATTGGCTATTTATAGAGCACCATTAAAGGAAAAATTTTTCCAGTAGGAGTTGAGGATGACTCAGAGAGTGCTCAGGCTCAACCTGCTAAGTCCAAGGAGGGACAAGCTAAATCAAGAGTCAGCAATGTAGCAAGAAGGATCCGATTTGAAGTGAGAGATACTGAGGAAGAAAGAAGTCAGGCGGGACTTCAATCTCGAATAAATAGACCTGTTAATGAGGAAATTACTTCCCCTGCATTGGAAAAAACAGAAGCTTTATTTTCTTATTATTTTGTAAGAGAAGCTGCTATTGATAAGACCATGGAAGATATTAGTGAAAGGATAGCACCAGTAGAGGGATCAGGAGTTCAAGAAGAGGCTAAAATGGAGAACCAGGAACAAGTTGTAGCTGATGTTGAAGTTACACTTCAACAGGAACAAGATAAGGAGGCAGAGCCTGGTGAGGAAGTGGCTAGACCTCAGAAAAATCCTGAAAATATTGTTCTTGAAATTCCAATGTAAGACAAAGATGCTGATGTTTGTGATGAAAATCTTGCTGATGCTCCAACAGAGGTACTTCGAGAGGATTTTTCTATGGAGGAGTCTGAGGACTATAAGGAAAAATCTGTGGAACAACCCACTCAGGACAAAGAGAAAGAACAATCTGATGCTGACTCATTAAATTTGGTACTGCTGCATCATCCAGAGCCTGAGAATGCGAATCAAGCACAGGGTGCCTCTGATTCAAGGAAGAAAGAAGTTGAAGAACTGTACAAAAAGGTGTCTCAATTGGAATATGAGAATGTCACCCTGAGAAATGCCTTATACTTAGAATAATTGAGATTTCAAAAACTGAAGGAGAGTACATTCTTAAGGCAAGAAGCTGAAATGTTTAAAGAGGATATGCTGAATGCAGTTTTCAAGTTGAAATCTGAAATGGTTATGAAGACATATTTATCAGATCTAAAATTGTTTATGTAGAACCAATTTGCATCACTTGCAAATAGTGATATTAGTGAATCAGGTACTTCAACTGATTTAATTAGAATATTTCAAGCTATCACATCCGCGATGAGCAACATGAATGACAGGTTGCACGATCTTCAATGTAACAATGCTCCATTATCAGTTTTGCTGGACAATCATAAATTTTTAGTAGATCAACTGACATCTAGTGATCCACCAATCAGAACACTATTAAATCAGATGTCAGAGAAGCTGTCAGTGTTTATAAAAAAATAGGAAAGTATGCATGAGTTTTTTAGGGTCAATTTAATCAAGGATATTCATATGACTCAAGAGAACAGAGAGCTCATTATCAAACTTGGAGATGGGATGATGAAGAGACTCAGGGAACAATTTATAGAAATCAACTCTGCAATCCAGAGGAGATAGAACCTATTGACCACCTTGACCAAACCTTGATTCCTATGTATATCATTGTCATGTAAATACTTCTATTTTTGAATGAAAATTTTCTCCATTGTCTATTTTTTTCTTTCTCTATTTGTTTTACTGTCTTTATTTTGATATTCTAGTACTACATATTTAATTATTGATAAAAAGGTAATAATAGCATTTACCTACAGTTTAGTGTAACATTAAATGTGTTCAAATCCATAATTTATCATTATTTTTGATATCACAAAAGGGGGAGAAATTTGGATAAACACAACATTTTATTTTAAAAACTATTTTAAGTTATTAATAGGGAGACATTTGGATAAAACTAGAAACTTTTATTTTTAAAGAAAAATTATTTTATTTTCATGAAGGGGGAGAAATTTATATTTATTGAAATGATATTGTTAAAATTAAATATTGTTTTATCCTCTCAAAATTCTAAAACTTTATGTAACTAATTTTTAAAGTTAATTTCATTTAATTAGTCTTATTATTTTATAGGTTTTGTGATCATCAAAAAGGGGGAGATTGTTGAGCAAAGTATTGTTTTCAACAATACATAATAATATTATTTAAAGTGGGAGATTATTGAAAATAATACTCTGTCTCTTTATGATAATTTTGATGCTCACAAATACCCTTAATTATTTTCTAATGATTTTATTTAGTATTTTGCAGGAATTTATCATTTTATTTTACTCTTGAAATTATGAGAATTTATTGTTAAAGTATTCATATTTAGCGTGTTCTGGAAACACTGTTCATGCACTACTTAGTCGGAATCTACTTTAGCATGTCTTGGAATCACTGTTCATACCCTACATGGATAAACGTAGTGTAAGGATGAAAAGCGTGTATACTTTTTGAGATAAGAGAAAAGTATGGTTAAACAACCATACGTTATAAAAAAAGTATGGAAGAAGAAACTTACGTTAGGAAGGAACCTTACGTTAGGAAGGAACCTTATGTTTGGGTTATCAGAAAAGTATGGAAGGAGAAGCGTACGTAAATATTAAACGTTACGTTTGTTTCTCAAAAGTATGGTTCATCAACCTTAATTTTGTAAACAACCATATGTTCTTGGAAAAGTATGGATCAATTAAAAGTATTGATCTTTTACCGTACGTTTGAAAGTTGAAGAAAAAGTATGGATGATCAAACCTACATTTATGATCAACCTTATGTTTGAATAAAGTAAACATGAACCCTATGTTTATGTTCAACCTTACGTTGTCAACCCTACGTTTAGAGGCTACGTCGTCAACCTTAAGTTTGGCGTCAGAAAGTTTGAAAGACGATATTTTTTATGCAACGATCAACAAGCTGATTGTTAGGTGGATTTCAAGCCGGATTTAAAGTCAATTTTAAAGTACAACTCTGACTGATTCAAAGCCATTTTATCAATGGATTAAAGATCGAATTAAAAGGAGCTTTTTATGCTGAGTCTTCAGGGAAGTTACGACTACTCTATAAATTCAAATTTTTGAATATCGCGAATAAAAAGGTGAATTTTATGGATCTAAATGTGTAGGGAATATGCTCTGCTTTATTATATATGTTTTCTCTGAAACACCAAGCACGTGAGTGTGGTGATCAATCGATTATTCAAAAAGGTAGAAAATAGAGACTGCAAAAAGAACCCTGTTCTGCTGATTCAAAAGGAGCATCAAAGCTCTATTTATTTAAGAAGAAGAAGGAACTCGATAGAAGATTCACTTGTTCTACATCAAATATCTACTGTGGATCTACTACTGCTAAAGTTGTGAATTATATCTCTATATCTACTGCAACTGGATTGACTCAGAACTGCTTCGACTTGAAAATCAATATTTCTAGAGACGATGATCCATTTGCTGTCAATTGCATGCTGTTGCAATTGTGAAGAACATCTGGAAAGTATTTTCAAAATACGAAAATATTTTCTTTCTATTCTTGAGTGATCAGCTTCTCGTACTAAGCTGTGTAGGTTCTGTAAGTGAACCAGAAGGCTTTGTTTTGCCTTGGATTGTAAAGGTGTCAACTTCCTGTACTCAGTTGTGAACCGGTCTTTTGAAAAGAGGACCATATAGTGAAAATCACCAAGCTTGTGGAGTTGAGCATTGGTGGAGTGGACTAGGGGCATTATGTTCCCCAAACCACTATACATATATGTGTCCCTACTTTTACTTATTCCACTGCATGATCAAATCTGATAAAGCATAGAGGATAGAACTCATTCAATCAAAGAGTTAACGAAAAATATGAAAGACACAATTCACCCCCCTCTTGTGCATAATATGTATATTCAAGATCCAAAATTAGTGATTTCATTCTTCCATTTGTGTATGTTCCATAAAATCTATAGGAGATCAAGGTGATTCATCACAAGACATTGGAGTACAGTTCCCTCATCTAGACATTGCAATCAAAAACAGATAAACTCTCGAACTTCCAACCTTGTTCTACAAGTTAGGTTTCGAAAGGGGTTTTATAATTTAGGTCCTTAACACAACAAGTGGTACCATAGATTGACTACAATAATCTGAAGGTTTTTTCCTTAATTTTTTCTATCTTAGTGGGAGAAACTAATTCAAAAGGAATGATGTTGGAAGAATCAAGGTACATATTGAGAATTTCAAAAATTCAAACTTTAGATTCTAGATAATGTAGATTGAGGATTATCTATATCAAAAGAATATTGAGATTACATTTATGGATTTCAATCTAGAAGAAATAAACAAGTTAGAATGGGAAATACTTGAACGGAAAGCACTTAGAGTGGTTCAGATGACATTGTCTTGGAATGTGCCCTTGAACATTTGGGTGGTAAAGACAACTATGAAACTTATGATGAAGCTTGAGAACATGTATGATAAGCCTTATACAATGAAAAAATAGTTCATGTTGCAATGTCTATTTGGAATGATAATGCTAGAAGTAAGGATAATAACTGATCATATCAATGACTTCAATATTATTTGGAGTTAAATCTAATCAGTAAAGGCAGAGTTCACTGAAAGTGTATAGGTATTAATACTTATTTCATAAATTTTGGAATCTTGGGATTCGATGGCTAAAATAATTAGTAACTCCAACAATAAGAATGACTCAGTATTCAATGAGATATGAGATATAGTCTTGGATGAGGAGATTGGGAAGAAGTAAGTACAAGGTGCTACCAAAATGGTGTTCAATGTAGAAGGTAGAGGATATTTTAGTTGGAGGGAAACCTAGAGATAAAAAAAGTGGAAGGAGAAAAGAGGAAAGAGCCAAGGGATGTCAGATAGGCATAGAACCACATGCTGACCTTGTGAGAATAAGGGGCACTTGAAGAAAGATTGTAGGGACAAGAGGGAAAATCCTGAAAGGTTTTCTTCCAGAAGTTCTGTAAATATCATAGGCGAGGATGAAAGAAATTTATTACTAAGTATTTCAAGCCCATTGGAGTAATGGATTATTGATTATAGAGATTAATTTCACTCAACATATGAGAGGGGGATCATGCATATTTATTTTTCTAGAATAATCATCAAGGTACATCTTATAGATGATGAAACTCTTAAGATTTTTGGAAAATGTGATGTGAACGTTCAAACAAGGAGAAAACAATTATTGGAGTTAAAAAGGGTGTGACATATACTAGGGTTAATAAAAAACTTAATCACCACTATATAACTTGATGATATAGGTTTATATACGAGTTTTTAGAAGAATCATAGAAGATAAGACGCAGTTTCATGGTGGTGGATAAAGGAGTGAAAGATGGAACATTGTATCTTACTAGGATTCCAAAAGATACAAAAATTATTGAGATAAAAAATTATAGAATGTAGAAGTTGTAACACCCCAAGCTTCCACAGTACGTTTCCCTTTGAATAATGCAATGACTTGCATTGTACGCAACTTCGAGATTCTAACACACCACAACCAATCAAACTAGCCGTTATGAATAGTAATACCTACTTTTTGAAATTTTATAAATTTTATCTTTCAAAATGGACTTCATTTTTGGATTTTTAATATCGAAATTAGATTAGGGTGAAATTTTGGTACTTTTCGGATAACTTTCATATTTTGATGAATAGTGAAAATTACTAAATTTTAAATAAAAACAAAATTTTTAATAGAAATAATTAATAGTGATAAATTATGAATTTGAGTGGTTTTAAAGTATATTTAGAATATATTTTTACCATTTAATAAAATGTTGGTCATTGGATATAATTTCACATTTAAACCAGACATAAACAAGTGTCAATCTTTTAATAGTTATTATTTCTTAAAAACACGCTATTAGTTTTGACAACGAGAATTAATTTTTAAATTAATTAATGCAACTTATATGTTTTGAATTTGGTAAAATAGACATCATTTCTGAATTCATAAAATCAAATATATCTTAGGCCTAATTTTTTGGTATTTTTCTGAAAACTTTCAATTTTTGATGAATAGTGAAAAATAATGAGTTATAGTTTAAAACCAAATTTTTATTTAAATAATTATTTATTTTATTTAAATTTAATTAAGGTCAAAATAGATACATAATACCTATATAAGTTAAATGTAATTCATTGAAGTTAGTTTAGAATAATTTTAGATATATAAAAATTTTATTGAACTTTTCAACGTCTTTTACCCACCCCCCTAGGAGAATTTGGAAATTTACATAAAACTTAATTTTACCGCTTCTGTGAGTGGAATTTTCAAAATCTGAGAGACATGGTTAATATAAAAGAGTAAAATGTGGTTCAATAAGATAAAAATAATTTTTGTGAATAGTAACTTTTTACTTTTATTTACCACGGTTAAAAGTAAATAGGGTAATTAAGGGTAAAAATGATATTAATATTACCCTAACACATGTACTAATTCTATTGGACAAGTTTATCTTGACCAAAAACAACCTTAGGAATAAAATATTATCATTTAGGTCCACTAGGATTAGATTAGGACATTTATTATTATTTAATTCAAAGAAGAGTTAAAAGAGTTAAAATCAAAGTTTAATTACTAAAACATTTTTAATATAGGGTTATACATAATATAAATTAAATTGTAAATATTCATTAAAAATATAAAAATATTTCCTACATAATGGTATTTTATTTATAATTTTTAGACATTAAATAATTTAATTTATGTATGACACAATAGTGATGCAGTAATTACCGAATTAATGAAATATTAAAATAATTGACATTTTAAATATCCAAATAAATGTAATTTGAGACTTTTATGAATTAAACTAATTCTTTAGGATAATATGACATGTTAGAATTTATTTAATTAACTTTTTTTGAAGTAATCATGCTGTTATGATTTTCAAAAAAATCAAATTCCAAATAGTGTCAAAATTGACAAAAAAGAGTTTTTAAAACAAATATTATATTATTAATTCATATTCTATTCCTAAAAATATAAGGTTCAGACAAAGAACTTGTATCATTATAGGTGTATCATTAATGGACCACTTTGGGGTCTCTTGGAAGTTTAATGTAAGTTTATTAACCATATAATATAAAAATACAATGAGACATGGTAAATGTCAAACTAATTAACTAAGAGTTAAAACTAAAAGATAAGGTTAATAATGTGACCCAAAACTGTCTAAAATCTATTGGTTGAGTTGTTTTCAACCTATCCCCACCTTAACCTTTAAATAATATACTTTTGATCCATTAGAAACTAAATATGGATTTATTATAAAATAATATTTCTAGCTTTTCCAAAGGAGCCCCTCACCCCTCTTATAAAAGGGCACTCCCCCTTCTCATTAATTAACACCTTCAAAGCCATTTGGATCGGCCAAAATCTGCCCAAATATCCTACCAAATTAACTCAATTAAACCTAGAGGCCTTAGTTTGATCAGAAATCCAACCTAAGGATCCCTTTTGATCAAATCAAAAGGAAGAACCCGAAGAAGAGGTAATGTTTTCACCACCCTCTTTCAAGTTCCTTTCTTCTTGAACTTCTTCTTTCTTTGTTATTTCTATTCTAAAATAATAACTCTAGTATCTTCTATATACTATGATGTTATTATAAATATGGAACAAACAAATTCATTATTCTATCCATCCCTTGAATGACATGTCACCATACGTGCGTACGTACAACCTACCGTCTCCACGTTGTGGTGTAATTGTTATTAAATATATTATTATTTAGATGGGTATAATAATGATGTATAATTCATGTAAATAATAAATATAACATAATAATGATTCTGTCTATATGGTATACCATCCAATTATATATTATTTTAATATCAAAAGAATGATATTGTCGCTCGTGCGTACATACGGACTACCGTCTCCACGAACGCGATGAGATTCATTCCCCATCATATCCATTTGAGTCTAATTCACATTTAATGATTAAAAATAATGTTTAAGGAATTTATATCATTCTGTATATGAATAATATACAACCTATCCATAACAAACATGGCTTACGTAACAAAGAATATAAAGGAAAACGAGTAAGTTAACACCCAAAATGACGATAATACTAAAATATTATTAACAAATCAATGTTAAAAGATTATATATGATATCATATTAATGTAAATTATTCTTGTATAATTCAATAAAAATTATTTCACCATTATACAGGAGTTTAATCTACCTTTGACCAAGGAAAAAGTACAAAGTAAGGGGTTTCTTATCTCACTTTTAATTTCGTGAGATTTCCATTGTTCACCACTTATTTATTGCATGTGGTGTGTGTTATGACCCTGATTGTATTCATTTTGTAATATAATTTAATTCATGGATATTTAAATCATCATTGTATGATCCTTATTTTATGGGTTTATGTTTCGTACGTTACCAAATGGATAAGGGAATTTGAAATTTCAATTTCCACTCATTTGGCTTTACACATACTTCATTGATTATTTTACTCCAAGATTATGTGTGGAATCACTATTTATTTGCTTATTTCATAATTTCCACTCCCCTTTATATGGATATAATTTTTATACACATAATCACTCCATTTATAAATTCTTAAGTCATCGATATGAACTTGATAGGAGTAATTTTAACTCAATCTTCATTTATTGAGTTAAACATCTAATTCATTGGTGTCGTTTTTTATAAGAATATGTGTGAATTTACATTGATTGTTTTACAATTAATATCCAATAATATTGAGTGTATTTATATTTTTCACACATAATTATGTCGTTGATTTATCCTTAACCTAAGGATACGATCATTATAAGAGATTTTATCTCAATTTACATTCCTTTGAGACTTCTTTGTTGTTATACGCCAATTCACTTTTATATGGTGTATATAATGTAGTTTGACATAGTATATCATGAATCCATTTATTCTCATGATATTATAAAGTGTTTATTACTACAAATATTTTTATTCAAGTGTCTCTCTTTTGGTTAGAAACTCTAACTAAAATACCATTTTAAATGTTTTTAAGATTTATTCTTCTAAATATTTTTCATTAATATCCATATTTTAAAAATGGTTTTAAGGATTTATTTATATGGAAATTAATGTTTTGAAATTAAAATTCCTTTTAAAAGTTTCAAAGTGGTATGGGACACTTTGATTCAAAAAATCTATTTTAAATGGTTTCTTGACAAATACTGTGAATTTTAAATGTTTTCAAGAAAAAGGGGGATATTTCTCTCAGTAGTTAGATGATTATTTTAATATATGTCAATATCCTTCATTATTCTAAATTGAGGTTAATCTGATACAATAAAATCTTCCATATTGTATTGAATGAGTTATGTTTGACTGTGGGTGTGCTATTTTTATACCATTCATGGTTTTTGGTTAAAAGTATTGACATTCTGTATGCTAGTTTTAATACGAATGTTTATGTTATGTTTCAAAATTTTCATATGAGGAATGAATTGGACTTAGTAAGTGATGGGTGGAGCCCGATATAGATCCTCGATGCATCGATAGGTCAAATGAGACAAACTAGTGTCTTGGTACAAGGCCTTGACAAAATCTTATTTGTATTCTTGGCTCGAGGCCTTGGCTACGTGGTTATGATAGTCTGGAATTATGCATTATGTCATTATGAAAGTGGTTATTGATATTTTCATATAATTATTCGACTAATAGAATATCCATGTGAATAAGTAAATTACATTATTTCATTTTATCCTTGCCATATTATGCTGAAGTTCAAGTTTAAAATGGTTTTGTTTTAGTTATACATTTCCTTAAATTTTTATGTTTATTTATGAAAGTTTCTACTATATTGTTATCCTAACTGAGCATCTGAGCTCACCCCTTTCAATGTTTTATTTTTCCCAGGATGTGAAGAAGTATTTTATGAATGACCTGCATGGATAGTATGAGGGGATATGAAGACAATATGTTGTTGTATTTTTTCACTTATTGATGTAATGTAAACTTTATGAATATATCTAGTGTTTTCAAGGATACTAAACTAATCAGTCTTTCGAGATTTGATCTTTTGTGATCATGTCAATGTTATGTATTAATGCACCGACTCTGGGTAACTAGGGTCGAGGCGTTAAAGTTGGTATCAGAGGAAGTTTAGTACAAACCTTGGGAGCTAGATTTAGATAATCTCTGATTAGAGTACATAGCCCTAAGATATACTTTGAGGATTAGTATAGAAGAACTTCCTAGAATTTTGGTATTGTAGAGATTTTGTGAGTTTTCCGAGAAATACATCCCTTTCTGGATACGAGCAGGTAGAGGCGGCTCTGGCACAGATGCACCTAGGGGTAAAACCTGAAAACACCGCTTTGAGCTAGACTCGAACGGGAACTAGTGCATGACAATGGACCTTGCTGCACTCTTGGTTACGACACTCCCAGGGGATATGCTTAGGATAATTTACACTTTCTTTACAAACCGATTTGAATTATTATATATAAGATGAGAGTAAATGACCTTGATTAATCATAATGTGTTTCAAATTGAGAATATGGTGACATGTTAATCTCTAAATGATTTTATGACTACTGTTACTCACACAATGCTTTTTGGTTTTAGTCAATGGATGGATTCCAAGGAAGTCATAGTGACTTTGAGAATGATGTACAAGGTGGGAATGGTGGTGACAATGAGCAAAAAAATGTAATTTTGATAGGTGTAAAAGATATCGTCTTCATGACAAATCAATTTTCCAAAAATATGATCAACAATATATATATTAACCGATTCCCGGACTCAAAAAAGAAGAGAAAGGTGATGAATGATAAGAGCTCCAGTAGTGGAGACCATGGAGCAAGGAATCCTCAATTTCCATCATGCAGGAAATGTGGAAGGATACACCCCGGAAAGTGTCTCAATGGGACAAAGAAATGCTTTACGTGCGGGAAAGAAGGACATAAAGTGAAGAATTGCTAAAGAAAAATGAAGAGTACTATGGAAGAAGATTAAAATGGTCCCAATAATCCATTTACAGTCATTTTCCATAATTGTAGGGGACCTGTACATTACCCGAGTGAATGACCTATTCTATAGGATATTTTCTTAGTCAAAGAAGAAGCTATGTAGAAATAAATGGTTGGAGAAATGTTTAAAAAGTATTAGTGCTCCTTATTGAAGGGTTTACTTTGGAATAAATTTCTCTTGTATTTGTAACCCTGCATTTTTCCATGTGAGAATGATATTTGAGGAAGAATTATCTTTTCTCTTATGGATATAGTTATAAATAACCATTTGGTTTTATATGATCATTGGGTTTGAGGAAATTACAAGTTATTATAATTTGGGATGAAAATGAAAGGTATGAGATAAAATTTGTGGTTAAATTATGTTATGGTTATTTTGAGGAATTTATCTCATTTTGGTAATGTTATAAAATATAGTTTTTGAAAAAGGACAACACGCAGACCGTGTGACAACCCCTCGCGTCAGACAAAGCTGTGGGAATCGAACCCACAACCAAAGTGCGATTGTGATTTATCGCCTACCACTAGACTACGTGAAGTCCCTGGTTTGTGTGACTATTATTTTAGTTAAATGATTTTATTGATCAATAATAAGTTGATTTGGGGTCTTATGTCTTATCAAATGAATACCCTTAGTATAGGAAAATGATTTGGTGATTAAGTGATAAATGTTATTTTGGAAGATGTTTGCTCTGTTGGGAACACTATAAGACCAAGGAAAATAGAATACTATGAGATTTCATTTTAGGAGTAATGGTGGATTTTTATCTATGTTTTTATTGTGGATTTATATTGATTTGGGTTATTTATGGAAATTATTAACCTATAATAAAGAATATGTTATTAGGTTAATTACTTTTAAGTATGTGACTTTAAGAGTAGTTGATGTCATTTGGAGATACAATTTAACGTGGAAGACTACATTATTATAAGTTTTGGGTTTTAATATTAGTTTGGATTATATTGAAGGATTTAAAGGACAATTGATTATTGAATGGTATTTATTTAACTTTGGGGTATTGTTGGTTTAATTTTAGAAATTAAGATTAGTGTTTTTTTCTTTAATGGAATATCCATTTGGGGGATCATCAGATCTTATACTAACCATTTTGGTTTTGATTAATCTCTGAAGACAAGGTAAATATATAGTTTATCCTACATGGATCATGTTATTCTATAGAATTTTATTTTAGCTCTTCCAGTGTGACCAAGTCTTCTTGAATACTCATTGTTCAAAAAAAAATGAGTTAGTGGTAGAAATTTATTAAAGAATGAAACTCTACTTAAAAAGTAAGTATATCTCTTTATGTTATTAGTCAATATCATAAAGGAATTACTCGTCCTTATGTAATGTAACTTAAAATAAAAAATGTTGTCCGTTTACTTTTCCTAATGGGAGACTAATGACCGTTTGTACCAACACAAGTTTGTGGTTTTCTTATTGTTAACTTTCTCCTGATCATGTTTTCTATCCCTCTCCATTAGAACTTGACACTTAGTTTATCATCCATATCCATGTTTTCCTACATGTAATCCTAGTATGGGTTATCTTGGGTGACCTTTATACCTCTCTTTCTTTCTTTTAAATTGATAGTTTTATGGACTCTTTTTCCGATGTGGGACTTTGCATTATATTCTCAAGCCCAATTTTAAAAAATTGAGAGGACACACTTTATTGAAGGAGGGGAGAATGTAACACCCCAAGCTTCCACAGTACATTTCCCTTTGAATAATGCAATGGCTTGCATTATACACAACTTCGAGATTCTAACACACCACAACCAATCAAACTAGCCGTTATGAATAGTAATACCTAATTTTTGAAATTTTATAAATTTTATCTTTCAAAATGGACTTTATTTTTGGATTCGTAATATCGAAATTAGTTTTGGGTGAAATTTTGGTACTTTTCGGATAACTTTCATATTTTGATGAATAGTGAAAATTACTAAATTTTAATTAAAAACAACTTTTTTAATCGAAATAATTAATAGTGATAATTTATGAATTTGAGTGGTTTTAAAGTATATTTAGAATATATTTTTACCATTTAATACAATATTGGTCATTGGACATAATTTCACATTTAAACCAGACATAAACAAATGTCAATCTTTTGATAGTTATTATTTCTTAAAAACACACTATTTGTTTTGACAACGGGAATTAATTTTTAAATTAATTAATGAAACTTATATGTTTTTAATTTGGTAAAATAGAAATCATTTTTGAATTCATAATATCAAATATATATTAGGCCTAATTTTTGGTATTTTTCTGAAAACTTTCAATTTTTGATGAATAGTAAAAAATACAGAGTTATAGTTTAAAACCAAATTTTTATTTAAATAATTATTTATTTTATTTAAATTTAATTAAGGTCAAAATAGATACATAATACCTATATATGTTAAATGCAATTCATTGAAGTGAGTTTAGAATAATTTTAGATATATAAAAATTTTATTGAACTTTTCACCGTCTTTTACCCACCCCTAGGAGAATTTAGAAATTTACATAAAACTTAATTTTACCGCTTCTGTGAGTGGAATTTTGAAAATCCGAGAGACACGGTTAATATCAAGGTGTAAGTAAAATGTGGTTCAATAAGATAAAAATAATTTTTGGTGAATAGTAACTTTTTACTTTTATTTACCACGGTTAAAAGTAAATAGGGTAATTAAGGGTAAAAATGATATTAATATTACCCTAAAACATGTCCTAATTCTATTGTACAAGTGTATCTAGACCAAAAAAAATCTTAGGAATAAAATATTATCATTTAGGTCCACTTGGATTAGATTAGGACATTTATTATTATTTAATTCAAAGAATATTTAAAAGAGTTAAAATCAAAGTTTAATTACTAAAATTTTTTTAATATAGGGTTATACATAATATAAATTGGATTTTAAATATTCATTAGAAAGCTAAAAATATTTCCTACATAATGGTATTTTATTTATAATTTTTAGAAATTAAATAATTTAATTTATGTATGACACAATGGTGACGCAGTAATTACTGAATTAATGAAATATTAAAATAATTGATATTTTAAATATCCAAATAAATGTAATTTGAGACTTTTATGAATTAAAATAATTTTATAGGATAATATTACATGTTATTATTGATTTAATTAACTTTTTTCGAAGTAATCATGCTATTATGATTTTCACAAAAATAAAATTCAAAATAGTGTCAAAATTGACATAAAAGAGTTTTTAAAACAAATATTATATTATTAATTCATATTCTATTCCTAAAAATATAAGGTTCAGCCAAAGAACTTGTATCATGATAGGTGTATCATTAATGGACCACTTTGGGGTCGCTTGGAAGTTTATAGTAATTTTATTAACCATATAATATAAAAATACAAAGAGACATGGTAAATGTCAAACTAATTAACTAAGAGTTAAAACTAAAAGATAAGGTTAATAATGTGATCCAAACCTGTCTAAAATATATTGGTTGAGTTGTTTTATACCTATCCCCACCTTAACCTTTAAATAATCTACTTTTGAGCCATTAGAAACCGAATATGGATTTATTATAAAATAATATTTCTAGCTTTTCCAAAGGAGCCCCTCACCCCTATTATAAAAGGGCACCCCCCTTCTCATTAATTCACACCTTCAAATCCATTTGGCTCTGCCAACCTCTGCCCAAATATCCTAAAAAATTCCCTCAATTCAACCTAGAGGCCTTATTTTGATCATAAAGCCAACCTAAGGATCCCTTTTGATCAAATCAAAATGAAGAACCCGAAGAAGAGGTAATGTTTTCACCACCCTCTTTCAAGTTCCTTTCTTCTTAAACTTCTTCTTTATTTGTTATTTATATTCTAAAATAATAACTCCAGTATCTTCTATATACTGTGATGTTATTATAAATATGTAACAAAAAAATTCATTATTCTATCTATCACTTGAATGACATGTCACCATACGTGCGTACGTACGACCTACCGTCTCCACATTGTGGTGTAATTGTTATTCAATATATTATTATTTAGATGGGTATAATAATAATGTATAATTCATGTAAATAATAAATATAAAATGATAATGATTCTTTCTATATGATATACCATCCAATTATATATTATTTTAATATCAAAAGAATGATATTGTCGCTCGTGCGTACGTACAAACTACCATCTCCACGAACGTGATGAGATTCATTCCCCATCATATTAATTTGAGTCTAATTATAATTTAATGATTAAAAATAATGTTTAAGGAATTGATATCATTATGTATATGAATTATATACAACCTATACATAACAAACACGGCTTACGTAACAAAGAATATAAAGGAAAACAAGTAATTTAACACCCGAAATGACGATAATACTAAGATATTATTAACAAATCAATGTTAAAAGATCATATATGATATCATATTAATGTAAATTATTCTTGTATAATTCAATAAAAATTATTTAAAAATTATATAGGATGTTAAACTACTTTCGACCAAGGAAAAAGTACAAAGTAAGGGGTTTCTTATCTCACTTTTAATTTCATGAGATTTCTATTGTTCACCACTTATTTATTGCATGTGGTGTGTGTACTTCCCATGATTGTATTCATTTTGTAATATAATTTAATTCATGGATATTTAAATAATCATTGTATGATCCTTCTTTTATGGGTGTATGTTTCATACGTTACCAAATCGATAAGGGAATTTGAAATTTCAATTTCCACTCATTTGGCTTTACGCATACTTCATTGATTATTTTACTCCAAGATTATTTATGGAATCACTATTCATTTTCTTATGTCATAATTTCCACTCCCCTTTATGTGGATATACTTTTGATACCCATAATCACTCCATTGATAAATTCTCAAGTCATCGATATGAACTTGATAAGAGTAATTTGAACTCAATCTTCGTTTATTGAGTTAAACATCTAATTCATTGGTGTCGTTTTTTACAAGAATATGTGTGAATGTACTTTGATTGTTTTACAATGAATATCCAATAATATTGAGTGTATTTATATTTGTGACACATAATTATGTCGTTGATTTATCCTTAACCTTAGGATACAGTCATTATAAGAGATTTCATCTCAATTTACATTCCATTGAGACTTATTTGTTGTTATACGCCAATTCACTTTTATATGGTGTATATAACGTAGTTTGACATAGTATATCATGAATACCTTTATTCTAATGATATTATAAAGTGTTGATTACCACAAATATTTGTATTCAAGTGTCTCTCTTTTGGTTAGAAACTCTAACTAAAATACCATTTTAAATGTTTTTAAGATTTATTCTTCTAAATATTTTTCATTAATGTCCATGTTTTAAAAATGGTTTTAAGGATTTATTTATATGGAAATTAATGTTTTAAAATTAAAATTCCTTTTAAAAGTTTCAAAGTGGTATGTGACACTTTGATTCAAAAAATCTATTTTAAATGGCTTCTTGACAAATAGTGTTAATTTTAAATGTTTTCAAGAAAAAAGGGGGATATTTATTTCAATAGTTTGATGATTATTTTAATATATGTCAATATCCTTCATTATTCTCAATTGAGGTTAATCTGATAAAATAAAATCTTCCATATTGTATCGAATGAGTTATGTTTGACCGTGGATGTGCTATTTTTATACCATTCATGGTTTGTGGTTAAAAGTATTTACATTCTGTATGCTAGTTTTAATACGAATGTTTATGTTATGTTTCAAACTTTTCATATGAGGAATGAATTGGACTTAGTAAGTGACAGGTGGAGCCTGATATAGCTCGTCGATGCATTGGTAGGTCTCATGAGACAAACTAGTGTCTTGGCACGAGGCCTTGACAAAATCTTATTTGTAGTCTTGGCATGAGGCCTTGGCTATGTGGTTATGATAGTCTGACATTATGCATTCTGTCATTATGAAAGTGGTTATTGATATTTTCATGTGATTATTCGACTAGTAGAATATAGATGTGAATAAGTAAATGGAATTATTTCATTTTATCCTTTCCATATTATGCTGAAGTTCAAGTTTAAAAGGATTTTGTTTTAGTTATACATTGCCTTAAATTTTTATGTTTATTTATGAAAGTTTCTGCTATATTGTTATTCTTACTGAGTATATGAGCTCACTCCTTTCAATGTTTTATTTTTCCTAGGATGTGAATAAGTATTTTAGGAATGAAATGCAGGTATAGTATGAGGGGATATGAAGACAATATGTTGTTGTAGTTTTTCACTTATTGATGTAATGTAAACTTTATGAATATATCTAGTGTTTCCAAGGCTACTAAACTAATCGGTCTTTTGATACTTGATCTTTTGTGATCATGCCAATGTTATGTAATAATGCACCGAATCTGGGTAACTGGGGTCGGGGCGTTACAGTTGGTATCAGAGGAAGTTTAGTAAAAACCTTGGGAGATAGATTTTGATAAAATATGATTAGAGCACATAGCCCTAAGATAGACTTTGAGGATTAGTATAGAACTTCCTAGAATTTTGGTATTGTAGAGATTTTGTGAGTTTTCCGAGAAATACATCCCTATTTAGATACAAGCAGGTAGAGGCAGCTCTGGCACAGATGTACCTAGAGGTAAAACCTGAAAACACCGCTTTGAGCTAGACTCGAACGGGAACTGGTGCATGACAACGGGCCTTGTTGTACTCTTGGTTACGACACTCCCGGGGGATATTCTTAGGATAATTTACATTTTCTTTACAAACCTATTTGAAGTATTATATATAAGATGAGAGTAAATGACCTTGGTTAATCCTAATGTGTTTCAAATTGAGAATAAGGCGACATTTTAATCTCTAATTGATTTTATGACTACTATTACTCACACAATATTTTCTAGTTTTAGTCAATGACTGGATTCCAAGGAATTCATAGTGACTTTGACAATGATGTACAAGGTGGGAATGGTGGTGGCAATGAGCAACAAAATGGAATGTTGATAGGCGTAAAAGATATTGTCTTCATGCCAAATCAATTTTCCAAAAATATGATCAACAATATATATATTAACCAATTATCGGACTCAACAAATAAGAGAAATGTGATGAATGATAAGAGCTTCAGTAGTGGAGACCATGGAGAAAGGAATCCTCAATTTCCATCATGCAGGAAATGTGGAAGGAGACACCCAGGAAAGTGTCTCAATGGGACAAAGAAATTCTTTACGTGTGGGAAGGAAGGACATAAAGTGAATAATTGCCGAAGAAAAATGAAGAGTACTATGGAAGAAGATAAAAATGGTCCCAAGAATCCATTTACAGTCATTTTCCGTAAATGTAGGGGACCTGGCCATTACCCGAGTGAATTCCCTATTCTATAAGATATTTTATTGGTCAAAGAAGAAGCTATGTGAAAATAAATGGTTGGAGAAATGTTTAAAAAGTATTAGTGCTCCTTGTTGATGGGTTTACTTTGGAATAATTTTCTCTTGTATTTGTAACCCTGCAGTTTGCCATGTGAGAATGATATTTGAGGAAGAATTATCTTTTCTCTTGTGGATATAGTTATAAATAACCATTTGGTTTTATATGATCATTGGGTTTGAGGCAATTACAAGTTAGTATAATTTGGGATGAAAATGAAAGGTATGAGATAACATTGGTGGTTAAATTATGTTATGGTTATTTTGAAGAATTTATCTCATTTTGGTAATGCTATAAAATATAGTTTTTGAAAAAGGACAACACGCAGACCGTGTGACAACCCGTCGCATCAGAAAAAGCTGTGGGAATTGAACCCACAACCAAAGTGCGATTGAGATTTATCGCCTACCACTGGACTACGTGAATTCCCTGGTTAGTGTGACTATTATTTTAGTTAAATGATTTTATTGATCAATAATAAGTTGATTTGGGGTCTTATTTCTTATCAAATGAATACCCTTAGTATAGGAAAATGATTTGGTGATTAAGTGATAAATGTTATTTTGGAAGATGTTCTCTTTGTTGGGAACACTATATTCCCAAGGAAAATAGAATACTATGGGATTTCATTTGAGGAGTAATGGTGGATTTTTATCTATGTTTTTATTGTGGATTTATAGTGATTTGGGTTATTTATGAAAATGATTAACCTATAATAAAGAATATGTGATTAGGTTAATTACTTTTAAGTATGTGACTTTAAGAGTAGTTGATGTTATTTGGAGATACAATTTAACGTGGAAGACTACATTCTTATAAGTTTTGGGTTTTAATATTAGTTTGGATTATATTGAAGGATTTTAAGGACAATTGATTATTCAATGGTATTTATTTAACTTTGGGGTATTGTTGGTTTAATTTTAGAAATTAAGATTAGTGTTTTTTTTCTTTAATGGAATATCAATTTGGGGGATCATCAGATCTTGTACTAACCATTTTGGTTTTGATTAATCTCTAAATACAAGGTAAATATATAGTTTATCCTACGTGGATCATGTTATTCTATAGAAGTTTATTCTATCTCTTCCAGTGTGACCAAGTCTTCTTAAATACTCATTGTTCAAAAAAAATGAGTCAATGGTAGAAATTTATTAAAGAATGAAACTCTACTTAAAAATTAAGTATATCTCTTTATGTTCTTAGTCAATATCATAAATTAATTCCCCGTCCTTATGTAATGTAACATAAAATAAAAAATGTTGTCTGTTTACTTTTCCTACTGGGAGACTAATGACCGTTTGTCCCAACACAAGTTTGTGGTTTTGTTGTTGTTAAATTTCTCCTGATCATGTTTTTTATCCCTCTCCATCAGAACTTGACACTTAGTTTATTGTCCATATCCATGTTTTCCTACATGGAATCCTAGTATGGGTTATCTTGGGTGACCTTTATACCTCTCTTTCTTTCTTTTAAAGTGATAGTTTTATTGGCTCTTTTTCTGATGTGGGACTTTCCATTATATTCTCAAGACTAATTTTAAAAAATTGCGAGGATTCAATTTATTTAAGGAGGGGAGAATGTAACACCTCAAGCTTACACGGTACTTTTCCCTTTGAATAATGTAATGACTTGCATTGTACACAACTTCGAGATTTTAACACACTAAAACCAATCAAACTAGCCGTTATGAATAGTAATACCTACTTTTTGAAATTTTATATATTTTATCTTTCAAAATGGACTTCATTTTTGTATTTTTAATATCGAAATTAGCTTAGGGTGAAATTTTGGTACTTTTCAGATAACTTTCATATTTTGATGAATAGTGAAAATTACTAAATTTTAATTAAAAACAACTTTTTTAATCGAAATAATTAATAGTGATAAATTATGAATTTGAGTGGTTGTAAAGTATATTTAGAATATATTTTTACCATTTAATACAATGTTGGTCATTGGTCGTAATTTCACATTTAAACCAAACATAACCAAGTGTCAATCTTTTGATAGGTATTATTTTTTAGAAACACGCTATTTGTTTTGACAATGGAAATTAATTTTTAAATTAATTAATGCAAATTATATGTTTTGAATTTGGAAAAATAGACATCATTTTTGAATTCATAATATCAAATATAGCTTAGGCCTAATTTTTGGTATTTTTCAGAAAACTTTCAATTTTTGACGAATAGTGAAAAATACCGAGTTATAGTTTAAAACCAAATTTTTATTTAAATAATTATTTATTTTATTTAAATTTAATTAAGCTAAAAATAGATACATAATACCTATATAAGTTAAATTTAATTCATTGAAGTTATTTTAGAATAATTTTAGATATATAAAAATTTTATTGAACTTTTCACCGTCTTTTACCCACCCCCTAGGAGAATTTGGAAATTTACATAAAACTTAATTTTACCGCTTCTGTGAGTGGAATTTCAAAAATCTGAGAGACACGGTTAATATAAAGGAGTAAAATGTGGTTCAATAAGATAGAAATAATTTTTGGTGAATAGTAACTTTTTACTTTTATTTACCACGGTTAAAAGTAAATAGGGTAATTAAGTGTAAAAATGATATAATATTACCCTAACACATGTCCTAATTCTATTGGACAAGTGTATCTCGACCAAAAAAAACTTTAGGAATAAAATATTATCATTTAGGTCCATTTGGATTAGATTGGGACATTTATTATTATTTAATTCAAAGAAGAGTTAAAAGAGTTAAAATCAAAGTTAAATTACTAAAAAATTTTTAATATAGGTTATACATAAGATAAATTCGATTGTAAATATTCATTAGAAATATATAAATATTTCCTACATAATGGTATTTTATTTATAATTTTTAGACATTAAATAATTTAATTTATGTATGACACAATGGTGATGAAATAATTACCGAATTAATGAAATATTAAAATAATTGATATTTTAAATATCCAAATAAATGTAATTTGAGACTTTTATGAATTAAACTAATTTTATAGGAAAATATGACATGTTAGGATTGATTTAATTAACTTTTTTCGAAGTAATCATGCTATTATGATTTTCACAAAAAATCAAATTCCAAATAGTGTCAAAATTGACATAAAAGAGTTTTTAAAACAAATATTATATTATTAATTCATATTCTATTCCTAAAAATCTAAGGTTCGGCCAAAGAACTTCTATCATGATAGTTTCATCATTAATGTACTACTTTGGGGTCTCTTGGAAGTTTATAGTAAGTTTATTAACCATATAATATAAAAATACAAAGAGACATAGTAAATGTCAAACTAATTAACTAAGAGTTAAAACTAAAAGATAAGGTTAATAATGTGACCCAAACCTATCTAAAATCTATTGGTTGAATTGTTTTAGACCTATCACCACCTTAACCTTTAAAAAATATACTTTGGAGCCATTAGAAACCGAATATGTATTTATTATAAAATAATATTTCTAGCTTTTCCAAAGGAGCCCCTCACCCCTCTTATAAAAGGGCACTCCCCCTTATCATTAATTCACACCTTCAAAGCCATTTGTCTCAGCCAACCTCTACCCAAATATCCTACCAACTTCCCTCAATTCAACCTAGAGGCCTTAGTTTGATCATAAATCCAACCTAAGGAGCCCTTTTGATCAAATCAAAAGGAAGAACCCGAAGAAGAGGTAATGTTTTCACCACCCTCTTTCAAGTTCCTTTCTTCTTCAATTTATTCTTTATTTGTTATTTCTATTATAAAATAATAACTCCAATATCTTCTATATACTGTGATGTTATTATAAATATGGAACAAACAAATTCATTATTCTATCCATGCCTTGAATGACATGTCACCATACGTGCGTACGTACTGCTTACCGTATCCACGTTGTGGTGTAATTGTTATTCAATATATTATTATTTAGATGGGTATAATAATGATGTATAATTCATGTAAATAATAAATATAACATGATAATGATTATTTCTATATGATATACCATCCAATTATATATTATTTTAATATCAAAAGAATGATATTGTCACTCGTGTGTACGTACGGACTACCGTCTCCACGAACACGATGAGATTCATTCCCCATCATATCCATTTGAGTCTAATTCTCATTTAATGATTAAAAATAATGTTTAAGGAATTGAAATCATTATGTATATGAATAATATACAACCTATCAACACGGATTACGTAACAAAGAATATAAAGGAAAACGAGTAAGTTAACACCCGAAATGACGATAATACTAAGATATTATTAACAAATCAATGTTAAAAGATCATATATGATATCATATTAATGTAAATGTGTAATGTCCCAGATTTTTCCACGTATTATTTTAATATTATATGGGAATTAATTCGAGACCAGGATCTGAGGCGGCGTGCATTTCCGTGGCCTGGTGAGCTCGGAACAAATGTTTGAATTTAATTTAATAATTAAATAAATGCTCACGTGCGGTTTTCCTAAAAAAGTTGAATAACTCTTGAAGGGGCCCTCGGATTAGAAATCCGAGGGCACCATTGCGTTTAGAACAACGTTTTTACATTAGGCGAGGCCTAACATTGGCCGACATGGGTCGGTGGTGAAATCTAGTTTTTGGACATAAGAGTAATAAAGTATTTAATAAAAATATTTTATTTCTAGTGTGAGATTCTATTAAATATTTTGCAGCGGATATCTTCCTTTTAAAGAAAGGCTTGCGCAGGGTCTAGGGTTACAAACCTCATAACCCTGAAACCCTTGGCGGCTCTGGTGGCTCTGGAGAAAACCTCCCAATGTGGCGACGAAGAAGCGACGACCGGATCTTCACCAACGAACGCCGCAGAAATCTAGGTAGGATGTTGTTGTGATTTTCTTCCCCGTTTTTGATTTCCACGACGAACGCGGACTAATCCACGAACAGATTAGCCCGTGGATTGATCGTTCTTGTGGGAGGGGATATTTGTGGGAATCGTGGGATTTTTGATTCTTGAGTTGTTTTGGTTTTTGTTCAACTTTATAATGGTGACGAACCAAGATCGACATTAACATCGATCGAGGTTTGTCCCTCTCAATTGTTGTGTTTTTCTCTCCCGATTCCGACGCGTTCTTCGTGCACGTTCTTCACATTCTTGGGTAAAATTGATCTTTGCGCACTCGTTTGTTGGCGCAACGATCTGAAATTGAATATCCAACATTGAGACAACCTAACAGAGGTGCGACGACGATGGAGGCGGACAAATCGACGTGGTTCGGAAGTTCCCGTTCATCAAGTGTTTTCGTGCGGATTGATCGGGATGCATTTTCAAGGCCGATCAGAAGCCCGAAACCGATGGAATCGTATTTTTAGGGGTGGGACGACCCCAAATCTAGAGTTTCGTGATGATCAGGTGGTTGGATCAAGATCTGGAGGATTAGCCGAGGTGCGTGGAGGAAGACAACGCTTCTGGAAATTTCCCGACTACACACCGTGTAGTATGGGATACATGGCGTGTGTTCATCGGCGGACTGCCTGGCGTGTACTCCAGAAGTACACGGACACGGGAAGGGTACACGGCCAAGGACACGCCGTGTATACCCCTCCCCGGCCAGACCCGACCAGATACACGGGATACCCCGTGTACTAGTACACGGGCAGGCGACACAGACATGGGAAGAGACCGTGTACGGGCACGTGTCCAGCGTACACGGAGCAAGCCCAGGTGCTCGGACACAGCTTGTACCTCTTCTACACGCCATGTAGTTGCTTTCTACCCAACAAGCCAAATGACACGGGCCGTTTACACGGGCAGTACCCGGGGTCAAGGAACACAATGTGTACCTTTTCTACACGCCGTGTAGTTTGGTTTTATACAGCTTGAATGAATGAGACGGTCCATTTACACAGGCAGCACCCTTGGTCGAGAAACACGACGTGTAACCATAATACACACCGTGTAACCTTTTATTCATGGTTGAGCCACTTGTCTTCTGTGACTTGGAATAGATTTTTAGGGTTCGTACCCATGGTTTTTCCCCTGAAGGTTTTGGTATCATTTCCTATATACGGAAGTATGATCCCTTCAGCAGGTCTTCCTGAATAGAGTTGTTGGAATCCCCTCTTTGAGACATAGATCCAGATCCTCTATTCATTCCCAGAACCCTAGGTAGAGTTCTTGGTATTTACATGACCAACTTTACCCGGGCGCTGATCCTCTGCTTAGCGGATTATCTTAGACTGAGTTGTCGGAATCACCCAATGGATTTTGGTTGTGATCCTCATCTGAGCGTCATGTTCCCAAGTACTTGTGGAGTGTGTTCTCCCAAAATGAGTACTTATTATCTCTCTCTTAAGACCTAGGAGTGGGTTCTCCCGGTTGCATACTTAATGGAATCTTCGAGCTAGATCCTAGTGGCGGTGTCACGATGGTCATTTGTGTATGAGTATATCTGGATATTCTTGTGATATGTTCTGTAGAAATATATTGTGTGGAGATGACTATATATTTCCTTTGTGATATTTTCCCTTGTTGTATTTCCTTTGTGGTTTCCCTTGTTGTATTTCCTTTGTGGTTTCCCTTGTTGTATTTCCTTTGTGGTTTCGGGGTGTCCTACTGGGTATTGTTATACTCACCCCTGCACGGGCTTTGCCCACACATGTCGTGTCTTGTGCAGACGAGCGAGCCTTTGATAGGATTCTAGGAGGACCAGGACCGAACGGTGTTCAGTGAGATCAGACAGGCCAAGGTGTGTTCCTACGGCTACAGATTGCATTCCCAGTACCTTTCCTTATAGGTTGGACTTTGTTACAGACTTTATTTTGGTGGGCTTGTACATTTAGCCCAGGTATTTACTTTCATTCACTTTACTTTCTTGTCATACTCTGTGGTTGGGTTTTAGTGTATGCATGCATCTTTTCCACTTTAGTAGTTTTTACTTTTCATCTTTGTGGGCTTAGAGATGTGTGTGTGTGTGTACAGGTTTTTAGGCAATGCCTCCCATGTTAGTAGTATGCCTACTCAGTGCTAGTCACCAGCCTTTGGCCTATTGGAGGCGGGCTTGGGGAGTTGCGACTCGGGCCCCACTGGGACGGGTCGTGACATAGTGGTATTAGAGCTGGTTGGTTCTACCTTAGGACCGAGAGTCTGTGAGTTGGTTTGGGGCAACAGTATTAAGTGTTTCGAGTTCGGCTTTTAGGCCAGGGACCCCAATGTTGGTGCGGGCGGCCGACGTATCCATACACCAGGACTCTGATAACTTTCTTTTTGACTCGGAATATGAGAACACTAGTTGCAGGGAGAATAATGGTACATGAATCATATAGGAATGGGTTGTGGTTTCCATGTCCTTTTTGAGTCATCTCTCCAGATATACTCACTAACTGATATATATCTTGATTATTTAATAGGATGCCTCTGTGACGCGCACCCGCTAGGATCCAGCAGCTTGATCACAAGGATGACCCCCTCAGTGATGAAGCCTCGATACAGGGACCAGATCCCCCATTTTTACCACCAGGTGGTGTGCCAGTTATCTCTCCACCTGTGGAGAAGTGTTTAGTGCCTGCTGTACCAGTGGAGGAGGAGCGCAGGTTGAGCGCACTCCACGAGTTCCAGAGATAGAGACCCCTCAGGTTTCGAGGCGAGCCTGAACCTCAGGTAGTAGAGGACTGGCTTGAGGCGGTGACCAGAGTCTTTTGTTTGGTCAGGACACCGGCAGACCAGATGGTGATCCTGGCAGTAAGCCTTCTGCAGGGCTCGATAGGACGATGGTGGAGATTGGTTATCCATACTCACAACGAGGCGACACTTGCTTGGTCGGAGTTTGAGAGTCTCTTCAGAGAGGAGTTTTCATCGGTTACCCTGAGAGCAATACGCATACAGGATATTCTTCAGCTTCAGCAGGGAACCATGACGATGGCTGAATATTCGTCAAGGTTTACCGACCTCTCGCGGTACTTGATGGATATGGTCAGAGATCAGTACTTCAGATCTCGGACTTTTGAGTGAGGATTGCACAGAGATATCCGAGCTAGCATCATCCCTATGAGAATTCCTACTTATGCTGGGGTGCTCGAGTGGGCTCTGGTGGTCGAGAGCTTCTTGGCAGAGCAGAGATAGCCGAAAGATGTTAGTAGTGGGCGAGCTGGAGCAGAGACCTCGGTAGCAGGGAGCCGATATCAGGGACCCAGGCCTGGGAGACGTTTTCAGAGGAGATCCTAGGATAGGGGATCTGCCGTATAGGGTTCGCAGGGTGCATCCAGCCAGCCTTGAGAGAGGCGATGCTACTCATGTGATGGCAGAGGACATCTTGCTTAGGATTGTCTGACCCGCCGTACTACTGACACGGGAGTAGTGGATGGACCACCGAGGTAGAGGCAACGTGTGGATCAAAAAGATCCACGAGGCGGCAGACGTGGTAAGGGAGCTGGGAGAGCAGTTGGAGGTGGTCGGCGTTTTGACCCTTTTCCACCACCACCCCTAGGAGGTCCACCCCAGGCCCAGGGAGCTGGTGGAAAAAGGTAGGGACAACTACAGGCGGTAGAGGCTTATGATCCAGGTACTCCCAGAATGATTAGAAGTACTATCTATGACTTTTCTACTTTAGTTTCTGTATTGATAAACACTGGTGCTAGTTAATCCTTTTTGGATGCTTATCTTGTTCGAGTCCTTGAGATTCCATTTGAGCCGTTGACTCGACCCTTACGCTTAGAAACACCGACTGGAGAAGATTCAGAGATCACACACCTCTGTAGACAATGTGACCTGACCCTTGGAGGTGAGAGTTTTGGTTGGAACCTCTTGGTGGTAGCGTCGAGGCCTTACGATGTCATTCTTGCTATGGATTGGCTATCCACAGTTCATGCCCAGATCGACTGTTTTAGGCGAAGGGTGCGGTGTGTCTGCAGTGATGGAACAAGGTTCTCTTTTGTCGGTGAAAGAGAGACCCAGGTAGCGCAGGATGGAGTCGTTCATATGAGGGAACAACCGATTTCACATCAGTTGGCTATCCTAGCCCTTGGCACAACAGATGTTACGAGTTTCCAGTTCCCAGCGGTGGTGGCTGAGTACGAGGACGTCTTTCCAGAGGATGTCCCCGGGCTACCTCCCCATCGAGAGATAGATTTCCGCATTGAGTTGCAACCCGGGATGACACCGATATCAGCATCAGTATATCAGATGGCTCCTGCAGAGCTTCGTGAGCTGAGGGTGCAGCTGGACAACTTGCAGAAGAAGGGATTTGGGAGACCTAGCATTTCACCCTGGG
Source organism: Viscum album (assembly GCA_963277665.1). NCBI lineage: Eukaryota > Viridiplantae > Streptophyta > Magnoliopsida > Santalales > Viscaceae > Viscum > Viscum album. The sequence continues at coordinate 1,246,587,412 of OY728131.1, forward strand.
CAGCCCCAGTGCTATTTTCCAAGAAGGTGGATGGGATCTTGAGGCTATGTGTGGATTACCGGCTCTTGAATCAGGTGACCGTGAAGAACCGGTATCAACTACTGAGGATTGATGACCTCTTCGACCAGTTGATAGGGGAACGATGGTTCTCGAAGGATGATCTACGATCAGGCTATCACTAGTTGCGATTACGGGATGAGGATATACCGAATACGACTTTCCGATGTCGCTACGGTCACTATGAGTACTTGGTGATGCCCTTCGGCATGACAAACGCACCGACAGTGTTCATGGGACTCATGAACCAGATCTTTCATACCTACCTAGACCGGTTTGTAGTGTCTTCATTGACGATATCCTTGTGTACTCTGTGTCTGAGGAGGAGCACACAAGACACCTAAGGATGGTTCTAGACACACTCCGAGAGCACAAGTTGTATGTAAAACTCTTGATGTTTCAGTTCTGGTTACAGGAGGTCTATTTTCTGGGACACGTTATCTCAGAAGATGGTGTATCAGTGGACCCAGCCAAGGTGGAGGTAGTGCTAGTATGGGAGCCACCCCGGAGCATGACGAAAGTGCGGAGTTTCCTTGGGTTGGCAGGATACTATCGTAGATTCATCCTTGATTTCTCCAGTATTGCAGCACCCATGAAAGATTTGACCCAAAAGGGAAAACCTTTCATGTGGACTGAGAGATGCCAGCAGGCTTTCTAGAAGTTGAGACAGAGTCTGACTAGCACCCCGATCTTGAGATTACCAGAGGAGGGTGTCGAGTACGTAGTGTTCTGCGACGCATCAAGAACCGGGCTTGGTTGTGTCCTGATGCAGAGGCAAGTGGTGATTGCCTATTTCTCATATCAGTTGAGGCCACACGAGCAGAACTACATGACCCATGATCTCGAGTTGGCATCAGTAGTCTTCGCATTGAAGATGTGGCGGCACTACCTGATGGGCGAGCAGTTTACCGTCTACTCTGATCACAAGAGTCTCAGATATATCTTTTCTCAGAAGGATCTGAATTTGAGACAGAGGTGATGGCTTGATTTCCTCCAGGATTACGACTTTGAGATCGTTTATACTCCTGGGAAGGGGAATGTGGTGGCATATGCTCTCAGTAGAAAATCTAGTTCACTGTTGCTGGATGAGGTGACGAGGTAGTTGGCCTCCTTATAGTTATCCTTCGTGGATGGAGATGAGGGAGATTACGTTCAGTCGATGGTTGTTACCCCTCTACTCTTACAGTGATTCAGGGATGCACAACGCGAGGATGCTAGTTGTGAGACTCTACGTGCTTAGATATCCACAGGTAATGCTGCTGATGGATATTCAAAAGGTTGGGAGCACGTTGTTCTTTTCAGAGGGCGCATGGTAGTACCAGTGACGTTGAAGGAGGAGGTTTTGAGGGAGTTTCATACATCCCCTTTGGCAGTGCATCAAGGCATAGAAAAGATGTATCAGGACCTCTGATGCCAGTTCTGGTGGCCAGGAATGAAGAAGGGTGTGGCAGAGCTCGTCTCTCGGTGCCTTACTTGTCAGCAAGTAAAGGCTGAGCACCAGGTGCCAGCAGGTTTGACTCATCCCCTTGAGGTGCTAGAGTGGAAGTGGGACGAGATATCCATGGAATTCATGATGGGTCTACCACGTACGTCCAGGGGACACGATGCCATCTGGGTGATCGTTTATCGACTCACCAAGTCGGCCCACTTCCTAGACATACGAGAGCAGAGTTCAGTGGAGAGCTTAGGACGCCTCTACATGCATGAGATAGTCCGATTCATGGAGTTACATCCACGATCGTCTCAGATCATGATGCTCGTTTCACATCCCAGTTGTGGAAGGGATTGCAAGAATCTTTTGGGAATCAGTTACACTTGAGAACAGTGTTCCATCCCTAGACTGATGGTCAGACAGAGCGGACCATCCAGGTTCTGGAAGATATGCTTAGAGATTGCATTCTGGACTTTGGTCGTAGATGGGAGGATCACCTAACACTGGTGGAATTTTCTTATAACAACAATTATCATTCCACTATTGGTATGGCACCATTCGAGGCTCTGTACGGGCGACCCTGCAGGTCGCCACTTTGTTGGACTGACTCGGGAGAGTCAGCACTCATGGGCCTAGAGATGGTGGGAGCTACTACAGAGAAGGTGCAGGTCATCCAGGAGTGGATTAAGACTGCACATAGTCGGCAGAAGTCTTATGCCGACAGAAGGCGGAGGCCCTTGGAGTTTGAGGAGGGAGACCATGTGTTCCTTCAGGTCTCACCTCGATGGGGATTGCAGAGATTTGGCCGAGGCGACAAGCTATCTCCGAGGTTCGTTGGCCCTTTTTAGATTCTGAGTATAGTTGGCGAGGTGGCGTATCGCTTAGCTCTACCTCCTTAGATGGACCAGGTACACAACGTCTTCCATGTGTCGCAGCTATGGAGGTACGTGCATGATCCATCGCACGTTATCGACTGGGGCGAGCTGGACATCGATGATGGATCGACCTTTGATGAGTACCCAATGGAGATCAAGTATCGACATGAGAAGATCCTTTGTGGGCGAGCTATTCCCTTGGTGCGTGTTTGGTGGCAGCACGGGAATCTCCAGGAGAGCACGTGGGAGTGGGAGGCTCAGATTCGCGTGCAGTACCCAGTAGCCTTTGTTTTGGATTTTCGGGAATGTAAAATCCCTAAGGTGGGTGTGATGTAATGTCCCAGATTTTTCCATGTATTATTTTAATATTATATGGGATTTAATTAAAGACCAGGATCTGAGGCGGCGTGCAGTTCCGAGGCCCGGTGAGCCCGGAACAAATGTTTGAATTTAATTTAATAATTAAATAAATGCGCGCGTGCGGTTTTCCTAAAAAAGTGGAATAACTTCTGAATGGGTGCTCAGATTAGAAATCAGAGGGCACCATTGCGTTCAGAACAACATTTTTATTTTAGTCAAGGCCTAACATCGGCCGGCGCGGGTCGGTGGTGAAATCTAGTTTTTGGACATAAGAGTAATAAAATATTTAATAAAAATATTTTATTTCTACAGTGAGATTCTAATAAATATTTTACAGCGGATATCTTCCTTTTAAAGAAAGGCTTGAGTATGGTCCAGGGTTACAAACCTCATAACCCTGAAACCCTTGGCAGCTCTGGAGGCTCTGGAGAAAACCTCCAGACGCGGCGACGATGACGCGGTGACCGAATCTTCTCCAACGAACACCATGGAAATCCAGGTAGGATGTTGTTGTGATTTTATTACCCATTTTTGATTTCCAAGACGAATGCGGACTAATACATGAACAGATTAGCCCGCGGATCGATCGTTCTTGCGGGAGGGGATATTTGCAGGAATCATGGGATTTTTGATTCTTGAGTTGTTTTGGTTTTTGCTCAACTTTCTAATAGTGACAAACCAAGATCGACACGAACATCGATCGAGGTTATTCCCTCTCGATTGTTGTGTTTTTCTCTCCCGATTCCGCCGCGTTCTTCGTGTGCGTTCTTCACATTCTTGGGGAAAATAGATCGTTGCACGCTCGTTTGTTGGCGCAATGATCTGAAATCAAAGATCCAACATCGAGACGACCTAAAGAAGGTGCGACGACGATGGCAAAAGACAAATCGACATGGTTTGGAAGTTCACGTTCTTCGAGAATTTTCGTGCAGATTGATCGGGATGCATTTTCAAGGCCGATCGGAAGCCCGAAACCGACGGAATCGATTTTGTAGGGGCGGGACGACCCCAAATCCGAAGTTTCGTGATGATCGGGCAGTTGGATCAAGATCCGAAGGATTAGCCGAGGCACATGGAGGAAGACGATGGTTCTGGAAATTTTCCAACTACACGCCGTGTAGTATGGGATACATGACGTGTGTTCATCGGCAGACTGCCTGGCATGTACTCTAAGAGTACATGGACACAGGCAGGGTACACGACCAAGGACACACTGTGTATACCCCTCCCCGGCCAGACCCGGCCAGATACATGGGATACCCCGTGTACTGGTACACGGGCAGGCGACACAGACACGAGCAGAGACCGTGTACAGGCACATGGCCAGTGTACACGAAGCGAGCCCAGGTGCTCGGACACAGCGTGTACCTCTTCTACACGCCGTGTAGTTTCTTTCTACCCAACAAGCCAAATGACACGGGCCGTTTACATGGGCAGTACCTGAGGTCAAGGAAAACAGCGTGTACCTTTTCTACACACAGTGTAGTTTGGTTTTATATAGCTTGAACAAATGACACGGGCCGTTTACACGGGCAGCACCCGGGGTCGAGGAACACGGTGTGCAACCATACTACACGCCATGTAACCTTTTCTTCATGGCTTGAGCCACTTGTCTTCTGTGACTTGGACTAGCTTCTTAGGGTTCGTACCCATGGTTTTCCCCCTGAAGGTTTTGATATCATTTCCTATATACAAGAGTATGATCCCTTAAGCAGGTCTTCCTAAATAGAGTTTTTGGAATCCCCTCTGTGAGACGTAGATCCAGATCCTCTATTCATTCTTGGAACCCTAGGTAGAGTTCTTGGTATCGATGTGACCAACTTTACCCGGGCCCCAATCCTCTGCTTAGAAGATTAACTCAGACTGAGTTGTCGGAATCACCCCATGGATTTTGGTTGTGATCCTCATATGAGCGTCATGTTCACAAGTACTTGTAGAGTGTGTTCTTCTGGAACGAGTACTTCGTATCTCTCTCTTCAGACCTAGGAGTGGGTTCTCCCAGTTTCATACTTAGTGGAATCTTCGAGCTGGATCCTAGTGGTGGTGCCGCGATGGTCGTTTGTGTATGAGTATATCTGGATATTCTTGTGATATGTTATGTAGACATATACTATGTGGAGATGATTGTATCTTTCCTTTGTGGTATTTTCCCTTGTTGTATTTCCTTTGTGGTTTCGGGGTGTCCTATTGGGTATTGTTATACTCACCCCTACATGGGCTTTGCCTGCACGTGTCGTGTCTTGTGCAGATGAGCGAGCCTTTGACAGGATTCTAGGCGGACCAGGACCGGACGATGTTTAGTGAGATCAGACAGGCCGAGGTGTGTTCCTACGACTATAGATTGCAGTCCCAGTACCTTTCCTTACAAGTTGGACTTTGTTACAGACTTTCTTTTGGTGAGCTTGTACTTTTGGCCCAGGGATTTAATTTCTTGCACTTTACTTTCCTATCATAATATGTGTTTGGGTTTTAGTGTATGCATGCATCTTTTCCACTTTAGTAGTTTTTACTTTTCAGATTTGTGGGCTTGGAGATGTGTGTGCATGTGTACAGGTTTTTAGGCAATGCCTCCCATGTTAGTAGTATGCCTACTCGGTGCTAGTCACCAGCCTTTGGCCTATTGGAGGCGGGCTTGGGGAGTTGTGAATCGGGCCCCACTGGGATGGGTCATGACAAAATGATTCTTGTATAATTCTATAACAATTATTTCACCATTATATAGGAGGTTAACCTATCGTCGACCAAGGAAAAAGTACAAAGTAATGGGTTTCTTATCTCACTTTTAATTCCGTGAGATTTCCATTGTTCACCACTTATTTATTGCATGTGGTGTGTGTACTGCCCATGATTGTATTCATTGTGTAATATAATTTAATTCATGTATATTTAAATCATCATTGTATGATCCTTCTTTTATGGGTGTATGTTTCGTATGTTACCAAATTGATAAGGGAATTTGAAATTTCAATTTCCACTCATTTGGCTTTACGCATACTTCGTTGATTATTTTACTCCAAGATTATGTGTGGAATCACTATTCATTTTCTTATGTTATAATTTCCACTCCCCTTTCTATGGATATACTTTTTATACACATAATAATTCTATTGATAAATTCTCAAGTCATCGATATGAACTTGATAAGAGTAATTTTAACTCAATCTTCGTTTATTGAGTTAAACATCTAATTCATTGGTGTCGTTTTTTACAAGAATATGTGTGAATGTACTTTGATTATTTTACACTGAATATCCAATAATATTGAGTGTATTTATATTTGTCACACATAATTATGTCATTGATTTATCCTTAAACTAAGTATATGGTCATTATAAGAGATTTCATCTCAATTTACATTCCATTGAGACTTATTTGTTGTTATACGCCAATTAACTTTTATATGGTATATATAATGTAGTTTGACATAGTATATCATGAATCCCTTTATTCTCATGATATTATAAAGTGTTGATTACCACAAATATTTGTATTCAAGTTTATCTCTTTTGGTTAGAAACTCTAACTAAAATACCATTTTAAATGTTTTTAAGATTTATTCTTCTAAACCTTTTTCATTAATGTCCATGTTTTAAAAATGGTTTTAAGGATTTATTTATATGCAAATTAATGTTTTCAAATTAAAATTCCTTTTAAAAGTTTCAAAGTGGTATGGTACAATTTGATTCAAAAAATCTATTTTAAATGGCTTCTTGACAAATAGTGTGAATTTTAAATGTTTTCAAGAAAAAGGGGGATTTTTCTCTCAATAGTTTGATGATTATTTTAATCTATGTTAATATCCTTCATTATTCTCAATTGAGGTTAATCTGATACAATACAATCTTCCATATTGTATCGAATGAGTTATGTTTGACTGTGGATGTGCTATTTTTATACCATTCATGGTTTGTGGTTAAAAGTATTGACATTCTATATGCTAGTTTTAATACGAATGTTTATGTTATGTTTCAACCTTTTCATATGAGGAATGAATTGGACTTAGTAAGTGATGGGTGGAGCCTGATATAGCTCCTAGATGCATCAGTAAGTCTCAAGAGACAAACTAGTGTCTTGGCATGAGGCCTTGAAAAAATCTTATTTGTAGTCTTGGCACGAGGCCTTGGCTACGTGATTATGATAGTCTAGAATTATGCATTCCATCATTATGAAAGTGGTTATTGATATTTTCATGTGATTATTAGACTAGTAGAATATCCATGTGAATAAGTAAATGGAATTATTTCATTTTATCCTTGCCATATTATGCTGAAGTTCAAGTTTAAAAGGCTTTTGTTTTAGTTATACATTGCCTTAAATTTTTATGTTTATTTATGAAAGTTTCTGCTATATTGTAATCCTTACTGAGCATCTGAGCTCACCCATTTCAATGTTTTATTTTTCCCAAGATGTGAAGAAGTATTTTATAAATGACCTGAAGGGATATTATGAGGGGATATGAAGACAATATGTTGTTGTAGTTTTTCACTTATTAATGTAATGTAAACTTTATGAATATATCTAATGTTTACAAGGCTACTAAACTAATCGGTCTTTCGAGACTTGATCTTTTGTGATCATTCCAATGTTATGTAATAATGCACTGACTCTGGATAACTGGGGTCAGGGCGTTACAGAAGTTATAACATGATCATCTAGGACACTTGGGTGAGAAAGATATGAAGATATTGGTGTAAAAGGGATTACTGAAACTTGATCTCATGGGGTATAGAGCATGAAAAGAGTGCATCCTTGGAAAGTAGTAGAAGGCGTTATTGAATATGGAAGGGAGAAATACAGAGAACAAGAAGTTATAGCCAGTACATATAGATGTATAAGGGTCAAATATTATTTAATATCATATAGGGTCATTTTATTTTCTTACCTACATCGATGATGTGATGCGTAAGGTGTGTGTCTGAACCACAAATCGCACCGCGATTCACTATTTTATTTCACCCTTAAATCACCACGTTAAACTAGTTTTGTATTGAAAATTAAAATAATAATAACAAATTTCACTTCATATTTGATTCAATTATTTAATTTTATCATTGTTAAAAAGGAAAAATTTACTTAATTTGATGATTGCATTATAGGAGGATGTGATTTGGAGGATCCATAATGAACCTGAAGCAAAATTAACCAAACTACATGGAAGCTCATGAACAATTATAATTTTTTTTGAATATTTCAAAAAATAAATGAATAAAAATGGGATTAAATTTTGTGATATGATACAAAACTCCATGGGATACAACTCATCTTAAGATACCAAATCCCAATTCATCCATATAATGGACCACCCAAATTGATATGCCCAGAAAACTAAATCTGCATGAATTCAAAAGTTTGGTTCAGTATTTTGACTATATAATCCATTAAATATGTTTAATGGCCTATAAATTTGAGATGGTTATATTAATTCTGACTTCCAACAACTTTTGTCTTTTGTACAAGTCTAGATAATTCCATTTACTAACTCAAAACCAAGATACAAGTTGTATCTCAAAAACTGGGTGCCCAAACCACTTCATATTTTAGCTATAAAAGGGGACCATGGGAACCTCATTTGAAAGTTATCCAAGGAGTTAAGTGATACCATTTTGGAGTTATAGAGGATTCCCCTCATCACCTTGGAGGTTCTGGATCTCCCTATACTCATAGGGAGAGTTGAAATCAAGAAGGCGATCCACCTAAGCTTCCTCCTCCTCTCGATGTCGGGCTAAGTGGTGGGCGTTCATTTTGAGGGAGCTAGAAAAATGTCAATGGAGTTTCGATGCTTATATTAGATAATTTTTTGGAGTAAATTGGGTTTTAAAACATTTCATTCCATGTATCTTACATTATTTCATATTTGAATTCTTATTTTGATGCATGTGATTGATATGCTCTTAATTTCTAACTGATCGATGTGAGGTTTTGAGTGAGTCTATTGAGTTTCTCCAATTAAAAAATATAAAAATACTTTTATTCTCCAATAATTTGATATTTCAATCTACTTTGTATTCTCTTATACCATGCATAATTTCTGGATCTTGGCAATACAATTGTTATGTCAAAGTTTGGTTCAACATGCATTAATATAAAAGCTTAGAAATTAATCGAGATTCCGATTAATTTCAAAAAAATATTTACTCCAAACCTAAATTAATATATATGAAAAATGAACTTTAAATGTGTGTATTGAAATCACAATTACCCTTTTATCTCATATTTTTAAAAATCTACTTGGTTTTTAAACTATTAAACTCTTTAAATTAAGTTATTTTCTTAAAATTGTTTTCAAAACAACCCCCACTTTTTAGTCCTTTTTATTGAAAATACACAGTTTAAACCACGAATGGTCCTTGAGAGATGACATAGGTTCTACCATAGACTATAAAATAATCTTTAAATGATAATCAATTTGACGTGTCATGAAAACATGGTCAAATTTTGGAATCGTTTCTAGAAAGTGCTTTGGTTTTTAGTGCTCATTTTTTATAAAAACATTATGCATTTTGTAAATATTTGTGTGCTTATTTTTTTCCTTAAAAATTTAAGTTGTTTTCTAAAATATTCCTTTTTTAATCCTTGTTAATTATGCAATATTCATCATAGGAAATACTTACTTTCAAACACAAACCAGAGAGGATCTTGCGTCATCGACACCAAGAATCACCGAAAGATCCCCCGAAGGAGGAAATATAAAACATCAACACTCTTCTTAATCCTTCTTAGTCTTCTTATTCTTCTTCTGAAACAAAAAAAAGACCGAAATAAAATTGCATAATATGGATTAAAATAACTGAACATTAAAATAACCGACCTCACCTAATGTAGAGATCCATCCCATATATATTCAAATTCAAGGAGAAGCACCTAATTTTGAACTAAAATCTAATTTAATTCACTTATTACCAAGATTCCGTGGACTGGCTAGAGAAGACCCACATAAGAATTTAAAAGAATTTCATATTATGTGTTCTAAATTAAAAACTGCTAATATAGATGAAGAAAAAGTAAAGTTTAGGGAATTCCATTTTTCATTAGAAGGCACTGCAAAAGATTGGTTGTATTATGGTAACTCCCCTATTAGAGGTTGGGCGGACATGAAACACTTTTTTCTTGAAAAATAATTCCCAGCCTCTCAAACTGCAACTATAAGGAAATAAATATTTTATATAATAAAATCATAAGGGGAAAAAATTCATAAATATTGGGAATGATTTAAGAGGTAATGTTCAAGATTTCCACACCACCAAATAAGTGATCAACTTTTAATAAAATATTTTTGTGAAGGTTTAATTTTAATTGATCATAAAAGATTAATGATATTATAGGCGGTTCACTAGTTTACAAAACTCTAATTACTCTAAGGAAACTTATTGAGAACATGGAACAGAACACTCAAAAATTTGATTCAAGGTCTAGTATACCCATTCGAGGTGTCCATGAAGTGCATATTTCTATGTTTGAGAAGAAGGTGGACACAAATTTTGAAGAGGTAAGTACCATACTCTGATAAATTTATCTTTCCCAAGGGAAATCCCAATATCCTCCTCCCATCTATTATGGTATATGTTCTATTGACACCCACTATTCTGACCAATTACCTCAACTGAGATAACCATTGGATATAAAAATGAATTATATTGATATTAGGATCAAAATAATATGTTTTTGACGGCTCAATTACAAGAGGGGGGGGGGGTGAATTGTAGTTTTAAAAAATTTAGTTTAAAATAGTTTAAACTAAACAATTTCACAAACCTATTTAAGTAAAACTATTGGATTCAGACTTGGCCCTCAGTCCGATTAACAAAGTATCTTAATCAAGATTGATTTCGATATATCATATTTATAGTATCGTAATTAGAGTCAATATTATTTAATCAGCATAAAGGATCATATATACTATAGATCTGATTAAACAAAGTATTATAATCACAATAAGAGTAATTATGATAAAACAATTAGTAAAGAAATATGAATACGATGTTTCACTTTCTTTTATATAAATGTTGTGGAATAGTTACTTATAAAGAAACAAGAAATAAAATAAAAATTTAATGTAAGAATTAATTAAAACTATTATTAAAAGAATACCCATCTTTTATCCTTAAGAGTAAGGTATCCACTAACCTTGTCTAAAGGTATACCTTGTTTTATACTTACAATAAAGTCTGTCTTTTCTCAGAAAGAAAATCCCTCAATACAAAGATCAGATCTGTCTTTCTATCCATAAAATCCTTTGATCTGATGGATCCGAATATCTATCTCACTATCCATGTGGTCCCTCGATCAATAAGATGATCAGATTCTCCATCTCCCTATCCATGAAATCCCTTGATTGTAATCACTAATTGGATGCAAAAACAATTACAAAATAATTCTTAAGGAGACGACCTGACAAGGTTTCCTTAAGAATACAAAACTAAAAAACAATTACAATAGAATAGGAACAAGATATTCATGCTTTGTAATCTTTGGATCTCTTGCATAAGTGAGAAATTGAAAATGAATCAGATTTATCCAAACTCTTCTAATTACTGAGTATTTATAAGTGAAATCCCAATGGTCATCTTGATCTCCCAATGGTCATATTTTCTTTAAGTTCTTCGCAAGGACTTGGAAACCTATAACTCGATAGATCATACCTCTATAGCATAATAGAATGTTTGAAGTCATATTGGTTTTAAACCATCATAGTTTAAAAGATGTTCCTTACATTAGAAATTGGTTTTCCATATTCAAAATTTAAACTTATTCAGTCCATTGGACTTCCTTATGATTGTCATTGTGATAAATCTTACGAGTATCAATATGATCTTGTTAGTTCCAGTATCAGTCTGATTATTAAAACCTTTTCAGTATGAAAGATAAGAAAAAAAGTCTTACATCTGATCTGATGAGGGTGAAACTGATGTTTATTGGATCCATACTCATTATGATAATCGTATTGAAAAATGTTAGTTTATATACCTGAATAATTTAAAATAAAATCTAAGTATGGCAAAATATTATGTTTTCTACTAAAACATTCTAAAATACTTTAGACATAAAAATTTATTAATCAAGTATTTAAGAAAGAGTTTATGATTTCCAAAAATAAAGTAATGGAAAATTAATAAGTATAACTTTTGACTCAATAATCTCTCCCTTTTTGGAAATCACAAACCCAAAACTTAGATGAAAAAATAACTTTAAAAAACTTAACGTCCATTTACTTTTAGGTACTTTGTATTCAGAATTATTCTTTAATCATTAACTCCCCTGAGTTTATAAATCATCTGAAAACAATGATGCATATGATTATGTCCCCCATATGATAAAAACCTCCCATAAGGATCATATTATCCCCTTAATGATATTACCCCCCTTTGTGTAAAAAATTCTTATACAAAAGTTTCTCCCCCTTATTCAAAATCCCCCCCCCCCTTTGTGATTTACAAAAATAATGGGGGAATTTTTGAGTTTCCTAAAATGTTATAGGATGTAAAACAATATATGAAACAATAAAATGAATTAAATAATCATCCCTAAAAATATGAAATAATATAAAATCAATCATAATTGGAAAAACATTCTAACATAATAGAAATTGGATGAAAAGATGATTTATTAAATAATCAAAGCAAATATTTTGCAAAAAAAAAATTACAATAAGTGTTCAAGAGAAATTTAATCTTTCTTAATCAAAGTCTTCACAAAAGACTTCATCTTATTAAACTCTTTTCAGTTTTACTCTAGCTTTTCTATTCTTTCATCTTGAGTCCAAACCTTTTCAGACAATTCTTTATTCTGATTCTTCAAAGTGATAATATACTCTTTATAATATTTGAGCCTTGAAAACTACAAATGCAAATATTTTATCTTCCCATATAAATATTTTATTTCCTCATCCTAGTTATCAGTTGTATCTCTGAATTGTTCCACAAATTTCACCCTAGATGCCATATTTTTAGATAAATGACTGAAATCTTCTGAGGATTCATTCATAATCTTATTCATATCTTTGAAATTTTTATCATGTATTTTGACATCGAAATCAATTTTATAAGACCACTTTACCACCTTATTGCATGCCTTTTTGAGAGTTAGACATCTTTCTTATAAAGTCTTCAAATTTGCCTCATACCAAATGACTCTTTTTATTAATATCTTTAATGATTCTGATTTATAATCAAGAATTTCATGAATCATTTCTCCTTTGTCTTCAAGTCTTGGAAAATATATAATTATGCCTTAAAGTATTTTCAAATCTTGAATGATGTAATCAACTCCTTGAGCAATTATCATATTCACTGAATCCGATTCATCTTTCTCAATTTACGGAAGTTGAATTATACTTAGCTCAACATAAACTATTCTTTTACCTTTTTAAATATTTGTAACTTCCTTAGTGACTTGATTATTACCAAATTTTTTATCATCATAAACCTCATGGATCTTAACATCCTTATCATTAACTTTTGTTTTGGAATTTTTTTATCTTCATCTTTCTTAAATAAGGATTGAGCTTCTTCTTATGATGATTATTTTTTAGAACTTCCTAATTTTTATTCTTTATCAGTATAAGAAGGTAAGTCCAATGATGATGCCTTTGATGAGTTTTTATCGGTGTGAGTTTGTTCTTCATCAATATTTTCATCTTCTTTTTCATATTCATCCTCTTAATTCTCATCCTCTTTATTTTAATCCTCTTTATTTTTATTCTCTTCTTATTATTCTTCAATAATTTCTTTAATTTCCTTATACTCACTTCCTTATTTTAATTCTCCATCTTTTCCTATCTTCATCCATTTCTTTATAAAACTCCTCAAGATGTATCTCTATTCTTAAGTCACCTTTTCAAGATTATACCGATTCCAATTCTTTCTATTGATCAGCTGGTGGTGTCGATTCCTCATCAACTATTTTACTTTTTCCTTTATCAACCACTAAAGGAATATTATCATGAATAACTAATGTTTCTTGGAAGGATAATCAAGAATTCATATTTGGTTGATTGGTATGGGAAGAATGTAGTATCATAACTACATTTTCCAAAAGCCACTTCTACTCATTTCAAAAGATTTTCACATAACTAAACTTCAGTTAACTTATTTTTTTTCTTATTTTTCTTTTATTTTTTTATTGTGTAAGAAACATGTAACTTTATAGATTTAGCATCATCTAGGTTAATTATGATAACCAGATCTCCTAGTTTCTTTTCTGATTTATTCTTTCTCCACTCATCATATAATTCATCTGATACTCTCTTCTGCTACTTTTATTTATTAGGTAAATAAGTCTCATATTTTCTTTTCTTTTTCTTATGATCACCAAACTCATATTTTCTTGAAGGTTCTGCCTCTGATGTGGCACCGTCAACTTTCTCAATAAATTCCTTTATCTTGTTCTCAATGAAAAGTTTCATATAGTTTATTATATCCTCACTGATAAAAAAAATCTTCTTCCTTATTAGAGTTTATTTGTTTGAAATGTTGAAAAACTTCATGCACTCAACCATCAATTTACCAATCAAATCTAGAAACATGATGATATGAGATTTTATAGAACAAGTCATGATGTTTTTATGGTAAAAAAAATGAATCTGACAAGATTTATCATCCTCATGTTGACTAGTAAGTCCAATATTTATTTTAATTTGTTATTTATCTTTTAGTTTTATATTACTTTCCAAAAAAAATTATCGTATCCATCTTTAATACGATAAAATTTATAAAACCTCAGGAGTTTAAAAATCCTTTAGAATCTTCTTCGGATGTTTTTCAAACATTATATTATATTAGATCAAGTTTCAACCATTGTATTATTAGTGAAATCTGAATCATCGCTCCAATTTTCTATATTAGGAGGGACCCTTATCTGAAGAAAATTTTTTTCTTATAATCTTTAGAATCTATCTAATTTGGAGAAGAAACTGTGGATTCAGACATAAATAACACTTTATCAGACTAAGAAATAAGAAGGTAGCAACAACTCAAGTTAAAACAAGAAAGATAATCGATGCGGGACACAGGGGGTCCCTCCTAATATAGAAAATTGGAGCGATGATTCAGATTTCACTAATAATACAATGGTTGAAACTTGATCTAATATAATATAATGTTTGAAAAACATCCGAAGAAGATTCTAAAGGATTTTTAAACTCCTGAGGTTTTATAAATTTTATCGTATTAAAGATGGATACGATAATTTTTTTTGGAAAGTAATATAAAACTAAAAGATAAATAACAAATTAAAATAAATATTGTAAGTATATAGTGTAAAAATTAAAAAGATAGAATAAACCTTTCAGAGTGGAAAGATCCATCAGTATGATTACCCGTTCTTCTTGATTTTTTTTTTATTTTTTTAACTTACATATTATGATGGTTTTTAAAAAGATTGAAAATTATTTTTTTAAAAATTGAATATTTTAGTTTTAAAAATAAAGACTAAAAATGATAGTTTGAGTATGAAAAGTAATTATAATAGTTTCATAAGGAAATATTATTACGATATTTTTTTGAAACCGAAAATATTTTAGTCCGAAAAAAAATCTATAATATTTTTTGAGTCTGGAATACCTTTTGAGGTTTCTGACACCAAATTTTTTTATAAAGAGATAATATTTCAAAATACTCATTACGATTAATATTTTAGGAAAAAATAAAAATTTAAAAAATTTAATTTTTTTAAAAAAACATAAAACACATGTACTCCCCTTATGAAAAAGAGTATCTTAATGTAAGGATATGAATAAATAAGAAGTAGATATGAATGATTAATTTATATTGATAATTCCTAGATTCTATTTAATGTATTTAAATCTATTAGAAAGTAATATTTTTGTAAAAATATCATAAATTTGATCCTGCATTCTAATGAATTGTAAAATGATATCTCCTTTAAGTGTGTAATCCCTAAGGAAATGATGTCTTATATCTATGTGTTTAGCATGTGAGTGATTTGTTGGGTTTTTTATTAGGGAAATGGCACTAGTATTATCACATAGTATTGGAGGTTTTTTAAAACTCATTCCATAGTCAGTGAGTGCATGTTTCGTCCACAACACTTGAGCAGAATAATGTAAGGACCTTTGTTTTTCCGGACTGCAGTTTTGAGAAGAAATTTAATTTTTTTGCTTTCAGATGCTTGTAAAGGGTAAAATGGTTCTTTTATCTTAACATATGATCTTAGATAATTTTTGATCACTCTTTTGGTCCCATAATAAGGTTTTTACCCTAGGAATGGAGTTTGGTGGAAATACAAGCCATTCAAATTTTGGCAGAATAATTAATAATTAATATTCAATAAATTAAATATTAAATTGTTCATGAAGGTTCATTTGGATATACATTTTGAAAGGAGTATCAGATTGAGATTCTATCTATGCTATTGATTATAGAATGGGGAGTTTAGCCTAGGAGAGACATAAACTCGAGTTGGGCATCGGGGCTGGCCTGGGCCCCTCTTTCTTTTCTTTTTTCCCTTTCTTTCTTTTATTTCTTTTTTTTTCTTTCTTTCTTTTCATTCCTTCTGCTTCTCATGTACGCACCTCCAAGGACTCCTACACCATGTGACTGAGAGGGTATAGGGAGAGGGAGAAATATAGGGAGATAGGAAGAGAGGGAGGAGCCTTCATGGAGCCTTCGACACGCCAAATTGCCGCGCGATAGCCGTGGATCACATAATCGAATGAAGCTTCAACAGTTTCCACCTAAAGGTAGTACTCTTTTAAGATTTACTACAAAACCCCTTTAGATTCATTGTTTTATAAATTTAAATCCCTATTATTATTTCTTGTGCCCCCTAGTGACCGAATTTGTTGATTTGGGGGTTTAAACGGGGGTTTCGGGTGATCCTGGGGGTTTTCCATTCCAGAAAACCTGATAACACTATGTGTGGTTTAGGGGGACATGCTGTGTGTTATTCCCGTTCAGGGAATATTAAGTTTAAGGGGTAATCACCGTGTATAGGGGTTTACATTCTATGTACTGGTACTCGGCCGTGTAGCCAAGTACTCGGCCAGGCGAACCCGTGTAAGGGTACATGGTCGTATAGAGCACATGACCATACCCCATGTGGGTAACATGCCATGTAAAAGTATCAGGCCCAGCCAAGTAGATGGTTAGGTCAGTTGAGGGACACGATCATGTATCCCATGTTGGGTACACACCATATACCCATTTCACACACTGTGTACCTTGGGATTTTACATGCCCAGGCCGATGGGAGTACATGCTGTGTACTGAGGGTGACATGCAGTGTACTACCACTTTTCAACCCTTTGAGGGTTTTTCATGTTTTCTTACTCTAAAGTTGGAATTGGACCTAAGAGTAGTTTATTATGAGTAGTTTTCCACATAGATTGTGATGGTGAAACCCATGGAGCATTTTCAGGACTTCTAATGGGTGTTTTGGTCTTCTATATAAATGGGAGGTTCTTCCTCTAAATTTTGAGTTCAGTCATCTCCTGAGAGAGAGACTTGACATGACGAATGATAGGTTGGGTGTTCGGACCAACCTAGTTTGAGAATTTGATATGAGATGAGCTATGGGAAATCTCCCATGATGTGTTTCTTTTGAGGATGTCTACCTTAAGAGATGTGCCACTACGGGAAAAAGGGCTTTTTGTGATGGGAATAAATCTCGTCGCAAAAGTTCCGTCCAAGAGGTTATTTGCGATGGGGTTATTTGCGACGAGATTTCGTCTCCCATCGCAAAAGGTTTGGCGCGAATAACGCACCAAACCGCGTGAAGTCGCGCGAGGTTTATTTGCGACGGTGAGATCCCATCGTCGCAAATACTTCACTATTTGCGATGGGCCCCATCGCAAATACCCGGCGGCGGTTAATAGTTTTTTGCGACGGGATGTCGTCCCATCGCAAAAGGTGTGTCGACAAGGACTATTTGCGACGGGTCCTGTCGCAAATAACTTTTTAACCGCCGACATTAATTAATGCGGGCGTAGGTATTTGCGACGGGTATCCCGTCGCAAATAGTCCTGTCGCAAATAATATAACCTATATATACTCCAATCCGTTTTCCCTCTCATTACTCAGAATTTTTAGATCTTGTTTCTCTCTAAACTCTGATTTTAGAGGGAAATTTTTTCTAAGTTAATTTTTTTTGTTCACGAGGAAGTTGTGAAGCCGTCTGCATCGATAGAAAATCAAGCTTAAAGGTATTTATGTTTTATTTAATTTATTATTTATTTCATTTTTTATGTTAATTTTTATTATTGTTGATTAGTTGTAATTAAATGAAATTTAAATTGTTTTGTTATGAGTATTTATTTGTACTAATAAACTGAAATTTTTACTACTAATTTTTAGTAATTAGTAGTAATTAATAATTATTAACAATAATTAGTAATGTATATAATTAATTTGTAGTAATTAATAATAATTGGTAATAAATAATAATAAATACTAATAATTAGTAATAAATATTAATAAATATTAATAAATAGTAGTAAATAGTAATAATGAGTAATAAATAGTAATAATGAGTAATAAATAGTAATAATTAGTAATAAATAACACTAAGTTGTCATAAATAGTAATTAATTGTAATAATTAGTAATAAATTGTAATAATTAGTAATAAATTGTAATAATTAGTAATAAATTGTAATAATTAGTAATAAATTGTAATAATTAGTAATAAATTGTAATAATTAGCAATAAATTGTAATAATTAGTAATAAATTGTAATAATTAGTAATAAATTGTAATAATTATTAATAAATTGTAATAATTATTAATAAATTGTAATAATTAGTAATAAATTGTAATAATTAGTAATAAATTGTAATATTTAGTAATAAATTGTAATATTTAGTATTAAATTGTAATAATTACTAATATTTAGTAATAAATTACTAATATTTAGTAATAAATTCCAAATATTTAACAATAAATTGTAATAATTAGTAATAAATTGTAATAATTAATAATAAATTATAATAATTAGTAATAATTAGGAATAAATTGCAATAATTAGTAATAAATTGTAACAATTAGTAATAAATTGTAATAATTACTAATAAATTGTAATAATTACTAATAAATTGTAATAATTAGTAATAAATTTTAATAATTAGTAATAATTAGTAATAAATTGTAATAATTAGTAATAAATTGTAATAATTACTAATAATTAGTAATAATTAGTAATAAATTGTAATAATTACTAATAATTAGTAATAATTTGTAATAATTAGTAATAAATTGTAATAATTTGTAATAAATTGTAATAATTAGTAATAAATTGTAATAAATACTAATAAATTGTAATAATTAGTAATAAATTGTAATATTTAGTAATAAATTGTAATAATTACTAATAAATTGTAATATTTAGCAATAAATTGTAATAATTAGTAATAAATTGTAATAATTAGTAATAAATTGTAATAATTAGTAATAAATTGTAATAATTAGTAATAAATTGTAATAATTAGTAATAAATTGTAATAATTAGTAATAAATTGTAATAATTAGTAATAAATTGTAATAATTAGTAATAAATTGTAATATTTAGTGATAAATTGTAATATTTATTGATAAATTGTAATAATTACTAATATTTAGTAATAAATTCCTAATATTTAGTAATAAATTGTAATAATTTGTAATAAATTGTAATAATTAGTAAGAAATTGTAACAATTAGTAATAAATTGTAATAATTAGTAATAAATTGTAATAATTAGTAATAAATTGAAATAATTAGTAATAAATTGTAATAATTAGTAATAAATTGTAATATTTAGAAATAAATTGTAATAATTACTAATAAATTGTAATAATTACTAATAAATTGTAATCATTAGTAATAAATTGTAATAATTAGTAATAAATTGTAATAATTAGTAATAAATTGTAATAATTACTAATAATTAGTAATAATTAGTAATAAATTGTAATAATTACTAATAATTAGTAATAATTAGTAATAAATAGTAATAAATTTTAATAATTAGTAATAAATTGTAATAATTACTAATAAATTGTAATAATTACTATTAAATTGTAATATCTAGTAATAAATTGTAATAATTACTAATAAATTGTAATATTTAGTAATAAAATGTAATAATTAGTAATAAATTGTAATAATTAGTAATAAATTGTAATAATTAGTAATAAATTGTAATAATTAGTAATAAATTGTAATAATTAGTAATAAATTGTAATATTTAGTAATAAATTGTAATAATTAGTAATAAATTGTAATAATTAGTAATAAATTGTAAAAATTAGTAATAAATTGTAAAAATTAGTAATAAATTGTAATAATTAGTAATAAATTGTAATAATTATTAATAAATTATAATAATTAGTAATAAATTGTAATAATTAGTAATAAATTGTAATAATTAGTTAGGAACAATTAGTAATAGTTAGGAACTGTTAGGAATAGTTGAAATAAATTTTAATAAATTTTAAGAACTTGGCACAATTTCCAGTGGATTGACGACACTCCTTTTGCTCGATGACTTTTCTCCTTTCAATTCTCACCAACTCAAAAAATTATGAAAAATGTGCTGCTACATAAGCATATTCAAAATCGTATGCACGAGATTAGATATGCATTCATAGGGTCATATTTTTTATAATTTTTTTCAGGTGGTGACAGTTGGAAGAAGGCGATTCATCGACAAAAAGGGGGCTCTTTTGTCCGACGACTCATTTACTTGCATCTTTATCACACTAAAATCACAATGAAGAATCTGGTTGGAAATACACACATTCATTCTTGTGAGAAAGATGCAAGTAAATGAGCGGTCGGACAAAAGAGGAGCCGTCAATCCACTGGAAATTGTGTCGCCCTTAATTAATGGTAATTATTAAGAAGTAGTAGTAATTATTTATCTTCTTTTTTTCAGATAGTATTTTTATAATTTCAAATTATTCAAAAACAGTGATGATTTTATATTTTGTAGAAAAATATAGAACAAGGAAGTCGACATCAGTCATTATTAGATGATCGTGCTTGGATAAATCAGCGCAGAAATCCAAATGGTTCTAGTTTAAATCCTGTATATATTGAGGGTGTTGAAGATTTCTTAGCATTTGAATCATCAAAACCAGAATATGTTTCAGAAGTCACAATTAAGTGTCCTTGTAAAAAATGTTCTTTGAGAACGTTTGACACATTTGACAAGGTTGGGGGATATCTCTTGCGGTTTGGTTTTCAACCAGATTATGTTTTTTTTATTAACACAGTGAACGCAGTTCTAGAGAAGATACTAATGACTTGATTTCAGATCCATCACAGTTCCAAAATTTAGTACATGATGTTGTAGGTCCATATGTTCAACTAAATGAAACTCATGATGATATTGATTCAACTCCGGAGTTGGAACCATTAGAATTTTATGAGTTGTTGAGGTCTGCCGAGGATGCATTATATCCTGGTTGCAAGATAAGCAAATTAGAAGCAGTTGTAAAATTTATGGCTATTAAATCCGATAATGCAATGTCAAACAACTTTTTTGATCAGATATTTTCTTTGGTTAAAACACTGTTACCTAAAGAAAATGTGTTGCCTGTAAATTACTATGAGGGCAAGAGGTTGTTTCATAATCTTGGCCTTAGTTATTGGAATATTCAAGAATGTGAAAATGATTGCATCTTATATTCTGGTGAAAATGAGTCGTTGGATAGTTGTCCCACATGTGGATAATCTAGGTATAAAGAAGCTCAACCAGGGAAGTCTGGATCGATTCCTGTAAAACAGTTGAGATATTTTCCCCTTACACCCAGGCTGTAATGTTTATTTATGTCTCATAACACAACATCAATGATATCATGGCAAAAAACCAATATTTCAACTAGTAAAAGCTTGAATCATCCATCTGATGGCGATTCATGGAAACATTTTGATCGTCTGCTCCGTCTTTTTCTTCAAAAGACCGAAACATGTGATTGGGTCTTTTTACTGATGGTTTATATCCGTTTGGTTCTTATAGTAGTCAAAATTCATGTTGTCCTGTCTTTATAAC
Organism: Viscum album; assembly: GCA_963277665.1. Classification (NCBI taxonomy): domain Eukaryota; kingdom Viridiplantae; phylum Streptophyta; class Magnoliopsida; order Santalales; family Viscaceae; genus Viscum; species Viscum album. The sequence continues at coordinate 1,246,609,119 of OY728131.1, forward strand.
TCTGTACAATCTACCTCCATGGATGTTGATGAAAGAGCCCTATATCTTTTTGACCTTATTAATCTCAGGACATCCAAAAAATAATATTGATGTTTATTTGAAACCATTTATTGATGAGTTAAATGAATTGTGGAGTAATGGTGTTAGTACATATGATGTTTCTGCGAAAAAAAATTTCACATTAAAAGCTGCATTGATGTGGATGATTAGTAAATTTCCGGCATATGGCGTATTATCTGGCTGAAGTACACATGGTCTGAAATCATTTCCATACTGTATGAAATACAATAAATATTTTATGCTCATTAATGGAAAAAAACCTTGCTATTTTGACTCTCATTTCAGATTTCTTCCAACCGATCATCCTTTTCGAAGGAACAAATCTCATTTCAGAAAAGGCACAATTGAAAGGGATGAACCTCCAAAAATGATATCAGGTACAGAGTTAAAATCAGTTGTATTTTCATTAACTCCCATCACATTTTTTACAACAGTAAACCAATAGAAAATTCATGGCTTTGGGAAAGAACATAATTTGATAAAACGAAGCATTTTTTGGGATCTTCCATATTGGTCTGATTTGTTGGTCCGCCACATGTTGGATTCCATGCATATTGAGAAGAATTGTTTTGATAATTTATTTCATACAGTTTTGGATACACCAAGTAAGACCAAAGATACTGTAAAAGCACGATTAGATCTTGCCCAAATTTGCAGGTAACCAGAACTTGAACTATTTGAAAATTTCAAATCACAGAGGTTAATGAATCCAAAAGCAGATTATACATTTTCCAAAGAGATTCGATTATTATTTTGTCAATGGATTACATATTTGAGACTTCTAGATGGCTATGCTTCCAATTTGGGCAGATATTTTAAGAATTCTCATATTACCGGATTAAAAAGTCATGATTGTCATGTTATAATGGAAAGTCTTATGCCAATTGTATTCAAGGGTTTGTTGAATTATATGATTTGGGACTCGATAATAGACATATTATATTTCTTTCAAGACATTTGTGTAGTGAAAACAGACTACGATGCGATAAGAAAACTGGAAGATGATGTTGCTGTAATTATATGTAGACTGGAAAAAATCTTTCCGCCTGCTTTCTTTGACTCAATGGAACATCTGATATTACATTTTCCACATGAATCTAAATGTGGAGGTCCAGTACAACTTCAATGGATGTATCCATTCAAGAGATGCATGCATAAATTGAATAAAAAAGTACGTAACAAATCATTAGTTGAAGGCTTAATTGCTTTTTTCTGCTATCACTATTTTGACTCTGAATATCCATAAAAAAACCACATGGGACGGAATGAGGGAAATGTTAATGATGAAATGGAAAATCAATTATCAGTTTTTAATCAGCCAAATCTTGGCTTTAGTGGAGTTCAAGAATGATGGCTTTCAAACGATGAACATCAAAAAGCTCATACATATGTTCTAATCAACTGTGAAGAAATGACAACATTTGTACTGTGAGTGCTTTTATCACTTATTCTATAATTTCTGTTACATTATGTAAACTCATTTTATTTGTATGTTATATGATAATCATATCAAAAAAACAACTTCCACAAATTACAGCAACTTCTCTTGAAGAATGTAAACAAATTTTTTTTCTCAATGGTTTCAGAAACTGGTAACATAAATTATTGATGGTTTAATATCAATTCACTTTACTATTTATTATATTGATAATTGTTTTACAAAATTTCAGGTGTCTCAACATAATGATAAAATTGATAAGCGACTGTGTATACTGAGTAACCCACCATCCAAAATGGTTAAATTTTATAATGCATATGTGGTGAATGATTTTCAATTTCATACACGTGCATATGAGGAATCAAAAAAAAAAACAATGAAAAGTGGAGTTTGTTTGAGAGGATCACATCATAGAGAAACTGAAGTTGACTTTTACGGCATTCTGGATGAAATTTTTGAGCTATGTTATCTTGGACAGAATGACATAACAAGGTTTAAATGTCAGTGGTTGGATACTGAGAGAGGATTGCATGTTCATACGACTCATGGAATCGTCGATATTAAATATAAAAGTATTCTTGCAGTAAATGAACCATTTTTACTGGCTCAATAGGCACATCAAATTTATTATGCAAAGTACTGTGCTACTTCAAAAGACCTGAGTGATTTGTGGAGCATAATAAAAATAAAATCTCAAGAAAATCAATTTACTCAAACTGAATGTGGTTCCGATGAAGTGGAATGAATTGAAATTTTTCAAGAGACTACTCAAAATCCATTTTTTCACAATAAAACATGAATATCGATGATGACACCCCACATTTAAGGGTCGATGACGATGAAGATGTTAATGATGTTACAAATGAATTTGAAATGACAAGGGATGGTGAAAGTGAAACTAATATGGATATTGATGATGCCTAGGAGTAATATGAAGTCATTGGCATCGTTAGACATGAAGATGATGATGAAGGTGAACATTGACACCATTAAATGCTGGTTATGATCATAACTAATATATATCTATATATAATAGTTATTTTCAACTATCTGCTAACAAAAATCATTTTGTGTTTCAGATGGACTCTGATCTATTACGTGAGATAGAGGAGGCTAAGCTACCTTTGGATGAGGGGGATGTGGGATCATCTGACCCTCAGCCTATTGGTGGTTCAGAAGGTACGCAGAGGGGGTGCGATCTTGCACGATTGATGATTCCTGACCCTATCCTCGAGCGACGCCTACGTCTTGGCTTCGATACACACTCACAGAGGTATGGTAACCTGTATATTTTAGTTATATTTCATTAATTTATTTATATATACACTAATTGTTTTATTATTTATTCTTTTTTCACAGTTTTGGGCATGTAGCTGTTGGACAGGGCAGTGCTATCTTGTGCAATTATTTTTCTCAGCCATAGATCACATGGGAACAGATTCCCGTTGATGTGCGGCTCATCATGTACAATCATTTGCTGGTACGTAAATAAATAATATTTATTTTGAAATTTATTTTGAAATTTATTTTATTAATAACTTGATATTATAAATTATTTGTAGGTTTTATGGTATCCCATCGATGATAGAATGCGTGACGATATCCATACAGCATGGGAGGTTACTATGCGTGAGCGTTTGCATCAGTTTTTGCACAATTTGAGAAAGACGACCATTAAGAAAGCAGGAGAGACAGTATTTGACGAGTCGTGTAGAGCCCACTGACCAGAGTACATTTCATCTCAGGTTTGGGATGGATTATGTGTACACTGGTTGGGTGGTGGATTTCAGAGGAGGTCTTCATTGGGTTGGCAGAACTAGGGGAGACAGGAGGTGACGCATCGAGCTGGTAGCCGTACATTCAGTACGCATAGAGATCATCGAGTAAGTATTTTTTTTAATATTTTATATAACTTAAAATATAAACAGTTTATTTTATATTCATATAGGCATTCGAGCATCCTGATATTACAGAGTTCGATGTTTATCAGAGGATGTACAGTGATCCAGCCACCGGAGAGATTAGAGGTGATCGCCAGCGTTAGATTGCGGTTAGTCTTATTTTTTTTTTCAGTTTGACAATTAACTGCATATAATATTTTCACAATTTTAATTTCAAATTGGAATTGAAGGAGTCATATGAGGCTGTGACCTCTCAGACACAGGTTGAGGGTCAGGACGAGGTGACTGATCAGACCAGTGCCCACCATTTCGACGAGACGACATGGGTGCAGCTGACTCAATATGGATTTGAGAAGGGACGAGTAGTTGGTATCGGCTCTCATGTGACTCCTGGTAATTATTATGGTACTGCTGCGATGTCGACATCCAGCTCGAGAGGAGCTCGTGAAGAGGCATCAGCTTCTGCCTCACAGTATCAGAAGCAGTTCCGAGCTTAGAATGACCTTATAGAGAGTTTGCAGAAGCAGTAAGAAGAGATGCATCAACAGTAGCAACAACAACAACAACAGCAGCACGAGGAGGAGATGTGTCAATGGCAGGAGTAGTATCATGAGCAGATGGAGTACATGCGCCGTCTGACTCGTAGTTTAGGGATGGAGTTTTCTCCACCATCTCCTTCAGCTCCCCCACCTCCTCCAGAAGATTCCCCCCCTCAGTGATTTTTTTTTGTTAAAAACATTTGAATTTAACATTTTTTGTAATATGAACTATTTACAGTTTCTGTCTTTTCTATCGGTGCGAATATTACATAATTTAATTTTTAATATTTTATGATTTTTTTGTGAATATTGAAATTTTTAATAATTTTTAATTGTTTATTATTCTAATAATATTAATATTCTTGTTTCATTAATCATAATTTTATTAAATATATTTTTTTCCAGTATTATATTTTTTAATTTTTTTTATTTTACTAATAATAATAATAATAATAATAATAATAATAATAATAATATTTAATGATTTTTTAATATTTTTTTTCTGAATATTGATAATTTTAATATTTTTTATTTTTTTATTATTTTAATAATATTAAAAATAATTTTTCAATAATCAAAATTTTATTAATTTTTTTTTTAAAAATTTATTTATTATTTGCGACGGGATCTGTTGCGACGGGTTCCAAGCGCAAATAGCCTAAATAATTTTTTTTTAAAAAGTATTTGTGACGGGATTAGGGGCCCCGTCGCAAGTAGTCTAAATAAATACTTTCAAAAAAGTATTTGCGATGGGCCCATACCAAAGAAGTTTATATATATAAAGTTTATAATCAGAGAATTATTTGTGACAGTGAAGCTGCCCGTCGCAAATAATATTTTTTGCGATGCCGTTTTCAGTGACTGACTATTTGCGACGGGACCCCGTCACTAAAGATTATTTTTGATGGGATCTCATCGCAAATAAACCATCACAAATACATAGAATTCTAGTAGTGTGCCCTTCTGGCCTAAGAGGCTGTGCGAACAATTGTTATCAAGGATACCATGTAGGATGACTCTATCTTTTGTCCAGATAAAAAGGATCCCATGAGGAATGCCTTTGCTTATATTTTGATCTAGGGAGTCCCTTTTAGGATCCCCCACCTGTATATCATTTAGAGAATGCCTGTAGTATGATGTCCCTATTGATAATCATTCGAGGATACCATGTAGGATTCATTCTTTTCCTTTCAGCTAAGGATCCCAAGAAGGATGAATTCACTTGTGTTTTGACCTTGAGGATCCCAAGTAGGATTCCTCTTAATGTTTGACTTGAGGGACCCAGTGGGTTCCCTGTTGTTTGAACAACCCTGAGTTGTACACTGGGTTTGGGCAGAGATGGTGTTCAGGTGTCACCTTAGAAACCATGCCGAACTGGAAAGCCCATGGGGATGTAGCCGGAGTGCTGGGTTGGGCATTTGGGCCACCATAACTTGTTTTTTTATATCTTTGACATGGTTATTACTGATGCAGTGATTTTTACCAGAGGTGATTTCTGGTTGGTGGATGTTAAGCCAAGCACGAGGCATCTTTATTTATTTTGGGATGATCAAATATTATTCTTGAGACCTGTTATGCTTGTTAGGATTCCTAGACCTGGTTACCTGGGATCTAGATTCTGAGCCATAATATTTCTGATATTTATTGGTATACCTAGAGGTACTACCTAGGACTTGTCTATTGAGCCTGGATGTATATATATTGTGATATATATATTTTATTGGGATGTCCAGATATGTTTACTGGTATCTGGATATTGAGACTTATGTGTTGATTTGTATACCTTGAGTGATTCTTGGATTCCCTGTTGTGGTAATTCTTGGACGAATTCATAGGCTAGTGATATGTGGTGGGGATGATTTCAATCTCCTTAGCCTATAATTATGATATAAGAAAATTATGTCCTTGATGATATGATTAGGATGATTACACTCACCTCAATATGGGAATGGTGACCCAAGACTCATGGTAGCTTACACTCTCTTGAGTGGTGGGGATGATTATGATATCCTCAGCCTATGATTGGAATGATTGTACTCTTCCAGATTAGTTACGAGACTCGAGGGGTGTAGCATGGCATCTCACCGATGATTTATCTCTTTATACTGGCATGGAATCCTAATAATTGTAGTAGATTATGCTCTCCTAAGTGGTGGGGATGATTACAATCTCCTCAGCCTATGATCATAATGATTACGATCTTCCAGATCATTTACGAGACTTGAGGGGTATAGCATGGCTTCTCACAGGTGAGTTCTCTTTAAAAATCACCTAAGGGTATGCCCCTTAGGGTTTAACCGAGTTCCAAATGTTGTGAACACCTACGTACCGAGACCTAGGTCTCAGACATTGGACTAGATTTATAAGATTGGGCAGTAAGGTGACTGAATTAGTGACCTTTTATAGGATTTCCAAATGTACTCCCTAGAATCCTTCTTTACAGGATTGACTATCAGTATGTGGTATCCTTATTTATAGGATTGACCATTGGTATGCAGTTTCCTTCTTTATAGGATTGAACATTGGTATGCGGTATCCTTCTTTATAGGATTGGTTGTTAGTATATGGTATCCTTATTAGTGATTGGAGGTGAGAACATGTGAACCCAGGTGTAGGAAGAGTATCCCTCTATGGTGATGTAGCTTTATTAGAGATATAATTCTAGCATTGGCCAAAGTAGGTATATTTCAATTGGGATTATGAACCTAGATATCGACTTAATGATACAAAGATTGAGTGGCAAAACATCCAACTTAATGCCCTTTTGTATGATGTCCATGCAATCAGGTTTATGAACCCAAGGATCGACTGCTGATATAGTTTCATGTTGTTTGATTCACATACTCATGAATATTCATATTTCTGTATATATTTATAGGTATAGTACTATACATGTATATATATATATATATATATGGACATCCATAGTGGCACTTGCCCGGTTGACCAGGACTACGGACCCAGGGTTCGACTGTTGTTTCATGTTTTTTTTACTTACCTATTTAGTTGTGTCTCAGTGAGGTTGAGCATACTTCTTTTTAATACACTTGTAGTAGCACATTTATAGGTTGATTGTCGGGGTGGCCTACTGAGATCACTTCTCATCTCTACACATGCACCTCAGTGTACGTGTATACCTTATGTATGTTTTTTAGGTTGAGAACGAGTTTCTTAGTGGATAGGGATAAGGCCTAGAGTTTCATTATTGAGCATATATGCTCATGTGGTTCTAGTGATCAGGATGGTGTAGTTGAACAATGTTTGGAGATCAGGTACGTGTTTTGGATCAGATTTAGTAGTGGAGTCCTGTAATTTTACTTTCAGATTCTTTTGTAATCTTGTATCTATATGGTTGTCCTAGTGGGTATCCAGTGTTATATTGTATGAAATACCTATTCAGGATTTTAAAATATTAAATTTATTATTAAAACATGTTCTATTTTAGTTTATTTACTGCTTCCACACTCTGTTTGTTTACTTCTATGTATGATACTTAGTTATTTTCTTCTATTTTCTCACTCTGATATATGGGCATAGTCCCCCCAATATCACACCCTATTACCTTACTGATATTCAACAAACTCTAGTATATGGGGAGGTGTGGTTGGGGCCTAGTAACCCACCGTCTCAGGGCACTATTTCAGTGGAATCCAGGTTGGGACATTACAAATAACTTCCATATGCCACATATTAGAATTTAATAGTAGAAAGTAATACTAAGTGTTGTTTTTTACAAGAACAAGAAACTAATGAATCTACCAAGAAATGAAAATTACCATATGTTCTTTTCCTATCCATTCTACAACCACCAAATTTAGCATTTGGAAAAAAATTTGGTTCAAATTTTTTTCAAGAAGAATAAAAAATATCCTAAATCCACAGTTCCCTTTAGATAACTAAAAGTTAATTATATATATATTAAATGGGATTTCTTTGGATTTTAGCGATATCTTTTAAACAAGAATATAGAAAAAATTAAGTCAGGACGGCTAGAGGTTAAGTAAAGTAAACTTCCTATCATACGTATAAAAGTTTTTTAATCAACTGGTTTCCCAACCTCATCAAGATAAAGTGTATTTGAGGTACCAATCGGAGTACTAATATATTTTTTATTTTCATATCCAAAATTTTTAAGAATATATTTTATATACTTATGTTGATATATAAAAGTATCTTCTGGTTTTTAAGAAATTTTAAAACCAATAAAATATGTTAACTCACCCATTATACTCATTTCAAACTCAGATTTCATAAGATCCACAAAGGAATATGTTAAATATTGTCGAGTTGATCTGAATATAATATCATCAACATATATTTGAAAAATCATAATATTTTCATTTACTTATTTTATAAAAAGTGTTGGATCTGTAACTCCCTTAACAAAGTTTTTTTAACAAAAATCCCGTTAACCTATCATACCAGGCTTAAGGGATTTGTTTAAGTGCATATAAATATTTTGTAAGTTTAAAAAAATATTTAGGATGTTTTTTATTTTCAAAACCAGGGGGTTGTTCAACATAAACTTCCTCCTGAACATATCCATTAAGAAAATAACACTTCACATCCATTTGATAAAGTTTGAAATTAAAGAATGATGAAAAGGATAATAGAATAGAAATAGATTCAAGTCTAGCTATTAGTTCATAGGTTTCTTTATAGTCTATTCTTATTGAATATAACCCTTAGCAACAATTCCTGCTTTATTTATAATGACAATTCCATTTTCATCACATTTGTTTCTAAAAACCCATTTTAATCCAATTATAGAAGTTTCTTTAGGTCGTTCAACCAAGGTCCAAACTTTGTTCTTCTAATATTCATTTATCTCATCTTTTAGTACCTTAATCCAATCCTCATCACCCAAAGCCTCATCAGGATTCTTAGGATAAAATTGGGAAGGGAGAGCTAGATGTTCAATTTCATTCCTTAAGTAACTTCTAGTCTTAAATGGTTGATCAAAATCACTAATGATACAATCACTAGGATGATTCCTAAGAAACAAATGATTTATTGGGTTTTGAAAAGTTTTTTCTTCAATATAAGGTAAAAAATATTCTTGAGGAATAACTTTAGAGAAAATTTATTGAGTTACATTATTATTATATGTATTTTATAACAAATGATGAAAATAAATTTTTGAAATAACATCTGAGGAGGATGCTGGTTGAGGTTGTTTAAAAACAAAAGTATCAGTTTCATCAAACTTAACATGTACTATTTCCTTAAAAGTACAAGAATTTTTATTAAAAACTCTATATGCCTTAGAAGTAGTGGAATAACCTAAAAATATTCCTTCATCAGATTTGGGTGCAAATTTATGTAAGTTATCTTTTGTATTTAGAATGAATACTTTGCAACTAGAAACTATGAAGTAAGAAACTTTTGGTTTTCGACTAGTCTAAAACTCATAAGAAGTTTTATTAAATAAAGGTCTAATTATAACTCGATTTATAGTATAATAGGCAGTACTAACCACTTCACCCCAATTTTTTTTAGTAATTGAGTATTCACTCAACATGGTTCTTGTTATTTCTTGAATAATTCTATTTTTTCTTTCAGAAACACCATTTTTATGAGGAGTTATAGGTACTGAAAATTTATTTTCTATACCTTTCTTACTTCAAAAAGTTTCAAAATAATAATTTAAAAATTCCCCACCATGATCACTATGAATAGTTATAAAGGTAAGGTTTTTCTCATTTTTAAATTTGGATACAAAAGTTTTGAAATAAAAAAGCTTCATATTTCTTAGTGAGAAAATAAACCCATGTGTATCTAGTATAATCATCAACCAAGACATATACATAGTACTTTCCTCGAAAATTACTAGTTTTTGTAAAACAGAATAAATACATGTGCACTAACTGTAAAGAATTAATAGTTAATACTTCACTAATAGATTTTAAACTAGACTTATGTTTCTTACCATATTGACAAGGGTCATCAACTTTTAAATAATCAAACCTAACTTCTAGTAGATACTTAACAAGTATTTTATTAGTTAACTTGGATATGTTTCTAAGGTTACAATGTCCTAACCTTCTATTCCACAACCAAGAATTATCTTTCATTACACTAAGGTCAGGTAATTCTTAGCTCCTAAGGTCTTCTAAGTTAAGTGTATAAACATTCTCATGCCGATCGAAAGAAAGAATTAATTCATCCTTGGAATTGTGTACAAAAAATTTATCATTATTAAAATTCTCTAGGTAAACTTAATCACATAAATAAATTATGCTTATAAGGTAGTTCTTAATACCCTTAACAATTTTTTTAAATTAAAGATTGACCAAGTAGAACAATGTTACCTATTCTGATAATCTCTCCTTGAGCATTATCTATGATAGTAACCTTTCCACCTTTCATCTTGATAATATTTTCAAAAAGGTTTTTGTTACTAGTAATATTCCCGGAACATCCATTATCTATATACCATGTATTCTTTTTTCTGGTACTATCTCTATTTTCTTGAAAAAAACATTAGACTTTAGGAGCCCAAACCTTGTTGGGTTTGGTTGTGTTAGAAAACAAAATTTTAGAAATCCAAACTTGTTTTAAAAAATAGGCTTTGTGAAAATCTAAGGATTAAACTTTATTAAGATAATAAAATTTTTTCTAATTCCCACCACTTTGAAATTTAGTGCAAAAGGGTGCAATTTTTGGAATAAAGTAATTGTTACTAAAAATAGGTTTTTTATGAGTAAAACCCATTCCAGAACTTGTACCATGAGAAAATATTTGTTTATACATTTTTTCAAAGTTTTATTTACTAGTTTTAAAGTTTTAAAAAAGTTTCTTCAAAGAATAAATTTCAGATTTTAGTTTTACAACTAAAATTTTATCCTCTTTAATAGTAGTTTAGGAATTGAGTTTATCAAAACTAGTTTGTAAACAATCTTTTTCAGAAATTACATTTTCTAAATCTTTTGAAAAAGTATCCTTTTTAGAATTATCCTTATAAAGATATTTATAAATATCTAATATTTCATTTTTAAAATAATTATTCTTGAACTATCCTTATCAATATTTTTACAAACTTTACAATTTTCATTTTCTAACAATTTATCAAAAGGAGATACATCATCATAAGATGGTAAGGTATTATCCTTTACTGAGGAATATTCTTAATCCAAAGATATTGAATCCTTCTCACTAGGATAATTAGAACTGAAGGACATGTTGGTAAGGTTATCAATAGTTCATATCTTATCCATGAAATGTTGATTTTCTTAAGGTACTTTGGAAAAAAGACTTATGTTCCTTTTTCTAGAACTTTCATTATTAGAATCATTTTCAGAAGAATCAACTCTACTTGCACTCCAAGTGTATGTGGATTTCATAACTTTCTTTCTTTTGGGGTTTTAATACTTTTTTTAATTACTTTATGAATTTATATCTTTTCTATCTTTCCTCTAAAGCTTTAGACAATCTGGCCTGATGTGTCAAACTTTATTTCATTCATAACAAGTTACTTCATCTTTCTTGTAATTTATATCCTTATGAATTTTTTTGTATCTATATTATAAATCCTTCTTTCCCACTATATTGTTCATCCTTCTTACAAGATTCTCCAACTCATTTTTAGATTGTTCAGAAACATTATAATCAGATTGAATAACTTATTTCTTCTTTTTTGAAGACTTGATAACTTTCTCTGGTGTTTGAGATTTTATAGGAATAGTATTATAAGAAAAATAAACACCTCCGTTATTCTTATTTTTTTTCTCATAATCTCTATTGAGTATTCCTTAATATTGTATTAAAGTTACAATAAGATTACTAAGTGTAAGATTTATTAACTTTCTTGTATCATCAATAAGATTCCTCTTTGATTCCCATTCATTAGGCATGATGTCATTAATTTTATCAACAAGAAACTCATCATATAAACCTTTATCTCAAAGAGATTGTAAACTATTTATAATAATCATAAACCTTTGGTTAATCTTGGAAATATATTCTCCAGGTAAAAACTCAAAATCTTGATAATCATCTCTTAACATTTCCCTTCTGGTTTCAATAACTTTTGATGTTCCAAAATGTGTGATTTATAACTTTTTCTAAATGATATTAGCAGCTTTACATGATGATATTTGGATATAAATACTTATTGTCATGGAGCACAACAAAGTATTTCTAACTCTATAATTCAGCTGATATTTCTATTTCTATTGATGTGTGAAAGCTGTAACTTCCTTATCTGGAATTTTGTAATATCCATTTAACATAAAAAAGTTATCAACTCTTGTGTTGATAAAAAATGTCTTCATCCTATCTCTCCAGTACTCATAATCAACACCATCAAAAATAGAAGGTCCATTAGGATTTAAATTTCTTATAGATCCGAAATTCATTCCTTCCATCTTTAAAAACAAAAATATTCTTTTTCCACAATACATGTTAGTGTAATAAGAGTTTTATAAAAAAAAGAGTTTGTAAAAAAACTTTAACAAACTTGAAATAGTAAATAAATAAAAGTTCATCAAGTATATTAGTAGAGGAATCATGCTCTGATACTAATTTTTGGATATTAATATGAATTATATTGATATTAGGATTGAAAGAATATGTTCTTTATGGCTCTATTATAGGGGGGAGGGGTGAATTTTAGTTTTAAAAACTTTAGTTTAAAAGATTTTAAGCTAAAAAATTTCACAAATATCTTTAAGTAAAACTATTGGATTTAGACTTAGCCCTTAGTTTGATTAATAAAGTATCATAATCAATATTGATTTCAATATATCAGAGTTATAGTATCATAATTAAAGTCAGTGTGATTTAATCAGTGTAAAGGATTGAAGATACTATATATATGATTAAACAAAGTATCAGAATCGTAATCAGAGTAATTATGATAAAATAATCAGTAAAGAAAGATGAATATGATGTTTCGCTTTCTTTTATATGAATTTTGTGGAATAGTTACTTATAAATAAACAATAAATACAATATTAATGTAATGTGAGAATTAATTAAAACTATTATTAAAAGAATACACCGCTCTTATCCTTAAGAGTAAGGTAACCACTAACCTTAGATAAAGGTATACATTATTTTATACTTACAAGAAAGTATGTCTTTCCTTAGAAAGGAAATACCTCGATATAAAGATCAGATCTATTTTCCTAGACCTAGAATACCTCAATCATATGGATTGGATTATCTGTCTCACTATCCCCATGAGACCTTAATTAATATGATGATCAGATTCTTTGTCTCCCTATCCCTAGAATCCCTTGATCATAATAATATATCGCGTACAGAAACAATTACAAAGAAATTCTTAAGAAGACAACCTGAAAAGTTTCCTTAAGAATAAAAAACTAAAAAAATTACAATAGACTAGGAACAATAAGTTCATGCTTTGTAATCTTCAGATATCACACACATGTGAGAAATTGAGAATGAATCAACTTTCTCCAAACTCTTTGAATGACTGGGTATTTATAGGTAAACTCCCAACAGTCATATTGATCTCTCAATAATCATACTTCTATGAGTTTTTATAAAGGACTTGGAAACTTGGCACTTGATAGCTCATACCTCTCTGGCATAAAATAATGTCTGATGTCGTATTAGTTTTATACCATCATAGTGTAAAAGATGTTCCTTGCACTAGAAATCAATTTTCCATATTCAGAATTTAATCTAAGTCAGTCCAATGGAATTCATTATGATTTTCATTACGATAAATCTTATGAGTATCAATCTGATCTTATCGGTTCCGATATCATTAAGATTATTAAAACTTTTTTAGTATGAAGGAAAATACATAAATTTTTATATCTGATCTGATAAGTATGAAATTGATGTTTATCAAATCCATACACATTATGATAATAGTAATGAAAAATGTTAGTTTATATTCATGAATACTTTGTAACTAAATACAAGTATAGCAAAAGGTTATGTTTTCTAAAAAAACATTCTAAAATATTTTGGACATAAAAAGTTAGTAATCAAGTATTTAAGAAAGAGTTTGTGATTTACAAAACTAAAGGAATGGAAAAGTCAAAAGTATAACCTTTGAATCAACAATAACCTTTAGAGAGTTGTGAGGAAATATTTATAGGATACCCCTATAACCAACCCACTAAGAAAGAACCATACTATCCTTCCAACCTTGGGTGGAAAGAAAACCAAGCTAATAGGTAAAGGGGGTATTGAAATCAACCTTAATAACCATGAAACCAACTAGGGAGAGTGGTCATCCACCACCACCATAAAGGACTTTCTAGAAACCCCTTCCAAAACCAAAGACTAGTCTAGAGTACATGATGAAACAAATTTCTTAAAATAATCTCTAATTCTAAAAAACCACCCAAGTACCCATACAAGGCCTAAATACACAATTATGCCAACTCACCAACTCGGTGGGGGAAATCCAAAGTCATGGGTCAAGTAATCTACCCTCTCAATCACTAGTTAACCCTATGGATAAGGTAAATGTTAGTGTAATAAACCTTATAAGTGGTAAACAACTTAAAAGTCAAATGACCCCCCATTAAAGTCACCCCATCCTAAGAAAACCACTATCCCAACCACTAAAAATGGTCCAAATGAGGAAAAACCTTATCCTGAGAGAATCCTTTCCAAAGGAAAGAGATTTTAATTTGATGAACCACCAATCCAAAACATTAATCTTACATTTACCTAAAGGGATACCCAACCAAGAAAACAAAACGAAATTTAACTTGATAAATAAATCTTGGAAACTTTCAAAAAAGTGAAGGTTAACATTCCTTTGATTGATTCCATAAAGAAAATTCCATGATGTGTAAAGTTTTTAAAGGATATGTGTACAAAAAAAAGGAGATTTAGAGGTGATTAAAATGTGATCTTGGTGAGGAATGTCTCAACATTAATAGATCCATCATTTCCCACCAAATGCAAAAATCTGGGAATATTCTCAATTCTATGTACCATTAGGAAGTATTTATTTTTCAATGCTATGATTGATTTGGGTGATTATATAAATGTGATGCCTCACTCCATTTTCTATTCATCATAGGTTAGGGAATTTAATCCCATAGGAATTTTTTTTCAACTGGAAAACCAGATTACTGCACATCCCACTGGTGTATTAGAGGATGTTCTTGTGAGGGTGAAAATTTTAAATTTTCCTATTGAATTTTATGTGCTTAAAACATAAGATGATAGAATGAATGGACATGACCCAATTATATCAGGGAGGAATTTCTTTAAAACTTTTAAAAAATTAATTTCCACAATGGTACATTATCTATGGAGTTTGGTGGTGACATTTTCCACCTGAACATGCTTGATGCCATGAATAAACCCTCTGAAGAATATTCCTCACTTTTAGCCAATTATATTGATGTAACCCTTCCCCTAAAAAAACTAATTTTATTTCACCCAATCCCATTTTTGAGTTTTCATCATTTATAGACATGCTAGGTAATGATTCATGCATTGAATGTTGTATCAATTTAGAAAAATTTCATACATTTTCGTTAATTGACGATTATTGAGCACCGAGGATACCATGAACATAAATGATATTGATAATCTTGTAAAAGATTATTTTTCATATGAGAATGTTATCATTGAGTAGTTAGTTGAGATTAGTGACCTCTCACTTTCACATTCACTCCCATCAATCCAAAATCACCCTAAATTTGAACTTAAACCACTACCTCAAAATTTGAAATATTCATATCTTGAGAATAGAAACAAGCTACCTATCATAATTACTATTTAACTACATCTAGAGCATGAATTGTGAATGATTGAAATTTTGAGGGATTATAAAAAAGTATTGGGATGGAAACTTTCTAAAATTCCTGGTATTAGGCCATCAATTTTCACAGATCATATATTGTTAAATGACGAGGCTAAACCAGTGAGGTAGTCACAACATCAAATAAACCCAAACATCATAGATTCTATTAAAAATTAGGTAAAAAAATTATTGGCTACTGGAATCATTTACCCCATATCTGATAACCAATGGGTCATTATAGTGTATGGTGTTCCTAAGAAAAGTTGTCTTACTATAATTAAAAATGAAAATAATGGTTTAGTTCCAACCTATGTGCATAATAGTTTGTGTTTCTATATAGATTATCATTTACTAAACAAACAACTAGGAAGGACTATTAATAAAAAATAACTTTCATACCAGATTCATTGACCAGATGCTAGAGAGGCTAGCGGGGAAGTCCCACCAGTGTTTCCTTGATGGGTATTATGAATACTTTTAGATCCACATCAACCTTGAGGATCATATAAATACAACCTTCACTTTCCCCTTTATAAAATCTTTATATAGAAGAATTCCATTTGGTCTATGCAATGATCCAAGTACTTTCCAACGATGCATGGTTAGTATTTTTTTTGATTACTTATAGAATCTCATGGAAGTATTCATAGATTATTTCAATATTTATGGCTACTCTTTTAATGAATGTTTGAGTAGTATTAGTTATATTCTACATTTCTATATTGAAAATAATCTTGTATTAAATTATAATAAATCCCATTTCATAGTGTGATAAGGTATAATACCTGGAAATGTAATTTATGGAGATAATATCCAAGTAGATAAATCAAAATTGGATGTCATTTATTTCCTAACATTCCCTAAAAATGTGTCATATGTGTGGTATTTATTAGGTCATTCTGGATTTTACCACCATTTTATTTGTGACTTTAGTAAGATTGCACTCCCCCTCTCCCACTTACTCCAAAAAGAAAAAGATTTTTTTTGATAAATAATGAGAGGAATATTTTAATAAATTGAAATGGAGTCTCACATCACCCCCGATAATCCAACCACCTTGGTGAGATTTACCATTTGAGCTCATGTGTGATGCCTCTAACTATACAGTTGGGGAAGTCTTATCACAACAGGTCGATCCGGATCTACATGTCATAGCCTATGCCTCAAGTACATTGGACCTTTCCCAAACAAACTACACCACAAATGAAAAATAATTTCTTACCATTGTTTTTTACTTGCATAAAATAAGCCCATACCTTTTAGGGTCCCATGTCATTGTGTTTTCAGACCATGCATCCATCTGATATCTTCTTAAGAAACCCAAAGCTAAACCATGTCTCATTCATTGGATGCTCCTCATTCAAGAATTTAATCTAGAAATTAGGGATAAAAAATAAGCATAGAATGTGGTGGATGACCATATCAATAGGATACTCCCATACTAGAACATTGAATCATCCCATTGTATTCCCATAAATGACATGTTTCCTAATAAGAAATTGTACTGAGTGAAAGAAGCTATTCCTTGGTATTTTGAAATTGTAAATTATTTGGTAGCACTTTCATTCCTTCTAATTTAAAAAAACCAATACAATCATCTAAAACATGAGTCCTGTTGGTATATTTGGGATGACCCCTACCTTTGGTGCACATTTAGTGATCATGTCCTTAGGAGTTGTGTTGCCGATAGTGAGTTTCAGTCTTTCCTTAGGTTCTGCCACACTTTTTATTGTGAGGGACACTTTGGTCCCCAAAAGATTGCTCATAAGGTCCTTGATTATGGTCTCTTTTAGACCAAAACTATTTTAGGATTCCCATTATTTCTATAAATCTTGTCCTCACTATCAAATAATGGGGAATTTATCTAAAAGAAATGAAATTCCAAAACAACCATTTATCTTTCATGAAATTTTTGATGTTTGGGGCATTGAATTTATGGGACCATTTTTCAATTACTTTGGAAACTTGTACATTATTCTGGTAGTTGAGTACATGTCAAAATGGGTAGAGGCAAGATACACAAGGATTGATGATGTAAATAAAATTGTGGAATTTTTGAACCCAAATTTTCTATAGGTTTGGATTACCTAGGTTCATCATCTGTGACCAGGGTTCTCATTTATGCAATCGAACAATGAAATCACTTTTTTTCGGTGTAGGATCAGGTATCAAGTTTATTTTACACATCACCCACAAACCAATGGTCAAGATGAGGTGTCAAATAGAGATTTCAAAAAAATCTTGAAAAAATTATTCAACCCAATAGAAAATATTGTAGTCTTAGACTCAATAATTCATTATGGGATTACCGTACTTCCTTCAAAACTCCCATTGGCGTGTCACCATATAGGATAGTTTTTGGAAATATTTTTCACCTACCTATTGAGATAGAGCATCAAGCCTACTGAGCCATTAAATAATGTAATTAAAATATTTCTAGTGCAGGTGATCAAAGGAAGTTATAGATTCAAGACCTTGAGGAAATGAATAGAGACTCATATGAGAACTCCTAAATTTATAAAGAGAGAATCAAGGTTTCCCATGACTAACTTATATTTTATCATCATTTCCACATTATCTAGAAGGTAATCCTTTTCAATGCAAGGATGAATTTTCATCCAGGTAAGTTTCGTCCCCACTGGTTTAGACCATATATAATGTTTATCCATTTGGTTTTGTTTAGGTTCAAAATGAAGAAACAAAAAAAACCTTCATTGTCAATGGGAAGTTGCTAAAATACTTTCACAAAGCCATTCTAGATTCCCTGATGGAGGAACTCCAAGTTCAAGAAGTAAACTACCAATGACTGCCACCATGTTTTATCCTTCCTTACCACATTATATTTTATTACAGTAAGTAAACTGTGGACTCTAGGTGTGGGGGGATGGGTACATTCCTGGGTTAGTTAGGATTTATTATCTTATTTATTCCTTTATCTTTTTTTTCACTTTCTACATAGTATTTTAACTTTTCCCCACTTTCCTAAGTTCATTAGGATTTTCATCACCTTTCTTCCTTTTATATTTTTCAATTGCTTTATAGTATTTTTACCATTCCCCCCTCCCCCTCACTTTTGTGTCAGATTTTTTATTTTTTTTGTCTACTCAATCATGATAGTTATTTAAAATTCATGAGAAATTTCACTATTTAAAGTTGTTTTAACATTAAAAAAAATTGTTTCAATGATGGAATGTGTATTTTAACATCAATTTAACATTTAGATGTCACTTATTCTTAAAAATTGGTTGTTTTTAGATGATATAAATGGTTGAATCACTTTGAAACCTTTTAAAAGAATGTTACCCTTTATATGAGTAGTTTATGGGAAAATTGTTTCACTTAATATCTGCACACATATTTTCACCCAACCATAAAGAGTGAATTTTTTTACTCAATAAAAGATAAATATAAGTTAGTCTAATATTTATCAACTTTCCAAAAATATTTTTACATACATTCATTTCTTATCTGATCTTTTTCATTACTATATCAGATTGACCTATGCATGTACACCCGTTATCTGACTATTATACAACCTAAAAAAACAAGAAAAAAAATAAAAAAACCCTAAAAAATAAAGAAAAAAACACAAAAATATGGGCTGTGTCTTGGGAAGGTCAAAAACCAATATTCCATAACCCTTTATATTATTATAACTATTACAATTAGTGTCATGAGGAGATAAAACAAGGGTTGAGTGGTGAGTGTGAGATTTATTCCAAGTTCAACTTTTGATAAAAAACAACATTAATAATAAATGAGGTAAGTGATAAAATGTACAACATATGGGGATATCTAGTCTGGGATATTAAGGTTTGACTTCCAAGAATTCTTAAGTGAGTGGGTCTTAAAATTTGATTGCGAAGGATATAGGAAAGGTTCATTGGAAAGAATCAATTATGAAAAAAATATCCAAATAACCTATAATTACTAGATAAAAAGTGGAAAGAATAGAATTAAATGGTTTTCAAACAAATATATGGAGATTTAATTACATTGTTTACTTTTGAATAATTTTCTCAAATTGGTATCATTCATCTCCTTAAATTTCATTCTGATACAATTTATCAGACATCTTTTTCCATGATCATCGAGAATAACTCATTGCTGTGATATTTTCTTTGATCACATTGTTATCAAGAATTAAATTTTCATTGAATGTAAAATATTCATGAAGTTGGAAATATCTCCATGCATAATGTTTTGAAATGTGACTTTTACCAGGAGTGAAAATGTTTAGATGTGGGGTCTTGATCACACTGTAATTCACTATTTTACTTCACCCTTACACCACCGTGTTAAACTAGTTTGGTATAAAAAGTTAAAATAATAATAAAAAATTTCACTTTAAATTTTATTAAATTATTTATTATTTACCTCTTTCAAAAAAGTAAATTTTACTTGTTTTTATGAATGTGTTGCAAGAGGAGGTGATTTGGAGGATCCAAAATGAAGTTGAAGTAAAATGAGCCAAACTACATGGAATCCCACAAACACTTCCACTATTTTGAATCTTTCACCAAATACATGAATTAAAATGGGATAAAATTTTATGATGTGATACAAAAATCAAATTTTTACAAATCATCTCAATACATAAAATCCCAATTCATCCATTTGGTAGTCCAACTGAACTGATCTTTCTAGGGAACCGAATCTACATGAAGTCAAAAGTTAGGTTCAATATTTTGACTATATCTCCAATTACAGATGTCCAATGGCCACCAAATTTGACATGAAAATATTAAATCTTCCTAAAAAAAACTCTTCTATTTTTTACAAGTCAATATAATTCCATTTACTAACCCAAAACCAATACACAAGTGATATGTCGAAAACTGGGTGCCCAAAACAAATTCCCATTTTGGATATAAAAGGGCACCATGGGAACCTCATTTGAAAGTTAGACCAAGGAGTGAACTACTTCCATTTTTGTGTTCTAAAGGAGTCCTATAATCAAATTGGAAGTTATGGATCTCTCTATTTTCATATGGAGAGATGTAATAAAGAAGGAGATCCACCCAAGCTTCCTCCTCCTCTCAATGTCGAGCTAAATAGTGGGTGTTCATTGTGAGAGAGATACACACATGTTAAGGGAGTTTATATGCATATATTAGCTACTAGTTTAGAGTAAATTGGGTGTTAAAACATTTTATTCCATGTATCTTATATTATTTCATATTTTAATGATTTTTTGATGCATGTGATTGATATAACCTTAATTTATAACCGATCGGTGTGACGTTTTGAGTGAGTGAATTGTGTTGCTCTGATTAGACAACACAAGAATCCTTTTATTACACAATTATTTGAGAATTCAATCTGATTTGGAAGATATTATACCATTTATAATGGCTTTACCTTGATGATACTATTTTTATGTAAATTTTTGGTTCTACATCAATTAATATAAAATCTTAGAAATTAATTGGGGTTTTGATTAATTTCAACCAAAGATTTACTCCAAACCTAAATGAATCTATAAAAACAATGAACTTGAAATGTGTGCAGTGAGATCACAAAGACCCATTTATCTCATATTTTTCAAAATCCACTTGGGTTTTCAACTATTAAACTCTTTAAATTAAGTTATTTTCTTAAAATTGTTTTTAAAACCAACCCCACTTTTTAGTCTTGTTTATTCAAAATACACACTTTAAACCACCAACAATCCCTGAGAGTTGAACTAGGGTATAACCTAGAATATAAAATCATATTTAAATCATAATAAATTTGAAATGTCATGAAAATGTGGTCAACCACCCACACTAGTACCCCTCCCGAAAATGAAGATAAGTGTGACCTATGAAGCCCACCTCTAATATGACATGGGTTGACAAATAGCACCGAGGGTATAAAGCACTGACATATATGAGTCATTTCCCTCAATACTCCCAAGATAATCATAAAGTATTAAAAAATAAACCCTAATGTAAAAAATAAATAAACTAATCCCAATACATGACATGTCATACAATGAAAAGACCAAAATAAAAATAAATACCACTACAACACCTATGGAAACAACCACGATCACCCAAAACTCATGGATAATACCCATAAGCTAGTGACATCCAACCATATCATCAAATCCATCCCCTTGACCTATAATTCACACACACACACATATGGGGTGAACATTCATGTATACTCAATAGGATCATCCTCAAAACCTCTTGTGAAAATGTGTAAGAAGCATACGAATTCCTTAGTGATTAAACAACAGAACCAACTCACACATACAACTGGTTAACTAACCCCCAACCACACCAAGGATCACTCAACATGTATCACATCCAAGTATAATAATCATAACATAAAATAATATAAGAAACAAGCATCCCACAACCACTTCCCCATTGGTTTTCCACAATCACATACTAATGCTAAATGTCTCATGCTTCAATCCCTTCTATATAGATTTCAAATCATAACTGATGTGGGTCTAACTATAGACTTACCTACCCCAAACCATGAAGGGTCTAACATTTTTATTGGCACTGGTCCATATCCACAATCACATATCCACATAACCATATACTATACCACAACCATAACTACATATCCACATATCCACATATTCACAAACTACACAACCACATAACCATATATCATACCACATCCATAACTATATATCCGCACATCCACATAATAGTAGGGTATCATGAATATGAAGGAAACCAACCTCGTGTCCTCCTCCTTCTATGCATGACCCCCAACATATATCATCACATCATGATATATTATATAATATAACCTTATTGTAGTTTGTATGATTATACAGTCATTGATCCATCACAACCCTTACTACATCTAAAGGGAGAGTAGGGAAGTGGGGGTAATAAATTATATGTTATCTTAAAAACTTAGATGTTCAAGGAAAACACTTGAAACCAAAAACATTTGGGCATCAATAAGGTTTTATGAATCAGGTAGAGTGCACATGAAATCATAAAAAGATATAATATATAAGGCAACCACACACAAGCCCAACCTATAGGTTCCTACCAAGACATCACTACCACACACATCACAATATTTAAATAATGCTACCATCCTATAGATATTTCTTCTATCTATATAATAATAACCAATCCCATCCTTCACACAAAACAACTACATCATCATTTACAATTTCTGATTTAGGTTTCACCACTTAATAATTTCTAGAATTACCATTTACCATCTGTATTATGTTAATTATTCCAGTCATTAACCATATTCAATACCAAGCCATTTAATAATTTATATTCCCATTCATGTAGCTCTTACCATGTGTTAATCACAACCATTCCATTCATTATCCATTCATTTAAATTTAATTATATCCTTTACCCATTTCATTCCAACCCTTCCCAGTTTATTAACATCAATGTTCATTTATTTCCAACCCATCATTGTACCCATTATTACCAATCATGTCCATGGAATCATGCATTCATAACACAATCCTAAAATAACCACACAACTGCATAACCACCATATTAATAACCACCATACATTATAAACCAATAGTCAAAAATCCCTTCTACATCTTTTCACATCAATCACAAGTAACTAACCACCACATTATTATTCTATTATAAGAAAATTTCCATATCTAAATATCTTACCATAAATTTCAACTTACCACATATATAATTTATTACTCTCTTTGCATGATTTATCCAATTATGAAGGTGAAAATCAGAACAACATTAGTTCCCAATATTATTATAAAAACAAACATCATTCAACATAATAATCATAACCATAGGTAGAAAATCATAGTAAGTCAACAACTAATCACACCAAGAAACCCTTATTTAATAATTACATCATATTAATCAAGTGTGTCTATTAAAACATCATTACCATTATTCTAGGATCCTAGGAAACAATTTTATTACCATATTTACAGGATTATCATTTTATAAAGGGTGAATAAAATTATTAAACCACAAAAGGTAAATTACCTATAACAACAAGAAAATTTTTAGTAATAATAACATTCAAACATCAAACACACGATAAATAACATAAAACATATAATCACAATCAAATCACCCCTTCCCATTAATTTATTTTAGTTCATTCATTATCTTTATTAATCCAATCCATACTATCCATCCAAATAAATCAAGAGAATGTTAATTCCAAAAATTCATATAAATAATAGAGTGAATCCCTAAATCCCCTACATCAATCAGCACTTTAATAATTAACTATGAAATAATAAGGGGTGGAAGAGAAAAATCACAAAACCGAAATCACACCATGAAAACCTAAACAACCTAGAACATATAAATAACCATAATAACCATATCCCAACACCCTAAAAATCAAAATATCACTTCCGTAAAAAACTCCCAATGAAGAACAGGGAGAAAATCAAGAAGAAGAAGGAAGGAACTCACCTTAGACCACCAAGAATCTATCTCCCAAAGCTAAGGATATAAGCTAAGTAAAATAACACTAGAAAATATATTAAAAATCCATAAGAGTATCACAAGGGTTGAGAGAATTAAATAAATATAATATAGGTCATAGGGACCTATGAATTTATACCCATTCAAAAAAATACTAGTCACAACAAAACAAGGTAGGGACCAGGATACAATGTGGTTAAGTTGAATGAATCTTGGAAATAACACTATATATCCCACCTCTCTTAAATCCAATCAACCATTAAATCAAATAAAACTAAGGAAGTTGTGGCATAATAGAATCACCATGATGAAACACCCCCAAATCAGTAGAGCCATGGAAATCAACTCATGAACCCCATGAAACAACTCAAGTACCATGCTGTAGTGACACCTACAATAGAAGAACCAAAAGATCATACTCTTAAGACTCCATGCCACAATAGATATATCCATGCCACAAATACATGGCCTTACTTTAACCCGATCAACCAAAAACCAAAGACACAGTGAAACCAAAGGACCATGACGCATGGGTACCTTAAATAAAAGTGATAAATAATACCATATTTTACACCTAAATGATGTGTTTCATACACCATAATACACTATACCCAACTGAAATTTCTACTCTAACTCCACCTCCCCCCTCAAACCTCCTCCTAGAACCTATAAAACCTAAAACACAAAAATTAATAGTATATAAAAGTCCAATATGTTATATTAGATACCTTAAAAATTATTATCATCCCTGATAATTAAAACTAAACCAAAAAATAAAGAAAACCACCAAACCCAAAATTTATCGGAAGATATTTTTCAAATAGAGGAAAATTTATTACCAAGCATGAACGTGACTCATAGAATGACAAAACCAATCATAAAAATAAAATATAAATCATTTAAACATCAACCAATATAGGGAAATAATCCCCCAAAAAATATAAACATCAAGGTGTCGACCTCCCTATAAGTATGATGCTACCCAAAAGGAACTAGAAAACTCAGAGTACTACCCTATAATATCCACCCAAGGGAAAAAATATACTATGAACTCACCACCCTTGAATAAATAATTCTACCACAAAACCATCTCTACACTAGTAGAGGAAATCCCTAAGATCTGACATTCACATGAGATACCTATCAAATAGTAATATTGCCACAAAAAGTGATCAACTAAACAAAGAAATAGGAAGGAAAACATCAACCATTAATACCCAGAATTGAATCTCCCTCTCAATAACTATTAATCCATTTCACATTGGTGAAATAATATCACAAATTAAGTTCATAAATAAATTCATTTATACAAACATAACCTTTAGTTTTCAAGGATGTTTTCATGTTTAACTAAAACAAAAATTTTCTTCCTTCCTTATTTATGAAATTATTTAAATTTTAAGTAATAATTATCACCAAGTTAATCAAATTTAAAATTTTAAAACCACTTTATAAGAAATATAGTCAAATCATGCTATGGGAAAAGTCTTCAAGAATAAATTCTAAATATCATTTTAAATGAAAGGACCTATTACCAAAGGGATTAAAGTTACCCACTAAAAACACACTCACTCATACACTCCCAAACCAAACTCACCCCATCCTAACTAATTACCCAAAAAATCTTGACTATACCACTGAATAACCAATCATCTTACCTAAATACATGAACTCCACAAATCATAGGGCACTCAAACCATCAATGCCACACCTCACTGAAATGAAAATATGTCATCTTAACTGACATAGGTGTTGTGAAAGTGGGTGACCTTGAACCAACTTAAATACTACTTTTCAATTACCATATAATGTATACAATGAGTAATAAATGATGTATTCTTACCATTATAGTGTTGATACTTCTGCACTTACTATTTACATGATAATTTCATTAGATTATTTTTTATATCAATAGGCTATAGCGGTCCCCAGCTATAATGAGAACCTTAAGATACTATGAAAATAAAATTAAACATATGTCATATGGTCTAGATAAATCATGATGGGGGATCATCACCATATATACTTCTTCTCATGAATTTCTCACTTAGTGATCTCAAGTAAAGAAGATCACAAGAAATGAATTTAAAATAAGAACACAACATGTTTTGAGTGACATTGGTTGTTACTATCCATGAGTATGTGTATTGGTCTATTGAATTGAGATCATTATCATTTTATACAATCTGATCATGTAATTTTATGTACAATGAAAACCATGAAATTTATATCATGGTGAGGTAACTTGTGATGGGTTCATCATTGGTGATATGGCATCATTTGAATAACCAAGACAAGATTTTCCACTTATGAAAGGAAGAGATATTTGAGGAACAATTGACTAAGATTATAATAACTTTATTAAATTTATGACCATGATAGAAGAAGGTAATCCCATCTGGTAAGTTCATAAAACAATAAATAAAGAAAGGATGATGACATAAAGTGTGCATCCTACTTTTTATAAGATATTGAAAGATAAAGATATTATATTATACTACATGTGTTTATAGGAGGATATCATTGCCATGAATACAACTTATCTCATTAGGGGATATGATACATTTCTAGATACTACTCTTAGTCTGTGGGTATGACTCAATGATACTGAGATAAGGTAATAGAGGGTCACACACAAAGTATATTCATATTTTTTTCCAATTCTAATCAAATGAAGTTTAGGACATGGTGGACCCCATTATAGGGTCCATGATATGTTTGAGCTTGATCAATAAAAATAATAATTATTATTCGATTTTAGAATAATAATAATTTAATTTATTTTCTTAATGTATTCACAAGTTTATAGGTGAATACATGGAAAAAATATTATATGAATGAATAATATTTTATTCAAGGTTCATATAATATTTTTGAGGAGATGAGTCTAGTTATTGAACTATATTTTATCACATAACATATTTTATTTTACAAGTGAGTGATAAAATAATAACCACATTCATGAAAATTATTTTAGTGATATTGGTGATGTTTTTAGGCTTATATAGTAGGTTAAATTTGTTGGAGGGAAAAAGTGAAATTTCCATGAGTTATCAACTGACCTATTTAAGCATGAGGGGAGGGGGGGGGGTATAATTACTTGAACTATTAATACCATGGATTTGCTATCTCCTCATTCCTACCACCCTCTTCCAATAGATAGAAACGAGAAATCAAATCACCCTGAAGTAACAGTGCTCCTGTAATCATAATAACATCGAAGGCATAATTAGTTATCCATGATAACACCAAGAAATTGATGATCAAAACATTTGAAAGAATTTTGAGAATGTTTGGATGATATTGAGGTATCCAAACTCAGTTTATTTATGCATCAATCACTAAAAAATGAGTGCAATACACATGAATCTTCAAATAAAATGAGGAAACCATTCAATTTCATTTTTTGTGATTATTATTATTATTCAAATAGGATCCTTTGTCACGACCCGACCCAATGGGGCTTGAGTCGTAACTCCCCTAAGCCCTCCTCCGATAGGCTAGGGGCTGGCGACTAGCACTGAGTAGGATATGAAACACATGGGAGGCCTTAGACTAAGGTATCTGTACACACACACACACACACACACCTCCATGCAACAGTGCCGAGATATGTAAAACTGAAAAGAAATGCATGCATACAATTAACCCAAAATAGAGTACAAATATAAGTAAAAAAGGTTAAATATAGGTCCCACTAAAGGAAAATTGAAAAAGCATACAACCTACTTAGATGGAGGGGATCACTATCAAATACACCCTCTAGAAATATCATCATCCAAGCTTTGATAAACACCCCAGTTAGTCTAGCTCACTAAGTTTCGCATGCTTCAGATCCTCCTAGGACTTCGTCGAAAGGACTTGGTCTGCACAAGACACAAGACATGTGTGACAAAATACTATGAAGGGGTGAGTATAAAGATACTCAGTAGGTTCCCCAAAACCCCCAAAAGAAAAGGAGTGATTTAAAGGCAACAATCCACTCATCCCAGCCAGAGGGAAATCAAAAAAGAGAGAGAAAATCCACCTCGAGACCATCCTTGGATATACCTGACTAGTCAGCTCAAACTACAGGGTGTGTCATCAAAGATGTGTCAACACCGCAAGGGAAACCCATAAATCAACTAGATATACTCGTCTCAGGCACCAAGCCTCATGGGTTTCTAACCCCACAACCAGTGATAGGTTCCTACTTGAGGCTCTAAAGAAACACATAACAAAGAGAACACACTCTTCATATATCGACATAAAGAATGAAATGCTGAAACTCAGTGGACCTCGATCCTCAGATAGGGGATCCCTCCTAGGATCCACTGGGGGACACTATGAACCCTACTAGAAAACTGTGAACCATAACTCCTAGGATAGGGGATCACTCATAGGATGATCTAGGGGATATCAAGACCCTAACTGATATCCCATGATCTCACAGAGAGAGGATCACACCCAGGATACGCTAGGGATACCACAAATCAATATGACATCCCAAAGATCATATCACTTAGATAAAGGATTATCGCTTGAGTAATGTTGGTCATGATGATACTAAGAACCCAATCTATGATAGCTCATGCAGTAGGGGATTGTACACCTGATGATACCATAAAACCCACATAAAAAATCTGTTGAGCAGGGGATCGTATACCTGATGATGCCACAACCCTACTGAAACTACCCGCTGCATAGGATATCGTATACCGAACGATACCACAAACCATAAAGGGATATCCTACTAGATAGGGAACCGTTGACGATGTAGTATTGGTCATGAAGATTCCGAGAACTCGATCTAGGGAAAACAATACGCTTGAGAATCCTACCTCAGCCACTCCGTAGTGATACCACAACTCTATCTAGATCATCCTATGAAGCGGGTTACCATTCTATACCAAGGGAATAATGCCACACAAAACATCAATGGCACAGACCAAGGGAGATCAATCTACTTCTCCTGGTCCAAACACGGAAAAAGCCAACAATCCACAACATATCCTCACCTCACATCTCTAAGGCCCAAACTGAGACCACCATAACGTTCTATGTAGAAAAACACGCAGGATAGGCTATTTACTCGCCCAAAACGAAAAACTGGTGAAAAGGGAACTATTCATCGCAGCAAGCCCAAATAGGTCACATGGGCCCCACACATCAATTTTAAAACATATCAAATGGGTCAAACCATTTAGATCCTCTTGAAAAAACACACGAAATCCACTATTCATTCATCCAAAATGGACACCTGGTGAAAAAGTCACGTTTCACCGTTAACGCCTCAAAATGGACCTCATGGGGCCCACACCCTAATTTTATATTAAGTACCTGAAATTTATCTTAAAATTTCCACCTTAACATCAGGGTCACATTTCCACTGACGGTGCATCAATCGAACGCTCCATGCAGAATTTATGGGAGGTCAAAGTTGAATAATAAAAAAATATTATTATTATTTCAATGTTTCATGGCCCCAGGACACAAACCCAACTCATAAAATTCCCAATCCATGCAAAAAGGGTTCGTATCAATGAAAGAGTCATTTTTTCACAGATGAAACACGAATCATATGCATGGTTTGCAAGTTAAGGGGGTTTAAAGAACACCTGGACCAAACTGGATGGACCAGCACGCCGACCCTTCGTCGCGCCGCCCTGTGGCCACCGCTGTTGGAAATCACCGATGCCTCCAGAAACCACCACCACTGGAAACTTCCATGCCGCCTTCTTCTGGAGCTACACCTCGTTGGAAAGTCACTGGAATGCCGATGGAACTTCCATGGACCACCGGAACCACTTTAGTGGTCATAAAAACGATCCAGAACCTGTTTCGGAAACACCAGGACACCATCATCATTGCTATGGTGAAGATTCACAAAAAATGACACATAAACCAAGGGTAATGGGATAAAAACTCAAACCACCTACCTTGAAGAGAAACACCAACACTTCAAGACCAGATCCATGCTCCGGAGCTGCTACTGCACGTTCCGAGAGCATCCACCATCAAAATTCGAGACTGAAGACGCTTCTTTTCACCAATTAGGGCTCCAGATAGTTCTTATGTGAAGGAGAAAGGATGAGGGGAGATCCTCCTACGTACAATGGGAGAAGGGAGGGGGCGGATCATCAATTTTTTTAATTAAATCATTTCCCCCAGTTAACTCCCTGTCAACACATCTTCATCCAAAACACCTAGTGCAGAAAACTTTATGTCGTCTCTAGGGTAAACACGAAGTTCTGAACCCAACCGTGGGCTCAGAATTTTGATCTGAGAATCTGTTCAGGAATTATTTGAGGTGATGTCCAAAATAAATTAATTTAATTTATTTACAGAAACTCCCTTGATAATTGTTTCCAAATCAGGTCCATGCCAACAAAACTTATACCCTACATAGGGTAAATGACACGTTCCAGAAGCAACTGTGCCCTCATATTTCTGATCTAAGCTACCATTTTAGATATAACATGTTTCTGCCACATGCATAGTATAAAAATACTTAATATTTTTATAAAATTTATTTTGGGAACACTAGGCCTCATAATGGAATGCCGTCTCAGTGCCTAGCTCTGGAAATATATGTAGAAGCATTCCAAAGTCTGACAAAGCCACAATCGAGTTGCTACATACCCCCACCATAAGACTTTTCATCCTTGAAAATGAAAAGGATATGAATGAGGGAAATAAACTAAACTCTCAACTGGGTATCCCACACCAGTGAGTTCAGTAAAATCACAAAAAAAACCACAAAGGGTTCCCGTGCTGCCAACGAGCACACACTCCAGGGAACCCAAGGCCACAACCAATTCCAGCTCATCCCAGGTCAACATCATGAAACTGGGAACATGTCTTCTTAACTAAGAAGGGTGGGAAAACATTGATCACCTGGTATCCTACAGTCATAGGGTCTTGTGGTGCGTCACCTCACTAACCAGATACAGAGAATAACAAAACCACTCCGAACACACAAGTCAAAGGAACTCCTCCATCGCACCTCAATACTATTCACTTTAGGAGGCACTGATTCACCCGCATGGTTTTGGATCACATATTAAGAATGTGTCTTAGTGGGGAAAGTGTACCTAATTCTAGTGATTCTGAATCCAAACCGAACAACACTATGACCTCCTCAAGAGACACACATACCAAAATGACGCTAAACATGTGAGGGTAAAAATGAACAAAACAGGTCTTCCCAAGCATGCACTCTGGGTCTTACCAGAACCTTCACACAAACTTCCCAACACACAATCCTACCCCAAATACAAAAGTTATAAGGAATCATACCCCATACCTCGAAACTGTCTACTTTGGGCTACACTGACTCACCCACACAGTTTTAGTCACATCACAAAAATGTGTCTCAGTGAGGGAAGGGTACCTCTTCCTCATGCATTCAAATCAAATCAAACAACACCAACACATGGTCTTACCGATTCCCTAAACAAAACTCGAGAAAGAAATGGAAAGGAAAGAGTACCTCCTAAAAGTTCCTATCAAAACTACTATAGAAAGTATAAAGGAAATATAGAATACCTCTATCCATCCATGGAGACTCTAGGTCAAAGTCCTCTATGGCCTGAAGTTTCCCTTTCCCCGTCATCCAGCTCCTTTAGCTTGGAATGGACCAGCTAGGGGTGGTGGTGGAAACTTGTACCATCTGCCACCTCCTGCTACAACACCAGCTCCGCTGCCACATCCACCACCCTGTAGACCTCTATGCTTGAGATGTTGCCTCTACTAAGGTGTCCTGTCGACCAGATCCCTCTCAGAAGCACGAGTCATAAAATCTCTAGCAATATGTCCCCGACCACCGCAAGCATAAAACACCCTCTTTTGTGGATGAATAGAATCTTCCTGTGAGCCCTAAGCCTCATATCCTCCATCCTAGGGTCACCTCTTGAAATTCTGTGCATGCCTGGACCCCTGAGCCTGGCATCGACTACCAGCTACTGAACCAGTTGTTTAGGTTTCATCTACCACGTTCCCAGCACTAACAGTCGGAGTTTTCTCATCCAAAAAACTCTCCACCAACAAGGCTCACTCCCGAACTCCAGTATAGGTGGGAAAGAACAATGAAACCACACCTGCTCAGATGTATCTATGTAGGCCCTTCTGAAAGGTTTGAGTCCTAAATAATGGGTCTCAAACCATATCCAGGGAGTAGCACGATAGGTATGTAAACCTCACTGAGTACTTCGATACAGTCATGTCTTCCTTCTGAAGATACAAAAGATCATAGATCCGCACTAACCTCAGTGTGACCAGATAGAACTCCTCCATGAAGATCCACTCAAACTATATCCAAGTGATCATATCCTCATTGTGGGACTACATCACTAGACTCCACCATTTCTCAGCCGAACCATGCAGAAGGATCACTACTAGGACCACCATATAATCTTGAGGTGTCCTCACCAAGAAAAAAACTCAGGTGACTACCTCAAGAGAGTCATTAGCTTCTTGGGGGTTTGGATCACCCAATAATCTTAGAGGTCAATATCTTTAGAACTCATGTAGCAAATCAGCTTGCGCGCATCCTCATCCCGCACTGCTGACATAACCAGCTGTTCGATAGGTGGTGGCTTAACTAGCAGACCACCTGGAGGTCCAGTTTCAAAACCTTTTCCCTGCTCTAATGACTCTACTTAGGGAGGATCACCACCATAATCCCGCCAGGGAACCCTGTCTGGTTGTCATCGTGGGGGTATCTTGAAATAACATCAAGACACACCATGAACAAAGAGTATATCTTGGGATCTGACTAAAAAAGGACAAGGAAAACCCAACACCCAGTCCTATATGATGCTTACACCATTATTTCCCTATAACCAGTGTCCTAATGTCCTGAGTTGAAAGTTAGGTTATCAGAGTCCTGGTGAATGGATACATTGGCCGCCACACCAACACTAAAGTCCCTGGCCTGAAATTCGAACCCGAAACACTCTAACACTGTCGCTATACAACCCAAAACAAGATCACGAATGTAGTCCCAAAGTGGAACCCCCTCTAATACCACTCTATCATGACTCGAACCAACAGGGCTTGAGCCAAAACTCCCCCAATCCCACCTCCGATAGGCCAAAGGTTGGTAATTAGCACTGAGTAGGCTATCACACACATGGGAGGCCTTAGCCTAAGTTACCTCTATATGCACACATCCACATACACCTCCATGAAATAGTGAATATATATGTAAAACTAAAAATAAATTTATGAATACAGCTAACCCAAACCAGAGTACAAATAGAAGTGAAAAAGGGGAAATATAGGGCCCACCAAAGAAAAATTGCAAATGTATCCAACCTACTCAGATGGAGGGTATCACTATTAAATACACCTTTCGAAAAGATCCTCATACAATATCTAATAAACACCCCAGTTAGTCTAGCTCACTAAGATTTTCCTACTCTGGGTCCTCCTAGGAATCTATCAAATGGCCTGTGGTCTGCACAAGACATAAGACATGTTTGGGAAAATCCCATACAGGGGTGAGTATAAAGATACTATGTAGGCATCCCAAAAACCCCAAAATAAAAGGAGAGATTTAAAGGCAATAGTTAGCTCATCCCAACCAGAGGGAAACCAAAAGAGATAGAAACTCCACCTCGAGAATATCCTTAGATATAACTAACTAGTCAGCTCAAACCACAGGGTGTGTCATAAAAGATGTGTCAACACCACAAGGGAAACCAAGAAATCAACCAGATATACTCTTCTCAGGCACCAAACCTCATGGGTTTCTGACCCCACAGCCAGCGATAGGTTCCTACTCGAGGCTCTAAGGAAACACATAACTAAGATAACAAGCTCGTTGGATATCTCCACAAATAATGACATGCTGAAACTCAGCGGACCTTGATCATTAGATAGGGGATCCCTATTAGGATCCACTGGGGGACACTATGAAACCTACTGGAAAACCATAAACCACAACTCCCTGGATAGGGGATCACTCCTAGGATCCTATAGAGGATATCATGACCCTAACTAGTAGCCCATGATCTCTCAGATAGAGGATCACACCCAGGATCTGATGGGGGATACCGCAACTCGATCTGACATCCCAGAGATCATATCACTTAGATAGAGGATCTTCACCCGAGTAAGTTGGTCACAATGATACCTCAAACCCCATCTGGAATAACTCGTGCAGTTGGGGATCATACACCAGACGATACCATAAACCCTATATAAAACATCTACTGAGTAGGTGATTGTATACCTAACGATACTGAAACCCTATTAAAACTACTTGCAGCATATGGGATCATATACCCAATGATACCATAAACCCTATAGGGATATCCTGATAGATAGGGGATAAAAAACCATGTAGTGTTGGTCACTGTGATTCTAAGAACCCGGTCTGGGAAAAAAGATACGCTAGAGGATCCTACCCCATCCACTTCGGAGGGATACCACAACTCTATCTAGCTCATCCTATTGAGGGGATTATAATCCTGTACTGAGGACATAATACCACACAAACCCTCAAAGGCACATACCAAGGGAGATCACTCGACCTCTACTAGTCCAAACGTCACTAAACCCAGAAACCCATAACATCGCCTCACCTTGCATCTCTAAGTCCCAAACTAAGGCCACTATCACATTCTATGCGGAAAACATGCAGTATATGATATTTACTCACCCAAAATGAAAAACTGGTGAAAAGGGAACTATTTATCATAACAATCCCAAATGGGTCACATGGGTTCCACACCTCAATCTTGGAATACATCAAATGGTTCAAACCGTTGAGATCCTCTATAAAAAACACACAGAATCCACTATTCGTTCATCCAAAATGGACACCTGGTGAAAAAGTCATGTTTCACCATAAACACCCCAAAACAACCCTCATGGGGTCCACAACCCAATTTAGGATTAATCAACTAAAATATATCTTGAAACATCCACCTTACCATCAGGGTCACAAAACAACTAACGACATGTCAATCGAACACTCCGTGCAGAATTTATGGAGGGTCAAAGTTGAATAATAATAAAATATTATTATTATTTCAACATTTTGTGGCCCCAAGCCATGAAACCAACTCATAAAATTCCAAAAACCATTATAAAAGGGTTTATAGCAATGCAAGGGTCATGTATCTATAGATGGTATAAGAATTAGACACCTGGTTTGTAAGTTACAGGGGTTTAAAGAACCCCTGGACCAAACTAGATAGACCAGCCTGCCGACCCTCTGCTGCACCGCCATGCGACCACTACCATGATTCCACC
Organism: Viscum album; assembly: GCA_963277665.1. Taxonomy (NCBI): domain Eukaryota; kingdom Viridiplantae; phylum Streptophyta; class Magnoliopsida; order Santalales; family Viscaceae; genus Viscum; species Viscum album. The sequence continues at coordinate 1,246,644,452 of OY728131.1, forward strand.
AAAAACCAATGCTTCTACAAAAAAACACCAACTCCAATTCCAAAAACCACTACTCCACATTCCTATGGAGCCGTTCCTCACTAGAAAGTCATTGGAGCACTGTTGGAACTTCCGTGGACCACCGGGACCACTCTGGTGGTAATAAAAATGATTCAGAACCTGTTTCAGAAACCTCAGGACATGATCTTCATTGCTATGGTTAATATTTACAAAAAAATGATACATAAAAAATGGGGAATGGGATCAAAACTCAAATCTCCTACCTCGGGGAGAAACGCCGATGCTTCAAGACTAGATTTGCACTCCGGATCTGCTACTACATGATCTCGGAGCGTCCGCCATCAAAATCCGAGATCGACGATGATTTGTATCGCTGATTCAGAATTTGGGTGGTTCATAGACAAAGGAGGAAGGAGGGGATATCCTCTTACTTAAAAGGGGATAAGGGAGGGTAAGGATCATCAATTTTTTTAATTAAATCATTTCCCCTACTTAACTCCCCATCAACACGCCTTCATCCAAAACACCCGATGCAGACGACTTTATTTCATCCCTTGGGTAAAAACAACGTTATAAACCCAACTACAAGCTCATAATTTAAATACAAGAATATATTTAGGAGTTATTTTAGGTGAATTCCAAAATAAATTAATTTAATTTATTTATGTAAATTTCCTTGATAAATTTTTCCATAGCAGGCCCACACCAACAAAACTTATACCTCGCCTATTGTAAACAGCGTGCTCCGGACACAATTATGCCCTCACACTTCTGATCCAAGATACTTTTTGAGAGATAAACCATTTCCTCCATATGAGTAGTATAAAAATAATTAATATTTTTATAAAATGTATTCTGGGAACACCGGGTCTCAGAATGACACACCGTCTCAGCACCTAGCTTTGGAAATATATATAGAAATATTCTAAATCCTGATAGATCCAAACCCAAGTTGCTACATACTTGGGTTGTACTAGGTTGTAGTTATGTTGGAAATGATGTTATGATGTAAATCATAATTTTTTTTATTTTCCTATGATTTTTTTCTCCCACTATTTCCCCAACACTAATAATGAGACGCCTAGAGTAGGTTAGAATCAAGGAATGAGGCCGCACTTGGACATTGAGAAACTGCTTCACTCTTGAATTTTTATTACCATAAGTACCACAACTTGAGGTTCCACCTCTAATCTCCTCATACATCTAGAGATAAACCCTCTCAATTATGTTATCTCAATGTCTCACTTACAACTAGGAAATCAACCAAAGACTCTCCACCCACCATCAAATCTATGGCCTTAAGGAAGACTTAAAATTTCGCACGTGCATGTATTCATAAACTAAAATATATGGAAACTAGGTAGATAAAGTGTAAATGATAATTCTGATATCACATACACTATATCCTACTAGTTGGATCTCAAAAATATCATTCACACATTCATCCTTCTGAAACTTAGAAGAAAACCCCTTCCTAACCAAAATAAGGAATTATTCCCAGGAAACCTCTTCCAGACGACTATAAATTGCCTTCAACCATGCTTGTGCCACCCATTTAAGAGACCAATACTAAGGAAACTTGTAAGTGACATGATTTAATTATAAATTTCAAAGAAACAAAAACCAATTCTAACCAATCCTCAACCTCATTTCCTGACACCCCACCAAGAAACTTTGGTATCCCATGCTACTGAAATCGGGATAGAACCATATACCATGTTTCCTTTTTTCTTTCTAAGAATAATTTACTAGTGATATTCCAATGACATGTATTCACCCAAATCATAAAAATAAATAAGTTTAGTTAAAACAATTTATCCACACCCCCAAAAAAAGAAACATATACACCCTATAGAAACCACATTCACCCTCAAATTACAAAACCAACTCACCCATTTCTTCAGTCAGATTTATCGTTCCCTATAATAATAGAAAATACCCATCATTATCAGAATAACATCTATAAAACCACACCACACAATAATAATAACAATTCTAACCAAGAAATAAATCAGGAATACCTCTCAAGAAATCAATAATTCACCAGTAGTAATTTAATAACTTCACAAATGATTGAAAGAAACTAAAATAAAAAATTTAGTTAAAACATGGAAACCTTTCCCTGAAACCTTTGCATTTAAAACAAAACCCCCTTTTAAAAAACTAAACCTTTTGGAAACCCATTTTAATGGAAACCATTTTTGTAAAATAGACCCTTTTTGTAAAACATACTAAACCCATTTAGAAACACTAATTTTAAAATATATTTAATATTTATTAAAAGAAAATATAACACTTATTTAAGAAAACATATTTCTAATCAAACACATCACCATTAAATCAAGTCAAGCAGACAACACTAAATATCACTCCACATAATACTACACGATATGGAATAATATCTCAAAATTAGCATGCTCAATCCAAAAAAAGTTTCCAAAAAAATTTCATTAAAAATTAAATAGACTCAAATACCTAGTAAACTATTCATTTTAATTTATCATGTGTATCAAAGTATCAATAGTTCATCCATTTATATATTAAAATCTTAACAATATTCCCATTAATATAATAAAAAACCTAGTATACTTATTAAGAAATACTAGTCATGATAATCAATGTACCATTTTAATAATTCTTTCCATAACATCCCACATATTTTTAAATAAGAATAGGGTTACATAATTATATAAAATTTTTAATTTATCTTATAAATTCCTAACATTATCTTCATCTAATCAATATTAACATGCATAACTTCAAATTATAAAACTTATATTAACACATAAAATATTATTTAAAACAAAAATTTTTTAGTAAATAATTTTACCCAATTATAATGTCCCTAAGATTACTAACATATTTTAAATAATCCATAATGCACTAAGATAAAGATTCAAAAAATTCAAGGGCATAAAAGGGTTTTAACTTTCCAAGGGCCATGTTAACCATTTACTTCTGGTGAAAATTATCAATTTTTAGAGTTTCATACAAACATGAAATTTATATCCCTTTAAACATTTCAAACACATAAAATCATAGTTGCATCAACATATAAATAGAAATGTGTAAAAATCAATGAAAACGAGAATGAAATCAAAATATAAGGGAAAAAACACTAGAAACACCTCAAAAAAGAAAATACAATAACAATTAAGACTTTAATAATTACCCTTAATATCCTTAAAACCTAGATGTAGGTTACTAGCATGAAACAATTCTATAAGCTCGACTGCATGAAATTTATTTAAGATCATTTTATCATATTCATTTTAATCAATCCCCTAGAATAAAATTTATTAAATCACATGTACAAACAAGTATGATGCATGCACCTCCCCTAAGTCTCTACCCTGCAAACAATATTATCTCGACTATGATGTTCAGTAAGCTTAAGGTCCTTACATTAGATCATAGGGCCCCCTAAATGCCTATTTTTTAGTTGGTATTCCTTGTTACATCACACAATAGGTTCTTTTAATGTGGTTTACCTACCGAAACCATGAAATCCTCATTAGTTCCTAACTCCTATCTCCACCCTAACCCTCAACCAAAAGCATTGATATCACTTTATCATGAACCAATCGTATCGAAACCCTTCCTAGCCTAATAGTGAATATAAGTGTGACCCCAAAATCCCACCTCTAATAGGCCTTATATTAGATACTAGCACTGAGTGTATAAAGCACACACATATGGGAGGCATTAACTTTAATATTCCTAGGATAATTATAAAGTAATCACCAATCAAATCCAATATAAAGATAAAATAACTAATCCCAATATATGACATGTCTTACAATGAAAAGACCAAAATAAAAATAAATACCAATGCAACACCTACAATAACAACCATGATCGACTACAACTCACAAATAATACCCATGAGCTAACAATGTCCAGATCAATCATTAGATCCCTCCCACAGACCTAAAACACACACACACACACACATATATATGAGGTGAGGATACTTGTATACTCAGTAGGATCACCCTCAAGACCTCTCATGAAAATGTGAAAGAAGCATACTAATTTCTTAGTGAAAATAACTAAACCAAATCACATCTAAAACCAGTCAATTTACCCCAACCTTACCAAGGCACACTCACCAAGTGTCACAACCAAGTATAATACTTATAACATTAATGAATAAAAGAAAAAGGCACACTGTAAAAACTTACCCATTGGTTTTCTACTCTTATTTCCCAATGTCAAATTTCATGTGCTTCAATCCTTTCCATATATATATATATATATATATCAAATCATAACTGATGTGGGTTGGACCATATACCCACATACCAACCCATTTATGGTCCAACATTTTCATTATCATTAGTTCATAGAAACAACTACATATCCACACATCTAAATAACTATATTCTGAGCCACAAAAATAACCACATATCCACATATAAAAATAAACTTATAACCATATACCATACCAAAACTATAACTACATATCCACATAATAGTAAGGTATCATAAACATAAAAGACATCAACCTCATATACTCCTCCTTAAATGCATAACCCCACCATATATCATCATATCATGGTATATTTCATAATATAACATTATTATAACTCCCATGCTTGTACCAATCATGAGCTATCATAGCCTGTACTACGTCTGAAGAGAGAGCGGGGAAGATGGGGTAACCATCCATCCATTCCATCACTAACATAGATGTTTGAGGAAAACACCTAGAACCCAAATAATTTGGGAATTAGTAAGGTAATATGACTCGAGTGGGGTGTGTAAGAAATCATAATAAGATACAAGGTATAATGTAACAACAAACAAGGACAACCTATGGGATCCTACTAAGACATCAATACCACAACCATAATAAAATTTACACTATGATACCATTAACTAAACACTACCTCTATCTATAGAACAATAACCAATCCCATTATTCACGCAAAACAACCACATCATTATTTACAATTTCTCATTTAGGTTTCAAAAATTTCTTATTTCTATAATTAATATTTTTACAACTATATTACATTAATTATGTGATTCATTAACTGTATTCAATACCAAGCCATTCAATAATTTATTTTACTATTCATAAAGATCTTACCATGCATTAATCATAAACATTCCAGTAATTATCAATTAATTTAAGTTTAAACTAACCTTTATCCATTTAATTATATTTATACCCAGTTTACTGACATCCATACTCATTTGTTTCCAACCTGTCATCATAACCATTATTATTAATCATATACATGCCATTGGGTATCTATAATGAAATCCCAAAACAACCACACAACCACCATATAAACAACCACTACACATTCTAAACCAACAACCACACAAACCATTCCACATATTTTCACATCAATCAGATAAAACCAACTGCCACATCATTCTTCCTTTAGAAATCGATTTTCATATCCAAATATCATACTGTAAATTTCAACTCATCACATATCCAATTTATTACCCACTTTAGATGATTTATCCAATTATAAAGGTGAAAATAATAAAAATAATAGTTCCAAATATTATCACAAAAACACACATCATTCAACCACATAATCACAACAATAATTAGTAATAAAACATAATAATCCAATAATAAATCACACCAAGCAACCATTATTTAACCATTATTTCATATAAATCAAGTTTTTTCATCAAAACATCATTACCATTATTTCAGGTTCTCAGAAAACTATTTCATTACCATATTTACAAGATTATCCTTTTATGAAGAGTGAATCAAATAAATAAACCAAAAAATGGTTCATAATTCATAACAATAAGAAAAATTTCAGTAGTAATAACAATAAAACATCAACCAGATAAGTAATAATATAAACATATAATCACATATTAATCACCCCTTCCCATTAATTTATTTTAGATAATTAATTAAATTTATTAATACAATCCATAACATCCACCCAAATAAAGAAAGAGAATTTTAATTCTACATATTCACATAAATAAGAGAGAGAATCCCCGAAAACCTACCTAAACTGACACTTTAATAATTCAAAGCACAATAACAAGGAGTAGACGAGATTATCATAAGGCCCAAATCATTCCAAGGAAAACCCAATAACCTAGAATAAAAAAATTACCATTTTAACCCCATACTAACACCATCCAAATAGAACCAACACTATAACCGATAACTCCCAAAGAAGAATAATAATGAAATCAAGAAGAAGAAGGAATAAATTTTCCTTGTACCACCAACAATCAATCTTCTGAAGTTGAGGGTCAATGCTAAGAAAAATAGCACCAGACAATCTATCAAAAATGAACTAGAGTCTCCCAAGGGTTGAGGGAATCATAGAAATATAATGGTTTTAGAAGGACCTGTGAACTTATACCCATTATGAAAAAATATATGGTCACAACACAATATGTGGGGGGCACACCACAATGAAGTTAAGTTGAAGGAATTCTAAAAATCACACCATAAATCCCCCTATATTAAATATGATTAACCATAAAATATGATAAAACCAAGTAAGGGTTATGGAACAACCAAATCACTACAACACAACAAACCTAAAATCAATAGAGCCACAAAACTTGATTTCTAAACTCCATGGTGCATCTCAATCCCCATGATGCATATAAAAACCCCGCTCTTTATTTAATATTTAAAAATTATTTATTAAATATATTTTCACTTAATAAAATGAAAAAGATTGAGAGGTCAAGTGTATTGGGAAATTAGGAACATTACATAACAATATAAAACATGAAATACAACATCTTTATTTAAAACTTCTTTTAAATGACCACAACATTCCTTCATACTTAACACTGCATGGGATATCCTGAAGAAAGACATAAGAAAGGGGTGATCTATAAAGCCCAATAAAGGAATAAACATGGAATAACATGAGTAAGACAATAAATGTTAGTCAATAGGTATATCAATGGATATCAAAAGAAACATGACCATAAAGGCATGATATATCATGATATTCATAACATGGAAATGTGGCAACAACTTAAAACATTGCATCATTAACATAAAGGAATTAGGTAAACCCCTATATCAATATGGTGGAAAACATTCCTATAAAGGAATTAGGTAAAAAAATATCCCAACATGAAATATCATGATACTAAACATTACCCAATGCATTAGAGAAATATCAGGGCACACCCTTCATAATTATTTCAATATCATACTTAAGTGTTCCACATAGACCGTATAACATGGATTCATTCAACATCATCATTTATTCCATGATAAAGAAATGTGGAATACATACATGTAAGTCCCTAATAAATAATTATATGTGTATAAAGTTGAATATCCTTGATAGATAAATGGGTACGGTATTCACCACATAATGATTTTGTCATGGAAACTCACGGTGTAATTTCGGCAACATAACATCGTCATATGGAAATTCATAAAATGGGTTGATGAGAGAGGAAGGGGTATCTAATAATTTAAAAATAATAAGGGAATTAAGGGTATCATGTAACATAATATCCCAAAATATGAAATGGAATTTGAGATTCATAATACAAAAGGAGTTCTTGGATGGAAATGAGAAGAGATAAACCCCTTAAGGAATTTCAGTATAGTAACGGGTGTACTTAAAGGATCATAGGGTGGATTAATAAGAGTGAAAGGAATCTCTAATAATTTATGAATAAAATTTACAATAAGGAGATATGGAAGAACATAACCCAAATCAATAAAATGGAAATTAAAAGGCATGACAAAAAAGAGGTGCTTGAATAAAAAGGAGAGAGAGCAATCCCTTATGGAATTTCGACTTAGTAACGACTTAGGTAAGGGTAAAAATGGGAGAGGATAGATGATATATAAATGAAATAACATCAAATGAAAAATAGGTAATTTATTATAAAATAATTAAAATATAACCAATTGAAATTAAAAAGACTAATTTCAAACAATGTTCTTGAATTGAAAGGAAGAGAGGAAGGTGAGGATCCCTTACAGAATTTTGGCATAGTAACGACTTAGGTAAGGGTCCAAATGGAGGAGTATTGTCACACCCATGACTTATTTTAAAGGTAAATTTAATTTAATTTCCATTCATACTTTGTTTTTGTGGGGGGTTCCCAATCTTTTATGGAGGAATGAGAGAGTGTTCATTAATTGGGCCAAACCGTGAGCCCAATTCCAGATTTAAAAACCAATTTTGTTTCTTTTATAACTTTTTCATTTTTTAATATTTTTCACCCATTCAACTTCCCAAATGACCTCCCCTGACATATTAACACCACCATTTCAATTTGGAGCTTTTATAAATCCATACCCAGGGTTTATTTTGGTTTTTATCTAAGGGGTTGGGCCAGCCCGAAAGCCCAATTCCTGTTTTAAAAATAAATATTGATTATGTTATAACTTATTCAATTGTTGGTATGTTTCGGTGAGTCCAAGTGGAGACCAAACCCAATGAACCCAGACGCGCGACCATTACCTCTCCCACTACTTGGAAGCTCTGGTAAATCGAGATTTGATTCCGAACTTCAGAGGGTTCCTCAAATCGCCCAGATTTGAAGAGGTAAAGTCTTTCTTTCATAACTCTATCAATTATCAATATTTTTCCTCCATTCCAATTTCTAAATGACCTAATACATCTTTTGCGTACGAAACCTAAATTTTGGATCTTTTAAATTTCATCTACTGGTGTTTTGGAGTGATTACTTCAAGATACTTCAAGTAAATGAGCCCTTTCCTTTCCTCTTTCAAATTACATTGGGTCTAACTCATTGTTCTTTGGGTATCTTTGGTTATAATTGAGTTTAATAATGTCCAGAAAATAGGTTTTCGAACCTAGGGTTTAACTTTGGGCTTTCTTGGCCAATTTATGTGGTTTTAGGTTTGATCTAGTTGTCTCTTGGTGCGGCGGGGGTGCGATTTGATTTTCGCACGGAGATTTAAGGGTTTCCTTGGTTTTGGTAGGTGATTCCATTGTGTGTGCAATTTTTTTGAATTATCTTGCTGTGTTAATGGTAACTTAATGTTTATTTCACTTGAATGTCTCTGTAAAAATTGGTTTTAGTTGCATTTATAATGCAAATGAATTTTAAGTTCCATTTTTGTTGAGATTGGGGGTTTTTCATTCAAATATTTTATTGGTTCATTTTGGGCTGACCTATAAGTAATTAGTTGATTTTAATGAACTGTAATAGGATTGAAAATACTGTTTTGATGATTGTCCCATGTGTTTGATGCTGTGAAAGTTGGTTTTAATGGTGTCTGTGAAACACATGAATTTCTAAGAGCTGTGTTGTGTAAAAATGGAGGTTTTACAATGATGTCACTTCTTGAACCATATGAGGCTTCCCAGAAAATGATTTGTTGTTTTAATTTAAATGTATTGGGATTCCATTTATGTTTTGGTAATTCAAAAATGTGCCCATAGTGTGCAATTGGTGTTCTCAAGGTGTTTTTTTGTGCAAGACACTACGTGATTTTGAAGAATTGTTTTATTACAAGTCAAAGTGTTTTATTGTGTGTTTTAAGTGGTATAAAAATGTGATAGATACTGTATTGATTGTGTGTGACCAGTATTGGTGTTTTATTTGAAAATGTATTTATTTTGAATGCTGAAATTGTTTGAGCACAAAAGGGGAAGCCCGAGTACTTAGGTGGGCGGATTTGTACTAGTACGGCTAGTGGACCGGATGGGTGTTGTCCCTGTTTCACTTAGCATTTGGATAACGACAACTCTAACTAAACTATGTGGATGATGATTGTAAACCACTATGTTGTGGGTATGATCCCTACTAGTGGCTCGTGCACGAGAGTGGATTTTACTATGGATGCTTTACACCGAGGTACGAGGTACATAGGGCCCGAGACAACCTAGTGCCTAGGGGTGTTCCTGGTTTGTTGCTCACTGGATTTTTAGTATTTACCCATGTATTTGGGTGTTTTTTTCAGTACTTTACGGTATCTATAATTTCCATTTAGATATGTTAACATTCTGGAAATTCTAGTTTAAAAACTTTTCTTTTAAATGAAAGTTGTATTTCTTGGAATTTCATCGTCGTTTTTCTTTACAAATTAAAAATGTTTGCTTCTTCAATTTATATTGAATGCACTTTGGAATCATTGGGTGGTATCCTATTGGGCTTAGTATCACACCATACTTACACCCCTTGGGTGTAAGTAGACTTTGTTATGCTTGACTCAGGTAAAGGGAAGGATATGGGCGATGGCAGTTCAGGGTGTTAGTCCTCATCATTGGGGCGGAGTTGCGGAGAAGGTTTGTGGGTGATGACCCCCTTGTCGTGTGGATTCCATGGGGATTTCATTATGTTTTTCTTATTTGTTTGTAGACCAATTTTAGTGTCTTTAAACATATGTATTCAGTTCTGGTTTTTGTGTAAACATCATTTGGTTTACATTTTTCAGATTCAGTTTATTGATTGTTTTTAATGTTTTATGCCTTCATATTCGGGTAAATCGTTCCCAAACAAAAATAAATGATACCCGGGCACTTGTGCTAGCCCGTGGGGATAGGGAACGCCCTTCGGGTCATGTCACGGGCTGGGTTTGGTGCCAGTTTTGGTGGCGACCAAATTCGGTTCGTGACAAAATGGTATCAAAGGGAGGTTCACTCCTTGGGTCATGTTATTTGGGGAAGAGTCAGGATAGTCTGGAGCTAGGATTGTCGGGACTTGACATTTCAGTCATGGGTAGTGTGCCTGGCTAGCACACCTCAGGACGAGATTCAAGTCCCTAGGGGATTTATGGATTTATCTGATTCATTTGGTTTTCTTGGTTTAATGATGACTATGGGAAATGAAAAGAGAGTTGGGCGAATAATCTCAGTGAGCTCGCAGGGCCTGGAAAGCCATGTGGAGCCGTGGATATTTCCCTAGAATACTCTCTGTGATGGAGAAGTGATTGGAATATGGCTTCCAACCATATGTCCAAGTCACCCACTGAAACTAGTTTCCTCTCACATTGTCTTGTGTCTCTTTGTTTTGGAATCTTGGAAACATTTTTTTAAGCAAAAAAAAATGACTTCACATTAAGGAGTGTGAATTTTTGTGAAGTTATTTTCTAGTAAAGTGAAAATGGTTTTTTTTAAAGTCTATAAATGAAATTTTAGAATTATTTCAAAAGGTTAAATTATATGTTTTTACCTCTTTTGAAAGTATGAACTATGTTAATTGGGGTTTTGAAAATATGTTTCTAGTGGATTTTTTTTAAACCGTGGAAAAGTGTTTTGGAATGAATTAAGTGTTCTAGAATTTTTTTGTGGGGGTTGAATATGGATTTTGGGTTTGGTTACTACTGAACAAAAAAGATTATGAACTTTTAGAACCTTGTCTTGAAATGAGAAGAGTTGAGTTCTTAATTAAATGGAGATTTATGAAATGGTGTTTTTCATGAAATTAGAATTGTTTTGAAATGGGTTGAAATGTTTTGAAACAATTGTGAAAGGCATGAATATGTGCTTTTATTTAATTATTCACTCTTTTCTAAATTGTTTTGTGAGATTAAAAGTTTTGTATTGATATTATGGTTAGTGTTTTTGAGAAAGGAAAATTGTGGTTAAAGTTTTTATTTTAAAAAGAGGAAAGGTTTGATTTTTGGTAATTGGTGCTCTCAAGGGTGACCACATGCATAGGTTTATTTGGGAATATGGATGGATATGAGGTGGGTTCCTAGTGTGGAATGTAAACATGCATGTGTGAGGCTCATGAGATACCATTGGTAAATGTGCAACCCACCAACACTGTTTTTTTTTAAATAATTTTTTTTGAAGGAAAGTGTTGTGTTTTGATAATGTATGGTTGGGAGGTATGGATTATGTGTTTTCAGGATTATTATTGTGGGATGTTTCGAGTTCAATAACCCCTCTTGTTTGAACGATGTTTTGGTTTGGTGTTTCATTGATAAGTTGGAATGAAGTGTCGGTCAGTGGTCTCTTTTGAGGAAAAGTTTGGGAGGCCAATGTGGTGGCTCCCATCATGTGTTCGGTTCAGGTTTGTGGTCTTTTGTGACCAAATGACCAGTTTGGTTTTGTAATTGGGTTTTCCTGTAGGCCAGGGTATGCCCCCATAAAGTGTTAATGTATGATTCATGTTTGGACTATGGTGATTCACCGTTGGATGATCCTCCAGTTGATCAACATAAGGACATTATTCTTGAGGTTTGGAGATTGTGTTTACCGCTCTTCTTTTTCAATTATGCAGATCCCACTATAGTGGGAGAGTGTTTGTGGGAGGTTGAAATAGACCTTAGTTTCTTATGTTTCCTAAGTTGTCTAAGGTCAATGATGTTTAGAGTTGTCAGTGTAGAATGATGTCTTAAAGGGCCTCTGGGTCTTTCGTCAGTCTCATTGAATCAAGAGTTCATGTTAGGCCACCGGTGTGCAAGATCTGGCCAAGAGTGGCTATTATGGACACTTGATGGAATCATGTGCTATTTTGGACTTAGTACAAGGTCCCTCTCTTTGTGTTTTCTTTTATCCACAACGGTTATGTTCGGTGATGCCTTGCGATGTCATGTGTTCATTTGACTATAAGGGTGAAGATTGTGAAATCTTATGAGAGTCACTATTTTTTTGTTGGATGTGTGTCTCACTATAAGGAATTCTAAATCCTATGTTCCAGAGGAATGTGTTTCTATATGTCCTTTCATTCCGCTGTTTAGAATCTGAAGAAAAAAATGGGCGATGTGTGTGCATCCTCTAAGTTCTTGTTTTGGTAAAATGATGGGTTATGGAAAAGAGGGTTTGAAGTGTGTCATGTCTCAATGAGACCATATGAGATTACAGTATAATTGTTTTTGGCACTGGAAGAAGATGTTCAGTTTAGGGGTTTCCAAATCCTAACTTCGAGGCCGAAGATGCTTCAATCCATTGAGCTCCAGCCATAGGCCTCGGAGAGAATCTGGCGCGTAGTTAGGAAAAATCCTAGAGTCGTTCAAACTTTTGGTCAAGGTCATATCCTCAATATGAAAGATATGAATAGTTTAAACCTCCGGTGTCGTCGTCTTGTTCCAATTTCTCACATTTGGTGGAAAGAGGTGTGAGTACCTTGTTCCCATGTCGTACCCTGAGTTGTTTTTTCCCCTTTGGGGTCCCTTGTGTTTTTGGAGAAAAGTTTAAAATTTGGGTTAGGCAGGTTGAAGTGCATAGTTTGTACGTGGTTAGAAGTAACCATGTGCCAACCCAGGGGACCGTGTGATAAGAGACAGTAGCTAATGCATGGTCTCTGCACGTCCATGATCCATGGCCAAGGAAACTGTGTGAAGTTTCCTCTTTGGATAGAATGATCCGCACAGTTAACTTGCGGTTTCCCAAACCGTGTGAACCAACTATGCAGCCATGCCAGCTCCTTAAAATTCTATTGTTTTTATTGTTGTTATCCCATAATATTTAGTTAATATGGTTGGGTTTTGTTTGGGGTATACCCACAATGTGACTCATTTAAGTTTTATTGGAATAATTCTGATATTAAACTACCCCTAATGTTGGGAATTCCTTCCGAGGCCCCCTGTTAGTGTCTTGATTTTGTCTTAAGGAAAGTTCTGTTCATTATTATGGTGGGGAGACCCATCATGGGTATCGTGTATGTTCTCTTGGAAAAGGAATAATTTTAGTTTAACCCTTATGATGGGGAGACCATTCGTTCCTTCCCCAATTGTTATCCTTATTCTATCTAAGAAAATTTAGTTGTCCCTGGTGGTGGGATGTCCCGATTGGGTCACCCCGTACTAGTGACTCAGTTTTCTCCTTGGTTTATTCTAGGTAGGAGGTAGTATCGTTCAAGTCTATCTATCCAAAAATTTGTTAGTTGGGTAATTTTGGGGTTGTAGAACACCCAATGGTTTTATTTATGTAATGTTGTGGTAGCGTTATTCAAGTTCGTTGTTCGTTTCAAGTGGATTGCTTGAGCGTGGTCTTGTAGTATTTGAGGTGTTTTGTTTTGGGATGTGTTTTTAGTGTTTTTCATAATTTTATGTAAGTGGGGTAATTTTTGGTTGGTGATAGTATTATCTTCCTTCGTTTGATCAACTGGAGATGTTCGTCCTTTTTGAAGCGGGTGAAAACGTGATAAGGAAGTCTGTCTTGGTCTATCGTTTGGGCTTTGCTTTTGCATCTGGTGTTGTTGTGGAATTCTGGGGCGGAATGCTTTATGGTGGGGAGAATTGTCACACCCATGACTTATTTTAAAGGTAAATTTAATTTAATTTCCATTCATACTTTGTTTTTGGGGGGGTTCCCAATCTTTTATGGAGGAATGAGAGAGTGTTCATTAATTGGGCCAAACCGTGAGCCCAATTCCAGATTTAAAAACCAATTTTATTTCTTTTATAACTTTTTCATTTTTTAATATTTTTCACCCATTCAACTTCCCAAATGACCTCCCCTGAAATATTAACACCACCATTTCAATTTTGAGCTTTTATAAATCCATACCCAGGGTTTATTTTGGTTTTTATCTAAGGGGTTGGGCCAGCCCGAAAGCCCAATTCCTGTTTTAAAAATAAATATTGATTATGTTATAACTTATACAATTGTTGGGATTTTCCTGTGATTCCAAGTGGATCCCAACCCCAATGAATCCATCCGCGAGACCATTACCTCTCCCACCTCTTGGAAGCTCTGGTAAATCGCGATTTGATGCCGAACTTCAGAGGGTTCCTCAAATCGCCCAGATTTGAAGAGGTAAAGTCTTTCTTTCATAACTCTCTCAATTCTCAATATTTTTCCTCCATTCCAGTTTCTAAATGACCTAATACATCTTTTTCGTACGAAACCTAAATTTTGGAGCTTTTAAATTTCATCTAATGGTGTTTTGGAGTGATTACTTCAAGATACTTCAAGTAAATGAGCCCTTTCCTTTCCTCTTTCAAATTACATTGGGTCTAACTCATTTTTCTTTGGGTATCTTTGGTTATAATTGAGTTTAATAATGTCCAGAAACTATTTTTTAGAACCTAGGGTTTAACTTTGGGCTTTCTTGGCCAATTTATGTGGTTTTAGGTTTGATCTAGTTGTCTCTTGGTGCGGCGGGGGTGCGATTTGATTTTCGCACGGAGATTCAAGGGTTTCCTTGGTTTTGGTAGGTGATTCCATTGTGTGTGCAATTTTTGTGTATTAGCTTGCTGTGTTAATGGTAACTTAATGTTTATTTAACTTGAATGTCTCTGTAAAAATTGGTTTTAGTTGCATTTATAATGCAAATGAATTTTAAGTTCCATTTTTGTTGAGATTGGGGGTTTTTCATTCAAATATTTTATTGGTTCATTTTGGGCTGACCTATAAGTAATTAGTTGATTTTAATGAACTGTAATAGGATTGAAAATACTGTTTTGATGATTGTCCCATGTGTTTGATGCTGTGAAAGTTGGTTTTAATGGTGTCTGTGAAACACATGAATTTCTAAGAGATGTGTTGTGTAAAAATGGAGGTTTTACAATGATGTCACTTCTTGAACCATATGAGGCTTCCCAGAAAATGATTTGTTGTTTTAATTTAAATGTATTGGGATTCCATTTATGTTTTGGTAATTCAAAAATGTGCCCATAGTGTGCAATTGGTGTTCTCAAGGTGTTTTTTTGTGCAAGACACTACGTGATTTTGAAGAATTGTTTTATTACAAGTCAAAGTGTTTTATTGTGTGTTTTAAGTGGTATAAAAATGTGATAGATACTGTATTGATTGTGTGTGACCAGTATTGGTGTTTTATTTGAAAATGTATTTATGTTGCATGTTGAAATTGTTTGAGCACAAAAGGGGAAGCCTGGGTACTTAGGTGGGCGGATTTGTACTAGTACGGCTAGTGGACCGGATGGGTGTTGTCCCTGTTTCACTTAGCATTTGGATAACGACAACTCTAACTAAACTATGTGGATGATGATTGTAAACCACTATGTTGTGGGTATGATCCCTACTAGTGGCTCGTGCACGAGAGTGGATTTTACTATGGATGCTTTACACCGAGGTACGAGGTACATAGGGCCCGAGACAACCTAGTGCCTAGGGGTGTTCCTGGTTTGTTGCTCACTGGATTTTTAGTATTTACCCATGTATTTGGGTGTTTTTTTAAGTACTTTATAGTATCTATCATTTCCATTTAGATATGTTAACATTCTGGAAATTCTAGTTTAAAAACTTTTCTTTTAAATGAAAGTTGTATTTCTTGGAATTTCATCGTCGTTTTTCTTTACAAATTAAAAATGTTTGCTTCTTCACTTTATATTGAATGCACTTTGGAATCATTGGGTGGTATCCTATTGGGCTTAGGCTCACACCCTATTTACACCCCTTGGGTGTAAGTAGACTTTGTTATGCTTGACTCAGGTAAAGGGAAGGATATGGGCGATGGCAGTTCAGGGTGTTAGTCCTCATCATTGGGGCGGAGTTGCGGAGAAGGTTTGTGGGTGATGACCCCCTTGTCGTGTGGATTCCATGGGGATTTCATTATGTTGTCCTTATTTTTTTGTAGACCACTTTTAGTGTCTTTAAACATATGTATTCTGTTCTGGTTTTTGTGTAAACATCATTTGGTTTACATTTTTCAGATTCAGTTTATTGATTGTTTTTAATGTTTTATGCCTTCATATTCGGGTAAATCGTTCCCAAACAAAAATAAATGATACCCGGGCACTTGTGCTAGCCCGTGGGGATAGGGAACACCCTTCGGGTCATGTCACGGGATGGGTTTGGTGCCAGTTTTGGTGGCGACCAGATTCAGTTCGTGACAAGTATAAATGATAAATCATTGAAATAACATCAATTGTACTATAAGGTAATTATTAAAACTAATTTAAATATAATCAATTGAAATTAAAATAACTACTCTCAAAGAAGGTGCTTGAATTCAAAGGGGAGGAGAGGAATACCTTACGAAATTTTGGCATAACAACAGGTGTACTTAAAGGATAATAGGGGGGATTAATGAGAGTGAAAGGAAGATCTTATAATTTATACATAAAATGGAAATTAATGGGTATATTTAATAATATATCCCAACATAGAAAAAAAGGAAATTCAAATACAAAACATGAAAGGAATGCTTGATAAAAGGCAAGGGTGGAAGATCCCTTACTAGGATGTGTGATCCAAAAGGATTGGGAGAGGCTTCTTGGGAGCTTGGCGGTGACTTGGGAGGAATATAGGGAGTAGATAGAAGATTTTGGATGAGATTAAATGAGTTTTATGGAAGAGAAATGGGAGCATGGGTGGGTCTATATAGGAAAGTAGAGGGATTTATTTATTATTTTGGTTTTGGAAAATACACAATAAAATATTCACAACCACAAACCATAAAATTGTTTTTTCCCATGGGTTCTGGTAAAGGGGAGTGGTATAAATTATTTTTTATGGATAAGGGCCTAAGTTATTAAAATATTTCCCTTAATTATGCAGAGGTGAGTCACACTTTCAAGGAAATGATTTTAAAATCTTAAAATATTTTTTATGTCTTGGAGGATTCACTAAGGCTCTATAAAATAAATTAAATAAACCTAAAATTTCATTATTTTAAAGGAAAAACATATATTTGGACGAATATACCTTTTATATTATTTTATTACATCATTATTGGGTCATTATTATGTCTTAAAACACACTATATATTTATACGATATTTAATTTTTTACCCAAAAATTTGACTGTCTCAGAAAATTATGAAAAATTAATCATTGGATAATTTTGATGTCCTGATTACAAAAATAATATTTATTTTATCTAAATAATTTTCTAAATATGTGAATTTTTTCTTTTAAAATAAAAACTGATATTTATTGAAAATTTATGGGTTTTGGAAAAATAGTTTTCAAACCTTAATAAAAGTTACTTTTGGATTCATAAAAATTATATGATCATTAATATTTAATAAAATTAATTTAATAATAGTATTTTATTATAATATTATTTATTTAAAAAATACATTAATTCATCAAAATATTATTCTTAATTGAATTTGAATATTAACCAAAAATACTGTTTGTGCCTTAGAATATCATTTACAAAGTAACAATAATAGAATGAAAGTATATTCATTATTCTATAAAAAAATAATCATAATTCTAGGGTCTTGATACATATCCCTTTATTACTCTAGCATATTCCCAAAGAGTAAGGTGTGCGATAGTGTGGCTTTCATGGGGCCATTCGGTGAACATGGTTTGGGTCGTGATCACGATGAGCTTGAAATTATCCCTTAAACGATTTTGATCATTATTAAGTTATTTGATCTCATATTGGGATTGGTCTATGGAAAATCCCATAAATTCTATCTCCCTTGGAAGCTCTGATAAATGGACATCATAGGGTAGGATTCTACTAGTTAAGGCCATCACTTCCTTAGTCTGTGCTAAAAGGATTTGTTAAAACCTTATATTTATACTAGTCATGTAATCACTATTCAATGAATATATTATCAATTGTAAGGATAATTAATGGTAATATTTATCTTTGGTCATAATTGACCAACAGTCATATAATGGTCAAAAACTAATAGTTAAATTTCAATTTATACGTATGTAGTTTTAATTAATGTGACATAGTAAACCATACATTTTCAGAAAACAAAATATTATTCAAAAGTTCAGGTCATTAAATTATTCCCACTTAAGAAATTTTATCCCTAAAATTTTGTTTTATATACTATGGTGAAAACAAGTGAGGGTACTTCTCCTTCATCTTTTCAACGATGTCTTCAGTCTTTCCTATTATCATTTCCTTTAAGTAGAAGGGGTTCATGTGTCACAATGGTACCTCAGGATATTTTCAAAACCATCTACTTCCTTTACCCAAAAAAACCTCAATATTCTTGAATTATATTAATGGAATCACCGATAAGTCATTAAAAAGGTATTTCTTATATAAATTTTTTGAAATATCTTCTTGATTTTTTTATAAAAAAGTCTTATTGATTCATCTTAAAATATTCCAAAATAAGGTTTTGGTATATCAGTTTTGGTATTTTCCCAAAGACAAAAATCTATAATTTGATACATATAGGCTACTTAGAGATCTCCCTCATTTTCAACATCTAGAAAGAAATTTAGTGCTTGATCATTTTGAAATAAAGAGAAGAATTTGAAAAGACCCTAATGGTACTTCCCATGCATAGAATGGTAAGAAATTTGAGAGTGCAAGATTCTACAATATATGGTACTTGATTCTTGAATGAATCGTGCAATGATAGAGGTATTGGATGCCTCATAAATTTTTTTTTCATGTAACTTGGATATTTGAAAAAGTTTTAAATTCATCTGAGCATGACTTCAGGATAATCTCTGTAAGTAGTTCTTCAGGAAGAGAGAGAAGAGTTGTTCATGATATTCCTCCTTCCATGTTTTAACTAAGAAAAATAAAATAAAATTAGGGGGTTTTAATACTTAGATAATAAGAATTTGGAAATAAAACATTGGACATATAAGGATAAACTTGTATAGTATATACTAACTTGTGATACCCTAAGCTTCAATCTAGGTTATCCGTGATCTATTTTATAACATATATTATTATGGGATTTTTTTGTTCCCTTAATAATGGTTCATACTAAGATTATCAATTTACCAAATCATATCCCCTGGGAGTGTCAAACCAAGAGTGCAGAAAATACCATTTTCATGCACCAGTTCCCGTTTGAGTCTAGCTCAAAGTGGTGTTTTTGGGTTTTACCCTTATACAAATCTATGCTAGAGCCACCTCTACTTGTTCATATCCAGACATGGATGTATTTTCTTGATAAACCAATTACTATATAATCACCAAAATCTAGGTATTATTTTCTTATACTTAGTCTTATCCATAAGGATTTCACTATATTTTTCTAATCCTAATCCCAAAAATAACTAAACCTATCCTTTGACACCAACTATAACAACCCTACTCTTTATTTCATATTTAAACATGATTTATTACATCGATTTTCACTTAATAAAACTATAAGGATTGAGAGGTCTAGTTTGTTGGGAAATTAGGAATATTACATAACAACATAAAACATGAGATACAACATCTTTATTGAAAACTTCTTTTACATGACCACAACATTCCTTCGTACTTAACACTACATGGGATATCATGAGAAAAGACATAAGAAATGGGTGAGAAATAAAGCACAATAAGGTAATAATCATGGAATAACATGAGGAAGACAATACATGTTAGTCAATAGGCATGTCAATGGATTGCAAAAGAAACATGAACATAAAGGCAATATATAACAAGATATTCATAATATATAAATGTGGCAACAACTTAAAACACCGCATCATTAACATAAAGGAATCGGGTAAAACCCTATCCCAAAATGGTGGAAAAAAGTACTATAAAGGAATCAAGTAAAACCCTATACCAACATGACATATCATGATACTAAACATTACCCAATGCATTAGAGCGCTATCAGGGTGCGCCCTTCATAATCATTTCAATCTCATGCTTAAGTGTGCCATATAGATCATATAACATGAATTCATTAAACATAATCATTTATTCCAAGATAATGGAATATAGAATAAATACATGTAAGTAAACAATAAATAAATATATGTTCATAAATATGAATACCCATAATAGATAAATGGGTATGGTATTCACTACATGATGATTTTGGCATGGAAACTCGCAGTGCAATTTCGGCAGCATAACAACGTCATTTGGAAATTCATAAAATGGGTTAATGAGAGGGGAAGAGGTATCTAATAATTTAAACATAATAAGGTAATTAAGGGTATCATGTAACATAATATCTCAATATATGAAATGGAATTTGAGATTCATAATACAAAATGAGTTCTTGGATAGAAATGAGAAGAGAGAAATCCCTTATGGAATTTCAGTATTGTAACGTGTGTACTTAAAGAATCACTGGGGGGTTAATGAGAGTGAAAGGAATCTCTAATAATTTATGAATAAAATGGACAGTAATTAGTTATTTAATAATATATCCCAAATCAATAAAATAAAAATTAAAAGGCATGGCATAAAAGAGGTGCTTGAAGAAAAAGGAGAGAGGGATATCCATTATGGAATTTCAACATAGTAATGGATTAGGTAAGGTTAAAAATGGGGGAGGATAGATGATATATATTTTAAATAACATCAAAAATAAATTAGGTAATTGATTATAAAATGATTAAAATATAACCAATTGAAATTAAAAATACTAATTTCAAACAATGTTCTTGAATTGAAAGGAAGAGAGAAAGGTGAGGATCCCTAACAAAATTTTAGCATAGTAACGACTTAGGTAAGGGTCCAAATGGGGGAGGATAAATGATACATCATTGAAATAACATAAATTAGATATTAAGGTAATAATTAAAAATAAAATTCAATACAATCAATTGAAATTAAAAGAACTACTCTAAAAGAAGGTGCTTGAATTCAAAGGGGAGGAGAGGAATCCCTTACGAAATTTTGGTATAGTAACGAGTGTAATTAAAGGATCATAGGGGGGATTAATGAGAGTTAAAGGAAGATATAACCATTTATACATAAAATGGAAAGTAATGGGGATATTTAATAACATATCCCAATATATACAAGAAGGAAATTCAAAGACATAACATGAAAGGAATGCTTGATAAAAGGGGTGGGTGGAAGATCCCTTACTTGGATGTGGGATCCCAAAGGATTGGGAGAGGCTTCTTGGGAGATTGGGGGAACCTTGGGAGGAATATAAGGAGTATATATAAGAGTTTGGATAATCTTAAAAAGTGTTTTAGTGAAGAGAAATGGGATCATGAGTGCGTCTATATAATAAAGGAGAGAGATTTCTTTATTATTTTGGTTTTGGACACTACACAATAAAATATTCAAAACCACAAACCATACCATTATTTATTCCCATGGTTTCTAGAAAATGGTATTGGTATACATTATTTTATTAGTCTAAGGGGAGAAGATATTAAAATATTTACCTTGATTATGTGTAGGTGAGTCACACTTTCAAGGAAATGATTTTAAAATCTTAAAATATTTTATATGTATTGTAGGATTCACTAAGGATTTATAAAATAAATAAAATATACCTAAAATTACATTATTTTAAATGAAAACCTATTTTTGTCCGAATATACCTTTTATTTTATTTTATTACATCATTATTGGGTCATTATGATGTCATAAAACGCATTATATATTTATACGATATTTAATTTTTACCCAAAAATTCGATTGTCTCAGAAAATTATGAAAAATTAACCATTGGATAATTTTGACATGCTGATTCCAAAAATAATATTCATTTGATCTAAATAATTTTGTAAATATTTGAATTTTTACTTTTAAAATAAAACTGATATTTATTGAAAATTGAAAGGTTTTGTAAAAAATAGTTTCCAAACCTTAATAAAAGTTACTTTTGACTTCATAAAAATATATGATAATTAATATTTAATAAAAGTAATTTAATAATAATATTTGATTATAATATTATTTATTTCAAAAAACCATTAATTCATCAAAATATATTTCTTAAATGAATTTGAATATTAACAAAAAAGACTATTTGTGGCTTAGAAAATCATTTATGAAGTAACAATAATAGAATGAAAGTATATTAATTATTATATAAAAAAAGAATCATAATGATAAGGTCTGGATACATATCCATTTATTACACCTGAATACTTCCTAAGAGTAAGGTGTGCCATGGTGAAGCTTTCACGGGGCCGTTCGGTGAACATCGTTTGGGTCGTGATCTTGATGATCTTGAACTTATCCTATAAACGGATTCATTTATGCTTAAGTTGTTGGATCTCGAATTGGAATTAGTCTATGGAAAATCCCAGAAATTATATCTCCCTCATAAGATCCGATAAATGGGCTTCATAGGGTATGATCCTACTGGTTGAGTCCATCACTTCCTTTGTTTGTGCTGAAAGGATTTGTTAAAACCCAATATTTATACTAGTCATGTGATCACTATTAAACATATATATTATCAATGGTAAGGATACTTAACAATCATATTTATCTTCAGTCATAATTGACCAACGATCATATAAGGGTTCTGATAGTTACATTTCAATTTATACTTATGTAGTTTTAATTAGTGTTACATAGTAAAACATACATTTTTAGGAAAAAAAATATTATTCAAAAGTTTGGGTCGTTATAATGCAACACCTATTATAATAGAAAAACCATAAGATTAACCTCTCAAGACTCAATTCCACAAAAAAGATAGACACTCCAAGAATCATTGTCCCTCCTTCAACCTGATAAACCTAAAACCAGAACCAAGACACCACCATATGACTATGGCGTAGGGGTCCCTTAAATGTTGGAGCTAAGGAATCATAACTTTTGGACCTCCATAGCATGGTTTGAGTGCCCACATATATTGGAAGATGATGTATATTTTCCAAAAATATCAGATTGTGGTTGAACAATATATTCTAGTGAGACTCTTTTATAAATAAGCGCGTGGAATCATTTTTTTTGTATAAAAATACTGTAACCATTATATCCTATTATTAATAAAGAGAAAAAAATTTTCTCCTATAGAATATGATTAAGTTTCAAACCATGTAAATATTTTGTGTTGTTTTGTGTATTGCATGAGTGATTTTATTCTTCCACCTGTATGTGTTCCAAAACAACCATAGAAGATCAAGGAAATTTAGTGCAAGATGTTGGAGTATAGTTTACTTGTATGGATATTATAATCAGGTTCTTCCAAACTCTATAACTTTTAACCTTGTTCTTCAAGAGAGGTTTTAAAATTTGGGTTCTTGGAAAGACACTAACTTCTTTTTATATAGAATGAATGAAACTAGATTACAAGGGCCTCAAAGTAGTAAAATACTAGATAATCTATATGAGGAACAAGTCTAGTCAACCCAACCACTGGTGATCAAACCTATCATGAGAAGCTAACATATTACCTTCCTGGATAAACATGAACTATGCACCCAAATATAAAAGGATAAATTGGAATATAGTGAAAAGTACCAAGAAACAAAAGTAAAATTTATTATAGTTTCAAGTATCAATACCTTGACTTGTTTATAGTTGAGGATGATTGATATATAATCTCTAAAACCAAATTTTTCAAGGTGGTTAACCTTCTCCAAGGGATGAATGCACATCTCCCAATCTCCCCCATTACACTACTTAGGGATCAATATGAAATGATTGAAGTGTAAAAATCACAGGGAACAATAGAAGGTCTCATATCAAGGTTCTTCTCCAACTCACCCTCACAACTTCTCTCTCATCTAGAATATTATCTCACTTGGGATTTCTCTCTTGAATAAACTAAACTCAATCCACCTTACAAGCTAAAGAGCCAAGGTCATGATCACAAGTATGTGAAGAAATGGGTGTTTAGGTAACATTTTCATGATTGAAGACACATGGATGATGAGGATCAAACAATCAGTTCAAAACTGATAACCATGTAACAATTCTATAAAGCCCAAAACCTATTCTTTAGGGTTAATCACATATAAATTATGTGTATTTTTTTATAAAAGAAACTGAACAAATACAAAACATTTAAAACATTCTAGAAATTTCACCAGTCTAGGTTTTGAAGAATTAGATACATATCTTACAAATTAACAAAACTATACAAATAAAATGAAATAAACAAAAAGTATTTGTGAGTTCTACCTCCTTAAAGAAATATACATCACAAATAAATTGAACTAAACTTGTGAAAAATAAATTTTAAACATAGGGTGAGAAATTATTTTTCCCAATAAAGGGTTTTAAAAATCATTGGTCAACACATTGATATATAATAATTTTCATAAAATTTTGAAAACCATAAATTTCCAATATAATAACATGTTAAACTAATTACTTAGATTTTTTCATTTGAAGATAACAAATTTGAAAGATTAATTATGATACTTAGTAGACCATAAGAAAACCGTAAGGCCACTTAGAAGTATCTCATATAGGACAATGTCCCATTAAGGTCAGGAGTTCACTCCTCATACCATAATTTGACATTCAATATTCCAGTGCCAATTTTAAGAATACATTTTAATGGTCACAGAAACATTTTAAATACATATATAAATTATTTTATTTAAATAAAATAATCTTACATACTTTTTAACATGACATAAGAATTTTTTTTGAGAATTTATAAAATCATATTTAAGAGAAGTCCATTCTTATAAACAACTATTCTTATTTTAAAGTCATAAATATAAATTCATAATAAAATAAATAAATACTTAAATAAAAATTCATGGAATATCGATGATAACTTAGACGATGGCCATATATAAATCATGAGTGAAATTCAAGGAGGTGAAGAGAATTTTTTTCACATGAAATAATAAATTTTATTTATATTTATCACATAAAATGATAACTTATACATAAAATAATTACTTTTTATAATTTGATTTATAAAAGAAAAATGTAATGATATTAATAATAAAACAACTCATTTAAAATCACAGAGTAATTATTTAAATCATTATTTCTCAACAATATATATATATAGAGTTATTTTAAAATAAAAATATAATAATATTTCATAAAAGGGTTATAAATTAAATCATATTTTGAAAATAAATTAGAGACTATTTTTTTCTAAAGCATAGTCTAAATAAAATTAATGAAACAAAAATAAAATTTTATTTAAAAAATATAGACATACTTACATATACATATATATGTATAAAATTTAAATCAAAATATAACTCTTTCCTTAAAATCAGACCAACTACCATAGATTGGATAGATCAGAAGCAAAGTAGAAAGGGTGAAGAAGACAATGCAGTGCTCAAGTAGGCGTGCAGAACATGATAAAGGTGTGAAGAACTCAAAAAAAAAAAAGATAAACAGAGAGGAAGAATGATATACCTATTTATAATCTTAATATTATATGATAACCAATTATTTAATCCAATCTTCCGAAGGAAGACACACATAATATGTTCTCATATTAAGATTTTTAATTTGTAGGTATTAGAAGACTTTGAAAGAGTGTGTTACGTGAGTCGATTTTTTTTATCAATCATGTAATCTAAATTATTATTATATGATATTCCTTTATCATTAATCAATTATCATCATTTTTTATCTTATATTTTATTTATTATGGTCTTTACAATTTTCTATTTTTTTATTCAATTTCTATATCTCATGTTTTTCTCACTTTTTGATTCTTATCTCACTTTTTTTAAGTCATCATTATTATAATATATTATTATATTTTTATTTAATGTTTTTATAATTCAAATTGTTTTCCCTTCCTTTTTTAGTCACGTTTTTCTTTTTTTAAACATACACATCACATTTCCTTTTTTTAAAAACACACACATATAAATTAATTTTATATATTAATATAATTATATATATTTATAGATTAAAAAATTTATAAAACAAAAATTATAAATATAATTTATATATTTATAAAATATATTATCTTAATAATAATAATTTTCTTAAAAAAATATGTTTTACCCAATTTTACTATTATTAACTTTACTATTATTATTACCATTAATTCCATAAAATTAATTTATCCAAAACTTAAACATTTAAAATTATAAATCATTCTTTTATTTAAATTAAAATTTAGATAATTTATTTATTAAAACAAAAGTTATGTAAACAAAATAATTTTATAATTTATTAAAATCAATTATTTATTAAAAGCAGTTTAACATAAAGTAATAATAATTCATGCTAATATTATTTCTAATATTAAAATTTTAGAAATAAAATAAAAATTAATCAAATTATTTACTCATAATTTTAAATAAAAGATCATTTATAAACATAATATACTTTATATAAAAATAGTTCTTCTTGAAAAATAATAATTTATCCAAAACATTTAATATAAAAACACAATTTTAATTAAATAAATTTGGATTATTTTAAAAATATATTTATTTAAGGAATATATTAGTTTATTTTCATTTAAGATATAAAAATACTATTTCTTAAAATACAAAATAATTTTTTATAATTGAGTTATAAACTTATTTTTATCATACAAAATACTTTAGTTTTATAAAAAAATTATAAAATTATAAATAAAACAAATACTTTATTAAAATAAAAGCACTATTTGAATTTCTTAGGATGTTATATTCTTTCCCCCTTAAAAGAATTTCATACTCGCAATTCGTCTATCAGACTCAAGAAAATTTTGAATTTTATTGTTCAGAATAAGAAAAAAACTAGAACTGATAAACTTATATACTCTACTGATAATATATAATCTTCAAATTTTTCTAGATCGTTGCTCTGATACTAACTGTAAAGCCCCGAACCCGCACTTCCGGGTTCAACATATATAAATGTTGTGTATTTTTTTATAAAATAAACTGAACAAATACAAAACATTTAAAACATTCATGGAACTTTTTCAGTATAGGTTTTAGAGAATTAGATACATGCCTTACAGCTTAACAAAATTGTACAAAATAAAATTAAATAAACAAACAATCTTGGAGAATATTGTAA
This sequence comes from Viscum album, assembly GCA_963277665.1. Classification (NCBI taxonomy): domain Eukaryota; kingdom Viridiplantae; phylum Streptophyta; class Magnoliopsida; order Santalales; family Viscaceae; genus Viscum; species Viscum album. The sequence continues at coordinate 1,246,671,865 of OY728131.1, forward strand.
GGACCCGATCATTTATGAATAAAATTACATTTCTTTTAAAGTATTATGGATATAGAAAACACATAATTTTTTTATTAGGTTTAAATGATCATTAAGTATCACTACTATTGATAAAATAGTCATTGAAGAGTGATCACACAACTGATAAAAATATAAGGTTTTAAAAAAAATAATTTCGAAACATAAAAAGGAAAGGATGACCTCATCCAGTAGACTCAGGCTCTATAAAGCTCATTTGTCAGAGCTCAGAAAAGAGGTAGCATCATTGGGCTTCTCTCTTGACCAAGCCCAAGTCAATCTTTAAAACATTAATCTTGAATGGAATCACCTATGGGAGAAGTTTAAGTTAATAGATTTTACCACCCGAGTGATGTTATCTGAGCTACCCCAAGAGTCTATCACCATCGTACAACTTACCTTTAGGTCTTATGCAGATGTTATAAGAGGTTATGTAACAAGTTATTAGTTACTTATTATTTAATACCTTTCTAGAAATAAAATTCTTATACTATCAATTCCTTTATGAGAATAGTATTTCTTAAAAAAAATGATGAATTTGATAAATTGACTATTTACGTAAAAATGGTACTTTTGAGAAATATATACATTATTATATTAAACTAAGGTTTTTATTAATAATATTATAATAAAAATTCTTATAAATTATAATTATATCAGTTCCTTATCTATAAATGATTGGGTAATCAGTTTGATAAGAGTTATATTTTTTATATGATAAAACAAAATGTGTATTTTTAAAGAATTTATTTTAAATAATTATTGAATTTTTGAAATAATTAATATTTTAATAAAATATTACTATCAAATTACTTTTATGAATAATAAATGGGTATATAATTTTTATGAATTCAAATGTAATTTTTATTAAGGTTTGAAAACACTTTTTTCAAAACCCGTGAATTTTCAATAAATACCGGTTTTTATTTTAAAAGTGAAAATTCACATATTTAGAAAATTATTTATATAAAATGAATATTATTTTTGTAATCAGGATGTTGAAATTATCTAATGATAATTTTTTTTATAATTTTCTAAGATAGTCAAATTTTTGGGTAAAAATTAAATACTGTATAAATAAAATATGTGTTTTATGACATTATAATGAACCCAAAATGATGTAATAAATACTATAATGGGTATTCTAGGCCCAATATATGTTTTAAAATTAAAATAATATGATTTTATATTTATTTTACTTATTTTATAATGCCTTCGTGAATCCTAAAAAATGTATAATATATTTTATGATTTTAAATTCATTTCTTTAATAATGTGACTCACCTCCACATAATCAAAGATAATATTTTAATATATTTAGACATTGGACTTATAAAATACTTTTTTATAATCCCCTTTACTACAAACTATCGGAAAAAACCATGGGTTGGTTTGTGGTTTTGAATATTTTAGTGTGTAGGGTCCAAAACCAAAATAATAAAGAATCCCCCCTCCTTTTCTATATAAACCCACCGAAGAACCCATTCCTCTTCACTCAAACTCCTTGAATCTCATCCTAAATATTCTCTCCACTCCCTATAGTCATCCCAAAGTTCCCCAAAGCTTCCGATAAGGCTCTCTTAAACCTTTGGGATCACACATCCAAGTAAGGGATCTTCCACCCTCCTACTTTATCAAGCATGTATTTCATGTTATGTCTTTTAATTTATTTTTTCCTATGTTAGGATATGTTTTTAAATGCATCCATTACTGTAAATTTTATGTATAAATTATAATATCTCATTCCACTCTCATTTATCCCTCCTACGAGCCTTTAAATACACCCGTTACTATGCTAGAATTTCATAAGGATTTCCTTCCTTTCTCATTTTTATCCAAGTTTCCTTATATTGTTACACTCTTTTATTTTCAATTAAAAATGATTTGGTATGTTTTTTCACCTACCCATAATTCCCTTATTATGTTTGTATTATTGGATACCTCTTTATCTCTCATTAATCCCTCCCATGTACACCTGTTACCATGCCAAAATTTTATAAGAGTTATTCCATTTCTCCTCTTTCTTCAAGTTTCTTTATTATGTTACGCCTTCTATTTCCAAATTACTTATGTTGAGACATGTATCTATATTACCCCCTTATTTTAATTTTCATGTATATATGATATTAGATCCCTTTCTCTCTCATCAACCATTTTTATGAATTTTTATGTCACGTCTTTAGGATGCCTAAATTACACCACAATTTTCCATACCAAAATCATCATGTAGTGAATACCATACCCATTTCTCTATCAAGGGTATTAAACTTTATGAACACATACTTATTGATTATATACTTTCATGTATGTATTCTACATTACTTTATCATATAATAAATGATTATGTTGAATGAATCCATGTTATATGATATATGTGGCACACTTAATCATGAGATTAAAATGTTCATGAAGGGTGCACCCTGATAGAGCTCCAATGCATTGGGTAATGTTTAGTATCATGATATGTCATGTTGGGATAGGGGTTTAACTGATTTTTTATGACATTTTCCCACCATGTTAGGAAAAGGGTTTACCTGATTCCTTTATATTAATAATGCAATTTTTTAATTTTTTTCCACATTTCCATGTTATGAAGATCATGTTATATCATTCTTTTATGTTCATGTTTCTCTTATGATCCATTGATATGTATGTTGCCTAACATGTATTGGATTATTCATGTCATGCCTTGTTTACTCCCTTACTAGGCTTTATAGTTCACCATTTTCTTATGTATGTCCTCAAGTTATCCCATGCAATACTAAGTACGAAGGAATGTTATATAAAAGAAGTTTTAAATAAAGATATTGTATTTATGTATTAAGTTGTCATGTAATGTTCCTAAACCCCAAAGAAAGTAGACCTATAAATCTTCTAGGTTGTATTAAGTGCAAGTTTATGTAATAAATTGTTTTTAAGTGTTTAATAAATTGTAGGGTTGTTATAGTTGGTATCAGAAGATAAGTTTAATTATTTTTGGGATTATGTTTATAAAACTCTAGTGAAAGCCTTATGGATAAGACTGAGTATAAGAAAATAATACCTAAATTTTAACGAGAATAGAGTAAGTGGTTTATCAAGAAAATACATCCCTGTCTGGATATGAATAATTAGAGGTGGCTCTGACACATATGTATCTATGGGTAAAACCTGGAATCACCGCTTTGATCTAGACTCGAATGTGAACTGGTGCATGACAACGAGACTTGATGCACTCTTAGTTCAACACTCCCAGGGGATATGCTTCAGTAAATTCATCATCTTAGTACAAACCATTATCAAGGGAATAAAAAAAAATCCCCTTAGAATACATTCAAGGAAATAGATCATAGATAACTTAGATTGAATCCTATAAATTCACAAGTTAAGAAGATAAATTTAATTTATAATTTATCCCTTTAATGTAATTATATTTCCCTTTATGTGTTTAATAGTTTAAAAGTACTCATACCTAATTCTATGTTAGATAAAGTATAACTAGAATAAAAAATTTAAATGTAGTGTTATCATTCATAGTTCTACGTATTATTTTATATCTCGAAAGTTTAGTAGAACAATCCAAACATCACCACAATGAATAGAATTAGAGATGTTGGTGAAAATGGAAAATGGGGAAATTATTGAACCCCATGAATGTAACTCCTCCCCTGTCACAATTTGTGGATTGAACTTCCCAAAAAACCTCATCATACTCCCTCTAGTGGAATTTGATGTAATTCTTGGCATGGATTGGCTTTTCCTATATAGAAACAACATATATTTCCATGAGAGGAAAATCAATATCCATATGGTGAATCAACCCCTGATTCTATACAAGTGCACGGAGGAGGATTAATCTTCTTTAGAACCATCATCTCAAGAATGGATATTACTTACCTATGATAATTCATATATTTCCTATAGGATTGAGTCTAAGGAAGGAACCATCCTTTAATACATGCCTATTGTGAGTGAATTTGATGATGTGTTTCCCGAGGAGTTTCCTGGTCTTTCTCCTAGAAGAGATGTTGAATTCTCGATTGATCTTATAAGTAGGGGTTTCTAATATCCAAGACTATGTATAGAATGGATGTTGTGGAGCTTGATGAGATAAAGAAAAAACTATAGGATAATATAGAAAAAAGGTTTATATTCCCAAGTGCTTCACCATGGGGTGCACCATTCCTCTTCATCAAGACGAAGGATGGGTCAATGTGCCTTTGCACTGATTATCGTGACCTCAATAAAATCACTATAAAGAACAAGTATCCTTTTCCACTAATTGATGACTTGTTTGATCAGATATGTGGAGAACGATACTTCTCTAAGGTGGATATGTGGTCAAGATATTACCAAGTAAGAGTGAAGAAGGAGGATATCCCCAAGACTATTTTTCATACAAGTTATGAGCACAATGAATTCATAGTAATTCCTTTAGGACTCACTAATGCTCCAACAATATTCATGGACTTTATGAACAAATTCTTTAGATATTACCTCAATAAATTTTTGTTAGTATTTATAGATGATATTCTAATATACTAAAAAACAAAGGAGGAACATTAGGAGCATCTAAGCACTGTACTAGAGACCTTGCAAAAGGAGAATCTCAATGAAAAGTATAGCAAGTGTGACTTCTGGTTAAAGTAAGTCTCATTCTTGGGGCATATCATCACAAACAATAAGATATCTATGGATCCATTCAAGAAAAATGAATTTGAGGGATGGATGAGGCCAACATCTATGATAAATATCCATAGCTTCCTTGGGTTAGCTGGATATTATCACCGATTTGTGAGAAATTTATCATAATTTTAAAACCCTCTTACCAAGATAACTTGGAAGGGAGTTAATTTTTCTTGGAATAATGAATGCGAATAGATCTTAAAGGAGTTGAAAAGAAGGCTTATCACTATGCCCGTGATCACACTACCCACAAGTGTAGAATTTTTCATGTTATTTAGCGATGCATCAAAGAAGGGCCTAGGATGTGTGTTGATGAAAAATGACAAAGTTATTGCCTATTCTTAAAGGCAATTGAAAGTTCATGAGCAGAACTATCCAACACATGATCTAGATCTAGATGTAGTGATCTTTGATTTGAAAATTTTACAACATTACCTCTTTGGAAAAAATGTGAAATATATATAGATCAAAAAATCCTCAAGTATATATTCACACATAAAGAGTTGAATATGCACCAATTAATGTGGTTAGAGATAATCAAATACTATGACTGCTCAATTCAATACTATCTGGGGAAAGAAAATAAAGTGGTATATTCTCTTAGTATAAAGGATCCAAAAACTCTTTCATTTATGAGAATTTAAAAGGATCTAATCTTCTTAGATTTGTTAAAGATGGACATGGGGATCATAAATAAGGTAACATCATAAATCCTTTCACAAATTATTGATCAACCGTCTCTTTTGGAAAGGTTAAAGGATGATCAAAAGGATAATGTGGGAATTCAAAAGAAAGTGGAAAATATTAGAAAAGGTAAATCCTCGAAGTTTAATGTAAATGAATAAGGAATTGTGAGATTTGGATCAAGACTATATGTTCCATCAAATCCATATTTAAAGAAAGAACTTTTGGATGATGTACATAGTTAGAATTTTTATATTCACCCAGGAAACACAAAGATGTATTGGGATCTATGAGATCATTATTGGTGGGATAACATAAAGAAAGAGATAACCGAATATACATCAAAGTGCCTTTTATATTATCAAGTGAAGGCTGAGAGGAAGAAGTATAAGGGGATGATGCAACCATTACCCATACCAACATGAAAATGGTAGAAAATAACCATGGAATTTTTTACCATAATTCTAAAGAAATCCAAAAGAAACAATGATATGTAGGTTGTTATGGACCATATTACAAAGAATACACATTTCTTTGAAATTTGAGAGGATTTATCATTTGATCAACTAGCACAGATATACATCAGAGAAGCGGTAAGGCTTAATGGTTTACCAATATCAATTGTATCCAATCAAGATCCAAGATTCACCTCTATGTTCTGGAAGAGTCTCCAATATGGTCTAAATACTAAGCTGAACTTTAGTATGACTTATCATCCTTAAACTAATGGCCAATATGAGCGGACTATCTAAAAATTTGAGGACATGTTGAGATCATGCTTAATGGACTTAAAAGAAGGATGGGATTAAAATCTTCCTCTGGTTAAGTTCTCTTACAACAAAAGTTTCCACTCAAGTATTCAAATGGATCCTTAAGAAACACTTTATGGGAATAAGTTCAGAAAACTAGAATGTTGGGATGAAGTTGGGGATTGAAAACTTCTAGGTCCAGAAATGGTTAAAGAAATAGTGAAGAAGGTTAAAACCTTTTATTAGCACATTAAAGCCACTCAGAGTTGACAAAAGAGCTATGATGATAATCGTCGACGAGACCTAGAGTTTGATGTTTGAGACATGGTACTCCTCTTCATATCACCATGGAAGAGAGTTATGTGATTTGGGAAGAAGGGAAAGATTATTCCAAGGTACATCATCCCTTTCGAGATCCTTGATCGCATTGGAGCAGTGACATATCAACTAGAACTCCCACCAAACCTATCTCAAGTACATGATGTATTCCATGTATCAATATTGAGAAAGTACATACCTGAACCATCACATGTACTCAATCCAAAAGTGGTTCCATTGGATAATGACATCTTCTATGAAGAGAATCCAGTGAAGATCTTAGATCATAGAGAAAAAGTTCTACGAAATAAGACGATGCACCTCATCAAAGTGTTGTGGCGAAACCACAAGTTTGAAGAAGAAACATGGGAATAAAAGGAAGTGATGAGGCATAGTTACCCTCATCTGTTTTAGTACAGGAAATAGAAATTTCAAGGGAGAAATTTCTTAAGGGGGAATTTTGTAATGACCCAATCATTTATGAATAAAATTCCCTTTCTTTTAATGTCTTATAGATATAGAAAACACATTCAATTTTTTTATTGGGTTTAAATGACCATTAATTATCATTACCATTGATAATATAGTTATTTAATAGTGATCACACAATAGATATAAATATAAGGTTTAAAAAAAATCCTTTGGACACAGACAGAGGAAAGGATGACCTCATCCAGTAGACTCAGGTCGTACGAAGCTCATTTTTCAGAGCTCAGAAAGGAGGTAGCATCAATAGTCTTTGATCTTTATCAATCCCAAGTTGAGCTTCAACACGTTAATCTTGAATGTAATCGCATATGGGAGAAGTTCAAGTTAATAGAGATTACCACCCAGGCAATGTTATCCAAGCCGCCCTAAGAGTCTATCACCATCGCACATCTTACCCTTAGGTCTTATGTAGGTGTTATAAGGGGTTATATAAAAAGTTATTAGTTACTTATTTTTTAATCCCTTTCTATAAATAAAAGTCTTATTCCATCAATTCCTTTATGAGAATAGTATTTATAAAAAAATGATGAATTTGATAAATTGACCCTTCAGGTAAAAATGGTACTTTTGAGAAATATATACACTATTATATTAAAATAAGTTTTTTATTAATAATATTATAAAAAAATTCTTATAAATTATGATTATATCAATTCCTTATTTTTAAATGATTAGGTAATCCGTTTGATAAGAGTTATATTTTTTATACGATAAAACAGAAAGTGCATTTTTAAATAATTTCTTTTAAGTAATTAATAAATTTTTGAAATAATTAATATTTTAATAAAATATTATTATCAAAATACTTTTATGAATAATAAATGAGTATATAATTTTTATGAAGTCAAATTTAATTTTTATTAAGGTTTGAAAACCGTTTTTGTCAAAACCCGTGAATTTTCAATAAATGTCGGTTTTCATTTTAAAAGTGAAAATTTACATATTTAGAAAATTATTTAGATAAAATTAATATTATTTTTGGAATCAAGATGTCAAAAATATCCAATGGTTAATTTTTCATAATTTTTTGAGAGTTGAATTTTTAAGTAAAAATTAAATACCGTATAAATTAAATATGTATTTTATGACATCACAATGACCCTAAAATGATATAACAAATACTATAATGGGTATTATCAGACAAATATATATTTTACCATTCAAATAATGTGACTTTATATTTATTTGACTTATTTTATAATGTCTTAGTGAATCCTCCAAAATGTATAATATATTTTATGATTTTAAATTCATTTCTTTAATAATGTGACTCACCTACACATAAGAAAGGATAATATTTTAATATGTTAGGACATTGGACTTATAAAATAATTTTTCCACTCCCATTTTCCCTAAAATATAGGAAAAAACCATGGTTTATTATTTTGTTTTGAATATTTTAGTGTGTAGGGTCCAAAACCAAAATAATAAATAATTCCCCCTCCTTTCCTATATAAACCCACAAAACACCCAATCATCTTCCTTAAAACTCCTTTAAGATCATCCTATCTATAATATCAACTCCCTAGAGTCCTCCCAAGTCACCCCCATTCTCCCAAGAAGCCTCTCCCAAGCCTTTGGGATCACACATCCAAGTAAGGGATCTTCCACCCTCCTTTATCAAGCATGCCTTTCATGTTATGTATTTTAATTTTTTTTTTCATATGTTGGCATATTTTTTTAAATTTATCCATTAATTTAAATTTGATGTATAAATTATTATATCCACTTACACTCTCATTTATCCCTCCTACAATCATTTAAGTACCCTTGTTACTATGCCAAAATTCCACAAGGGTTCTCTTTCTCATTTTTATCCAAGTTTCCTTATATTGTTACACCCTTTTATTTTCAATTAAAAATGATGGGGTATGTTTTTGAACCTCACTAATACTAAACTTATTATGTTTTTATGATTGTATACCTATTTCTATCTCATTAATCTCTCACATGTAGTCTCGTTACCATGCCAAAATTTCATAAGAGTTATTCTATTTCTCCTCTTTCTTCAAGTTTTTTATTATTATGTTACAACTTATATTTACAAATTAATTATGTTGGGACATGTATCTATATGAAACCTTACTTTAAATTTCATGTATATATGATGGGAGACCCATTTCTCTCTCATTAACCATTTTTATGATTTTTTATCTCACGTCGTTAGGCTGCCAAAATTGCACCGCAATTTTCCATGCCAAAATCATCATGTAGTGAATACCATATTAATTTCTCTATCAAGGGTATTAACCTTTATGCACATATACTTATTTATTATTGACTTTAATTTATGTATTTAAAACTCTTTTATTGTGGAATAAATTATTATGTTGAATGAATCAATTTTATATGATCTATGTGGCACACTTAAGCATGAAATTAAAATGTCCATGAAGGGTGCGCCCTTATAGCACTCTAATGCATTGGGTAATGTTTAGTATCATGATACATAATGTTGGGATAGTGGTTTAATTGATTACTTTTAGGAAATTTTACACCATATTGGGATATGGGTTTAACTAATTCCTTTATGTTAATTATGCAATGTTTTAAGTTGTTTCCACATTTCCATGTTATGATGATCAGGTTATATCGTGCCTTTATGTTCATGTTTATCTTATTCTCCATTGATATGTATGTTGCATAACATGTATTGTATTATTCATGTTATGCCTTTTTTTACTCCCTTACTAGGCTTTATAGATCACCTTTTTTATTTATGTCCTCAGGTTATCCCATGCAATGCTAAATATGAAGGAATGTTGTGGTCATGTAAAAGAAGTTTTCAATAAAGATTGTTATATTTTATGTCTTAAGTTGTCATGTAATGTTCTTAAGCTCCAAAGACACTAGACCTATCGATATTATGGTTTGTATTAAGTACAAGTTTATATAATAAATCATGTTTAAGTATGTAATAAAGAACATGGTTGTTATAAGTGCTTTCTTCTCAAGGAAATACACATTATAAAGATATTCCACTAAACCTGTGAAAATAAATTTAAAATATAGGGTGAATAATTATTTTACCCAGTAAGGGGTTTTAAAAATCATTGGTAAATAATTTTAAAATAATAAATAAACAAGTTTTCAAAACATTGATATATAATAAATTTCATACAATTTTTAAAACCTTAAATTTCCAAAATAATAACTTGTTAAAATAATTCCTTTGATTTCTCCATTTGAAAATAATAATTTTTAAGGATTAATTATGATACTTAGCAGACTATAAGAAAAATTTAATTCTACTTAGATTTATCTCATATGGGATAATGTACCCTTAAGGTCATGGGTTCACTCCCCATACCATAACTTAACATTCGATACTCTAGTTCCAATTTTAAGAAAACATTTTAATGGTACTACCTTTCTCAATCATAACCCAAAACATTTCAAATACATACATTAATTATTTTCTTTAAATAAAATAATCTTTCATACTTATTAAATTTGAATATTTTTTTTGAGAATTTATAAAATCATATTTAGGATAAATCCATGCTTATAAACAACTATTCTTATTTAACAGTCGTAAATATAAATGCATAATAAAATAAATGAATACTTAAAAAAATGCATGGAATATCGATGATAACTTAGATAATGGTCATATCTAAATTATAAGAAATATGCAAGGAGGTGAATATACATTTTTTAATATAAAATAATAAATTTTATTTATATTTAGCACATAAAATGATAACTTATACATAAAATAATGAATTTTCTCATCTTATTTATAAAAGAAACAATTTAATGATATTAATAATAAAAAAATCATTTAAAATCATAGAGTAATTATTTAAATCATTATTTCTAAACAATATATATATATATATATATAGATTTATTTGAAAATAAATATATAATGAGATTTCATAAAAGGGTTATAAATTAAATCATAATTTGAAAATAAATTAGAGTCTTTGTTTTCTAAAACATAGTTTAAAAAAATTAATTAAATAAAAATAACCTTTTAATTGAAAAATATATATGATTATATATATATATATATATATAAATTGTAAATAAAAACATAACCCCTAACTTAAAATCAGACTTACTACCATAGCTTGGACACACCAGAAGCAAAGCAGAAAGGATATAGAAGACAGTGCATTGCTCAAGTAGGCGTACAGAACATGAGAAAAGTGTGAAAAACTCAAAAAAATTGATAAATAGAAAAGAAAAATGATATACCTATTTATAATCTCAAGATTATATGAGAACCAATTATTTAATCTAATCTTCCGAAGGAAGACACACATAATATGTATATCATATTAAGATTCTTAATTTGTTGGTATTAGAAGACTTTGAAAGATTGGGTAACGTGAGTCAATTGTTTTACCAATCATATTATCTAAATTATTATTATATGATATTCCTTTATCATTAATCAATTATCATCATTTTTTATCTTATCTTTTATTTATTATTGTCTTTACTATTTTCTATTTTTTTATTCAATTTTCTCTTTTGATGTTTTCTCCTCCTTTTGTATTTTCTTTCATTTTGTTCCATTTTTTATTCAACACATTTCTCAATATCATGTTTTTTCTCACTTTTTGATCCTTATCAGACTTTTTTAAGTCATAATTATTACAATATATTATTATATTTTTATTTAATGTTTTTTTTATTTCAAATTGTTTTCTCTTTTTTTAACATTTTTCTCTTCTTTTTTTAATCACGTTTTCCTTTTTTTTAAACATACACACCACGTTTCATTTTTTTAAAAACACACACACACATATATATATATATATATTCATTTTTTACATTAATATAATTATATATATTTATAAATTCAAATTTTTTTTAAAACAAAAATCATAAATATAATTTAATATATTTATAAAATATATTACCTCAATAATAATAATAATAAATTTATTAAAAAAATGTTTTACCCTTTATTATTATTATTAATTTTATTATTATTATTATTAATTTTATTATTATTAATTTTATTATTATTATTATTATTACCTTTAATTCAATAAAATTAATTTATCCAAAACTTAAACATTTAAATTATAAATCATTATTTTATTTAAATTACAATTCTTATAATTTATTTATTAAAACAAAAATTTATGTAATTTGTTTTATAATTTATGAAAATAAATTATTTATTAAAAACAATTTAACATAAATTAATAATATTTTATGCTAATATTATTAATAATAATCACATCTTAGAAAGAAAATAAAAATTAATCAAATTTTCTACTTATAATTTTAAATAAAAGAGTATTTATAAACATAATATACTTTATATAAATATTTTTTCTTGAAAAATAATTATATATCAAAAAAATTTAATATCAAAACATAATTAAAAAAAAATATTTTTGAGTTATTTTAAAAATATATTTATTTAGGTAATATATTAATTTATTTTCATTTAAGATATAAAAATACTATATATTAAAATACAAAGAAATATTTTATAATTGGGATAAAAACTTATTTTGATTACACAAAATACTTTAGATTCATATTTTTCTTAAATTATAAATAAAATAAATACTTAATTAAAATAAAATTTATATTTTAATTCATGGGATGTGACATTTTTCACCCCTTAAAATGAATTGCGCCCTCACAATTCATTCATCAGAATCTAAAAAATTCTAAACTTTCTTTTTCAAAATTAGAAAAAAACTAGAACCGCTAAACTTATATACTCCACTGAAAACATTTAATCTCCAAAGTTGTCTAGGACGTTGCTCTAATACCAACTATAAAACCCCAAACTCATGCTTTCAGTTTCAATATATATAAATCCTGTGTATTTTTTTATAAAAAAACTGAACAAATACACAATATTTAAAACATTCTCTGAAATTTTCTGGTCTAGGTTTTGGAGAATTAGATACATTCCTTAAAAATTAAAAAACTATACAAAATAAAATAAAATAAACAAAAAGTATTCATGAGAGATACCTCCTAAAATAAATTTACATCACAAATAAATTCAACTAAACCTGTGAAAAATAAATTTTAAACATAGGGTGAGAAATTATTTTTCCTAGTGAGGGGTTTTGAAAATCATTGGTAAATAATTTTAAAATAATGAATAAATAGGTTTTCAAAACATTGATATATGATAATTTTCATACAATTTTGAAAACCATAAATTTCTAAAATAATAGCATGCTAAAATAATTCCTTAGATTTATCCCTTTGAAAATAATAATTTTGAAGGATTAATTATGATACTTAACAGGCCATAAGAAAACTGTAAGTACACTTAGTTGTATCTCATATGAGACAATGTCCCCTTAAGTTCATGAATTCACTACCCATACCATAAATTAATATTTGACACTTTAGTGCCAATTTTAAGACAACAATTTAATGGTCCTACATTTCTCAATAATAAACCAAAAGCTTTTAAAATACATACATAAATTATTTTCTTTAAAGAAAATAATCTTACATACTTATTAACATGAAATAAACACATATTTTTAGAATTTATAAAATAATATTTAGGATAAATACATGATTATAAACAACCATTATTAGTTAAAGTCATGAATATAAATGCAAAATAAAATAAATGAATACTTAAATAAAAATGCATGAAATGTCGATGATAACTTAGATGATGACCATATCTAAATTACGAGTAACATGAAAGGAGGTGTAAAGACATTTTTGTGCATGAAATAATAACTTTTATTTATATTTAGCACATAAAATGATAACTTATACATAAAATAATGACTTTTCTCTTCTTATTTATAAAAGAAACAATTTAATGATATTATTAATAAAAAAATCATTTAAAATAATAGATTAATTATTTAAACCATTATTTATCAATAATATATATATATATATATTAATATACCTATATATATATATATCAATATATATATATATCAATATATATATATCAATATATATATATACATAGTTCTTTGAAAATAACTATATAATGAGATTTCATAAAAGGGTTACAAATTAAATCATTGTTTAAAAATAAATTAGAGACTTTGTTTTCTAAAATATAGTCTAAATAAAATTAATGAAATAAAAATTACCTTTTATTTGAAAAATATTGATATAATTATATATATATGTATAAATTGTAAATCAAAACATAACCCTTACCTTAAAATTAGACCAACTACCATAGCTTGGATACGACAAAAGTAAACCAGAAAGGGTACAAAAGACAATTTAATGTTCAAACAGGCATGTAGAACTTAAGAAAGGTGTGAAGAACTAAAAAAAATTGATAAATAGAGAGAAAAAATTATATACCTATTTATAATCTCAATATTATATGAGAACCAATTATTTAAGCAAAACTTCCAAATGAAGACACACATAACATATATACCATATTAAGATTCTTAATTTGTAGGTATTAGAAGACTTTGAAAGAGTGGGTAACATGAGTTAATTTTTATATCAATAATGTTATCTTAACTGTTATTATATGTCATTCCTTTATCATTAATAAATTATTATCATTTTCTATCTTATCTTTTATTTATTATTATCTTTACTGTTCTTTATTTTTTTATTCTAGTTTCTATTTTGAAATTTTCTCTTGATTTTTTATTTTCTTTCATTTTGTTCCTTTTTTATTCAACTCATCTCTCTCTCTCATGTTTTTTTCTCAATTTTTGATTCTTATCTCACTTTTTATCAAGTTATCATTATTATTATATATTATTATATTTTTATTTAACATTTTTTAATTCAAGTTGTTTTCTCTTTTTTTTTAACATTTTTCGCTTCTTTTTTTAACCACATTTTTCCTTTTTTAAACATACACACCACGTTTCTTTTTTTAAAAAACATATATATATATATATTCATTTTTTATATTAATATAATTATATATATTTATAAATTCAAAAATTTATAAAACAAAGATAAAAAATATACTTTCATATATTTATAAAATATATTATCCTAATAATAATAATAATCTTCTAAAAAAATATATTTTACCTTTTATTATTATTATTATTAATACTTTTATTATTATTATTATCACCTTTAATTCCATAAAATTAATTTATCCAAAATTTAAATATTTAAAATTATAAATTATTCTATTATTTAAATTATTATTCCTATAATTTATTTATTAAAACAAAAGTTATGTATTTTTTTTATAATTTATGAAAATAAATTATTTATTAAAAACAATTTAACATAAAGTAATAATATTTCTTGCTAATATTATTTCTAATATTAAAATTTTGAAAATAAAATAAAAATTAATCAAATTATCTACTTATAAATTTAAATAAAAGAGAATTTATAAACATAATATGCTTAATATAAAAACAATTTTTTTTATAAAAAATAATATATCCAAAACATTTAATATAAAAATATAATTTTAAATATATTATTTTGACTTATTTTAAAAATATATTTATTTAATGAATATATTAGTTTATTTTCATTTAAGATATAAAAATATTATTTCTTAAAATATAATGTAATATTTTATAATTGAGATAAAAACTTATTTTGATTACACAAAATACTTTAGTTTAATAATTTTTTTATTAAATTTTAAAAAAATAGATGCTTAATTAAAATAAATGTACTATATGAATTTCTTGGGATGTTACAAATTCATCAAACACATGAACACACTTGATAGGACAAAAATTGAATGGAATAGATTAAGCCAAACGGTGAGGGAAAACAAGAGTAATGAGGAAACAAAAATATCCCCCCCCCCATAGTTTTCAAATTGAGTTGATTGGTGTCAAGAATAAGACATCATAAGAAGCTTGGATATGAAAGCAATCTATAAGGATAATCCCAATCCAACACATAGAGAAACCTAGTAAATAAGAAGCCTATAAAAATGTCTAGTTGAGTAAAAATAATAATAAGGGAAAAAATTTAAATAAATAATATTACTTAGGAAATACAATAACTAACATGAAAAATATAAACGATCAATTTAATTTTAAACATGACATATTTCATAAATATCCAAATTTTTATTAAAAATAACCATGCTCAATTGTTCTCCTAAAAACATATGTTATTTTACTAGGACTATATTCACTAACCCTAAACAATGACCCAACTCTAATAACAAAATGAACTTAGTCAAACTATCAACCGATTTTTCAAAATTGTTTATCTTATTGACACTCACTTTTCTAGTATGAATAAACTCCCTAAAAAAATGCAACATAATATCTATATTCTTTTAAATACCATGGAAAACATAATTTTTAGATAAATATAGGGTTGAATGACTATCACAATACACATCATACCACCATAAGATAAATATAACTCATTTATCAACCCCTTTAACCAAATAACCACTTTAATACATTCAATTAATGAAATGTATTTTACCTCAGTGGTGGATGAAGAAAAAATAGATTATATTCGATACTCCCATGAAATAGGACCACCATAGGCAAATAATACATAACCTATAACATATTTTTAAGTGTCTACATTAGCAGCCTATTCAAAATTATTAAAGGCTACTACATTATTATCATAGCTACTATTATTTCAAAAATAGATATATAGATCCTAATATATATAAAAATAACTTATGGAACATTTCAATGCATGAGTAGGGTTTCCATAAGTTACTCATGAACCTTCTAAAATTATAGAAAACAAAAATAATATTCGGTCTAGCGTAAAACATAACATACCTAAGGTTACCAACTATATCATTATAAGGAGTTTTCATTATAAATGATACATAAGATTCATAATTAGGGTATCGAGAAAAGAAAAAATTGAAATGTTGTACCAAAGGAACACTAACAGGTTTAAGATACATGATCAAATACCTCTTTAACAACTTATTAATATAAGCACACTGACAAATACAAGACTTCAATATATCTATTTCTAATGATTTTCATCCCCAATATTTTCTTTGCATTGACTAAGTATTTTATTTAAAAAATAATGTTAAGTTATATATTTACATGATTAATTATCTTAATATTTTTACAAATAAAAAGTATGTAATAAATATATAATATTAGTCACATAATTTCATGCTTAATAGATTTTAAATAAATGAACACATCATACTTGATTCTATTGAAACCATTTTCAATCATAAATGAATCAAACCATTTTTACCTTTTCTTGAAATATTGTTTCAATACATACATAGATTTATATAAATGAGAAAATTTATTAGGTTTTAAATCCTTTGAAAATATTTTAGGGGCCCTCATATAAATTAATTTATCTAACCTACTATGAAAAAGCTGTTTTTACATCTAATTGTTCAATATGGAAATCATAATGGGTATAAAAGAAAGAAAAAATATAATTGATAAATATTTCATAGTAGTTGAATTTTTTTCACTATAATAAATCCATTAATGTTGAATTAATATATTATAAACAAGAATAACCTTGTATTTAATTTTAATTTCCACAGTGTTATCTTTATTTAATTTAAAACATCCATTTATAACCAATAACTTTTACATTTTTAGTCCTTGTTACTGCTTTCCAAGTTTTATTTTTAAGAACCGAATCCATTTAATCTTTCATTTCAATAGAAAAATAATTAGATTTATTAGATTTAAATATTTATTGAAGGTTTTTTGTTCATCACTATTAATATCTTGAGCTATATTAAACTCATTGGTAGCCACATCAGTGCAACTAAACCACACAAGGGGTTATATCATTCTCGTAACTGTATCCTATGTTAACCAATAGTCCCTATTGTTTTTACCTCCCTTTCTTTTTAACTAAGATTTAGAATTGGACACAATTTTATCTAATTGGGGAGGTAAGTGGAGTTAGTATTAGGCTCAAACTAATTTTGGGGTCCTAGTGAAACCTTAACACCTTTTATTAGGGTGTTTCATTGTTACTAGCTTCAAAAAGTTTCTACTTAGGTATGTAAGGCTCATAAAACACTATATCAAAAATTATAATACATTTTTCTTAACCATGATTATATATCCACAACCTATAACCCTTAACACTATTTGTGCATGTGCATTCTCTTTTGTTTGATTACTTGTTTGATTACATGTGATTTTTCATTTAAAAAAATTTATATATTTTGATGATTTATTAAACTAAAATGTATGGATTTTTGTGATTCTTATCATGTTGGATATATAAGAGATTTATAAATATTTAATTAGTTTATGAGGAAGTCTGAAAATTCATTTTTATTACTCAAAAAATTCAATTACTTTTCTTCTACAGTTTTAGAAACTCTACAGTTTTCATTTTTAAAATATTTATGTATTTATTTTACTGCAACTTATATAGATATCATATTTGAATGAAAATTGATTTCATAGAAATAAAAAATGATTATATTGATTTCATTAGTTTACATAGAATTTTAAAAATGTTGTTTGAATTATGATTAAAATGTTTTAAGTTCAGCTTTGATTTTCTAGAACTGCTGCTTTTCTAGAATGTTGTTGATACAATTTTTGATGATATTTGGAATAGTAGATGACAATTTTATTTTATTATTGATTCATTAGAAATATAATTAGTTTTTTTACAAATAAGTATTCTTTAAAAAATTATTAATTTTCTTTTTTATATCCATTAAAAATTTGTTGAAGTTTGTTAAAGCATGCTATCCATTTTTTTCACAAAGTAAAGGCAACCCTACTTTTACAATAGTGAAAATCATGGTTCATCAACCCTATGTTAATGTTCATAATCCCTATGTTATGTTACTATTCATAACCCCTATGCTATGTTATTTTTCACTCCAAAAAGTATGGTTCATCAACCCTACATTACTGTTCATACCCTATGTTATGTTACTGTTCATTCCTGAATTTACTTTTCATTCTGTGCGTTTTTGTTGAAAATTGACTTTCTGCATATATATGGATTATTTTGAAATCTTTTTATGATTAATAAATTCTCACTAAATCTAAGGATTTTTATCAAATATATTTTAATGTTTTCGGTGCTATATTTAGATAGAAAAATTAATAAAATATTTCAACATTTTTTCCAATTAAGTCGGTGGTTTCAAGATTAGTTAAATTCAAATTTTTTGAATTTACTTTCAGTTTTTTCTGCTAATTTTTAGGACCCGTTTTGACTAAATTTAAATTGGTTTTAATGGATTTAAATGGGTGTTTTAAATCTTTCAATGATTCTATTATTCTAGAGATATTTTTGGAATAATTATTCAAATTATTTTAAATTATTTTTAAGATTTATTCTACATGAATAAAGAGGAAACAATGCTGCGTTTTTATGGAGATATTTATGAACACTCTTGAATCAATTTATTTTAAAAATACGAAGGAAGCAGAGATTCTGTAACTACTGAATATCTACTCTATATATATCTTTCTCTTTTGTAGGTTAAAACAAGATAGAAAGATATAAATTTCCAGAAACATGTTAACATTTTTGATACTCTTTTTTTTTTCAAAGTGAAAGTGTTGTGAACTTCTAATCTACTATGCATTTTCAATATCCTGCGACATTTTGTTTCATCACCTGTGCAATCTCTGAGGTGATGAATCTTTTCTTCTTTGACTACAATTACCTTGACAAGATGTTCTGATCAAATCCTCAACAACCGTTACCTGTGATTTAATTATTTATCTTCTATTGTCTGGTTCTGAGTCTATAACACTTTTTACCATATCTCACACACACTCTATTTTTCTATTTATACTTTTACACAAAAAATATTTATTAGTTATTCTGTTTCTTCGGGCGGTGACTCCTGGATTCTAAAGTCAGGATCTAAAGGTTGCGACTCTCTGTATCTAATGATAGAACTATTCAGGTTTTGACTCCCTTTATCTAAAGTTAGATTGTAAGGGTTGGGACTCCCCATAGAAAAGTTAGTGTCGGGGTTATACCTCCACTAGAAAATTATTTTATAATTAGGTTATGATTCACCCTTAAAAATTGTTTTTAGTGCACACGTATCTCTTGCCGAGTAGAGAGGTATAAAAGTAGAAGTAGACCCACTTTGGACTGAACTACTATAAAAAACATCATTATGTTATTTAATTTTTCCACAGATAATTAACCTTAATAATTAAATTTGATAATTAATTTAATTAATCAATTTATTTGTTTAAAATTTAAATCTGGTCTATTCACCTTTTCTAGACCACCTTATATTACCCTATCCGACCTAACAATTAGTATTAGAGGGTAATCCTTTTTATAATTGATTTGCTCTATTTTTTTACTTCTAATACCTAACAATTGGTATCCTATGGAAATTATTTTTATAATTGATTAGCTCTGTTATTCTTTTTTTGATACCTTTCAATTTTTATTGAAAGATTTTTCCTTTTAGAATTATCAAATCCCTCTATAAATTCTGCTTTGATTTTATTTGTGCTAACATTTTCCTAGACCACATAGTCTGAGGATAAGATATTATAAGATGATAGGATTGAACCTGAATGATGCTTGGATTACTCAAAATCCACCACATTTTGATGGTAATGATTATGACTATTAGAGATATCAAATAGAGGCATACCTCAAACAGTTGATCATTGATCACTAGTCTATCATTTCAAAACAGTAAACACTGCCTAAAGATGACCTAGATACTCTTACCAGAATTGATGCTACTAGATATGTTTTAAATTACAAAGTTTTTAATATTTTATATTGTTCTATTAATATAAATGTTTTTAGTTATGTGTGTACTTGTAATACAACTCATGAAATTTTGAAGGTTCTATCAGTCACTCACTTTGGCTCTGACAAATTGATCCAAACCAAGCTTGTAATTCTTCGTACTGAGTACCAAGACTTCAAGATGGATGAAGATGAAATAGTTAACCAAATGTTCCAAAGATTCACAAGCATTGTGAATGGAATGAATTCACTTGGAGAAGCTCTAGAAAACCCAATACTTTTTGAAATAGTCCTATGATCCTTACCAAAGAAATGGAATGCCAAGAAGGTTTCTTGTGATGAAAGAAATAATTTCAAAGAGTACACATTTGATGGATTGATTGGATCAATACTTTAGTATTAATTAGAACTAAATAACATAGCTACTGAGGAGAAAATAAAAAGAAAAGGTGTAGATTTTAAATTTTTGAATTCTGTTTCTACTGACTCTTTTGATTCTGATCTATAGGATTGTGAAAAATAAGTTATGGCTCAGATTGTTACTGGGTTTTACAAAATAATGAAAAAAGGATTCAAGAATTAGTTTAGAAGAAACCATCAAAAAGAAAAATACAAGGGAGATAAGAAAGGTGATATCAAATATTATGATTTATATGTAACTTATTATGAGTGTAGGAATAAAGGGAATATCAAACCTGATTGTCCTAAACAAAATAATAAATACTAATAAAAAATAAGGAAAAAAGGCATTGACCACTAGTTGGAGTTGTATAGAAGGATCTAATTCCAGTGAACAATATGGAAATGAAAAAAATAAACTAACTTTTGCTTTATGAAATCACTAGACATGGTTAGTAATTATTGTTTTTATTATGAATATTCTGATTCTGAAAACCCCAATGTTTTTCAATTAATTAAATAAATTGAAATATTAAGAAAAGATATTTTAAAATTTAATGATTTATATAATAAGATTAAAGAAAGCAATGAGAAACTTGTTTCTATAAATAAAATACTTTTTAACTAGAATGAAAAAATAAGTAGCACTGCTTCTAATTCTTATTCAAAAGTTTATGAAAATTTGAAATCTATTCAAGATTTGAATTAAAATTTTAAAAATAAAGTTGAATGTATTAAAAAAAGTTTATCTTCTTTTATTCAAGGTCATGAAAAATAAAATGAGATGATGTCTTTGAAAAAAACTAATAAAAATAAATATGGATTTGGCTATGACATAAAATTACCCCAAATATATAAAAATCATTTTGTTAAAAGTAAAAATGGTTGTACTTCTACTGTTACTTGTTTTAAATGTGTCATCAAAGGTCATTATGAAAATGAATGTTCTCTTAGTTTTAAGAAATCCTTGGGATATACAAAAACTAATATTTCTAAATCCTTATTATCTAGAATACCTTACAATACATGTTTAAATTCTATATGGATACCTAAAAATTGTATAACTAATCCCGTTGGACCTAAAGTAGCTTGGGTAAAAAAATTTTCAAGTAATTGAGTTGTTAGAAAAAATGCATTGGATGTCTCAAGAAGGACATATAGTACATGGAAATTGGATTCTTTAGGAATATGATTGGATACCCATCAAAGTTTACCACTTACAACACATGTGATGGAGGCACTGTTACTTTTGGAGGCAATTACAAAGGAAAAGTAAAATATTTTGGTAAAGTTGGTTTTTAAAATTCTAATTTTATTTCTAAAGTTTTATATGTTGAAGATTTAAATTTTTTTAATTATTATGTCACAATTATGTGATGATAAAATGGACGTTAAACTTAAAAATGATAAATGTTTAGTTTTTAAAGATGATTCTTTATTATTTTATGCTAATAGAAAAGATAATATTTATACTGTTGATTTTTATAAACTAATTATTCAACATGTAAAGTGTTTGAATGCTATAAAAAATCACAAAATCCTTTGGCATAGATTATTAGGTCATTTTATTTTTAGATTATTTTATAAGATCTCAGAACATGAAAATTTATTAGAACTTCCTTCCTTGAAAAAACAACAACTTCATGTTTGTGACGCTTGTATAAAAGGGAAGCAACCCAAAATTTCTTTTAGACCCATTAATCAGATAAGTACTAATAGACCTTTACAGTTAGTACATCTTGATTTATTTGGCCCCACTCAAATTTCTATCCTTGGTGGAAAGAAATATACCTTAGTTATTGTTGATGATTATAGTAGATTTACTTGGGTATACTTTCTTGCCTATAAAAATGATACTTTTTCTAGATTTACTATTTTTTTAATTTAGTTCAAAATGAAAAAGGATGTATGATTATTTCTATTCATAGTGATAGGGAAGGTGAATTTTATAATTTATATTTTAAAAATTTTTGTGAAAGGAACAGATATTTTCATAATTTTTCTTCTCATAAAACACCATAACAGAATGGTGTTATAGAATAGAAAAATAGAACTCTTATTGAAATGTCTTGAACTATGATCAGTAAATATAATTTTTCTAGATATTTTTGGGTGGATGATATTTTTGCTACATATTATATTTCAAATAGAATTCTCATAAGATATTTATTAAAGAAAACTTCTTATGAATTATTCAAAAATAAAAATCCTAAAGTTGGTTACTTTAGAGTTTTTGGTTGTAAAGTTTTTATTTTAAATTCAAAGTATTAATTAGATAAATTTGATGCTAAGAGTGATGAAGGTATTTTTATTGGTTATTATAATAATATCAATCTTATAGAGTTTATAATAAAAGAACTATGATTATTAAATAATCTGTTCATGTTATGTTTGATAAAAATAATGTTAAATTAAATTCTATTTCTCATGTTATTGATGTTGAGTTTAGAGATTTTAATTTTAGTGAATAAATTACTCAAGATAAGAATAAATCAATTGAGGGGGAGCGTAATACTTCTCAACAAGATCCAATATCTTGGATGATTCACAAAGATCATCCTGTTGAAAATGTAATTGGCAATGTTGATTTTGGTGTTAAAACCAAAAATTCGATTTTAAATTAGTATGCCAATTTTGCTTTTATTTATGATTTTTTCTTATTAATTTTAATTATTATTTAAAATATTCAA
Organism: Viscum album; assembly: GCA_963277665.1. Lineage (NCBI taxonomy): Eukaryota > Viridiplantae > Streptophyta > Magnoliopsida > Santalales > Viscaceae > Viscum > Viscum album. The sequence goes on from OY728131.1 coordinate 1,246,695,485, forward strand.
ACTATATTGTTGTTATGAAAGTTTAATTAAATTATTTTATTAAAAATAATGTTTATACATTAGTAGAATTACCTGAGGATAAGTAGGTAATTGGAACTAAGTGGATCTTTAGAAACAAGCTGGATGAATCTGGAAAAATTTTCAAAAATAAATCAAGGATTGTTGCTCAAGGATACTCTTAAGAAGAAGGTATAGAATTTCAATATTATTTTCACCTATTTAAAAGTTATATGTAATTATAATTTTGTATTATTTTTCTTGTTTTCAAAGTTATAAATTATATCAAATGGATGTAAAAAGTGCTTTCTTAAATGGTTTTATAACTGGAGAAGTTTATATTTATCAACCCCTATTTTTTAAAGTGAAAAATCTCTTAACCATGATTTTAATTTATTTAAATATTTTTATAGTCTCAAGCATGCACCACATGCTTGGTATGAAAGGATTTATTTATTTTTATTCAATAATGGTTTTAAGAAATGAAATTTTGATCCAACACATTTTATTAAAAGAAATTTTGATGATATTTTAATTGTTCAAATTTATGTTGATGATATCGTTTTTGGATCATCTAGTAAAATAATATTTTATGAATTTTCTTCTTTTATGTATTCTGAATTTGATATAAGTTTAATAGGAGAATTAAAGTTATTTCTTAGACTTCAAATTTTTCAAATAAAAGATGAAATTTTTATTAATCAATTTAAGTATTCTAAATAATTAGTTAAAAGATTTGGTCTTTATTCTTATAAATCTATGAAAAATCTTATGGATACTAACTATAAATTAGATATTGATACATCTGGTAAATCTGTTGATTTTAATGTTTATAGAGGCATGATAGGTATCTTGTTATATTTAACTACATCTAGTCCCAACTTCATTTTTAGTGTTTTTTATGTGATATATTTCAAGAAGATCCTAAACAAAAGTCATATTAAAGATTTCAAAATAATAATTAGATATGTTAAAGGAACTTTTTATTTTGGTTTATTTTTTCCAAAATATAAATATTTTTATTTAATATCTTTTTCTGATTATGATTTTGGAGGATTTAGAATTGATAGAAAAATCACATTAGGTATGTTTCATTTTATAGGAAAAAGTTTAACTTCCTAGTCATCTAAGTAGAAATTATCTATTTATTTATCTACCGTATAAGCTGAGTATATCTCTGATTCTAGTAATTATGCTCAAAGTTTATAGATTAAGAAAAAATTATGTGATTTCACTGTTTATCTTGATAAATTTCTTATTTATTGTGATAATACTTCTACAATTTCTATTTCTAAAAACCATTTACAAAATTATAGAACAAATCATATTGATCTTAGATTTCATTTTATTAGAGATCATGTGAACAAGGGTGATATTGTTTTAAAATTTATACCTTCTAAAAATTAGTTAGAAGATATTTTTACAAATACTTTAGACTCTTCTCAGTTTGAAAAAAATTAAATTTGAACTTTTTATGTTGGAATTTTAATTTTTTTATTACTGCATTTGTTTAGGGGGAGTTTTTTTTTCACTTTTTGTTTATTTACAAAAAGGGGGAGAGATATATTGGGAAAAAATGAGGAGAAATAATTGGGGAGAAATAAATTGGTTTTAAATATTTTTAAAATTGGTTTTAATTATTCAAAATTTTTGGTTTTATAATCAAACAAAAAGGGGGAGATTATTTGTGCATGTGTATCCTATTTTGTTTGATTACTCGTTTGATTACATGTGTTTTTTTATTTAAAAAACTTTTTGTATTTTGATTATTTCATAAAATATAGTGCATGGAGTTTTGTGATTATTATCACATTGGATAGATAATATATTTATTTATATTTAATTTGTTTATAAATAAGTCTTAAAATTCATTTTTATTACTCTAAAAATTTAATTACGTTACTGCTACAATTTTATAAACTCTAAAATTTTCTATTTTAAAATATTTATGTATTTATTTTACTGAAACTTATATAGATATTGGATTTGAATGAACCTTAATTTTATATAAATAAAACATGTTTATCTTGATTTCATTAGTTTACATTAAAGTATAAAAAGGTCAATTGAATGGTGATTAAAATGTTTTAAATTATGATTTGATTTTTTAGAACTGCTGTTTTTTGAGAATGTTGTTACTTCTATTTTTTGATGATATTTGTAATACTAGATGACCATTTTATTTGATTCTTGATTATTTGGAAAGATAATTAGTTTTTCTACAAATAAGTATTCTTGACCTAAGTCTTAATTTACTGTTTAGAGCCCTTAAAAATTTGTTTTATGTTTGTTAAAGTATGCTATTTAGTTTTTTCACAAAGTATGGGCAAACCTACTTTCACAATAGTGAAAAGTATGGTTCATCAACCCTACGTTAATGTTCATCATGTCTATGCTACATTACTGTTCATCATCCCTATGCTACATTAATTTTAATTTCAAAAAGTATGGTTCATAAACCCTATGTTACTATTCATCATCCCCATGCTACGTTACTATTCATACCCTACATTACGTCACTATTCATTCCTAAAGTTACTATTCATTCTATGCGCTTTTATTGAAAATTGATTTTCTGTATATATATAGGTTATTTTCAAAGGTTTTTCTACTGGATAAATTCTCATTAAATCTAATGATTTTTATCAAAGATATTTTAATTTTTTTGGTGCTATATTTATAGAGAAAAATTAATAAATTATTTAAAAATCTTTTTCTAATTAATTCGGTGGTTTCAAGATTATTTAAATTAATTTTTTTTGAATTTACTTTTGGTTTTTTCTATTACTTTCTAGGAACTATTTTGACAAAATTTAAATTGGTTTGAATGGATTTAAGTTGGAGTTTTAAATATTTCAACACTGCTATTATTCTGGATATATTTTTGGAAGATTTATTCAAATTATTTTAAATTATTTTTAAGATTTATTCTACAGGAATAAAGAGGAAACAATGCTGCATATTTTACGGAGATATTTATGAACACTCTTAACTCAAATTATTTTGAAAATTATAAGGAAGTAGAGCTGTTTTAACTACTTAATATCTACTCTCTCTATATATTTCTCTTTAACAGTTTAAAAAAATACAGCTAGATTAAAATTGAAAGATACACATTAACATTTTTGATACTATATTTTTTCAAAGAGAAAGTGCTGTGAACTTTGAATCTACTATGAATTTGTAACATCCTATGACACTCTATTTCATCACCTACATGATCTCTCAAGTACTAAATATTTTCTGTTCTGACTACAATTACCTTGACAAGATGTGATGATCAAATCCTCAATAACTAGTACCTGTGCTTTAATTTTTTATCTTCTCTTGTCTGGTTCTGATTCTGTAACAATTTTTCCCATATCTCACACACACTCTATTTTTCTATTTATTCTTTTACACACAAAATCATTATTTGTTATTATGTTTCTTTGGGTTGTGACTCCTGGATTCTAAAGTCAGGATCTAAGGTTTTTGAATCCCTGTATCTAAAGTCATGAGTGTTTGGGTTGTGACTCCCATTATCTAAAGTCAGGTTGTAAGGGTTATGACTCCCCATACAAAAGTCAGTGATGTGGTTATACCTCCACTAGAAAAGTATTTTATAATTGGGTTATGATTCCCCTTTAAAAATCATTTTTAGTGTACATGTATCTCTCACTGAGTAGAGAGGTATAAGAGTAGAAGTAGGCCCACTTTGGACTGAACTAATATAAAAAACATCCATGTGTTATTTACCTTCCGCTTCTAATCAAAATTAATAATTAAATTTGATAATTAATTTAATTAATCAATTTATTTCTTTAAATTTTTAATCTGGACTATTCACCCCCTTCTAGACCATCTTCTATTACCCTATCTGACCAAACAAACACCCCTAGGATATCCCACAAAATACACCTGACTACCCCAGGTTCCAACTTATTAGTTCTATTATGAGAATAAAATGTACAACCAAAGACTCAAAGGTGTCCTAAACTAGAGGGCCTACTTTTCCACATTTCTTTAGGCACTATAAAACTGGTAGTAGTAGAGGGGAAATGATTAATCAAGTATACTATCATAATGGAAGCTTCTTCCGAAAAGGACCAAGGAAAACCCAAGTGTGAGAGCATGCATATCTCCCTCTCTAGGATGGTCATAATTATACATTCATACAAACCATTATATTGTGGGGTTTCCATAATAGTTTAGTGTCTAGGAACACCTTCAAAATCCCAAAACTCAGTAATTTTACTAGAATAATATTCCAAACCATTATCAGTTATTAGGTTTTTCAATCTCATTTCTATCGTATTTTCAACACTATTTTTACAAATTTTAAATTTTTTAAAAGTATTAGACTTCTGTTTCACTATGTAAATCCAAAATTTCTATGATAAATCAATAATAAAGGTCACAAAGTAATAACCTTCACTATGGGATGTAGTACTAGATCGAACCCACTGATTTGAGTGATCATATTCAAGGGGGTCCCTAGCTTTGTAATTTGACCTTTTAAAATTCACACATTTGGATTTCTAAAAAAAGACCTAAAAAAGGGGAGGTTGTTCAGGGTTATTTTAGTTAAAATAACCTATTTATTTAGTTCATTCAACCCATTAGCACTTACATTCCCAATCCATCTATGCTAAAGTATGGTGTTATCTAGTATTGGGACATTGCTTGCATTTAATTGCTTCAAATATGTTTTGCCATCAAATTTATCCCATTAATGAGTGTTCCTTTAATTATGGCGAGTGATCCATTTGAAATTATAATACTGATAGAGTTAGAACAAAAGGTATAACCCTTCTGGTCAAACACACCTAAGTAAATGAGGTTTTGTTTTAATTCAGGTATTCACTTGACCTAACTTAGAGTTTTCATAGTTCTATCATGAAACTCTAGAGATATAGAACCTATTCCCATGATACAAAAAATCTTTTTATTCCCTAACTACACATCACCAGACTCAACCTAAATCAAATCATAGAAGTATTTTCTATTCATACACATATGGAAAGTGCATCCTAAATCAAGGATCCACTACTCATACATAGTATTTAAACACACATTAACCACATTAATGGTATCAAAGTCCTTATTTAACAACAATGAATGATCATTACTTTACCTAAAATTCTTATTATTATTAGGATAATTTATTTTAATATTACTAGATTGTTTATATTGATAACATTCAATCACCATATTATTTTACTTAGATTGACTTCTTCAATATTGACTATTACCTCTCTATTTACCACCAAAGTTCATTTCTACCCCTAATATTTAGTCATTCAGAACCTCTCTTAAAAGAGCCATGTTTATGAAGATATTTAGATAATAAAAATTATTTTACCTCTTCAAGAACAATAGTATACATACCGTACATGATTTAATCCTTAAAAAATTTATACAAATTATCTAATTATTTTAACAAAATAATCTCAAGGCCTTTATCATTTAACTTAACATTTATATTTTATAGATCCAAATAAATCTTATTAAATCTTTTATCTGTTTCCTAATTGTATTTTCAAGGTGTATTTTGAAAATTTAATATTTCATTTTCTAATATAACCTTCCAACCAAATATTTATTCTTATATTGAGTTTCAAGTTTAGTCCAAATTTTAGCAACATTAGACTCATAAATGATATATCAAAGAACCTTATCAATAAAAGATAAAAAAAATCATACTATGGGATTTATGAAGGATATTAGAAGGCACGTTGATATAGGTAAAAATGGAATCTACATCATCAAATATGGTGGTGAATTTATTTTTTGGACTATAGTGAAGATTAAGAAGATCACTGTTATCCAAAAGTCTACTCATCTTGATTTTCTATAGGTTAAAATTATTTCCCCCATCAAAATTATCTATTTCAAACTTCACCAAACCTATTTTTATAAATCATAGTGATATGATACTAATTGTATAATCTATTTTTATTTGATAGTTCTTATCCAAATACTAAGGAGTCACTGAATTATAATGTTGGTTATGATTTGAGAAGATAAATTGTTATGATTATGAAAATAAAAATAAAATTCAATAAAAATAATATAAATGATCACATTTTAAGAAAAAAATAAAGGGACACAATATTTTATTGTGATTTTTTTCTCGTTGGAGCTATGTGTAAGGTAAGAACACCTACTATGTCCTTATTATACAAAAGGAAATAAACTAGATTACAATGGAGTCAATGTAGTAAATAACCAAAGAACCCATTTTAGGAAAATAACCTAGCATACCCAAGTGGTGGTGATCAATCTCACGGTGAGAAGCTAACATCTTTCCTTATTGGATGAACACACACTTCAAACACAAATATAAAAGGACACATCTATTATACAATGAACAAAACCAAGAAATAAAAGTAAACTTTTATACAGTGCTAGGTATGAACTGATTATAGTTGAAGATGATGGATCTGTAGCCTATGAACCATCTTCATTCAACGTGGTTGGCTTGCTCCAAGGGATGAATTAAAATCCCCAAATGTCCACAAGGGTTTTTATTAAGGACTAAGTAGTGAGGAATAAGGTTTCAAACTCATAAGGAATGATGATACGGTCTCAAATCAAGGTTCTCCTACATATCCCCACTTGGTTCCTTTCTCGAAAAGCATAATCTCTCACTCAGACTTTATCTCTAAAATAAACTAGACTCAATCCCCCTCATAAGTTAATGGGAAGAAGTCATGATTATTGGTTGGTGAATAAATTTATTTTCAAATCATTTTGATGTGATTGAAGGAGTGTGGATGATGAGGACCAAACCTGCAATTCAATGGTTCAACCACATAACGAATTATCATACACCCAACCACAATTGATAGGCCATAAAGGTTATGGAACATATTGAGCCAATCTTTGAGGGAAAACAAGAATATTTAGGAAAAACAAAACAGTCTCCTATTGTATTTTCAATCAAGATAATTTATGATAAGAATAATTTAACTACCACCATCCATTGTTACACCAACTAGGATAGCAATGAAGAGGAGTGACCCTTGAAGTTCGCATTCAATAATCCCTGGGTTAACGACTGACAATAAGGGTATAAAACATATGATGGGTGGAATTACCCTCATATATAAGTTATGATAAAGATATAAGATTAAAACCAAAAATCAAAATCACATTATATAAATAACCAATATCCCAAAATAAATAAATACTACAATGCATGTCTTGTCATACAAAATAAAACTCCAAAATAAAATCTAAAAAACTCCTAAGTAGTAACTCCAATGAAAAATATCCACTCTAAGCTAGTATGGCCCTTATTATTCACCAAAGGCCTTCTAATAACCTGATATATATATATATATATATAGGGGTGATCAAAACATGTATACTCAGTAGGATCCTACCCAGGACCCTCGTGCAAATGTGAGAAAAGCATACTAATGCTCCAGTGAGTAAAAAATAAAACCAACTGTACTAATTAGGTAAACTACCCATTTATATCCTAAAAAAGGTTCACTCACCATGTATCACATCCAAGTATAATAAAATAATATCATAATAATATAATCATAGGTTCCCCACAACCACTTCCCCATTGATTTTCCGCTCTCATACCCCAATGTCAAATGTATTTTGCTCCCATCCTTTCCTACCTGATATGGGTTTTGTAACAACCCTACCTATCTCACAAGGCCCAACATCTCATGTTGTCATTAAGGAAACCCACATACCACATTATCACATAATTACCACATCACATCTATATTTATCACCTTAAAAACAAATTATTATTATATCATGAATATAAAGGAAATAAACCTAATTCTCCCCTCCTACCATTCATAAACCCCACTATATATCCATTATACCCTCATCATCACATCATTAGGTACCCTACATTCCACTCCAACACCATGCATGATCATACCAACCTCAAGCCATCACAACTAGTCTACTACCAATAGGAGAGTGGGGAAGAACAAGAAGTCAACCATCTACCCTCACTAACCTGAATGTTGGAAAAAATACTTGGAACCAAAACATTTGGCATCAATATAAAATGCTCAAATAAGGTGGGATGTGTTTAGAAATACCAATAAAATACATTAATAAATAGTCACTGATATATCCCGACCTAGGGGTGTACAAAAAAATACTTAAAAATACTCATTACCACATCACATCTATATTTATCATTACTACCCATCCACAAACATCACTGCCTATACAACACAAACCAACCAATAACCAAACAAAATAGCTATAACAACCAACCATAATTGTACTTTTTTTCATTCATTTAACAAAACATAAATTTCCATTCACCAACCAATATTATGTTTATTAAGCAATTTATTACCTATATTTAATGATAAAACACTGTCAAAAATCACCCATATTTATTCCTTCAATTATTCAATCACTACAAATATTAATATTCAAATTATAATTTGCATCTATTTATTTCATCCTTACCACTTTATAGATTAAATAAGTATCCCACCATTAAATTTATTCCAACCACTTCCCATTTTTCATATTTACTAATTCCATCCCATACCATACTATCGGGCATCACCAATAACCCACACATTATATACCAACCACATCATATTTCATAAACCACCCATTATGGAAACCACTATACCACAACTAGCCTCACCTCCAAAAATCATCCACAACACTTATCATCACAATATATTACCATAAACACATCACATATTAAAACACTAGCCACATAGTTGCAAAAAACCATCATATTTCCAAACATATACACTACATGGGCCAATATCAACATAGCTCAAGTCCTGAATATTCAAAAAACCCATTTAGTTACCAAATTCACTTATTAATTAATTATTCCAAGTGATTACAACATTTAAATAAAATTATATTTCATGAAAATAGTTCACAACATTTAAACATGGTATCAAGTAATATTTCAATGGAAATCAATTTACAACAATAAAGAGGGGTTCATATCAATAACCAAAAATGCATAATATTTATTCATTTTAAATAAAGGGGTTTAGTTATCATAAAATATTTAGGTGTACACCACACTTTATCCTATTATATTCTCTATCCCTTGTTCATCATATTATTATTTAATTTTTCAAGACTTTATTTTAATATATATATATATACACACACACACACACATATATATATATATATAATAGAACCAAAATAACATGAAAATAATATAGGAATATAGATAAAATACTTGTGCATCACTTCCCTACCCACAATATCATTTTCAGTTTATTTTATCTTCTTTAAGTTGAATCATTCTAATTACACAGTGAAAAAAAATCAAGGTAGTCTAACAATTTGAACAAAATAAAATAGAGAAGGTATTGAATCCCCTTCCTTGATTCAAGAGAAATAATCTAATGATTCAAGGAGTTAGAATCCTAAAAATATGTGGCTGGAGGATAGTGAGAAGCCTAAGAGTAGCTAGGAGTTCAAGACAAGAGATATAAAATTGAACCAAGGATGTTCCAACCACATATTTATATAAGGCTTCAAAGTCATCCACTATAGTTTAGTGAATCTCACTATGCCTATGGTGTTTTCAGTCAAAGGGGAGATTCAGAAACTCAACATTTGAATTGGCCTATCCCCACCATTTTATACACATTTTAAATTATATTTTAAATCACCATTGATTACCACTATGTCCACTACAACATAGGAAAAAAATACCTCACTATTTTGACCCACCATGCTAAGGCCTATAGTGTAGAGAACCATTGCTCACTGTTTCCTCATCCCTCACATGTAATTCAATGTCTCTTTAACTTCTAACTCCAATCACCGCTAAACCCATAAAAATGGACAAACGAGGGTATTTAAGCAGTCTCTATTTCACACATGTGTATTTTTTATGAATAATAGATTCCAAAATGGCCACCATGGTTGTTTTATCACCTATGGTTCACCCCAACACTAAGAGGCCAACCCTAACTTTACAAAAGACCAAATATACGACCCTCATATAGCCAACAATACCCTTACATGAGAATTAATGTCACACAAGATAGGTTATACCTTTATGAATCATAATGAAACCTCAACTAACCTTTACACAAAGGCCAACACAGTTTTGAAAGTGGCCACCATGGGAATTTTACTCATCGTGGTGCACCAAGTTCCACATGACTAAATCCAAAATCATCACCCTTATAAAATTCTTAGTCAAAATTTCATTCCCCATACTCATAGTTCCAATGATCTAAAATGATAAACACCACACCAATTTCCACTATATAGTGGCCCTCAATATGTCCAAACTCATCTCTATCCTCTATAACACCTCTGAAATCCCTTTTGATTCCCCCTGAAAACCCAGAAAATCAAAGGGAGGGATCTAAAAATTTAATTCCTTATATAAAATACCTCTCAAACTATTATCATCATCAAGAATAAAACAAAATTTGGGAAGTAAGGAAAAGGGGAAGGTACAAACAACCACCCCATCATATACCTCTTATAAATATTGATATAAACAAAAAATGATCACCAACTAAGAAAAATGGGTGTTGATGCCCACAAAATGAGCATCAACAAGTCTAGAATTGAAGAAATTCCCGAATCATGGGTATTATTATCTATATAAAACAAAAAAAGGAGTATAATGAAGTCTGGTCAGCTGAATCATGTAGATCGTGTAACCCCCACAAGGAAACATGATCACATAACCTTGGGAGGGTCATGCAAATAGGTCATGCACTACACATGGTCTGTTTATGATCACATGAATCCTATCTGACAAACCTTCCTGTTCTTGCGAAGGTGTCTAGAAAAGTGCTGATGATCATATGAAGGATTCCAGATGAGTTCCTCCTATCATGAGACTTGTCAATCAATAGATACCTAAAAATAATAGAAATAACTTTATAAAAAAAGGCAAAAAAAGACCTAAGACTCATGTGATTGAAATTTACACAAGACCCTACAGACCCCCCCTAGAAACATGCCAACCTTGTCACATGATAACATGTTGGTGTGACACCTTCATCATGTAAATGAACTTAGACATTTCTATTCAATCATGTGATTCCCCTTCATCACCATAGACAAGAGGGGAAACTTCCCATGATAAGACTCACATGCTATCACAATATCCAAAATTGATTATGTGATGCACCATAGAAAAGAAGGAAGAATTTCTATAATAAGTCTCTCACACCATTGCGAGATCCATTATTTATCATGAGATACCCTAATAGAAAACCAATAGGAAAAGGCCAGAGGTCTTATAAAATAGAGGATAAAAGTTTGGAAAAGGAGGAAGCCTCTCACAAAAGTAGGGTAAACTAATTTTCATGTGAAAGGGAGTATTCACCTTGTGTGATCACCATTTATCACATAAAGGACCTTTGGCATGTCAACCTGATCTCATGGAGGCTCCCCTTGAAAAGCTATCTTGATCTCATAAGAGACCCCCAACAAGACATTTTAGTCTCACAAAGGACCCTAGAAAAGTATTCTTCAATCACACAAAATAATTTCCATAGGGGTATTGATATCATAAATACTATCAGATATGTAGGCTCAATGGTTCAAAGACCATTTGAAGTGTCAATATGATTATGAAAAATCCCTTTGATAAGACACAAGTACAATAAATATGGTGATAACAGAGTGACCTTCTAGTCACTAATCCTCATGTGACACCATGAATGAAAAATGACAAGATCATTCATATCACATGATACAATACTACCTACATTGACTCTAGATCATATATACGACACACACACACACACACCGTGAAAGGCAGATATAAACAGGGAGGTGAGGCCTATAAAACCACTCCCCTCAGTACAAAAAATGACATGAAGACTACTACACACATGGGAGCACAGAAGAGTTGAATTTTTGGAGTGGGAATTAACACGATCACAAGATTATTCCACCAGATCAAACATGGGAAACAACCTAATGGATCACATGACATGAATATGTTCTTCACATGATCACCCTATAGATCATGTGAAGGAATTACAGTGGGACAACCAGATTATGAAAAATGGATTATTCATGTTGACTTGGTCACAAAAATCTAAACAAGATAATTCTTGATGAACCTTGAAGCACATATTCAATAAATACTAAAATGAACAAAATAATTATATGAAGATAGATACACTAAATTTCATGCAAAGGCATCATACGCTTCGCATGACCTATCTAGATCATGAGACATCCCCAGGACATGTCACCAAATTCTTTAAAAGTCCTTAAGATATATTTTTAAAGTCTTGAAAAGTTCTCTAAACATGTCTCTAAAGTCTTGATAAGTTCTTTGGACATTCCTCCCAAGTCTTGAAAATTTCTCAAGACATATTTCCTAAGTCTTATGAAGTCCTCCAGACATATCAGCCAAGTCATGTGATAGCCTTACAACATGTCATCCTTGATCATGAAACACACTTGGATATGTCATCCTTGATCATGAAAAGGTCATCAACCGTGTCAATTAAGTCATTTGATAGTCATCCAGACATGCCATCCAGATCATATGATCTCGTATGGTCATGTAATCTGAGTCATATGAAGCCCTCCGAACATGTTATCCAGGTCATGAAACATTTTCCATACATGCCATACATATCATGTAACATTCTATGATCAAGTCAATTAGATCATGTGATTATCATTGGAAATGTCTTCTAGGAAACTAGGACATGTCCAGACATCCTTAAACATGTCATACAAACACCCTAGACATGTTAGATAGACAATTAGGACATGTCAGGTTGACACCTTGGGATATAATAGCCTTGTCCAATATAAATATTTAGGCATACCTAGAACTAAACTATAGGAAATTTTATTCTTGTCCAAAAAGGATATGTAAGACAACTTTCTAGGGCCTAAGATCCAATGGGTATCCACTTCGGTAAAATCCTCCCCCATATCTCAAACACTCTATCCCATGGGACCCAAATTCTCCTATGGGAATATCGTTATTCCACATCCATTAGTGGATTGAGAAGCTAATTGAACTATGAGAACTATAATTCCTACAATAAATAGGTTATGTATAATGCCTTGCTAAATCATGAGATCTATATCAAACACCCCATTTGGGATGCCTGAATGCATAAGTCCTGCATCCATATACAGTGTGTCTAATCGCTTGTTATCCATTGTTTCTCACACTGAGCATGAATCATGTTGTCATAGGGATTTTCAAATATCATATCACTCACATCATAAATATACCCCATCTAGGAAAAACTCAATGTGTAAGCCTCATTTAGTGACATCGTGCAATTTCTCTCATACAAGGTAACTCACCTTGGTAAAAGTACTAGAAGAATTCCTATATGGGTGAACCCTGGTGAAATAACCCCAATGGACCTTAATTATTAGTCACCTCTCATAAATGGGTTGGGGGACATACCAAAATATGATGAATATAATTCCTATTACAAATAGGATATGTATGATGACTTTCTAAGTATCGAGATCCATACCCAATGCCTAAGCGCCCTTATACATTTCCTTTTCATGTGATGTTAAAATTCACACATCAAATGAAATATGTGGGTTTTTATTCCTATTATACATGTATTATATGTTATAAATAAATTATTAAATCCTTTAGGAAGAATAAAATTAGAAATTTATATGTTCTCAAACTACACTAACTATAAAGGCATATTAAAGTAGAAGTATGAGGTCAATCCCATAGAGAACAGGGAACACATCAGTGAAAACTCTTGACCAAAGGTTGGGTCATCCTGATTTCAGTTTATTTTATTTAAAATAATTAAATTAAATGGGTTTAAATCAAGAAATAGAAAAGGGATAAGGGTTAATTTTAGAGTTTAGGAAAAAAATATTCCTAAATTTAGCTTGGGATAGACCTATGTATTAGGATATGAAGTGGTGAAAAGGTTACCAATTGCTTTTTGTCCAAATAATTGGATCTATCTTAGATGAAATTATTATTTGGTCCAAATATAGTCAACAAACTAGGTGTAGGAAGTTTAAATTATAGGCAGAAAGTATCACAAGATATTGGTCTTAGCTTACTCAACTCCAATTAGCTTAGTGTCCTTTGATTACACCTCCCATGGTCATGGATTATGAAAAATAATTATATTAACAATTTTTTAAACCTAATTACAATACATAACATTACCAAGTTTCAATTTAGAGATTTATTTTGTTAAAATCCACCCTTTATATCAACCCTAACCCTAATCAGATTAGTTGCGCATGATGGCATTAAAAAAAATAAAGTAAATATATGGAAATATGATCAAAATGATAAATAAAAAATAAAAAATAAATGAATCCACAAATAAAATAATAAAAAATAAATTTAAAACTAATTTGAATGAAGAAACAATGAAGAGAGCAATGTAAATTGAAATTTCATGAAAAACAGGATTGGATTCAGATGTTGGAACAACAAAAAATAAATTAAACAGTCTAAAAATCAAGATCAATAACAAAGGAATTATCAAAATAATAAAATAAAGTAATATAAATAGATAGGAAAGAAAAAAATAGAAAATAAATGAAGAATAAAAAAGGAAAATAAGTTTGGTTTCTGGAACTCTCCCAGTTTGTTATAGGTGATCTCATATTTAAAGAGCCCAAAGTTACATGAAATTTATATTTTTAATGCTTTTAAAATCTTTTAATTGGATTATTTATTGAGACTTTCATGTCATACAAGTGGATTTCACACCATGTATTTCATATCCGCAAAGATCTTTGAAAATTTTGGATTATGTAGATTTCATGGATTATATCTTTAGCAGGATTAAAAATTCAAACTTTTCTCATTATTCACTAAGCTCAGATCATATATCTCATCAGGTTTGAAATTTTAGTCTTTCATGACAAGTAATCTAGATTAACTTTTTTCACTTCATTCACACCTTGTACTTTGGATTCACAGGATGGCCTTCAACTCATAGGTTCTCTGATTGAGGAATAAATGTCATGCACTTTGGATACCTGATGCGTGATGTTTGATTTTATTATTTCACAGTATTCCTCTAATTATTTGATCTATTTGAATCATTTTTAATAATTGATTCATATTCATTTTCGAGTGCCACGCCGCGACGCAAAGAATCAAGGCACGAAGTTACAATCTCCTTTATATTGTTAAAAAAAAATAATTGGCATGAATATCATTCTCAATAAATAAAAATTCAACCAAAATGAATATAAAAACACATGAATATAAAAAATAAAAAATAAATATATCAAAAGAATATGTAGGATCCCTCATAATGGTCTAATCCCATCCTTGAAATATCAATCACCTCCTTGGATATCAGTAAACTCCATAGTTCTTGGTTGTATGGATTAAAAATATAAGCGGCCTACCCATTTCTAGGTAATGATGGGAAAATGGATGAAGAGACTCAAACATATATATATGGTTTCATTAATAGAACCCCCTAACACAAAAAAGGATTTAACACCTGATCATTTCATTAGGGTAACCAGTCCCGTATTGGTATTAGGAAGATATTATTTAACATATCTTAAATCTATGAGAGAGTCCCATAATATGAAATAATTCCCCCCTAAAGAGTGTAATGATACCAACCTCCCATCTTATTGACCAATGTGAGTTAAAAAGTTTCATTTAGTCTAAAACCCTAAATGACTTCCTACCTTTGGAAAGTTAGTATGTTCCTTATTATAGATTTGGGATCCATTGGTATTTTCTAAGAATTGAACATAGTGAATTGGGTGTAGGTGATTGTATAACCATAATTGAACCCCCACAATCAATGCTCAAAAGGAAACAAAAATGGTAGACCTGTTATGAATAAATGTAATGATATAATAATTGAATCATTATATGTGTCAGATACCTTATCTCTTAAACCTAGGGATCACACATTTTTGATTGAAATAAAAATGGTGAACCCAATGTGAAATATTTCAAATGATGAAAATGATTAGATCATCATGCATTGTGCCATTTAATTTTGTGTCTCCTATGAAAATGAAAATTATACACTCGAAGTGAAATCCTATATAACCAGGGTTCTCATGAAACAAGTTCATTCTTACTATGAAAAGTCCACATGATAAAAATAGAAAAAACAAGGAATAATAAAGAACAATTGTGGTACCTATGCATATATGATTGATCATGTTTCACACTTGAGATGATGAATTGATCAAAAACCTTATTCCTTATTGTCTTTGTGACACCAAATACTGCTCTTACAAACAACACCTTGACCAGAAGGATATAAGATATCACATGAAATGAATATGTGCTTCACGTTATCGACCTATAGATCATGCAAAAGACTTATGATGGGATAACCAGATTATATGAAGGAGTTTCTTCATGTCTACTTGGTCACATGAAATCTAAACAATCCAATACTTAACAAACCTTAAGGCACATATTAAATAAATACTAAAAATGATTGAAGACTTATGTGAAGATGGATACGATAAATTTCATGAAAAGGAATCATGAACTTTTCATGACTTATCTAGATAATGAAACAACACCAAGACTTGTTACCCAAGTCTTTATAAATCCTGTAGACATATCTCTCAAGTCTTGTGAAATCTTCTAGAAATGTCACTCAAGTCTTGATAAGTCCTTTGGACATGATGGCCAAGTCTTGTGAAGTCCTCAAGACATATCTTCCAAGTCTTGTGAAGTCCTCAAAACATGTTATCCAAGTCACATGATAGCCTTCCATAATTTTATCCTTGATTAAAAAACACCCTTGGATATGCCATCCTTGATCATTAAAAGGCCCTCGAGCATGCCAATTGAGTCATATAATGGTCCTCCAGACATGCCATCCAGATCATACGATGTCCTCCAGGCATGTTATCCAAGTCATGAGAATCCCTACAGACATGTCATCGAGGTCATGAAATGTCCTAAAAACATGCTATCCAGATCTTATGACATCCTCTAGACAAGTCAATTGGATCATATAGTTATCTTTGGACATGTCCTCTAGGAAACTGAGACATGTACGAACATCCTCAGACATGTCAGATAGACCCCCCCAGACATGTCAAGCATACAATCAAGACATGTCAAGTAGACACCCCAGGACATGATAAACTTGTCCAGTATACATATTCAAGCATAACCCAAACTGAACTATTGAAAATCTAATTCCTATCCAAACATGATATGTAGGATTCCTTCCTAAGGCTCAGGATACAATGGGCATCCAATTCAATGTAATTCTCCCATATCTCAATCACTCTAGCCTATGGGACCCAAACATTCATGTGGAACTATCATTCTTCCACATCCATCATCGGATTGAGAAGCCAATTGATCTATGATAATTCTAATTATTACTATAAACATGATACATATTATTACTTATTAAGGCCCAAGATCCATTTCAAACACCCCATTAGGGTCTCCCCAGTGCGTAAGTACCACATCCATATGTAGTGGTTCTGATCTATTGTTATCACTTGTTTCTCACATAGAGCATGGATAATGTGGAATTAGGGATTTGAAATTGTTTGGGAAAACCACCAACATGGTACAATTCTGACCCTTGAGGTCGCACATAAGGGTGTCCAGGAACTAAAGCCAAAAATTCCACCTCGTTTCGGAAAAACTACAGCAAAACAAGTGGCACTCATTTCCACCACCAATCACTTTGGAAGATTATCCATAGAGCATGAAAAGCATGACCTTATATATATGAGGGAAATGAATCAAGGATTTGAATAAGACCCCATTTCAGTTTAGGATCCATAGAGGAGGGCTCCTGTCATCCTCCATCACCAGCGTCATCCCACTGGTGCCCCTCAGTCACCAACTGAGGGCATCGCCCAACACATTTACACCTTGGATGATCATGCATGTGTACCAAGGAAGTAACGTTGAGTGTGTAAAGCTACGGATAAATGGGGGTGGACTCATATACACTATTCTACTAATGAATCCCACCAACATATTTCGGTGGAAGCTAACAGGCATGTTGATATCCTTACCCCCTCGGATCAAGTATGCATGCATATTCTTGTGGAATTCATGGGGATGGCACATATCCCTACCCCCACACATGAAGCCCATTAGAGTATTATGATGGAATAATAAGGATATGTGTGGGATTATATCCCCTCTTCAATTAAGGATATCTTTTATTAAATATTGGAGACTGAAAATGTGAAAGCCTACATTCCTACACACACTTTGATAAAATACCACTACATTATATCAATATATGAAGAACTCCACTGATATATTATGAAAATGGTATAGATATAAGTAAATGCACATATTTACATCTCGATATCCAAAGTAGAACATCACCATGATGAGTATGAATAGGTGGTGACTCTGGAGTAAGTGAACATTCTTTCTCCCATCTAGTAGAATTATTAGCATATTCTGGTAAAGGATGAACCATAGGGCTGGGATCATATCCCCATTCTAATAGGGTATCACCAAGTGAGATCATCACATGCCTTAGTAAAGGCACACATTCTTGTCAAAAAAGACCAATTAAATACTCCAAAGGCACATGATCAGGATCATATCCTCATTTTGACTGGGGATCACTAAGTGAGAGAAGCACATACCTAAAGAAAGGCTCATATTCTTATAAAAAAATACTGGAGACATACTCCAAAGGAACATGATTTGGATCATATCCCCATTCCAACTAGGTATCACCAAGTGAGAGTGGAACATATTTAGGATAGGATCATATTCCTATCAGTGAAGTGATTCGATATAATTCTGTAGCTCATTGAAGCTAGGATCACACCCCTACTTCCACCAATGAAAGAATTCACCAACATCATTTAGAGGCTATACATGAGGAGACTCATAACCCTTCTCTCATTCCATAGGTTTGTTTGAATATTTTGATGGGGAATTAACATTTGAACCATGATCATATCCCCTCTTCATCCAGATTTCACTAGAATATTTTGTTAATAACCCAGATGCAGGTTCATATTCCTATTGATAATACATAATCTCACTGGAATACTCCAGCTTCTTCTCAGTAGTAAGATCATATTCCCACAACACTCAATGGTTATCAACACATTTCGATATCCATCATTGAGAATGTTCATATCCCAACTCAATCCCAAAAGGAAAGTCAACATATTATTTCCATGTCACAGAATGAGGATCATATCCACGATCTTCTCAATGATAATTTCCTTGAGGCTGTTCAATTGATATCCAAAACACCTCAAGGGTCCATTGAATATTCAACCAAAGTATAAAGAAATCATTACCTTGGTATTATTCCTCATGTTAGTGTGGATATGGATCACATAGACTCTACTTCTGACATCCTATGTTGTCAATCTCCCCATGAAAATATCTCCATTGGAAAATTAAATCATCACCTTTATTAGAAACCTCAATATAGAGAGGTTCTCAAAACTTATACACCTTAATATAGAGAGGTTATCAAAATACCAGGGTTAACCACATGTAGTTCCCCATCCACTATCAGTATCACTTCACCATAATCAACAGGTGACTTAGTGAAGGAACCTCTATGGTCTGACTAGGTGGAGGTATATAAATCTGATAAAGATGAATCTGACATGAATATATGGAGAGATTTAGCTGGAAACAACTTCCCAACCATGTTTTGACCCATCACCATTTATGAATATGGTACCCCAGATGATCTACAGAAGAAGTAAATGCCTTACCTATACCAAAATATATGGGAAACCCATCAGCAGTTGAGTTTAGACACCTCCCCTATCTAGGATATGAGGGTCACCTTTAAACCATAAAAACACTCTGTTATCAGCTAGACATGGTTACATTCTCCATAGCCTAGAACCTACAGATGGAAGAGCATGAAAATTGCCTATGTAGTGTTTGTCTTCGTATCATGAAAACTCCCCATCTATTAATTTTCAAAGCCCCATCATATGTACATATCTAAGGATGGGGAAAATATGGAGCATTTCACTTCACTGTGTCCCTAGAATAGAAAAACCCCTGGATACAACATCTTATAATGTCATAGCCTCCGGAGAAATTAAGGGACCGGGTAATGCACATTCCACTTTGTCAATATAATTAAATGCCCCTGATTTAAAGATAAAAAGACATTGCAAATGGAGGTAGAGGGATTCCAAGAGACCTTTAAGCTAGGACCCTTAAAATAATGGGAAAAAATTTCAAACACGAAAGCCAAAGTGGTGGTAAAATTGAAAACTTCCCATAGAAAATAAATCCCATCATGGGATTCCGTTACACCCAACTTATACACAAGCATAATTTCACCAAATTGAATATATTACAATAGAAATTACCATAGAATCCATATGAGAGAGAACCCATCCCATAGGTATGGGGGAATTTTATCACCACCTCCACCCCTTAGGTTATAAATCCCTAAGAATATCTAGGAAATATCAGTGGAAACTAAAAACCAACCCCAACCCACATGGATGGGAATATTTTTATCTCAATCACCATCACCGGGTTCATCACACCATAAGAGGGTCCTAGAGAAATTAACGATGGTTCCAGATCGACCCCATCCCATAGGGCTGTGGGAATTTATCTCTCAATTTCCTTCTCAAGAGCCATTAAATCCTCAACAACAGGATCAATAGTGCCAATAGTGGCCTTGAATTGTTCCTAGACCGTAGGGATGAGAGAAATTTCATCATTATCATTACCTCAGAAGGGATCAGTCTTCTCTAGGTTGGGAGGTAAATATATATGGTCAAAATCCCATCCATTCCCCCCATTGCAAGACAAACCTTTTATATTCAGGGCCCATTCAGAAAACACGAATGAAAACTTTCTGAAGGTCACTATTCAGAAATTGAGATGGGAGGAATCTATGAAAAATGAAATCAAAATCCATAGAGGTCATAAATTGAGATGGTCCAATATGGACAAGGGTTATAGAAATGACCTGATGCAACCCTCGAAGGAGGTGTAATCAGTACAGAATCACCCTATTACATTGAGAGTAATGGGATAAATAACATTTCCAGATACACCTGAATGAATTTCATTACTATCAATGAAATAAATAACGTGTATAAAGATACAAATACAGAAGGATGAAATATATAAAACATACCTTGATAGGAGTGTGACTTGGATGTGCCAACTAAGGTTACAAATACACATAATCAACAGAGGAATCTGAAATTTCCACCCCTGAATAATGAGGTACCACCTCTATAGAGGAACACCAATAAGGATAAATGGAAAGGTGTGACTTCATCCCACTCACCACCCAGAAGATATGAAATTACTTCCAAAGAGGAACGATTGACATAATATGAGAACGAGATGGGAAATCTTAGATAACTCAATGATGATCTACTCAAGGGAAACATTCCCAATGCATATCTTCTTTAGATAAAGATGAATATCCCTCCTTCCACACATCAGGGAAGAGACAATCTACTTTCAAGATTAGTATATGAGTTTTAGGATGAATCCATATCTAGGCAGTAGGTCTATATAAATGATGAATTCTAAGATGATCAAGACTTCCCCCATTATGGTGATATCCTCTCACCTTCTAGGAAGATCATTCAGTCCTATCATGGATACAAAATCAGTAAGATATGAAAACATGACCAAATCATTAATCCCCTCCTACTCTTTATAAATGGGAGGCATCCCAAATAGTGATACCTCTAGAACTGGTCAATACTATTGAATCCCTGGCTGCTTGAATAGAAGCCATGGAAGGGAGGTTCAAACCCATGAAACTCAAGAAGAATCCATATCCCAAATGAGTGGATGAAACATCCCCCAACCAAATTCTAAAATACAACCTTCTCAACCTTTTATGGAGTGGGATATCTAGAAAAACATCTTGTACACTTCATATCCTGATGTGGACCGATCACTAAAAGAAAATTAGTCTATATCCACAATTTATAATCCTACGTATAGACCACTAAACCATGGGTATAGGTAATATCCATGGTTTAGTTAACCATGGATCCTATTGTCATGGAAATAGGGAAAAGGATATAGCCAATATTTCCACCATGGTAGTAAACCTATATCCATGATTTAAAACTGTGGTTATAAATAATCCTACTACAGTCTATAACTATTGTTTCAAACCATGGAAATAGACAAATAGCCATAGTTTCTATCACGGCACTACATCTGTATGTATGGTTAGAAATTGTGGATATTTATTTTTCCAAAAAATAATATAGCCGTAGTTTGTAACCATGGATACAGGTGTACTTCCATGCTGTAAACTTTGGATATTGGTTTATTTCTACAGTTTAAAACCGTGGCTATAAACTTCTCTATCAAGAAGAAAAAAATACATCTTCCTTGTCACTCATAAAAAATAGTCAGAAACTGTAATAAAATAACAATTTAATATATGTATAAAAAAATTGACACACTAGAATACAATTCAATATAATAATAATAAAACTTAAATACATAATAAAATTCAACATATAAATAAAACAAAAATATGATTTACATTAAAAGTGTGCCTCAATATTAGTATTATCAGGACTATGATCAACCTAGTCTATACCTCCTATTGAAACACCATCAAAACCTCTCACACCACTAGTATCATCATCATCATGGGAATCAACAGTGGAATTGTTAGAGACATCAACAATGAAATCAATATTGACAAAAACATTGATATTTTCATTGACATTGGCATCAGTATCGGCATTGGAGGTGGTAGAAAAAATGAGATCAAAACCTCCTATAGAATGCATCATCATAAAACAAGCATAAACCGCTACAACATCTTCTGGTGGAAGTGCATAAGAAAGAGTACATAAATCTTTCATTATCTGTTCATTTATCATATTTTTCCACTAAGTATCGTCTTCTGATTTTTGAGTTTCTTTTTTGATTATGAAATTCATTTATTCCATTATGATCATACCAAAACTGGTACATGAAGAAAAGATATTGGAATACTAGTATCTAAATGGTACAATCTTCTTCCCAGGTCAACAACGCACTCTTCCATGATGTTCATCTCATAATACCTGACACAGATGATTATTCAGGCCCAAATTTTAGGGTTCTTTTTTTTCTTCTGAAAATGCCTCCAAATAAATATATTGAGTGATATATAACATAAATTAAAATTTAAAAATAATATAAATAATTAAATTAAATCAAAATTAAATAAATTAAAATATACTTACAATCATATCTTGGGTGTTACTATTCACCACAATACCATCCCTCATTTTCCTGCTTGTATAAAACAAGGTAAAGTGAGGAAGACGACCCTCGATATTCAATGTATTTTATGGAAAAAAATAAATAAATAAAGAGACCTTAGAAGTTAATTAATTCAATAAATATAGCGTTATAATGTATTCCCATGTATAATGAATCTAAAATGGCATGAAAACATGAAATTTATAAAATAAAACTCCTAAATAAATATAAACACATATTAAATACAACCAATCATAAATAATTATGAAATATAATTTAATAGCTTATTTATTACTAAAATTCCCATTTTTAATTAAGTCTACTTGAACCTATATTTATTAATTTCTAGACATTCAGTAACATGATAGGGAAGTAGGGTTTTCCTACCATAAATGATATTATATCCTCATTGGATTCTAGAAGTAGAAAATATGGTGACCTATACTCAAATAGACCAACCAAGAAAAAATTAAAATTAGGTATACTCTATTAGTGAGACGGTCACCTTGGAGCGGTGGCATCTCCTCTCTCTTGAGCATTAGGGTTTAAACCAAGGATTCACTCTTTTCCCTCCTCCAGCCTCAGTCGGCTCGGCATCGGCGTCACCTTCCTTGGTGATCCTCGGTGGCTCGATTGTCGTCATCATCTAATCTCATTGTTTGATGACTTTGGTCTGACGGGAAGAGGTGTCTTGATGGAGGATTAGGGATTGGTGGTTGGGGGTGACAGATTTGGTTCTGAGCAGATCAGTGTCATCCCTGGTATGGCTTGGAGGGGGGAGGGGCTTTAATGGTTTTGTTTTTACAGGTTTTTTTAAAGTTTTTGTGTGTGCTGCTTTGTTGGAGTTCTTTCATTGGTTTCATCTTTGGCGTGCCCTTCTGCTTTGTCGGTTCCTCTTTATTTCCACGCCTTGTTCATTTTTGAATCCATTGAGGGTTCTTCTATGTTAGCGATTTGTTTGGATCCAGCCTAGAGAGGAGTTGTAGAATCTGATATGCTCATATCCCATTAATGGATACTTTCCCTCTAGGTGCTGTCGGTTCTTCCAATTTTGGGTGACAAAGACCCAACTTCTTCCTCTCTAGATCATCTTCTTCTTTGGGTTACTACTGATGTAGCTGGAGGATGATCATGGTTGCGGTGGGGTGATGCCGAATTTGGATCTGGTGCTTATGCTCTGTGCTATTGATGGCTTGCTGGTTTGATCCCATGAAGGTTCCGATAATGGAATGAAAGGCTTTTGGTTTTAATTTGGAATCGTTGACAGTGGATGGTTTTCATTTGAAATTGAAGGCAGTGGATGGTTTTCTTTTGGTTTTGAAGACAGTGGAGGATGTTTGTGCAGGAGTGTCAAAGTGTTCAAGGCGTGGGGGCTATTTTCTTCTAGCCACATCCTTTCTGATCTCTGTTCATCTAAGTTGGTGTTACAACTGGACTTGACTACATGGAACAACCCTTGAAGAGTTTTAGAACAGGTAGTTCACCTTTGCAAAGATTTTTGGATTTGGATTATTTGAGAGAGTATGAAATCAGCCATCAGATCAGGCCTATACTTTGACATTGGACACTTGTTTTCTGAACTTCCATGCAAAGGTGATAAGTTTTCATCACGATCATTTTCTAGGGTGGGGATGCTTCATGTTTTTTGTCTATTTTTAATCTCTTTGACCTTCGGGTTATGGTTTTTTCCTATGTCTTGATGTCTGGGTTCCCCCTTACTCCCTTAAAAGGGGTTTTATCTATAATAAAAAATTTAAAGGCATTTGGGCTGTTGGATGATGATAGGTATACTTTATTAAAATTAGGGAAAATTAAATTCAAAACATAAAAACATAGTTTTACTATATATTTTCCTATAGTAACACCCACCAAAAGACCACAAGGAAACTAAAGGATTCGATGAATCTACTAAGACTTAAAATTTTGGGATGATGAGTTACACATGCTTATATAGAAAGAAAATAAGAAGTGAGAGTATAGTGGGAGGGACCCTACCTTATTCAGAGAGAGCCTTGGTGACCAAATAAATCTTAAAGTATCATGGTTTTATGAGTGATACCTTAGAGATGAAGAATAGAGAGATTAATATATCAGGAAAGGAGGGAGACCTAAAAAAATGAGGTAAATCCCAATCTCCCATTAGTTTTCTCATACTGAAATATTAAAATCTATAGGGCTATGACTATTGGAAATATATGATAAAACCCTTTTTATTAATGTTTCAAAATTTTCATTAAAATATATAAAAATATTACATGGGGTAGTTTTTAGTGTGATCACTTACATTGTGATGAATATCCATTCATGGGGTCACATTATGGTGTGGACATAAAACTTACAATGTAATGATACTTTCTAATGAAGAACTAAAAAACATGACTACCTCAACCTATGTCATGATACTATATAATTATTCCCATCATAGTGAAATGAAACCCCCATCGTCTATGGATTCATTGAATAAATTTCATCACCCCACCAACACCATCAACAACCAAAAACCAAAAACAAACATTATTTTTGATGAAAATGTAAACTAGTTAATACCATAAAGATATACATTTTTTTATAGATAGATGTTTAGTTTCTATCACACTTAGAGATCATATCATAACATAAACTTAATGATCATTCATGATAGTATATTTTTTATTCTTTATTTATTTAATTCATAGTCATTATATATATGTAAATGATTTTTTTTGTTTAAAGATACAGAGGAAAAACCATGATAGGAATGTTTTAGGTGAGAAGTTTAATATTACACAGATAATTCACACCATATGCATAAGGTTTTCTCCATAAAAGGGTTGTGGTAAAGGAAAAAACATACCCTTAAATATAAAAATTCATGCTAAAATACATGTAATTAAATATTAAATATATTATAGAGGAATTTTAGAAATATATTATGCTACGAAGAGAAGCTATAAGAAATAAGTGTTCAAATATCTTGGTATAAAACATGTTTCACAATTAAATATTTTTCATCACATCATAATGGAAGATATTACTCCATAGTTTCTTAGACTTGTATAATGATTCAACAGATCCAAGGAACTAATATTATTTATTGAAACTTGTATAAGAACACCTTAATATAATTTTTTATAGGAATTTAGTGGGTTTCTGGTTCTATTTTTTTTGGGAACCTCATGACATAATATGCATAATCATGTTGTGAGTATGGCAAAGTATGATCCATGATCTTTAGGTTTTCCCACATGTTTTGAATCTAGTGGTAAGAATATAATAATGGATGTCACACCAATATAATTAGAACCTTATAAAAATATCTTATTCCTATGTGGTATCCTTTATTATCTTTATATTTTTTTATTCATCATTAATTTATCATTAATCCTATAAATTAACTAATATGAGAATATTGGTGAAAAGAGAGCATAAATAACGATTTAGGAGCAAATGATTCACTCCATAGTGGTTCTTTCCACACATTCTTTAGAGCTTCAACTGGAATCAAATAATTTTAAGAAATAGTTCCAAGTATTTATTCAAAAGGACTTTAGTTTGTTTTAATTTATATCGTTACTTGATTGAAATCACATAAAAACATGGAATTAATTTACATGAAATAAATTTATATACATGATATAATATGGTTTACTTTTTGAGTGAATGGATGGTTTCAAATCTACTTTTACTAGGATATGATATTATCAATAGCATAATGAATGAAGTCACTCTTATAGCACAATAGAGAAATCTTTAAAGATCAATTATAAATATGATAATGATATTTTTTTAACTTCAATAAGAGTTCTAAGACCTTTATTTCCATGAATCCAACTGAGAAGGAACTAGAAGATAATAGAACATAAATGAATTTTAAGGATTTAATTTCATTCTATTCAAAATACATACAATATTTAATATATAAGTAAAAAGAAAAGATAGAATTGAAGTTATATAAGTTTACTAAGATTAGTAAATTATCAAGAAACTTCACGAAGAAAAAATAAGATTTTAAAGAAGATTATAAAACCAAATGACCATCTAGGAGAAATAATTATTATAATACTCACTATAAAAAGAAGTTAATAAATTGAAAGGCTATGGATAATACCTAAAAGAAGAGAAACCATCTCTCTAAATATGTTGATTTATAATTATAAGTTGGTGGTGAATAAATTCAATATTTATCAAGAAATGAAGAATAGGGATGATGTAAAAGAAGATTTTATTTTGTGGTAGTATATGCATTGGTATAGACATAAAAATATAAAAAAACCAATTTTACACAAAAAAAATTTAAGGTAATAAATCTATATTTCAAGAAAATGAAGTTGGATATTTTAAATATTAAATTACTTGATCATTTTCATGATCTAGGAGAGAAGTGTGTCCAAGAGTGTGGTTGTATTTAATTTTCCTTTTATTTATTTTATTTATGTTAGATTTATCCTATAAAAGATATTATATAATTACATTAACACCAATAAAATAATTAATTTATACTATAAAAATAATTTTCAAATAAATAAATGATTATATATATAAATTTAACTAATACCTTGAACTCTTGACTCTTCCAATAACCGATCATCCCTTTGTAATTTGATATCAAGAAATTAGGAATAATTGGTATTTCTTTAAGATTGGTATCAACTCTCTCTTTCCAACCAACATACAAGCCATACATGTATGATCTCCATATTTAACCCAACTCTATTAACCTTTCATCCCTTGAAAATTTTTCCATCAGAAAAATTATATTGAAGCTTTTTTGTAAATTTTTTTTGTTAAAATAATATTATAAATTAATATATATAAAAGATGATTAAAATTACTTACCCAAATCTTTATCTATACATTTTCATTTATTTGGAGTCCAACTTCCCTCCAACTTATTTGTTGAACTAGAAAAATATTGTTTTGTTTAGAAAGTGTTCCCATAAAAATTCTACACTCCTTACTGTTTTTCCTGATGATGATGCTTTCCTCATTTTATTGAACCATGATATGTGTGTGTCGATTCCAGACCTCTAACATTTTTATGTGACCTCATCGTTTGGTATAGGATGTATTTAATCATTAAAAATAGTTAGTAAAGGAAAATAATATATATGAATTTATCATTAATCACTATCAATAATGTTTAAACACATACCAATAGATGGAGGGTCTTCTGACCCCTAGAGTGCTGCATCTAGAGGAGGGGGAGTATCCTTCATGGTAGGTGGGATTTCAATAGTAGGAGTAATCTGTATAGTCTATGATGATAAATGTACTTATAGAGGGAAAAACCCGATGGATATCCCTATATAGATAAAGGTGGATATGGATATGGATATGGTGGTGGGATATATGAGGGAGTAGTTCCATATACAGTGGATGGTGGGAATGGGTAATTAGTAGGGATGATAGCCTTAAAACTACCATCCTGTGTGGGTGTGGGTAGAGAGGGATATGGAAAAGGTGGGTATGAAAAATATAGAGATGACATAATCAGAGGATGATGTCCTGGTGACCAAAGAATGGTGAAGGGAGAATGAACTAAATGACCACCTGGTGACTGAAGTAGCATAGTGGTAAGATGAACCATAGAATCGGTTGTACCGGTACCCTCATATTTTTATCCTCTGCAACATAATCCAATAATCTCCTCAATGATATATCCTAAAATAAAATTGATGATAAAATAAAAAAATGATAACAAGATAAATAATTTAAAGAAAAAACATCGAAACATAAAATCTACTTACAATGGTGATCATAGGAGACATGCCTAAATATCTAATACATTGTTAATTTTCTTACATTATTATCCTTATAAATTCATTATAATCAGAAATTTTGTCCTATAAATTTAAAATATTATTCTAAGATAAATACAAATAATTCAAATGTTAAATAATAAAACTGGTTAACTTCAAAAAAAAATGAAAAGATGAAAAATTCTATTTAATGCAAAGAGTTAGCAACTTAAAAATAAAAATTTCATTAAATTTTGATATTTAGTTACCATACTATAAATTCATTTGAAATTTTTGAAATGTAGTTAAAATTACTACTTTATTCAGTAGTAACATTCATGCTCTTAATATGTGGATTTTTATTGTTTAGTTGTATGATCAGTTACATAAAAATTTATAGTATCTGAATTCTTCTTAGAAGGTTTAAAGCTCTACTATAAAACAAGCACTGATGAGAAGAAGCATTTAAATATCATCATTATAATAGTATTATACTTTCATAGTTACTAGAAGTGGTTACATATTCACATATTTCATTTCATTAGTATCAGCGCTACTATATCATCATTGTAGTAGCATGCCTCTCTTATAGATAATATTAGTATTAGAACATTACATTAGTACTGCATCCAATATTATTAATAGCATTACACTAACAAGGATTAAATATTTTCATGTTTGGATTCTTTAGAAGTTCTACTTCATTGGAAGTTCTTGCACATTTAAATTACTAGTGGTTGTATTAGTGCAACATTGGTAAAACTAGTAGTGTTTACACAAACAGTGATTATAAGAACAACATTACACTAGAAGTTTTTTACAGTACTAGTAACACAACTTACTTAAGTTGCCTCAATTTTCTAACTTAGTTTAATATGTTTTTGGTTTAAACTAATCAAGTCAATAGAAATTAATCTTCCATCTTGTAGGGTGTATCTTCTAGAAACATATTTCAGTAGAATAGTTTCAATAGTTCTTTTTTACAGACAAGTAATGCAATTTTTATAAAAAACTACCATTAAACTTAGAGATAACTTGATTTATGTAACATTTTTTAAGTTATTTTATTGAAAAAATATTATTTTATAAGTTTTTATACTAACCTTAATTTTTTTTCAATGAATCATGATGATGATTTTAGATTCCCACCTAAAATAAATATTATTTAGTCAAAATATATGTTATTGTATTTCAAAATTACTAATTACAACATCTAGAATCATCATTTTACTTTTGTAAAAACAACTAAAAAGTATTAATAATCTCAGTTAATGAAGATTAAATATCAAAATTCAAAAAATCATTTGAAAATTCTAAGGTAATACAATAATTTTTTCTTCTTTTGAGATAATTATCAATGGGTATCAAAATTCACGCTTCATTTTACAGTCCTTTTCCAAAATTATTTGTAGGATACTATTCTAATTTTGTTCTCAATTACTAAAATGAGATGTATAAACCATTCATTCTAAAAAAAGATATTTATATTTTACATTATTCAGTTTATATATTCTCATACACAATATTGTCTTTATGAATTATCTTTATCAGAGTTTGCCTTAATTTTCACACACCACTTCCATTCTATACCTTCATATTTTTAATCATTTCTATATTTATTCTATATTTCATTTATAGTCATTTATTTTAATGTCCTTATAAGAATATTTGTTCTAAAGATATTTTTTTCAGACCCCTTATCAAAACTTTTTAAAGTGGGCATAAATGTCTTCAAACAAAACAACATGTAGTAAGGAAGATAGGATATGAAAGATGGTAACATTAAATAAAAAAATCCACCAAATTAGTAAGTTTGAAAACATTTATTTTATAATATAATTCCATTACATATTTTATAGCTTAATTTTTATAATAGTGTTTTGTTGATATACCCATTAACACACTCACTTCAACTATATGTTCATGTATTAGCACAATTTCTTTACAATCTAAAATTAAAATACTAATGTTTACGATATAAATGAATTGTCTTATATTATCATGAACCTATAAAGTTATAAACATTTTTTAGTATCATAATTTTTATCACATGGTTTTCTTGGTTCTATATTTTTTGTCCTAATTATATACTAATCACAATTAATGTACCACTCTGCCCAAATACTTTATAATCATAATTTATTTAAATTAAACATCTAAATTTAATTAATGGAATAAATTCTACTAGGACACCTAATAGAATGGAAAAAAGTTTTAGATTCTAGCCAAATAATATTCCCTTAAATTTTAACTTCATCAAATAAATCTCTTAGACTTATGTAATAATTTAAATATAGATATTTTTTTATTCATATTAAAGTAACTTTGTATATTTTCTTCAGATTCAGTATCACAAAAAGGTTATCAATCCACCCTATACTATACATAATCTTTCAAAAAATAATACTTCTCATTCCAACTCAACATTACAAGAGTGACCATTCTGTCCTTATACCATTAGGATTTAATTGTAAAATTGGTCAGTAATTCATCAAAAATTATTGTTTATATTATATTTTTTGATATTTTTAAATTGAAGGAACCATTTCACAACAAATATTATTCAAAAATTCAACCCAGTTAGTATATATGGTCTACGATTGATTACACTTTTTTAAATGTATTGATATTTACATTATTTAAAGAAAAATTTGGTTTACATCAAACTGTTAGATATGCATTTAGTCAATTAGACTAATATGAACATGAATAATAGTTTCATATGTAAATTTATATAATACCATGATTTCAAATATATATAATCTATAATTCATCATTGAATAAAATTTATACAAAAAAAATTCTTAAAACTTAATTTTCTCTACATGCATGCGGTTTTTATAGGATTTTTCACAGTAAGCATTTGATAAATTCTTAAATTTTTCCTTATTCTTGTAATGTTGACATTAAACATCAGAATAAATGGAGATACTTTCATCCGAATATACTATATTTTTATTTGATCATAAATTCCACTTTTGATATTGATTATTTGGTGGTTCAGTAGCATTTGTTGTTGTTTTCAGTTAGTAATATATGATTATGTATAAGACATATTCATGTATTTTTTCCCTATAGTTTTAGTAAGTATCCTATTTTAAGTTTACTTTACACTAAGAAAAATTTGGGTTATATTCTTTCATTGTATATCATGAAATGTCTAATCATATTATGTTTTATCTACTAATGAAGTTTTTAATTTTTTTATTAGGTTAATTTGTTGTGATAATTTCACAATTACGATGCACCTCAAACCAGATTCTCCTACTTCCAAATGGACCTTTAATTAATAACCAACACATTATTTAAAAAAACACATCATATACTATGTAATTTCATAGGGGTAAAATACTAGTTAATTTGATATAATGTATGAAATTTATAAAAGACACATACAATATTGCAATAATATCAGGTAAATACTTACAAATGAGTCAACAGTATGTGTGCTCTATGAAAATTTCTAGTTCAAAATATTTTCTAACAATTAAATCATCTATGTCATCAAATAAAAAATTTAAATAAACACTGACAGGTTCATCTAAAACATAATTATCATCTATGAATTTGTAAAAAATATCTCTATGAATAGCATAAAAAATAACACCAATTTTTTGTTTTAATGGTCCAGTTTCATAAAAAACATATTTATCTTATGATGCAAGAATATAAGGTTCACCAGTATGAAATTAATGGTTTATATCAATCACTCTAAATCCATAGTTTTCTATATTCATAACTTGATGTGTCATTGAATCAAACCACTTTCATTTTATCATAACGACATGACCATGTGCATAGTAATCTAATAAAATTATTCTTTTGAAAAATTCCATAATATGATATATTTTCTGATCAAGGTTTCTTATCTGATATAATCACATAAAAATCTGTTGTGGTGCTCATCGTGACACAATTATGCTATTTTACCATTTTTTTTCTCAACTATTTATAACGAATTTAAATCCATTGACAACCATTGCCTTAATATCACATAACACATTGTTTGGACCCAAATAAAATGCTCTTATTTTATCTAATACACTATTCATTGATAATGTTAGAATATGAAAGATACCAACATAGAATATTAAATAGATACATATAATAATTTTATTAGAAAAAAAGAAATCCATTACCTTTAACTTTAACCAACTAGTAAATTATTTTATGTGCAATTGTTCCTTCCTCTTAATATATAGAGAACAATGTATCCTTTTTATAATATCAAAATGTTATCCATAAATATAAAATATTTAAAATTGCAGAATCTATAAAGAAATCATATAATGAAAAAATTTATATTTATTAGTTTACTTACTTGATGTAATCATAAAGAACATCACATTTGAATAATATTTTACGCCAACGAGCCCATACCTGAGTGGTAAGGGCTTCAGCTTGGCATCCAAGAGACCCAAGTTCAAAACCGGGTGGAGAAGAATTTTCGGGTTGTTGTATCAGTACTGTAGCAAGTAATTTTTGGTACTATAGTATCCAGAACTATTCACCCGATTTGGGCCTTCGGGCCACCGGTTTAGGCCTACGGGTCTTAAGGGCCTTTGTGCCACAGGGCCTTTGGGCCACAGGGTCTTCAGGCCATTAAGACCATGGAGTAACCCAATTTACACAGATCATGCCCTAGAAGAGGATCAGAGCAACAAGAATAGCAGTCACCAGAAGAAAAGCTAACCATATTAGAAGAATGAGAGGGTATGACAACCACCATTGGGACCAAGCACCGTGCAACTTTTCACGGGGCAATACTATTCGATCAACAATTTAAGGTGGGGATCTAGGCGATCAATGACACAGAAGCTGGGGAGGGGCAGTTCTAGTGGGTTGGGACTATGGGTCATGTATTGGGCATGGTAGGACTCTAGGCCTTCAGGTCATGTATTGCAAGTCATGTCGAGCCTTGTGCCTTGGCCCTACGGGTCATGTACGAGTTCCCCTTCAACCCTTAAAAGGGGGATTATCCATAATAAAATAAAAAATAAGGCCTTTGGGCCATTCAGAGTAATAATATTTTACTATGATCCATTTACTACATTTACCTACTTAAAGTACACAATAATTATGATCCATATATCTCTCCTATTTGGGGAAGGAAGGAAATTTAGGATCAATAAAATCATATTACTCATCTTCAACTATCATTAGTCAATTAGACCTCATAGTGAAGTTAGCCAATATAATGAATATAAATCCATGCATCCTTGTGATGAATATCCATTCACACTAGATCATTTGGGATGATATTTATTTCTCACATAATATTTCAATGTAGACATCATTCTTTCTTTCGAATACATCTAATGACTTAAAACAGGATCACCAAAAATAACTTCAATGGAAAGATGCATAGTCAGATGTAAAATACATGTGAAAAATGACGGTAGGAAAATTTTATCCAAGTCACAAAGAATAACCTATGAATCTCTATGAAATTTATAAACAAAAATTCTTCTTAATATTTTGGTAAAAATGTATTTAATAGTATCATTCCTAGACATTCATTGAGGTGTTTCATCTGTCTCAACAAAATTTTCAACCTATTTTCTATTTTTCCTATATGGATGATCCATCAGTAGAAATCATTGATTCCCTATAAAAATGAAATTTTATTAAAACTTTAATCTTTAAGAATGTTTAATTTTCATAAAAATAAGGAAGGATAATTTCCCTTTTGTAATCCAACCAAAAATCATTCTATAAGTAGGGAAATCATTTATCTTCTATAATAAAGCTACATGAAACATAAATTAATCCTTCTTAAATTCATCATAAGCTTGCAAACCAACAATCCAAAGCTCCTTTAAATCATCTATTAATTGATTCAAGTATATGTCAATATCATTTCCAAGATCACTGGTTCTAGATATCAATATAATCATGATAGTAAACAACTTCTTCATACACATACATTATGGAATTTTATTAAGGTGAATGAAATCAGGCCAAGTATTGTGTGAAATATTCATTTGGTGAAATGGATTGAAACCATCACATGATAATCACAATATAACATTTTGTGGGTCAGCTGAAAAACCAGGATGTAACCTTTCAAGTTTCATTCAATCTAACCCATATGTAGGATAAACTATTTCATCATTATCCTTATTTCTTTGAACTCTATGCTATATCATATTTATTTCCCTTTTTTGACATAAAATGTTTTTAAATCCTAGGAATTAAAGTGAAGTTCCACATCACTTTCTATGGTATACATGACTGAGTTCCACCTTTATTAGTATTCCTCCTTGATGTACCACACTATTTATGCTGACTTAAATATGTCTTTTACTTCCAGACTAGACAATAATATTTGGGGTAATAATAGATCTTAGTAGATGAAAATCCAAAATTTTAACCAAATTTGATTCCATGTAATCATTTTATGGAATACATGCATCATCATGTAGTAAATACTTAATAAATGTAAGGATATAGTCAACCAAAATATTATTAAATCCATAGATTCCTTTACCATGATATAATCTAATTAAAAACTAAATTTTTCCCATTTTCGACATGCCTGATATGCTGGGGTATTCACATATTCCATCAGCTCTCTAAAAATCTCAAAATCATCATTCTAATCAATAGAAGAAAATTTTATTCCATTATTTATTTCCTCTTGCACTAGACAATATAAGGATTTGGATTCAGAAACAAATGGAAACTGATCAGAAATAAAAACTTTCATAACAATACTTTTATCTAAATAAATTTCATTATACACTAGAGTTTTTTTACCCATTGTGATACCACATGTGATTTTTTTGGAAACCATGTTTAGTGATATGGTAACTCACTTACTCATGAGTTAACCATGCTCTTCCAGCACAATCGAAACATGAGAATCAAATCAATCCTTCATCTAAATCATTATTGAATGAAAAGTTCAAAAAATATCACAACTTATTATGAAACTCATCATTGATCCAATCAATATAGTACATCCAAATTCTATTAATTCCTAGAAAAATAAACATAAATTAAATAAATAATCTTGAAAATGACTTAACGCGATAAGTATTGTTTTTAAGATAACAAGTATTCATAAATAACATGTTTATAAAAAAATAATAACAAATATCTTAAATAGAAAATAAAATAATATATTATATGTTGTTAAATTTTAATTTATATTCAATTTTATTTTCATACTCTATATTATTTATTTATTCATTATTTTCAAAATATTTTATAGTATAGCTTCATCAATTACAATTTTGTGAAACAATTTTACAAATAAATATCATTGTGTTAATGTATTCACTATAAATACATATTGATGGAATATCCTACTAGGTTATTATACTCAACCCTATATGTACACACTCATAGGATATATCACCTGATGTTGATTTCAATCTATTTTTTTCATATTCATTACATAATTTATATGTTTCTATAATGAAATATTCATGATTCATGAATTATTGGATCCCTATTGGAGATATTTTATTTGACATTAGAATATTTTGGTGATTATTCTATATATAGATCACTTAGCCAAATTTTTAGTTAGTATTTATCATTTAGGTATTTTTTATGTTTAGAGAAAAATAATCTCCAAAATGGTGTGTAAACTCATGGTTTTAGTCACCAATCATTGAAATTCCATGAAACATGCTTGAGGTTAGTGGTAGTCAAGTATGGGGATTGATAATTATATTACATAGTTCATTAAAATATCATTATCAAAATTTAATTATTTGGATATTAAATACTTTAATCCCACAAAAAAAATATTTTAGTTACTCAACCCATCAATTTCATACTTGGTTAGAGTATTAATGTTTGATTATTTTAAATTGGTAATCTTATAATTATTAGTTATTTTATTATCCTTAATTTAAAAGGTAATAAAAAGTATCACATAATAATAAAACATACCCTTTTTTGGTTCCTATTCATGGGAGTACAAAGAAAAATGATTTCTCTTCCATTAAATTTTGATAGAGGAATCATTTTTATATTCTAACAATCACACTTTAATTATAACATGTAATATAAAAAAACCTCAAACCATATGGGAACAAAAAAAATTCTATGTAATTATCAAACACCCTTCCATAATATCTCATGAATCTATACAAGATTCAAATTAGGGAAAAAAAATTCCTTCTATGGTTTAAATTACATATATGGGACACCTTTATTTCATGAAATAATAGGGTGAAAACCCCAAAAACAAGACTCACTAAAAGTGATATGTCATTAATGGTCATCATATGGATCACTCAACCATACATAAATACCCTAATATCTAATGGAAAAATTTTGGGCCATATACACCCAAATTTTACATATATTTATTCCTCATATAAAAAAATACAAATACATCAAGGGAAAATCCTAGAAGAAGAAAGATAGATTTGATAGCCTTGGAATAGATTCAAAGGCCCCATTATGGGATAGATCTCTTCACTATAATTATCCATCATGAAGTACTTCATTTAATAAAGGTAATAAGGCATAAACCTTATCATGTTCTATCTCATGGAATCCATGACATCCTATTTTGTTCATTATATAAACACATTAAATTAATCTCCCAAGACATTTTAAAAACCTTTATAATGGATTATAGCTAATGGACCCTGTGGGAGATGGTGTGGTGGTAGTGCCAACTAAAATCACAAACCATATAGAGTGAAACATATGCTCATGCTAAAGCATAAAGATATGGTGGTAACATATCCTCATGTCAAAAGAATCATATGCATATCATTTTAGTGCACACGAAACATATATTATCTATAGACACATAAGGAAAAATATATAATATATATATTTATGGTTAATGGTATTTTTAAAATATTATTTTCTAATATTTTAAATTATTATTAATATGATAAAAATTTCTACTAAAAGGAAATAACCTATTTTCTAGAACTAAACACATAGAAACTCTTATATACAATTCTCTCTTTATCATCTTCGAACTACTATGAAATATCATCAGATTCTCATCGAATTAAATAAATGATTATACCATGGGATATATAAATTTTCATTTACATGAATATGAGTAGTGGGAGGAGTTTGGTTCATAAGGAAGGTAGGGGTTAGCCCATTCAGGTCTCAGTTGTGGAAGGTCTCAGCTACTACAGTCGTGTACAGTCCAATCGAAGAA
Source organism: Viscum album (assembly GCA_963277665.1). Classification (NCBI taxonomy): domain Eukaryota; kingdom Viridiplantae; phylum Streptophyta; class Magnoliopsida; order Santalales; family Viscaceae; genus Viscum; species Viscum album. The sequence continues at coordinate 1,246,733,496 of OY728131.1, forward strand.
GGAACTTAAATAAAAAATTATAGCAAAGAAAAATTTGTAAAATTGACTTTTGGAATAGGAAATAATACACCAATGAAATATTAAAATATATAAAAAAGAAATATTATACATAATTCAATGTATTAAAATGTTTTTGATTTATTTTTACCAATAATTTCCTTCTAGAGTAAATTCTAATGATATAAAATATGTATTATAAAAAATATTAATTAAATTTATTGAAAATATATTTTTTTCTTGATGAAATAACATTTTATATAATTTTTATTTAATTTATAATATATAAAAGGGGATTCAAATTCTATTCCTAATTTTCTAATATGAGTATTCTAAGGTAAAACTATAATAAAACCATTCAACTAAACATTATTACAGTATCTAACCCACCTACACCAACCCAAATTCATCTAAATAAAACAAAGGCTTCCAATTACACGAATCTTGGAATTCTCTCCTTTTCCTCCTCCTCTAATAAAATAGAACCATCTAAATAGCTACGGTATGACATAGTTAATGAAGAAGGGGAATAATTTAAAATAATTTCAAAATACTTAATCTCTCTCAATTTAGGGTAAGGATTATACAAGACTTTTTTCTTGTTCTCAAACACAAACTCTAAATAAATTATTACAAAAATCAAAATATTATATGAAATAAATAATTAATTATTTCATTCATCAAAATTAGGAATTTTATTAGCAAAAAAAAACAAGGAATACATAGTCAAGGAGTAAAAAAATAATGAAAAATGAGGGAATCACCTTTAATAATGTCCAAAAACTTGGGGGAAGGGATAACAAGCTAGAAAACAATGTAAATTTCACATCCTTAGGACTCATAGAAGCAAGAAAATATAATACCTTGTTACCTTCACACCATATGAAAGCACCTCCAATTCTTCATTCAAAAGGTAATTAATTATTCAAATTTGGTAGATGATATTCCATGGAATAGAATAATGATTTTGAAGGGATTTATGAATGATCAATGAATTAGTTTCCACCAACTTTAGGATTGGGTTCCTACCCAGGAAAATATTAATACCACTGAGAAAGACACTAGATTCCACCAGTAGGGAGTCACCATAACTGTAAGTAGTGGTGAAAGAAACAAAAATAGGGACCCTATTTTCACATATTGCAACACCTCCTCACATGAGATCATTTATGAAGGAACCATTAATGTTAAGATTAAAATCATTAATAAATAGAATCCATTTAACCCATCTACCCTTCTAGTACAAACTATGAGCCAAGGAGGAGGAAAGTATACCAACGATAAACATTCTCAAAGAAGGAGATTTATCCTAGTTTTTCATTAGAATCCCAAGATCAACCCCCAAACTCCATGATCTTTATATCAAATCCATCTGAAAATTGAGAATACCGTCATAAATATTCTTATTCCTTGCACACCAAATGATCCAACATCTTACTGATAAAATTACCACCTTCTTTTTTTTTCATGTTTATTGTTCCCAAATTAGAAAAACCATCTTTGGAGAAAACCATAGATCGTAGAATTATGGGGTCAGAACCTGAAGAACTTGATTATTTTATTACACATTGAATCTACCCACTCCCCTTAAAATAATAAGTGGAAGGTATTTTATTCTTTTGTAATTATACAACATGGAAACTTAAAAATAAGGGGAATTCCTTTATGCTCAACCTCTTTTTTCTATAGGGATGGAATGAGATATGATGCGCCAAACCAATAATTTTTTTGTAGATATCTCATGACACCATAGAATACCCCCTCCACTAAACCCTGGAAAAGGAAAAATTTCTCCGAGAGTGGTACAATTTGACAGAAAATAAACCTAATGTATAACTCATGAACACTAGGCTATCCTTCTCATCATTCAAAATTATATTCTTGAAAATATCATGCTATTGTGAACTTCGAATAGATTGAATTAATTTTGGGTATTTATTACATTGGTTAAAGGAAGTATTAGGATTAAGAAATCCTAAAAATCCCAATGTCTAACCATCCTAGTTCTGATTCTAGAAATTTATATTACCATGTACTATGACCCATCGTGAGTGCTAGTGGAGCTCCCAAATGTGTCCATGAATCCTTTTAAATACGAACAAATATTTCTCACTTGGTATGTCCAGAACTAATCTATACTTTTATGATATGAATTTTTCCCACATGGAACGACCTTCCAATGTATCCCATGCTAACTTTGATTGAATGTAGTGCATGGTCTTCTCCACACTTCTCAGATTAATTCCCCCAACCTCCATCTCTTTCATCAACCTCTCCCATGAAGACAAATGATAATTCCTACCATCGCTCGTATCCCATATAAACTTCACAATCAAAATTTATATATGTTTTTATTTTAAAAAAAATTTCAAACCAAATTTCCATTACATTTCAATTTATGGTGGTCCTATTTTTAACAACTCAATAAATTTTTCCTCTTACTATTTTCAAGGTTTATAGTTCTTAAAAGAATATTTATACCCCAAATTAAATCATCAATTCCAACCATGATGTGAGATATGACCTCCATCCTTTGTAATTGGGTATCTTTTATGGTGGGAACCATATTGTATGATGGATATTGTAATTCATAACCAAAATTAGAGTAGTCAAACCTGGCCCCTTCTCCAGTGAGAATCCTAACTTTTGAGGAAGAGAGATTTCTCTTTTTTCTTTTCCTACAATATTGAAATTGATGATTGTTTCCGACGCTTTTACACCAGGGTGTGCACGCGTGTCTGTCATGCATGGGAGGACGCGTGGCTCGTAGCCCCGCATTCCCGCTTTCCAAAGGCGTGCGACATCTGTTCCTTATTCAAGGATGTCTGCTCCTTGATCAAAACCAGGATGATGGGATGTTGGTTCTTCCTTCCATGGATTCATTCTCGGAGCTCATCACCTAGTCTGGGTCTCCCTCATAGATTTAAGACAGGTTCATGAAGCTCATTCCCGATACCATATCTGCATGGACGCCAGTTAATTACGCTGCTTCCATCAAGACGCTCCAAGGGGTCTTGTCGGGGCAGCAACCTTCAGTGAGGAGAAAGGTCACGTTGGGATGTCGTTGGCATGCCTTTACGCTGGGGATCAGTATGTATGTCTTCTGACCCTTATCATAGGGCTTCTCGAGGGCGCGGAAGCCCGAGGCATCCCACAAAAAACGCGGGGAATGTGTACCGTCTGAGGTTTTCCTCAACTTCCTATGTTTAACATAGGGTATGTCGCGAGTTTAACGTCTGGCAGAGATGGATCAGACTGATCGAAACACTGGGAGAGGATTAGATTAAAGTACCCATAGGGGGAACACCGATGATGGGGCCAGCACGTGGGCGGATTCCCGGATACTATGGAGTGGGGTGGAGTGGAATGATCTCACCGTGATGTGGCGGCTCGGGTAAGGATCAGGATGGATGATGGAGTGAGGCATGGGGCTTATGCCCTGAGACGACCCAAGAGGGGGGATATAGTTTAACGTCACATGGGATGAGATACATTTTAACGTCATGCGGGACGAGGGCATACATTTTAACGTCATGAGGGACAAGGAATTTGGGGATTATGATCTGAGGTGGCCCATGGTGGGTATGGGGCTTACGCTTTGAGGCGGCCCATGGTGGGTATGGAACCGACATGGAGAGGTCGGAACAACCGGGTTGTGGGCTTGAACCTCGTGGAGGCTTCCTACGTACCATGCGTTAGTACGGATCAAAGTCCACGTAGTTCACTGGCATGAGGATTACGTCCTGAGATGGCCCATAGGAGGATGTCATGGTCGATGTGCGCTCTAAGCCCACGTGAGTCATGCTCGTTGTGGGAAACAAGAGGCAGCAGGGACCAGATGATCACGTCGCGAAGGGTGCCTCCATGAGAAGCGGAATGGGGCTTACGCGTTGAGCGGCCCAAAGAAGAAACAGGGGCTTACGCGTGGTTAGCGGACCTGGGTACCGGGGCTTACTCCAGGGTGGAGGCCCGTGGTGTGACAAAGCACAGCGGGAAAGAGACTCCACTAGCCTTGGCAGGGGGGAAGTACAGAGATGCATGGGTGCAACCTTCCGTAAGAGAGGCTTGGGGCTTACGCTCTAAGGAAGCCCTTCCCCCACGGACAAACACCACTCTGACAATGAGGATCTCATTCCATGCGGGGAATAGTCCATTCCCGTGGAGACGAGAGGCGTAAAAAATGTCCGAGATGGGGGGACCCTGCGTGCGAAGCACGGGGTTGGACCACAGTTTAACGTCATGTGTTAAGGATGAGGTGATTAGCAGTTTAACGTCCTGCAACTTGGACGAGGTGGGTTCGCTCCACACCCCTAGGGCTTACATTCCCAACGCCCTCTACCCCTTGTGGGAGGGAAGGCATCAGCAAGGCCGTGGTGAAGGGGGGCCATAGGGCGAACCACTGGGGGGTCCACGTTAGCGTGGCTATGTGAAGAAGCAATAACCGTTAGTGTGCCTATGCGGAGAAGCATAAGGCAAAGAAACACAACGGGAAACACTGCCCAAGGGACCTTGAGGTTACTTCGCATGAGCTTGGAGGCTGTGCGGGAAAACAACTCATGGCGCACATGCCCGGTAGGGGAGACATCAGGTGCTGGAGCGGAAAGGCAGCCAAGGTGCGTCAAGGTGAAGGGTCCTGGGTTTTGCGCACGCAAAGAGAAGGTTTACGTGCAAAACACCGGGATGGCGCGCAATTGGAGCCAGGGAATTGTGCGTGGCGAGGGAATGGCACGCAGGGTATTGCGCGCACGGAAGGGAATTGCGTGCACTGGACACGGATTGCACGAAAGGAAGGAACCCGAAGGAGGGGGCAAATTCACTTAAGCCGGTGGCATTGCGCGCAAAGGCGAGCCCCGGGGCAAAGTTGCGCGAAAAAAGAGATTACCTGGAAGTCATATTGCGCGTGGGGGGAGTCGAATTGCGCGCCCGAGAGCAGATCCGAATTCCTCAACCCCAAACCATCGGGGGTGGCCTTCTATTTATAGGCCCCAGCCGGCGCGGAATCCAGGCGGCACACACAATCTTCTGCGCCGGGAGCAGTCGACACGCAAAATCTCGAATTGCGGAACTGGGGCGTGCAAATATTGTGTTCCTCATCGGCTCGATTACGCGAATCCCGGGAATACTTCGCGCACACAACATTATTTCGCGCGGATCCTCCTTTATTTCGCACACCGCTTCCCAAGCCTCCAGATCGAGCCTCTGACTCCGAATATGACTTCGCTTCATCACTTCGAAACTTCCTCCAGGAGTTACAGAATTTTTCGGCATCTACAAATTCCCCCCTTGGAATTGGATCGGCGAGAGGTTGCAACGATCAGATTCCAAGGGAAACGCCGAAACATCGAAGCAGGGCCCCTACCGGGCGCGTAGCGCGTAAACAACCGACTCAGCGCGCAAAAGAACGGATCCGCACGGAATTTTCTATTTTGCGTGGCACGGAACCCTAGCCTCTCCTATAAAAAAGGGCGTGGGGTCGCGAATCCTTACCGAAGCTTTTCCGTGCGACAGGTTCATCGCTCTCGTGCACGAAATTGCTCCCGCGGCTGCGCGTAAAAGATGCTCTGGAAGCGCAGAATCCCTTCCGAATTTTGGCAGTCTTTTCGGGCCTGCTCGGGGTACTCCGCGCTTAGGGTGCCGATTGCGCGCCCATCTCTAGGATTTCGGGCAACTCCTACAGATTTATCGCATCACTCTCTGATTCCGCGCACTGCATCCTGATTTCGTGCAACTCCCGAAAAATTCGAGATGACCGCAAACCAAGTTGATGAGGGGGAATCCGCTGCTCGTAGGACAGAAATGGCGGCGAACGAGGAGGTTTATGGCACCAAGGTGATCGTTTGCAACAATCTAACCTTGTTCAATCTACTGACCCCAGCCCAGAAGACATATCCGCTGTCCGAAAACCTCCCGCTCTGGAACTTTGGAATCCTGGAGGAGGTTCCCCTGCCGGGATTCGAGGTGGACACGCCGTGGTCATGGGTGACCCGGGAGGACGAGCTTCCTCGCTACAATGTTACCAACAATGGCCATCCTGCTAGGGAAACTAGACATATGGACGTATATGTTATGAACCCGAGGACCAGGACCATTAATGGGGACGAGCCTATCGCATAGAATTCTTCGGCCCTCTACGCGAGCACGTTCCGTCAGAGCGTCACAGATGACATGAAGGGTTGACTGAAGGATTGAGACTTGCGGTCCGGGGGAAAATTCACCAGTGAATGGGCCTGGGCGTTCTAGGTTTTCCATACCTGTGACCAGTTCAGGGATGAACTGCTGTATATCGGCCTGTTCGAGGTGGTATGGACATCGCAGTTCCACTTCCACCGTCAACCTGAACTTGGGCCGGAGCTATTCACTCGGTGGTCTCTTGACACCAACACATTCCACCTTCATCATGGGGAAGTCGGCATCAGTCTCTGGGACGTTCAATGCATCGGGGGTATCCCACTGGAGGGATACCAATATGATGAGTTTGTTCCACCAAAGAACACCTGGGAAGACAGGTCACGAACGCCCATGCTGACGTGGCACCTACTGGAGCTAGCCAAAGAGAGGCTGGGGGTCAAGGACTTCCTGAAGGACATCGCCTACAAGGGCTGGTTCAACCTGTTCCTTGAGAAGGATCCGACCGTCAAGATGCCGGGCCGGGGTAAACGGTGCCCAACCGCAGCTCAGAGGAATAGTGATGGGTCATACTGGAGGACCCTAGAGGCGGGGCAATACCAATCATGGGGCTTTCGCATCATCGAGGCCCGGGACCCGAATGTCCGGTATACCGAGTTCCTTGCCACCTTCCTGAGCGGATGGCTCCTGCCGGTGCGGGACGAGAGGATGGGCGTCCGTACAGCAACACTGGTGATGGAGGGCACCTTGGACACCAACAAACGGTTCAACTTGGGCATCCCCGTACTGGCCAAGCTATATGCCATCCTGGGACGTATCTCACGAGGGGGGTCTCCTCGGAGAGTATGTGGCCCCTTCCAGATTTTCCATGGCTGGGTGGCGGCTCATCTCGGCGGGTACACTTTCCCAAACGCCGTTCGTCCTCCAGGAAATGGTCTGTGACCATCCTTGCTAAACATCGCAGGGGTGGCGCCGATGACGCTCAATGAGGAGGGCGTGAGAATCCGCATTGGCAACCATGCCAACTTCAACTTCATCCCATTCCCCACCCCAGTCGGCCAGATGGTGGAAAATGGGTGAGGCTCTGTGGAACAACAGGAATATTTCCAGAGCATTCGGGGCAGGGTGATCATGGCTCGGATCGACGGGAAGGTGATCTGCGAGCCTTACGTGCCATCCCGATTCGCCAGGCAGTTCGGGTGCCTCCAACGAATGCTGAAGAAGGTATTCACGGCTGTCTGGAAGGAGAAGAATCCCTGCATCCTACGCCAGATGTGGTTGATGTTCACCACCTTCAGCTCTGGCGAAGTCATTACTCTTCCTCCCACCGGGGTTGATGCTGGCTTAGAAACCGAATATGCCGAACACTGGACCATCGCGTACCCTGAGGGGATTTTACGCAAGAGAGTCCGGAAACTCGAGGTTACTTGTGCGGAAACCGGGCGATGGGGGAGAAGGAAAGGGGCTGCCGGAAGAGGGGAACCAGGGGTGCGTTAGACAACGAGGCCTGCGCAGGCTGGGACTTCAGCAACACAAACATCACGCAACGCCGCTGTGTCCTCGTTACCCGTAGGGGGGCCACGTGAGGTGGCCAGGGAACTACCTGGGAAGCAGATAAGATACCTTCTCGAACCTTCCCAAGATGAAATTCTCCCGTCACTGTGGTCGGTTTGGATGACCCTATGACAATCGCTGAGCGTTGAAGCCATCTGGCAGAAGATAATGCAAAACAAGATCCAGCAGCCAGAGGTCGGGCTCGTTCGAATTACCGACCAGGTGAACTTCCATCGGCGACATGCTTATTTGATGGCCATGGACACATACGCATGCCAAAGGGTCGGCGTGTAGAGCCACCTTTCTTAGTGAAAGTGATGCTCGGCCAAGATCATGATCCGGAAGCAATGCTGCCAGGAGAAGGAGAAAGTGACGAGGAGTCGGAGGGGGAGGAGGAGACTAGAGAAGACGAAGGTGAAAGAGAAGATGAAGAAGAAGTAGAACCCTAAGATGAGGGGTCGCAAGGGGTGACCCACCAAGGGAACCTCCGATAGAGCGGCGAGATCATCGGCTCTGATCTCGACATAACTGAGATACTCGAGGTCTGTCTCTATCTTCATTCATTTTCCTTATTCATCCATTCTCCTTTTCAACTTCTAACCCATTTCCCTGCCTCACTTAGGAGAAAATGAGCGTTGGACGGGCATCCCCACCAGAGGACGGAGGAGAGGAACCGGTGGGACATGATGGGGATCCGACACCCATCATTGAATTAACAAGCGCAGAGGGGTCTCCTCTTACGGCGGCTCCTGCAGTGGCCAGAACACTGGAGACCGACACTCTGGATTCCTGTAAGTCACAAGCTTCACTACTGGCACTCATTATCAAAAGATCCCCACTAATTAGTTTATGCCTTGCACAGTGATCTCAACATTTTAGGCTCTTCAGGCTGCAGAGCCCGGACCATCCATGAGCGGACCAGTGACGGACATACCACCTCATTCAGAACGTGCTCCCCGCACTGAGTCAACCCTGGCAACTGGTGAGCAGGGGACAGTGGACGTCGGCGACGCCATTCCTGAGGCGGGGCCGGAAGCTGTTGAGGGCACCTTCACTGCTGGGGTGAGAGAGGAAGGTCGCCCGAACGCCGAGGATCCTATTCCTCACGAAGACATCCCTGGGGCAGATCCTGCTGCCGATCTACTGGCTGCCTTCCCTACATACTGACCTGCTGACCCTGAGGAGGTAGACGACTTGGACTCAGAGGCAGCTGAGGAGAGCCGGATGACACGGTGCAAAGGGTGGAAGTGTATCCAGCGCTTTCTCAGACATCCCCAGTCGGATTGGCTGAGGCGGATGGGATCACTCCAAACCTGGCTGTGCTTCCTGTGCACCGGAGGGGTTGACGCTCAGTGCCTTCATCTGATGGTCCGTGATTACATGGAAGAGAAGATACGTGAGAGCAGCCGGTGCACCGACGTTTCCCAATGACGGGAAGGATCGACGAGTGCCCAAACATTACTGAGGGCGGAGCAGGAAGTCCAGCACCTCAAAGGGCTAGTGGTAGATAAGGAGGCCTTTATTGCAACATGCTCTGAGCTTGTGGAGAAACTGACGGCCCAGATGATTGACGCGTATGAAAAACTGATGGAGTTGAGTCACCAGATGACCGGACTTTGAACCGAGCGGGCGCATGCACAAGCTAGGGTTGGTGAGCTGCGCTCTATGCCGGCTGACGAGGAGAGCATCTTCAAGGAGCAGGAAGCGGTCCTGGATGCCACCAGCCAAAGTGTAGCAGCGCTGGAAAAGTCGATTCAGCGCACCGATCCTTAAGGGCTTTGTTTTGGCCATCTCATGAACCTCTTGCTTATACCCCTCACCATCTCAATCCAATACAGGGCCAAATCCATTTATCTTGGTTTAATATGCTCAACCATAATTCCGAAATGACCAACAACCCATCACTAAGCTCTTGTGGGTCGCACCTAATGTGAGAAGCAAAGGATACTCGGGTCATCATCTTGTCCAACTACGGGGCATTGACCAAGCCTCAGGCATCTGAAATTGGGCCTGGATTTCTGAGGAGAAGACCTCAGACTGATTGATATATCACCTTCCCAATGTGCTCTAACACACGAGCTGGGCAATGGTGGGGCATTGAAATCCATCCGAACATAGGGATATGGAATGAAAAGGTGAATCATGCCACTCGAATTCAGAACACTGTGGGGCACGATGATGGAGGATAACTGTTAACTGTGATGGAAACACAACATCCATATCATGTTGGCCTGGAGTGGGGACAATAAATGAGGGCTGACCACTGACCATGTTCTCAACACGGGGCCTAACTCAAATATCGCCGATCAGTTTCCCGGAACATTGGCCCAGGACAGTAGGCGAACTATAGGTCTATCATCCATGTTGCTACAATAGGCGGACCAAAGGTCTGTCATCCATATTGTGGAAGCAGGCGGACCAAAGTCTGTCACCCATACTGTTAGGGAGTCCCGTCAAACATGACCAGCCCTCCAGAACGTTGGCCCAGGACAGTAGGTGGACCGTAGGTCTATCATCCATACTGTTAGGGGGTCCCTTCAGACATTAAAGAGAATGAAGATCCGAATAAAGGGGCACACAAAGCATGGAAGGTGGAGTGGTGGTTTGTTCAAAAAGAGTCCAACACTCCCAAAATTGCGCCACCGTGGCGTAGGCGCATCAGGCGGACGTACCAACCTGGTCATGGGTCGTCCCAATTTTCAGGCAGGACATCTCTGGTGAGAGAACTACCGCTTCCCATTACTACCATGGGGAATCCCGAACTTTTTCAGGGTGGATGTTACGATTACACCACTTCCCACAAAGTCAGGCTGAGGGGACGACAATAAGGAGGGACAGGGTTTGATAATCCCTGGGGCTGGACCCAAGATGAAATGTCCGGGCGTTCCTACGTATCTCATTAGGATGAGAATCAAGCCACACGTAGTTATGAAAAGGCAGTTTAACGTCATGATGGACGAAATACAGTTTAACATTGTGTGGGACGGGGGACACACCTCATCTGGGGACAGGCATGACACGACGAGTAACCCGGCGTGAATGAGGACATAATCCTGCACTACGCCACGCGATCCCACAAGAGAGACCGAGTCGTGGAAATCCAAGCAAAGGATCTTAGTTTTAAGTCTTAGAATTCGGACCAGAAAAGGTTAGGTTGTGCCTGTGGGGAAGTTCCCAGGCGCTCCTACGTATCTCATAAGGATGAGAATCAAGCCATACGTAGTTCTGAAAAGGAAGAACAGCGCGATGGGGTGCTTGCGCAAAGGAGTCGTGCGGGTCTAGCCCTCGCACCAAAAGAAGTGGCATTTAATATATCTTGTTTGTTCTTGAAGGTAAATGGTTTTTCTTTTGTGGGGTGACTGGCCTAGGGTAGAAGTTCCTGGTGTCTCCACAATAATCAAGCCATAGTGGGCGTTGACAAGTGGAATGGTAATCGACCAATACCTGGTGTGATGTCCCCCATGGGGAGGTCATCACAATGTGGTGCCATTTTTCATCGTGTGGCCTGGACGATATCATCACAGTTTATGGTCGTATGGTTTGGACCAACAACACAATTTAAGGTCATATGGTTTGGACCAACAACACAGTTTAAGGTCATATGGTTTGGACCAACAACACAATTTAAGGTCATATGGTTTGGACCGACAACACAGTTTAAGGCCATATGGTTTGGACCAACATCACAGTTTAGGGTCGTAAGGTTTGGACCGACAACACAGTTTAAGGTCATATGGTTTGGACCAACAACACAGTTTAAGGTCCTATGGTTTGGACCGACAACACAGTTTAAGGTCATATGGTTTGGACCGACAACACAGTTTAAGGTCATATGGTTTGGACCAACAACACAGTTTAAGGTCGTATGGTTGGGACCAGCAACACAGTTTAGGGTCGTAAGGTTTGGACTGATAGGAACACGCACGATGCGATACAACATACCTGATGCGGGTGAGGGCGTAATCCCATACCATCACTGCGTGTGGTTCCAAGAGAGGAGCCACTGGCCAAAGGGGCCTACGAGGGTTCAACAATCAGGGAGGGGCAGGAGATGCTAGCTCCCAGCTATGCTGGGCCCGAAACGCAATGTCTGGGCGACTCCTCATTCCCCATGGGGATGAGGGTCAAGCTGCACTCAACCTACAGAGAAGAAACCCAAGCACATACTCTAGCGCTCGGATCACGGGAGCCCCAAGAGACACCGTTACACAGCTCGGTCTGTCTGATGTGCGGGGGTGTACTGAGGGTTAGTACAAGGAGTGTCAGGATCCCACCTCGACACGGTGGGGGCGGAACATAGTGTGAACCGTTCCACCAACATTCAAGGCCCAAGGAAACTAGCGTGACAATCGAGGATTACTGCTGACCATGTTCGCAAAACAGCATCCTGTCGCGTTAGCCTAGAAGCAGGGGAAAACAAATGAGCATCAACCGCTGACCATATTCGCAACACGGGATTTGTATCAATTTTTCACCCAAAACCCTTGGGGGCATTGTCCCGTGACGGTAGGAGAGACCTTAGGCGTTGTATCCAGGCCGTTCTTGGGGGTCCCTCCGGGTGTGAAGGATGGTGGGGCCTGAATGAAGGGGAACACGAAGCTTGACAAGTGGACGAAAACTTGTCTAAGTCGAATCTTACACTCCTGGTCCTAGCCCAGAGTACTTTGAACACATTAGCAGACCATCAGAAATGTTCAAAGGGCTCAGTCTAAGAGCGGCCAAAAGACGGCGGGTCCCCAGGAAAAAGAGGGGGGCTTAATGCCAAATACCCTGGCAACCGGGAGATCGAGGGATCTCTTAAGAGGTGGGGCTAGACCTGATATCTAAGTGTTCAAGTAGTCCTACGTATCCCATAAGGATGAGAATCAATCCATACTTAGTTCTAGATGGTGCCTTTTAATGTCATGAGGAACATGACATAGGAGGGATAAACCTGAGGACATGGTGCGCGTGGTGAAACTATTGCAAACCCGACGTGAATGAGGATATAATCCCATACCACGCCACGCGATCCTGTGGTCAAGGTCCCAAAGTCAAGATAGACGCGATAGCGGACCTCAAGCTGGACCCAAAGACGAAAGGTCTGGGCGCTCCTACATATCGCATAAGGATGGGAATCAAGCTAGACGTAGTTCTTAGAAACACGGTTTAACGTCATGTAGGACGAAATACGGATCTTAGTTTTAGGTCTTAGAACTCGGACCCTGAAAAACCTAGGGATGGACACAAGACAAAATGTCTGGGTGTTCCTACGTATCTCATTAGGATGAGAATCAAGCCACACATAGTTCTAAAAAGGCAGTTTAACATCATGCTGGATGAAATACGGATCTTAGTTTTAGGTCTTAGAACTCAGACACAGGAGCCCAGATGTAGGGAAAAATACAGTTTAAGGTCATGCTAGACCGGGTGCAGTTTAAGGTCATGCATGACCATACAGTTTAAGGTCATGTTGGACCAGGTGCAGTTTAAGGTCATGTAGGACCATACAGTTTAAGGTCATGTTGGACCAATAGTTCAAGGTCATGCTGGACCTAGAAAAGGCTTAGGCAAAGTACTGCTTGAGGAACCTGGAATTGGTGGGAGGAGTTACACGCTCACCATCCATAGTCACCAGGGAATACGCGCCATTGGGATAGAACTTATGGACAATAAAAGGCCCCTCCCACTTGGGCTCCATCTTGGGTGGTTTCCTGCCAGGAATCATTGGTGCTCTGAGAGCCAGCACCAGATCACCTTTCCGGAAGGAGCGGAGGCTAACCTTCTTATTGAAAGCTCGAGACATCCTGCTCTGATGCCTTTACAAGTTATGTAAATCATGAAGCCTACTTTTGTCCAGCGCTTCCAATTCGGCTAGATGGATTTCAGCAACTCTATCTGACGCTTGCTAGTCGTAGACTGCTGTGCGTAATGAGGGAAACTGGATCTCGATGGGCAGGATGACCTCAGCTCCATACACCAGGGAATATGGAGTCACCTGGGTAGAGTTATGAGTCGTCGTCCTATAGGCCCAGAGGGCGTTGAGGAGCTTGTCCAGCCAACTTTTCTTGTTCTGACCAACCATTTTTTTGCATAATGTTAGAGAGGGTTTTGTCAAACACCTCAATCTGTCCATTCGCCTGCGCATGATAGCTGGAGGTGTGGCTAGAGCGAATGTTGTACTTGGTGTACAATTTCTTCAGCTCGGCTGCTCGAAAGTTGGTTCCGTTATCCGTGAGGATAGCGTGAGGTACTCCAAACTGATAGATGATATTGGAGCTCACGAAGTCAGCAATAGAACACGCCTTGACTTCCCTGAGCGGGATTGCCTCTGCCCACTTTGAGAAGAAATCCGTAGCGGTCAAGATGAACTGGCACTGGTGGGCCGTCGCCGACGGGTAAGGCCCTACGACATCCAACCCCTAGACTGCAAATGGCCAAGAATACTTGGTAGTATGGAGAGGCTCCGGTGGCCGATACACAAAGTTAGCATGAACTTGGCACACATGACACCTCTTGGCATACTTGATGCAGTCGTGGATCATGGAGGGCCAGAAGTATCCCAGCCTCCGAATCTGGTGGGACAACTTCGACCCGGCCTAGTGGGCGCCATAGGAACCAGCGTGCACTTCTTGCATGACCTATGGGATCTCGACTCCTTGAAGACAACGGAGGAGAACACCGTCAAATCCGCGCCTATAAAGGAGCTACTCACGGCTGGGACCGCTTTGAAGGGTGAACTACAGTGCGCAACATCAGATTCGTTCTCGCTATGCTCCGTCCAGCGAAAGATTGTCGTGCCGGAGATATTCAACCAAGGGCATTCTCCAGTAAGGAACTGTCTCGATCACCACGCCTGAAGCCCCTGAGGGTCCTGACGTAGGGGCACCAGCGGTGAGATGGTTCACTCGCGGGACATGATCGCCTTCTAGAATAATAGGAGCAATGAATCTCTGGTGTGCCACGTGGATGATTAGGTCATCCTGTTCGGGCTCCGCGAGTGATGCGGCCAGGCTGGCCAAAGCATCTGCTCGACCGTTCTACGACCGGGGAATGTGAACGACCTCTACCTGGGAGGGGAACTTAGCCATTAGACAGAGGGTGAACTCCAGAAATGGCACGAGATCTAGCTTCCTAACAGCGTAGTCACCATTGAACTGCTTGATGACTAGCTCAGAGTCCCCTTTTACATAGAGATGGGGTACGTTAACCTCCAGAGCCAACTTGAGTCCAGTGATGAGGGCATGATATTCTGCCTCATTGTTGGTGCAGCAATCTGACAATAGGAATGAATATGGCAGAACGACTTGCTCCAGGGTGATGAAGATGATACCTAGGACCACTCTGTTAATCCTAGGATCATTGAGCCTTCTACCGGAAGGGCTTTGGGAGGCACCGTCAAAGTGAATCTGCCATCATGGGATGGCGTGATCGACTGAGAGGATTGCCTCATCAGGAAATCCTAGATCCAGTGGCTGGTCCGCAGAGGTTGGGTGGGCAGCTAAGAAGTCTGCCAACGCCTGTCCTTTGACGACCTTATGAGGTACGAACCTAATGTCAAACTGCTGGAGGATCACCGCCCAACGTGCCAATCGGCCGGTCAACATAGGTCGGTTCAAGATGTATTTTAACGGGTCTACCCGAGAGACCAGCTGTACCTCGTAGTGCTGCAAGTAGTGCCACAATTTCTGCATGGAAAATACGAGCGCCAAGTAGCTCTTCTCGATGGGGGAATATTTAATTTTTGTGTCGAGGAGCATGCGTCTGAGGTAGTAGAGGCTATTCTCTGTTCCCTCGTTGTTCTTCTGGGCGATAAGTGCACCGAGGGATCGCTCCAGGGTGGTCACGTAAAGGACTAGCGGCTTTCCGGAAACTGGTGGCATCAAGAATGGAGGGTGAAGAAGATACTGCTTGATTTCCTCAAAAGCAATCTGACACCCTTCGTCCCATTCGTAGGCGGCGCCCTTCTTCATGAGCCGGGAAAATGGATTACACTTGCCGGCCATATTCGCAATGAATCGGTGTATATAGGCTAAGTGGCCTTAGAGGCCTCGAAGCTCCCGAATATTACTCGGGGGAGGCATATGACTGATGGCATTGATCTTCTCTGGGTCGATCTCGATGCCTCGATACCTAACAACGAAGCCAAGAAACTTTCCAGAGGTGACCCCGAAGTCACACTTCAACAGGTTCATCTTCAGGTGGCGAGAACGGAGGAAGCCGAACACTTTCTCAAGGTATTTGAGATGGTCCTGACACTAATGAGATTTAACCACCAGATCATCCACGTAACACTCCCCCAGCGTCCCAAGAATCGGCTTGAATATGCGGTGCATGGCCCGTTGATAGGTGGCACCTGCATTCTTCAGGCCGAAGGGCATAACTCGATTGCAGAAAGTACCCTAGGGGGCCTTGAAGGCAGTGAACTCTTCATCCTAGGGGGCCATCCGGATCTGGTTGTACCCGGAGTACCCATCCATGAAGGAGAGGGCTTGGAACCCGACCATTGCATCGATCAACAGCTCCGTCACGGGAAGGGGAAAGTGATCCTTCGGACAGTGGCGATTGAGATAGCGGAAGTCGATGCAGACCCTGATCTTCCCGTTCTTTTTCCTGACTGGCACAATGTTGGATAGCCACCTGGTGTACTGGACTTCCTTGACAAAGTTGGCCTTGATGAGCATATCAACTTAGGCCTCAACCATGGCACCGTGAGAGGGGTTCATCTTTCTGGGAGGCTGCTTGAACCCGTGATGGTTTGCTGGGAGGCCAAGGCGGTGGACGGCTACCTGGGGATCCAGTCCCGACATCTCATCATAAATCCAGGCAAACACATCACGGTGCTGTCTGAGGAAGTCTATGTACTGTTTCTGTTCCTCAAGGGGCATAGCGGTACTGACCAATGTGGGTCTCAGGTCTGCCTCGCTACTGAGGTTCACCTGCACTAACTCGTCGACCGTGGTGGAGACGCCCTACTCAAAGGCAGGAGGAGCATCTTCCATGTCCTCATCTCCGCTTGTGGAAGGTTCATCTATGGGGGGAGCCGTTTCAGGGCTGCCAGACCCTGATGGGGAGCTGGCGCTGGCTTGGGCGGCGGAGGTCATCACGACGGGAGACCCATGGACCGTGGAGACCATGGCGACGAAGGCGGTTGATCCAACCCCATCTGGCCTTCGGCCCAAGGGGAAACGCTTTATGACATCAAAGGAGTAGTGAAGCGTTGGCTTGAGCTGGTCAATTCCGGCCTGACGAAACAGACGCGTATGACGTACTGTCGTTGCCATGAGCCCAATGTCCCGATATCGTATAGAGGTAGGAGGCTCGGGGATCACCTGAGCCTGGTTGGTGTAAGAGTACGAGGCGATTTCTCACCATTTCTTAGACCCAGAAATATGCCTTCCTCCGGTACCCGAGACAACAAAGCACTCTCCCATATCGGGGGTCGCGGCCTCAACCGATGGATTGGGAAGACATATGCATCATCCAAACCTGCCCAGGGATCACTCGTGACAGCGACGGGCTTGACCTCACCTGCAAGGATCTGTTTTTCCTTTCTCTTGTAATAGTCAGCGTCCAGGTAACGGGCTTCACAAGAGGCAAATGGAGACGCATCTCCTTGGAGCACGCCCACTCGACCCTTAAGGGAGTATTTGAGGCACTGATGGTATGATGAGGGAACCGCTGCATGAAGGTGGAGCCACGACCTTCCCATCAACGCGTTGTAGGCAGTTTCCTAAGAGACAACCATGAATTCGGTATTGGCAATTAGGCCGCCAAACTGGGTCTTCAGACGAATTTTGCCGAGTGGGGTTTGCTCGGTCTTGTCATACCCCTGGATCCTGAGGTCAGAGGGAGTTAAATCATCCTCAGACATCCCCAGTTTCCGCAGTGTCCGAGTTGGGATCAGCTTAATCCCGGAACCCATGTCGACAAGATAGCGATGGACTTCCACGCCATTGAACTGGACAGTGATGTATAGTGGGCGGATGTGCCCCTGTATGGGAAGGTCTTCATCTTCAACGGAAAATGAGATAACCGCCTGACATTCGGAGTCCTCAATCACCTCGGTGTGGAAGGCTTCTACGACCGCTACCTCCATTTTAAACTAGAGGGGGCTCCTTAGAGCCTCGGAGAGCGCCTCACGCATTTCAGACGACAGGCGAAGGGCCTCAGGATAGAAAGGCTTGTTGGAATGCCGGCCAGGTGCTTCAGAACATCATACTTTCGAGCCAAACGCAAGCTTCTGCTTACAAGAGGCCGCTCTGCGATCGGAGGCATGATGGGTCCCGCCGGAAGGACCGGTGACTGACTGGTACTAGGCACGTCTCGTCGTTCACTAGTCGAAGCCCGGGAGGTGGCTGCCGCGTTAGGACCGGACGACTGTAGCCGGCTGGTGGTAGGGCAGGGCTGGCTGCGACACGGACGAGGTGGTCCCGCCTGATCCAGCAACAAAAACGCTGGTGGAAGCGAACCTGTTGACACCGGGTGAGGGATCCGCGTGTGCTGCTCTTTGTACTGGGCCTGCTTCCTGGTCTCGATAGCGTGCACGACCTGACTGGAGGTGACGACTGCCGTGACCTGGGGATTCACGTAGCCATGACTCTGCCAACATTGGCGACGGCTGGGGACATTGGGGGAGTCCACCTGGCATTCCTCATCATCGGGATCCAAAAAGGGATTTACCAACTCTACGGTGTTAACCGAATCGTACCCCAGGCTTTCACTCGAGGAGTCATCCACTACCGGATGGGGTCTCGGAGGGATCCCCATTTATGGGGGCATGAAATAGCCAAGCGTGCGGGAAGATGACAACAATGGCAGGGCGCGTTATTTCATCTTGCATCGCCGCTTGCTCTTCTGGGCAGAGGTAGGCTGGGACGATGATGCCAAAGCAGCGCTTGCAGACTCCGAGGGCTCTGGATGACTCAGGCGGGCACGGATGATGCCATGGGCACGGGCGGCCATCCTGCAGGCCATCCAGTCCTTATACTTCCGGGAACCACAGTCAGAAACCTGTTCCCACTCATCCCCGTTATCACTGCTGCCATCTGATCTCACGAAGACACCTTCCACCTGTGCCGGGGCTGGGCCCAACCTGACAATGTTGTTGTCAATCTGGTCTTGGAGCCAGTCCTTGAACACATAGCATCGCTGGATGGTGTGTCCTAGGATACAGTGATAAGGGCAGTAGTTAGGGTGATCAGTGAGACACACCTCTTCTGGCTTCCGACACTCAGGCAGCCGCACGATCCTCTGCTCCAAGGCGCTACGGAAATAACCGGGGACCTGGGCCTCGCCAAACGAGTAAGTTTGATTCCTTCTGTTTGGAAAGGGGGACCTTGGGGGCTGACCATGACCAGGGTCCGGAGGAGTAGGCTGAGGATGCGGAGCCGGATTATCTTTCCTGGGTGGCGGCGGCGCGTTACACGGAAGCGCCTGCCGATTTTGAGGTGGTCGCTGCTGGGCTAGAGGCTGTGCCCGTGGGGGTGGACCCCTATGAGCCTGCTGAGCTGGACTTACTGGCAGTAGCTCCAGCTATTTGGGGGCCTCTATCTGGGCTACAACAGCGGGCTCGACCCTGGCGGATCTCCTTGCAGGGATTACAGGAGGCAGCGGGCGTGCCTGACTGGCCTGTTGCAGGGCTTCTTCGAGGCGTTGAGCCTTGTCCGAGAAATCCTGGAACCCCCAGGGTAATTATGAGTGATCAGAGAAGGAACCAGCTCTGCCTTGACATTCCCTACACACATCGTCAGTAATTGATCCTGAGTCAGCGACATGTCAAGGGAGTACGTGAGCCCCTTCCACTGGGCGACGAAGTTCGCGACTCACTCGTCGGGCCTTTGTTTGCACCTGAAGAGGTCTACAATGTTCGTCTTCTGGGTTGTGGAACTGAACTGGTAGAGGAATTGCTGGAGAAGGTCCTCCCAGCTAGTCACAGATCCAACAGGGAGCTGGCTGTACCAGACGAATGCTGGTCCTTCTAGTGTCTGAACGAAGCAACGAATCTTGGCAGCCTCCTGCTGTGCCAGAGTCCCTAACATTGGCCCGCGCCTCGAGTTGAAGTGGGGCAAGTGTTGTGGCGGGTCTCCGGTCCCGTTAAAGGGGGAGAAAGTGGGGTTCCCAAATCCCAGCGGGGCCGGTATATCATCCACCCATGCTGGGTAAGGCTTTCTGTCCGGTGGGATTGCCACCTGCCGAGTTTCCAGGGCCTCCAAGAGGGTGATGAGTACTTCCATCAGATCATCCAGATGCGGATTCCTGTCCTGACGGGGATCTCTAACCACAAGTGCATTGCCGGGCTCTCCAATCTGGTAGTCAAGCTCAGCAGCTCACAGGGCGGCTGGCGGAGCGACTCTTGGGGCAGCAGGAGGAAACCGAGCATGGTCCCCCAGGTGATTCCTCCGCTCGGGAGGATTCAGCGAGACATATTGCACCCTATTTCCATGGGTGCCGACCTCTCCCCTATCGGTGAACACGACATGGTTGCGGTTGCCCGGGGGAATCTCGACAAGGGGTAGGTGCTCCTGCCCCTGCTGTCCTGACCTAGGATTACCATAGTGAGGCCGCCGCTCCGCAATGCATTTGTCCAAGAGATCATCAACCAGCCTCTTTTTCTCAGAAATCTGTTGGCATAGCATGACCTTCTCAGGATCTTCCCCTGCCTTCTGCACCGAGGCAGATGGGTCGGCGGGCTTGACAGACCTGATGGGCTCTTTACCCTTGCCGATGTTTCAGCTCAGTGTGAGTGCCTCAGTGGGCGTGGGGAGACCTAGGAGGCTCCTCTAGTGGCGGGTGATCCTCCCAGATGGGTCCAGTGGCGGATTGTCCCTAGGGGGTGAGTCCCCATCGAGTATCTCCACATCGTTTCCCTCATCTGAAAGGTCATCCATGTTGACCTCCACTGCCTTTGGCGACATTCCCTCAGGACCGCCCAGTGAGTCAGGCTATCGGCAGATCACATAGAAAAGAAGAGCATCATAATACCCCCATCTGCGGACGTGCGTGTGTGGGGTGGCTTCCTCAATAACTTTGCGGAGTACTTGAAAACTCTGGACTCATTGTTGCTAGAGGGCCCTACGGTGGCCCGATGACTCGGGGTGCCGAACCGCAGGGAGCGCTGCCAAGTCGACCTGATGGCACTGCTCAATGATATCCTCGAGATGCAATTGGCTCCCGGGATAAGGTGATAGATGATGGAGAAGGTGGGAGTGAGTCACTAGAAGAGTCTGGTGGAAACATTCAAACTCTCCCGGGGTGAGCTCCTCTGGCACTTCAAAATCCGGTTCTGCGACCAACCAAAACTTCTCGGGGAAGTGGCCTGCTACAAGAACAGTCCAGAAGCTCCATGACTTCGGTTCGGGGTCTAGACCTTACTGCCTCTACTCGTTCACCGAGGATGGTCGGGGAACTGGCAATGATACTGAGGCAGGCCGCCGGGCCGGTGGGCTGGCCGGCGGGGAATACGGTAAACATGCCGATTGGCCGCTGATCCCTGAGTCATCCTCCGGGGGTTTCAGTGCCCTGGCTTCCACGTCGCGATAGGATGGGCCAGCGAATGGGCCTCCTATCATAGCATCGGTGCTCGCCGAGGGTGTGTCATCTTGCGAATCTTTCGTCGGTCCCCAGAAAAGTTCCCCACCCTCCCTGACAAGGGCAGAAGGTGATTCCGGGGAGGCCAGTGGCAACTGCGGGTTTGACCCCTAGGGGTACGCAAAGTCCTCTTCCTCCTGGATATACCTTCGGAGGGAGGAGGGAATCATACAGATATCACATTCAGGGAGTATGAGATTGAAGCGCCGCGTCCCCATCCCTGCCCTAAACTCGAAGGGTTGGGGGGGAGGTTCCATCGTCGAGTCGTACTCCACCTTATAATCCGAGGAACAGACTAGTCTAATTTCCATCCGGACTCCCCTGACATTCCTCTTACGGCGACGACGCCTGGCCTTCCTGCCCCTGGGTGGATCCTCAGGGTAAGGATGATTTCCGTCAAGGAGTCCCCTGGTCGCAATAGAACTGGGGCAGAGGGGACTGAAGGCCGGGGTGCGAGAAGCACCGGGACAGATGTTGAAAGGGACATGGGGAGGACCTACATGTGAGTGAGCTACTGGATACACAACAGCTCCATACTCGTGGCCGACAGTAGGGGGAGTGACCTCATACCCAATGTAGTGGGTGCTGGAAAGAGTCATACCCGGAGCATAGCTGTCGCGAAGAAGCCTTCGGCTTTCCAGGTCAGTGGCACGAAATGCACCTTCATGATGGGTGGAACTACCGCAGATTGGTCCGTAGTGGCCATCGCCAGTGCCCGCAACTGGGAGATTCGACCCAACTTTCCTGCAGGGCGGTCGGGGTTTCGATCCCAGTCGGGCATGTGGCTACCCCCGCTCAACACGCGCAGGGATCTCGTAGGAGGCGTCAGCAGTGGCTCGGGCCACAGTGGCTGTTGAGATTGGTGCCCCAGGATAGGCATTCTCTTCCTCTCGCGCCCGACGCTGGCGTCGGGTCGGATGGGTTGGAGTCGGTGGTGCGAGCATAGAGATTGCCTGGTCCTCGGCCCGGGAAGCCGGGCGATGACGTCGACGCAGCCTGGCGGTGGTTCTTGCTGTTAACCCCTAGGACGGGTCTCCGATCGGGCGGACCCGAACATTCCCCACCTCATTGGCATAGGGGAGGGATGTGTCAAGGTGCTCCGGGGATAAGATCCAAAAACGGTTGAACATCGGAGTGGGGAGGGGCGGCTCCCTGCGCGGCCCTCAGGGGTGGCGATGATAGTGGGGCACAACTGCCTCTAGATTCAAACGGGCCAGGCCCCTAGTGGGGATGATCTTGTTTTCGTCGTACCTATGAACCAAGTCATGGATCACCCTTCGTTGGGTGATTTCTGATGGGGAGATGGGGAGTGAGCGCCTGACAGTCACGAAAATCGGAGCCGGAGCGACTGTGGAAGAAATGGGACCGCGCGGGGTAGCCACGTCGGTACTGCCCCTGCCCCTACGCCGGTGGGAAGGTGGCGATCGAGCTCCGGATGCAGTGATCTGATTCCTAGAAGTAGGGAGATGAAACCATCAGTTCTAACAGGAAAATAAATCGACAACTAATAGCCCAACGTCGTTCCGTCTTCGCGGAACGGAGTGCACAACATCCGGACTGCCTCGACCCCTGGCGGGTTTCACGTCCCGGTGATAGGTACCTGGACCTGGTGACATGCTGATATTCCGACATCCCAAACACTACCTGTCCCCATATTGAGGAGAAGAGATTCATGTTAGGTTCACCATTTTCTATTTCCGACGCTTTTACACTGGGGCGCGCGTGTGTGTCCGTCACGCATGGGAGGACGCGCGGCTCACAGCCCCGCATTCCCGCTTTCCAAAGGCGGGCGACATCTGTTCCTTATTCAGGGACGTCTTCTCCTTGATCGAAACTGGTATGATGGGATGTTGGTTCTTCCTTCCATGGATTCCTCCTCAGAGCTCTTCACCTAGTCCGGGTCTCCCTCATAGATTTAAGACGGGTTCGTGAAGCTCATTCCCCGTGCCATATCTGTGTGGACGCCAGTTAATTATGATGCTTCCGTCAAGACGCTCCAAGGGGTCTTGTCGGGGCAGCAACCTTTGGTGAGGAGAAAGGTCACGTTGGGATGTCGTTGG
Organism: Viscum album; assembly: GCA_963277665.1. NCBI lineage: Eukaryota > Viridiplantae > Streptophyta > Magnoliopsida > Santalales > Viscaceae > Viscum > Viscum album. The sequence goes on from OY728131.1 coordinate 1,246,756,802, forward strand.
CATGTCTTGACGTTGGGGATTAGTATGTATCTCTTATGACCCTTATCACATGGCTTCTCGAGGGCGCGGAAGCCCAAGGCATCCCACATCAAACGCGGGGAATGTGTACCATCTGAGGTTTTCCTCAGCTTCCCATGTTTAACACGGGGTATGTTGCGAGTTTAACATCTTGCGGAGACGGATCAGACTGATCGAAACACTGAGAGTGGATCAGATTGAAGGACCCCCCTAGGGGGAACACCAATGTTGGGGCCAACACGTGGGCGGCTTCCCGGATACTATGGAGTGGGGTGGAGTGGCATGATCTCACCGGGATGTGGCGGCCCGGGTAAGGATCAGGATGGATGATGGAGTAAGGCATGGGGATTATGACCCGAGACGGCCCAAGAGGGGGGATACAGTTTAACGTCATGCGGGACGAGATACAGTTTAACGTCATGCGGGACGAGGGCATACAGTTTAACGTCATGCGGGATGAGGAATTTGGGGTTTACGCTCTGAGGTGGCCCATGGTGGGTATGGGGATTACGCTCTGAGGAGGCCCATGGTGGGTATGAAACCGATGTGGAGAGGTCGGAACAACCGGGTGGTGGGCTTGAACCTCGTGGAGGCTTCCTACGTACCATGCGTTAGCACAGATCAAAGTCCACGTAGTTCGCTGGCATGGGGCTTACGTCATGAGACAGCCCATAGGAGGATGTCATGGTCGATGTGTGCACTAAGACCACGTGAGTCATGCTCGGTGTGGGAAACAAGAGGCAGCAGGGACCAGAAGATCACGTCGCGAAGGGTGCATCTGTGAGAAGCGGAATGGGGCTTACGCGTTGAGCGGCCCAAAGAGGAAACAGGGGCTCACGCATGGTTAGCGGCCCTGGGTGTCGGGGCTTACTCCAGGGTGGAGACCCGTGGTGCGACAAAGCACAGTGGGAAAGATACTCCACTGGCCTTGGCAGGGGGGAATTATGGAGATGCACGGGTGAAACCCTCCGTAAGAGAGGCTAGGGGCTTATGCTCTGAGGAAGCCCTTCCCCCGCGGACAAACGCCAATATGACAAGGAGGATCTCATTCCATGTGAGGAAGAGTCCATTCCCGTGGAGACGAGAGGCGTAAAAAATGTCCAAGCTGGGGGGACCCTGCGTGCGAAGCACGGGGTCGGACCATAGTTTTCCGTCATGTGTTAAGGACGAGGTGCTTATCATTTTAACGTCCTACAGCTTGGACGAGGTGGGTTTGCTCCACACCCCTAAGGCTTACATGCCCAACGCCCTCTACCCCTTATGGGAGGGAAGGCATCGACAAGGCCGTGGTGAAGGGGGGCCACAGGGTGAACCACTGGGGGGTCCACGTTAGCGTGGCTATGCAAAGAAGCAATAGCCATTAGCGTGCCTATGAAGAGAAGCATAAGGAAAAGCAACGCAACAGGAAACACCACCCAAGGGACCTTGAGGTTACTTCGCATGAGCCTGGAAGGCCATGCGGGAAAACAACACATGGCGCGCATGCCCGGTAGGGGAGACATCAGGTTCCAGCGCGGAAAGGCAGCCAAAGGGCGTCAAGGTGAAGGTTCCTGGGTTTTGCGCGTGCAAAGAGAAGGTTTGCGTGCAAAACACTGGGATGATGCGCAATTGGAGCCAGGGAATTGCGCGCGGCGAGGGAATGGCGCACAAGGTATTGCACGCACGGAAGGGAATTGCGCGCACTGGACACGGATTGCGTGCAAGGAAGGAACCCAGAGGAGGGGGAAAATTCACTTAAGCCTGTGGCGTTGCGCGCAAAGGCGAACCCCGGGGCAAAGTTGCGCGAAAAAAGAGATTACCTGGAAGTCATATTGTGCGCGGGGGGAGTCGAATTGCGCGCCCGAGAGAAGATCCGAATTCCTCAACCCCAAACCATCGGGGGTTGCCTTCTATTTATAGGCCCCAGCCGGCACAGAATCCAGGCGGTGCGCGAAATCTTCCACGCCGGGAGTAGTCAGCATGGAAAATATCTAATCGCGGAACCGGGGCATGCAAATATTCCACGCCTCATCAGCTCGATTACACGAATCCTGGGGATACTTCACGTGCACAACATTATTTCACGCGGATCCTCCTTTATTTCGCGCACTGCTTTCCAGGCCTCTGGATCGGGCCTCTGACTCCGAATAAGACTTCGCTTCGTCACTTCGAAACTTCCTCCGGGAGTTACAGACTTTTTCGGCGTCTACAATGATATTATTTTAGGGAAAGGTAAAGAATATCTAATGGGAGGAATGCAGACCAAATTCTCCTATAATCACTCATTTAACATTAACTAATTAAATAGTGGATTCCACTATTCATATAATCTATCATCATCTTTTTTAGTGTCTTTCTTGATTGAAGGTATCTCTAATATTTTCTATTTTAACTTGTTATTTTTTTCTTTCAAAAAAATGGAAAGGATAACTGATGCCTCCTACATATTTTATGTTGATGATTCTTGGATTTTGAGAGGTTTAAAATGATATTTCATGAGTTTTTAGGCATATTTAATGGGTAAATATTTTTTGGTTGAAAATTCATCCAACAATTTGACTTTAAACTCATAATCAAGAAATAGATATCCACAAGGAGATTATACTATAATATATTCCAAATGAATTACCTATAAGAGTTTAAACATTGAAAATAATAAATGCGATGAGAATTGGAATTGATGATATCCTTTAGGGTGTAAATTTTCTTGAATAAACTATTGATCTTGCATAATAACATGAGGAAATATTTGTGGTCTAGGTATAAAATTGGTCCACCTATAATTAAAACATAGGGGAATTCTGGGTTTGAAATTTTTATAAAATAAAAACATATATTAGTGTAGATTGTTCTAATTTTTAGAAAAGGAAAGAATTTATAAGGCTTTATTATATTCCTTATTGGAGTACCCTATTGTTTTAAATTTTGATAAAATTCTTTTGATTCTGTTGAATTCCCCCCCTAATATTTTAATATTAATTTTTTTTGATCCTGATTTTATCCTGAGATTTTTTTTTTGGTTTTTCTTTTTCATCATGTAATTTTATAGATATTATATCATTTTTAACTATAATTAATTCATAATATTTATGTATTTTATAGATATGAATACAAGGATATGTCTGTCCCTCAGAAAAGAAGACCCCCAACTACATTGTTTGAGTAGATGTAAAAATTATTCTTACATATTAGTGTACTAATGAATTATATCTTTGGTGTAGTATTTTGATTTTTGTTTGGATTAATTTTGAGTTTTAGTTTATGATTTTTTAGCTACTTATATATAATATCATCCCTAATTGATATATGTTGGAAGGATTTATAAATTGTTTTATACTCTTCCTATTATTATTTGATCATGTCACACCAAACTTACTTAGATGGTTTTGTTTCATCAAATAAGGAGAAATGGGCAGGATGTTCAAGATTCATTGAATAATTAGTATTTTTTTTGTTCAAGGGAATTTGGGTTGGAGTAGTTTGGTTATAAATTATCATAATTATGAGTTGAAAGGTTTTATTATGATTTACTTGTAAAAATTATCATGTTAGAAAATATGTAATGAAATTAAACTCTTCTTTTATATATTATAAGTTAAAATCAAAATAAGATAAGATTTCCTTCCCTATAGGAAATATCTATTTTGAATATACTCTTTAACATATTTTTATAATACATATTTATAATCATTAAAATTTACTCTAAAAATAAAATATTGGTTTAAAACACCACCCTAGTACTTTATAATATAATAAACTATGGTAAATATTTATTTTTTTATAGTGAAATATTTATTTTGAGTATAATTACTTATACTAAAAATAAATTATATCGGTTTCTATTTCACATCTATTTTTGATTTAAAATTCATGGACAACCAATTTCAATGGAATCATTTTAAATAATTTTCTAGGTAGATGGTTTTTCCAAATTTAAACAAGAAATATTTTTTACATTTCTTTTAAATTATCTAGAAACCATGGTATGTTTGTGAGTCTAGGTAGGAGAAGTTTTTATTGGACTATCAGATAAAGGTTTACATTGGATATTTTTTTTTATAAAATTTATTTACATAATTTAGATATCCTATGAGAATTTATAATTGTGTTCAGTCTTTAATTTCATCAAGAAATTTATCTTCTAACTATATTGAACTATTAATAAGAGATATTGTTCTATATTGGATGTTATGACATATAAATTAGATCTTAGTTCGAAATAGAATTATTTTTAATTGTGATAATTATAATTGATTATGTCTAATAGTATTATAAAACATTTAATTTTTTAAAATATTAGTCAATGCCTATTTTATTAATTATGATATCATCAATATGATAAATTCAAAATGATGAAAATGTAATAAATATTTAATTCATAATTTTTTGAAATTTATTTGGGTTAATTTTTAATTAAAAAGGAATAAAATTTCATTCATGCTAACCAAATAGTAACATACATGCTATTTTATATCTATATTCTTCTATAATTTGCATATGGTGAAATCATGATTTCATGTAAATTTTTTAAAATTATTTTTCTTGACTAATAAATTATAAAATTTCCTTTTTATTTTTTATTAGATAACTAATATAATGAAGTGTTTGGTTTAATGGTTTATATTTTTTTACTAATCTTTACACCCCCTTTATAATTCATCATTTTTTGGACATCGAAAGAAACAAAACTCTGTGGTGACTAATATTTCTATACTAGTTAATTTTTATTAAATACTAGATTTTTTTTCATTCATAAATCCATTAGATCCTTATTCATTTATTTTGGGTGGGATTTAGTTGGTATTCATTTTATCTAAAAAAACATTATGATAAGTTAATATTACTTCATATTTTTTTTGAAATTTATATGGTCTAATTTTTAATTAAAAAGGAATAACATTCCATTCATGATAACTAAATGGTACCATACATTCTATTATATATATATATTATTGTAAAATTTTTATATAGTGAAATCATGATTTTAAAAATTTAACACATAGAAACTCTTCCAGACAATTCTCTCTTTATCATATCCGAACTATTGTGACGTCTCCTTCAATTCTCATCGAATTAAATAAATGATTATACCAAGGGATATATAAACTTACATTTACCTAAATGTAAGGATCTAGAGGATTCTGGTTCATAGAAAAGGTAGGGTTTGGCCTATTCAGGTCTCGATCATAGTAGGCCCTGGCTGCAACAGTCACATGTGGTCCACTCATAGAAGGAAAACCAATCAGCTGATGCACTGAATAGAGGGGAACTCGGCTACAACAGTCCACTAATAGAATTTATAGACTATTATAAATTATTATTAACATGATAAAAATTTATACTAAAAGGAAGCATCCTATTTTCAAAAATTTAACACATAGAAACTCATCCAGATAATTCTCTCTTTATCATCTTCGAACTACTTTGACATATCCTCCAATTCTCATCGAATTAAATAAATGATTATACCAAGGGATATCTAAATTTTCATCTATCTGACTATGAGGTGTAGGAGGAGTCTAGTTCGTAGAAAATTTAGGGGTCAGTCCATATATGTACCACTCATAGAAGGCCTTGGATACAGTAGCCATGTGCGGTCCACTCGCAGAAGTAAAATCAATCACCAAATACACCAAATGGAGGAGAACATAGCTATAATGGTCCACTTATAGAAGGAATAAGGTTTATCCAATGCACATAATGGAAGAGGAACATGCGACGAAGGGGATAAAGGAGGGGAGGAATACACAATGAAGGGGATGGGAGGGATCCTAAGAGGGATGGGGGAACTGAATAGAGAATCTAAAGAGGATTAGATGAGGGATAAGGGATCGTTCAGGCGATGATCGACCAAGGGAGAAGCCGACGAGGATTGGTAGAGGGAGAAGGGATCAGTCGGGATATGATTAGCTGAGGGAGATGCCGGTGAAGATCATATGAGGGATAAGGGATCACTCAAGTGATTATCAGCCAATTGATAATGGATCAAGAGAAGGGATTGGGCATGTGGATCGGTAGGAGTGGAAATCCTCAAGGGAGGATAAAAAATTTTAGAACCCTATTTCCATGTATAGATTTTACCGTGGATTTAGAATATATATATATATATATCTATGGTTTTTAAATTACCATGGATATATCTCAAGATATAGCCATGGAAAAATTAAGTTTTGGCTATAGGTCCATGGCTATAAGTCATTTTCTAGTAGTGGATGATGGGCCCTTGAGTTATGTAGGAAGAAACCAAGATGAGATGATTTGTACATACTCTGATAGAGAAAACTTTATTTGGTACAACATCCATCCCGCAAGATACCTTATGGGATGGAAATACCTTCATTGTCAATTCATTGATCAGTTTAGCTCTACATTAAGAAAAACGACAATTTTTTACCTCACAAACTACAAGAAATGAAAAAATGAGAGGGTTTCTGACTTCATATCCAGATGTAAGGGGTTAACCAATTCACTCAAAATCCCTCTCTAATTAGAGAAATTTCTAGAAATATATGTTGAAAACCTTAGGGATGAGCTACAAACACCTATGATTTGGATGAAGTATCCAGGATGATTTCATGAGTTTGTAGAAATGAAAAAATATTTGGAAGATACCATTCAATAGACCTAATCTAAATCTCATCCCATGTCCTCAACATAATGAAAAATGCTTGGTAAGGTAGAGACTACCACTATTACCCTCAAATTAGTAGCAGTTCCCATTCAAGTATTCAAGATGGCCTCAAATCACCCATCACTTCCTGTCGAGTGGAAGAAACAACAAAATCTACCTTAGCTAGAAGAAAAAGAAGACCAGGGTCACCCAAAATTTGAGGAATAGGTGAATAAAACACACTCCTTCCAAAATGATAATGTCCCTATTTATTTCTATTAATACATGGAAAATAACCTACTCAAGCTGCCACATCCCAGGAAACCCAATGAGGTCAACCTCACTGATCTTCCTAACTACTTATTTTTCCATAGGAGGATAGGTCACAACATCCATGAATTATTTGTCTTTAAATACATTCTCTAAAGCATGATTGATTTAGAATAGGTGATTCTAGATAAATAATCAGCATAGGTTGCTTGTGTATCCATAACCTAAATAAAAGAATAGGGTGACTGGAAAGAAGTTTTGGCCAGGTGTGGATTGAGGTTCGATAATTATATTACTTAAAATACAATTGACTGAGCTCTTGGAACCCTGAGATAATAGCTTCAAAAACCAATAACCATCCTATCACCTAGAGAGGTGACATCTAAAACACCTCATAGAGGTGGAATTAATCATAAAAAATAGTAAGTAATAGAATATGAAGAGTCATATTTTGCTCTTACGTGAGCTCTAACTCTTGCTGACTTCTTTCCTTCAATATATAAATAATGGGAATCACCCCACCTAATAGAACCTTAATTAGATAAAGAGATCATATTTGGTTTTTGTTAATGTAATATGCTCAATATAACCATTATTTGACGATGAATATGACTCTGATTATGATTCCCTTGTATCTAACTGGGGAGTTATAGGCCATAGGCATAAGAGATAAAGATACAGGGGACAACACAGGTATGGGAATACCCAATATCTCAGTCACATCCCCGTAGAGGACATATATGAAGTTGAGAACTATGGGAGAGCACTCCAGTAATCCCAATATAAACATAGATGTGTCCCAAAGCCCTCAAGTGGTCATAAAGGACCATTCATCTTACACAACCATCTATAAAAAATGAGATTTTATGATCATCCCAGATAAAGGGGAAGGTTGACGTGACCTACACCACTTGAAACAAATGCTCCTTCAACCTCTACTTAAGAACCAAGTCTGTACACCACAAAAAACTCAAATCCTGATCCATATAATAAGCAGAAACCCCATATTGGGAAGAAAAAACTATTGTCATAAAATTAAGACATTCTGAAATAGTTGGTGATTGTTTCATCCAAACTCTCGATCTTGGATGCTCCCCATATTTAAAAATAAATGAGATAGGCACTCATTAATCTCAATACAGAAGTCACTGTATCAGAGGTTTATCAAGTGGAGACTATTCCATCATAATTCCATGTTTTCATCTCATTCATAGAATAAGATTAGAAAGTGGTCATCTAAGGACATATTATACCCCTATATGTTACTATAAAACTTAACAATGTTGAAATACGAAGGGATATAACTGAAAATGGTTCTAATACCAACCTTATCTAGATTCATACCATTTGATATTTGGGATATAGTAAGGGGGATTTATATCCTATAAATACAACCATTAAAGGGTATAATAAGAGAAAGCAAAGACCTCTCATGAAGATCAAGATCAAGGCTCAATTTGGGGATCTCACATTTAATACCGAGTTCTTGTTTATCCAGAAAGACACAACATATAATTTCCTTCTTGGAAGACCTTGGATTTACACCTACATGGAAGTACCTTCAACATTTCATCAGTGTTTGAAATACCCAATCGATGGGAAGATCAACATAATACATGGTGACAACACTCCCTTTGAGTTCTTTGAAGACATATATATTAAAGAATAATTCTATAAAAGGGAAGGAAAAAAACTAATAGTGGATGATGATATATTGGTTTTATCCCCTAATGGATTGGGGACTACCCATAAAAATCTATAGAGTATGCTCAACGAGGATTATTTGCTACCCATAAACCTAATTTAGGTAGTAGAATTACTTTTATGTCTAGGATCCTCTTATCCTTAATGATAGTGTAAATTAATATAATCAAATCCATAATCTCTCTTCGATGAATATGGTAGTCCAGGGTGACAATGTCTCTTCCCATAGCCTCTCTCACCTCGATAATGATATAGATTACCTTAGATTACCTAACACGTATAAAAATACCTCTATATACTTAAAGGTATAATAATAAGAGGATAAAATTAGGAATTCTCCTCCTTCATTTTAGGAAGGCATATCTACCACCATTGATGCGATCAGGTAGGTGAATCAAGGAATTAAATAAGACCCACAACCTACATTGATTAGTGCCTCCATGGATCTCGAGGAGTAGAATATGTATATTAAAATTTTAAAGTAGAATTTATACATGTTTTCATTAAATTATATATAAATTACTGGCATAAAGGTTTCATGTAAGTATCCAGGAGTATGCAACCATTTTATGCTACTAACGTAGAACCATAAGTTCACAAATTGATCAAAGATAATTTTTTTTGAGAAGCATAATACCCAAGGTGGATCTCCAAAATCATCCTTATAAAACAATAATGGGTATATTAGGGTTGAAATCAATTTAAGAGACCTTTATTGATACTTCCCAAGGGATTATTTCCCATTTCAAATCACGGAACTCTTTTTCAATGCAGCTACTGGCTTCCAAGCCTTTTCCTTTACAGAAGGGTATTTAGGGTATAATCAAATAAAGATGACCCCTATAGAAGAGGAAACAACCACATTCAAATCACCTCTAGGTATCTTTTACTATTGGGTCATTCCCTTTGGATTAAATAATGATGGTACTAATTACGAATATGTCATGAATCATATATTTAAACACTTATTAGGATAAATAAACAAATGTTATGCCGATGTCCTGGTAATCAATTTTCAACAATGACACGATCACTTCAGAAATCATCAAAAAATATTTAACAAGTCGCGATAGCATAGTATAAAGATGAATCCACTGAAGTACATCTTCAGAGTATTGTTAAGGAAATTCCTTATCCTTGTGGTATTCCACTATGACATTGAGGTTGACCCATAAAATACCAGTGCAATCCTAGAAATTTCACCCCCTTAAAATCTCAAAGAACTGAGGGGTATCCAAGGGTACCTCACTTGTATTAAATTTTTCAAAGATAACCTAGATAGGAAATTTCTCACCTTAACTAAGTTAATGAATAAGGGAGTCTCATAATAATGGTATATGGACTGATAAGAAGCCTTTGAGAGTCTCAAGTAGTACTTTCTACACCCAATGGTGTTGATTCCTTCAGTGGAAGGAAGGCCGCTCATCTTATATGCAACCACCATGGAACAATCACATGGTTACCTCCTCACACATAAAAATGATATGGAGAATGGAAATAGTCTATAATATCACAGTTAAATAATGCTAGGTATTGAAACTCAGTATTTTAATATTGAGAACAACTACCTCACACTCATCTTTGCAATGAAAAATATGCGGAATTACTTAAAACACTAGGAAGTAAACTTAGTATCTCATACTAAACCACTAAAGTACATCCATTTCCTACCTATATTTATTAGGTGTTTGACCTAATGGGTTGTTATTATTAAATAATATGACATCCAATTCATGTCACCAAAGGCAGGGAAAGGGTAGGCCCTAAATGATTTCTTCATGGAACATCCTGCTCTAGAAAGTACACCAAAGAACACCAAAATTATAGAAACAGAGTTTATCTATTCCCATGAAACATCCCAAACAAGAGAGATATATTTTGATGGCGCCTTCCGAAGTCCCATTAGAAATATGTTAGAAAACCCAAACTTAATCAGGCTAGTTTAGGGATTGTATTTGTTTCTTTAGACAAAGTAATTTTCCCTACTCTTTCTCACTATTTGAAGGCTACACTAATAATGATTCCTAATACCAATCCCTCGTTTTTATCTTGAAACTATACCTATAGATTAAAATATCCTACCTAAACTTCAAAGGGGATTTAGAACTAGTGCTAAAATATATCAATGGTGAGTACTCCATAAAAATGGAATAATCGACCTCTCTCATTGGATATGTTAGAGGATCGATAGAAGACCTACCTTTTTAACCAATGTTGTAGCATGTACCTTGATTAAAAAATGCTCATTCTAATGCACTGGATAATGTATCTAAAGTCCTGGATGACCTTGATCAGGAAGAAGTGATCATCCACATCATGTACTGAAGGATGGTCTCACCAGTCATCGCCTATGACATGGAAGAAATCAATTAGGTCAACATGGCCCCAAAGTTTTTGAATTTATATCCAAATCTATATGGATGGGTCCTATATTTTATTACCTCCAAAATGGTACTCTCACATTAGTATGATCCAAAAGGGAATAGAATCAACACTGATGAAAAACTTTACCCTTCAGGATGGGCCAAATGAGAAAAAATACCTCTACATATGAGTCTTTTATGGGAGTATCCTCAGATTCATAGTGTATAGGGATATTCCCACCATCATGGAAGAAGTCTATGCTGGCTCCTACAACACCCAAAAATCTTATACTAGAATCTCCCATCAAATTAGGAGGCTTGGTTACTACTGGAAAACAATGATACAAGACTATGTAGAATTCACCAGGAAATTTCATGCATGCTAGATTAAAGAAAAATTCATCCTTCAACCCCCATAATTGCTAAATATAGCAAAATATTCTTGGCCATTTTCCTTATGGGGAATAGATATTGTGGGTCCATATCCCCCATCCACATCCAATTAGTTTAAGTATGTCCTTAATACTAATGAATTATTTTTCAAATGGGATGAGTCAATAAACCTCAAATAAGTTGGGAAAAATAATATCATCAACTTCATAAAGTCCAATATCACCATTAGATTTAGAGTCCCTCACACGATACTAACAAAAAATGGAAAAACTTCTATTCTACCAAGTTAAAGAAATTGTACCAGGAGTAAAACATCAAGTCCAACCATTCATCCCACTATCATTTAGAGGCAAATGGATAGATAGAGTCCTTTAATAAGACTCTCTTAAATATACTCTAGAATATGGTAGAAGAAGAAAATAATTCCTAGCTGGACAAGATCCTTTATGATTTATAGGCTTACCATACCACCCCACACACTTCTACATAAGAAACTCCATATTCATTGGTGTGAGGAACTGAGAAATTGTTTCCCATAAAATTCTAATTTCTCTTTTTTTGAATAGCTATATGTGGTGGATGGATCCCGAGTCTCCTAGTTTCTTCCCCTCATTCTAGGGTTTCCCCAATCACTGCTACTCCCTCTCGTCACCCACTCATGGTGAGAGATATCTCCAGAGTTCCTCTTATTCTCTCTCATCCCCTTTCTCAGTGGATTCCAACGAATCCCTTTCTCTCCTGAATCTTTCTCTCCCATGGTTGGTCTACTCCTGGCCCTGTTCTTTGATTTTTCTCTGGTGAAAGCACTGTTTATTCTTCCCTAGCCACCGTAACCTCTCTCTAACCTCATGTTTCACCACTCCTCTTTAGGCCAGATTTGGAGCAATGGATACTCAGAGGTTTTGGGATTAATGGTTTGGCGGTTGTGGGTCTTCTCGGAATCTTATTTCCTTTTATTTTAGGGTTTCAGCCCCTAGTTTACCAATTTTTTCATCCTGTTTCTTCTTTGATGGGGTTTTATTTGATGGAGGTTTCTGTATTCAGTGGCATGGATTTTATCTCTTGGTGGCAACAGTTTATGGTGAGTTTCATCGGCTTTATGACCGGTCTCTGTCTATTCATTTCTACGCTCTTTTCCCCAGAACTCCACCTCTCTATCTGAGGCAGATCTATGTGGTGGTATTGATGGTGACTTGGGTCATGAGTTTAAGAGTATCCACATCATGGTGATCTTATCAGAATTCATTCTTTTATAGATGGTCTTCTCCAGTTATTCTTGTGATGATCAGACAATGATGTTGAATGTGGTGTCTTTCTAGTGACAGGATGATGTAGTGACGAGCTAGGTTTTGGTTCTGCAATAGAAGTTCGATAGTGTTGACACATTGATGCAGCCTCGGCCAGACTTCGATGATGTTTTGGTGTTACTGGAATGGTGCAACAATTCAAGCGATGATGGTGTCAATATCAACAACAACGGTGATGATGATATCCTGGGTGGCGTGTGGCCTCGTTTTGCGTAAGGCGCAAGGCTTGAGGTGTGATACTGCTTTGAATTTTGAATGTGGTTTTTTGGTATATTTTGAATTTTGAATGTGGATTTTGGGATGGGTTTGACTTCTGACTGGTAATTTGTAATGGTTCCCACTTCTCCTTAAAGTGGATATTTTGAAAATGGAAAAAATTGATTTGGAGGAAAAATAATAGCTATACATGTACAAATATCTAATGATGATCAATCATGAAAGAGTGTGGATGAGTTAGAACATATCGATGAGAAAATTTTGTGTACACTTTACAACCTCGAAATTCATCAGAATCAGATCACATGAGACTTTAACAAAAAGGTTCACCTCTTCTCATTCCTTTAAGGAGAACTAGTACTGGCTCTCAAAATCCAAATGATACTAGGAAATAAACCTCAAAATCTATAACTAAAATGGGAAGGTCCTTACATCATATATAAGGTCTATTATAATGAATCTTACTCATTGGAGACAGAGGATGGGGAATACATCACGCCGCCCACCAATGTAAGGTTTATCAAAAAGTACTTTGTATAACTACTATTAAACATCCAATATACTAGATGCATGATGTTAAAATATGAGGAATATGTCATGGAATCATGATGTTAAAATTCATGGAAAACATACTTATCACATGAAATTAAATTGCATGACAGATACGTCCTTACCGCAAGACTTTAAACAATACAGAGAACATCACTTAATAGATGATTCACTACACATGAGATAGATCTATGAGAAATTAAAATAAAGTAACCCCATCCCTATGTGTGATCCAAATCCACATAGGGAATCTACCCACTCAATAACTATGCATGGCTTGATTCCCACCAATAAAGGATACACAATGACACTCAAATCCCAAATCCTAGGTCCAACCACAATATATTCACCTTTATCACAAGACATTAGACAATGTGAAAAAATATTCTATGCATGATGTTAAAATGTAGTCATACCCTTTAACTAAGCATAGGATGCCTTGGGTAACCAGATTAGAATGCCTCATATCATCAAAATAGGACACCTCTTATTAACGATTTATCTAATTCATGTACAACATTTATAGGTCTTTAAGACTTTTTTTCATGTTCGATAACCTTCATACTTGTTGCGTGATGTTAAACTACATGGTTTCCTAGAACCAGGTATGGATTGATTCTCATTCCAATGAGATACATAGAGACACCTATATCCTATATCTTGGCCCAACCACCACATGATGAAAATTCCCCTATCCTTTCTTTTAATCACTGTCGTGTCTTAAAATAAGCCTTTTAAATTCCTTATTTCTCACACCAAGCATAGATCATGTGGGATTAAAAATTTTGGTAAGGGATTCCCTGTATGATCAAGACATATCCATTCATGATAGGGTTATCATGGTCATAGATAAAAGACCTTAAAATTCACACAACACATCCTTATTATACGATGTTAAACTGCATGGATGATGTCTCTTGCATGACATAAAACTGAACATTACTATAGACCTCACCCAAGTGGACCACTATCCCCAGTATTGGTTTCCCACTACACCTCCATTCAAGAACTACATGTATATTGATTCCTATTATCACATGATACATAGTGATGATCAGATCTCCAATCATGAGTTTATCCATAATAACAAGTAGGAATAATTCCCCCTCTACGTATGGGTCAGACTTGCGTAGTGAGTTTCCCATTCAAGAACTACATATGAATTGATTCTTGTCATCACATGATACATAGTGATGTCCATATATCCAATACCAGGACCAAATAGAAAAAAAATGGGAATAATACCCCCTCTACATATGGGTTAGACTTGCGTGGAGAGTTTCCCATTCAAGAACTATGTATGGCTTGATTCCTATTATCACATGATACATAGTGATGCATGGATCTCTAATCCTAGGTCTAGACACAACAGTAAATAGGAACAACACACCCCTCTACATACAGGTCATAAAAGAATGGAGAGTTTCCCATTTAGGAACTATGTGTGTATTGATTCCTATCATCACATGATATGTAGGGACACTTGGATCTCCCATCTTGGGTATAGCCACAAAAACCAATGAGAAAAATCCCCCCTTAATATATAAGTCAGACCTATTGAAGTTGGTTCCCTAGAAGCAACTTATGTGTACTTTATGATAACCATTATCTATATTTTTAAATAATATTAAACTCCTTATCACATCATGATTGTTCTTATACATAACATAGTATTTGATAATGTCATAAGAGTAGCTGTCATAATAAAAGGTTATAACAATTCCCTGCTATGATGAGAACCTAGAAGCTCCATGAAATTATTATTACATATATGTTCTATAGCTAGATGACACAATTTGAGGGACACAAATGATACAGGATATTAGGGGTGGATACTTGGTAATATCTAGTGTAGGATATTATGAGAATGAGACCCACCAGTAGGAAATACATATTTTATATGTTTCATTGGATGTTTCTATTTTTTATGCATGTATTTATTCGTAGACTTTAAAATTATTATTAATTACTATTAAAATTCATGTACTTTGATGTATTGATAGAAACCATGATGACATATGTTCACGATGAGATATGATATGTTGGGCATGTCATGAGTAATATTTCATTAACGAATAATGTGAGAAAGTATTTGTACCTTATATTATTAAAAAGAAGTTGATATCTTATTCTCTTTTATGGAAATGATATAGCATAAATAAATCCATGGCCATGGTGTTCTATAGGCAAGTTCAATTTTCAAAAATTCAAAGAAAGAGGTATCAAGCACATAGGTTGATGGCACTGTCATGCAACCTGATTGATTAGAGATATCATGACAAAGGTATTATATTACATTGTAGGTTTCCATATGTGGTATTATGTCTTTGTGGAATTTAATTCTTTCTCTATAGGTTCCTTGTCATATTTCTAGATGATAACCATGGAATTTAGGCTGCTTCGTTTAATGCCATTGAGAAAGTGGCCTAGAGGGTCACACACTAAGTGTATCTAGAATCTCAGTTAAATAATATATTATTATTTATTATTTATCAAGTTGAAGAAATATTATTCCTAAAAGTGGTTTAATAATTATTCATGTTTTCTTGATCAAATAGATTTCATCCCCATTTATTCAAGAGAATATTATATGATTTGAATATTTAATAAATATTTATTTTCTATTTAGTGAATATAATATTTATTTATTTATTGGAAAATAATGTTGTGATATTTATTTAAAAAATAAATACACATTATTCAAGGACTAATAAATATTATGGAGGAATGGCGGACCAAGTTTAATGGTCCGGTGAAAATAATATATATTGAATATTATTTGAATAAATAAGATTTGATTTTAATTTGAAAGTTAAGCACATATAGAGAAATATTATCATCATTATTAATGACATGGGGTTCCATAGTGATTAAATAAATATTAAATGGAAATTGTGAAAATATTTATTTTTATAACCTAGTGGTATATAAACCCAGTTATATTATTTTTTAGGAGAGCCAATTTATTTGTTTTGTTGTGAACAACAAATCTAGAGAATCCCCTCGAATCCCTAGAGATATCCCTTCTCTAAGAATTCTCCCAATAATAGAGAGAGATCTTCCTCTAAATAACACTCTCGATTCTAGAGATATCAATGAGAATACTTTGTAAGTGATTCTAATGGCGATCAAAGGTGAATAACGCAAGAAATGTGATCTATTATGCTAGAGCCCAAATATCCCTATAATAATGTTAAGAGATTTACCATACATGTGTGGATCACTGATAGAGGAAATATGATATTTATTCCTACAACACAAAAATGGTACAACATAATTTTTTTTTCAAATCCATCAACAAAAAAATAATTCTCACAAGTTAATTATTTAATTTTTTAAATTAATTATAAATAATATGTTATGATCCTATGATCTAGTGTCTTATCCATTTTCTGTTTTACTTCATTCAATTTTGTTGATCACAATTTTTATCATTGTAAAAATCTTAGATTGATCATCGATCATGATAAAAAGAAAAGTTGGGCACAACCCATCTCCCTCTTCCACTATGCCCAAAACCTACAAGTGTTATCAGAGGGGTTGCAGAATTATTTATAATTATTTAAAGTTCATTGATTGATTTACTCATTTTTCATTTAGTTTTCAATTCAAGTTTAATCCTTATTTAATAAAAATTGTGATATCTACTTTTTTTTTCTTTCTTATAAATATAATCAAATAGATTAATTTTATAAACAAAATAAAATAGAAGATCTCATTTGGAGGTGATGAGGAATCTGGATGGATAAAATAAGAGTAAACAACATGTAACTAAATGTACACACCATGTACTAGTGTTTAATTAAATAATAATTAATTAAAAATTAATTCAAGGCATGTGTATTTATTATACGTAGTGCATTTAATTATTAACTGCTTGTTGACTGGGCCATTCTAGCATATGGTCAGCAAAAGAACATACCGTGTAGCCCATGTACATATTTTGTATTCCTTTAATAATAGATGGGTTGTGTATCTTCTTACATGTATTACTTGACTGGTGACCATGTAACTCAGAGACCACACATCATGTAGCCCATGTACATGCTATGTACTCTAATTTTTCCATGGAAATGTTTATATACCGAGTCCCTAGGTGTATGCCTCAGATAGATGATGAGAAAAGTACACACAATGTAGCTGGCTTGTACATTCCATGTACTGATACCAAATTGAAAAAAATGAAAATTAATTTATTATCCTATATAAACCTTATCAATGTGTACTTTATTGTGGTAATTGATTTGATAGGACACATAATGTGATGAGTTTTAATATATATAAATATTTAATCAATTTCCACATAATGTTTGGATCTTCATATCATGTATGAGTTATGTTAAAGTTATTACTCTACGTTCATTTAATCATAACAAATGAAATAAAAATCACGTAATCTGTATAATCATTATATTGATAGTACACATCATGAAAGTATGTGATAAGTTGTGTATGTCATATATCACAAGAGTAATCAATATACAAGTGTAATACATGTTGTGTAGATTCAGATGGGTATTCACCGTGTTTCCTCTAAGGTATATTTTTGTACAAAGTTAATTG
The DNA here is from genome assembly GCA_963277665.1 of Viscum album. Classification (NCBI taxonomy): domain Eukaryota; kingdom Viridiplantae; phylum Streptophyta; class Magnoliopsida; order Santalales; family Viscaceae; genus Viscum; species Viscum album. The sequence continues at coordinate 1,246,774,774 of OY728131.1, forward strand.
TAAATAAATTTATTTAATTTGTTTAAAATTATTATGGATGAGAATATCAAGGAAATTCGAATGATAATTAAGATAAAAGAATTTATTTATTAAAGAGGATAATTAATTGATTCAAGTGCGATTTATCTTAAATAAGAATGATTATAATTGAATACTAATTTCATTAAATGCACAATTTTTTGCATTCTAATAGATGATCATGAGATTATCTAATACCTTTATATGTGTTTTGTTTCATTTAATTTATTATTAAATTAAATTGTTGGCCTGTATTTCATCTCTCATCTCATTATTCAAGGTCCTATGTGCCCATGGTTTCTTTTATGTAAATTCCTTCCCCTCACCTGTGTGTGAGTAAAATCATATGAAATGGATGGAGCTCCTAAGCTATTGTAGGCAGTTCAAGTTTGGAGTTGGGGAAAAGCCAATCCAAGAGAGATACTTAGGTGGATAGGTGGAAAGCTACAACACAAACCTTAATTGGTTTAAGGTGTTTCTTCCCTAGGCCGGTGGTTAGTTTATCATACTCTAGATAAACTAACCATTAGTAAAAGCTAATGATCATATGAATTTAATATTTTATTCCTATCATGTTTCATGGTTATTTCATTATGGATTTTTTGTCACGATCACAAGAATTAATGAATTAACAAGCATGCATGATAGAACTAAAATAAAATAGCTTATCATAAATATTTTCTAAGAAATGGTTAATCACTGAAATAAATCCAATTAATATTAACAATCATGTAATAAAGATAAGAAATTATAAATTTGTGCATAAAATGAAAAATCTCTAAAATATATATTAAGTAAGTATAGCTTTCCACTACTTTAGTTAAAATTAAACCATAGTTTAAAGTTCTTAACTAGCCAAATGTGGGGTGATTTCAATTATCAGAGAATTATAACTAAAAGTTTTGGGTTGAATTATCTTATTTTATATCAAGGGTTGATTGTCAAATTAAGACCCAGTTCAACTGAGAGGAAAGGGTTGAGGAAATCCAATTTAAATATTTTAGGATTGGGGAGTCTCCTCAATAGATCAAGGAACTACGAGTTAATACATTTGGAATTTGGAATGCCTACCTAAAACCATTCATGTTTCTTGACCAAATAAAGTTGGGGTAATTAGAAGGGGAATATAGATCCTTTCCACTAAAATTTCCAATAAATATGATATATAGAAGGAAATGGTGTGGGGTATTGGGTTTCGATAAAATAGTGGGAGATTAATAAATATAATATTTAGTTTTTTGTCTAAATTTTATTAGATAAAGTGCTAAAATTATTCTCATCTTATTTTTAGAAAAAATAATAAAATGACTTCAAACATATCACTATGATCCATATTTGAGAAGGATAATCATCTCACCAGCACAAATATCTAAGAGTGGAAAAGGCACTTAAGCATTATCCTTCACCATGAATGGAAATAACATGTGCTAGAAGAACCTATTCTTGATATGCCTAGTAATGATGATAATGATGAAGAGTTAACCCTCTATGAGAAAACTTTGAATGATTCCACTAATGTTTAGTGTTTCATGATATCATCCATAACCAAGGAGCTTTTGAAGCAACATGAGGACATGGATGCGTATAACATGATGTCTCACCTTCAGGATCTCTATCAAGAGAGGTTGATAAAAGAGAGATATGAGATCTCCAATGATTTTTTACAACTAATCTTGGAAAGTTTGTGCCATCTGGGCTTAAGTTAGTCAATCTCATTGTCTATATTGAACACTTAGAAATTTTTGGGATTAAATTCCTAGATGATTTTCAAACAGGTATCATACTTTCATCACAATCCAATACATTATCTAGTTTTATTATTAATTATAATATTATAAATAATTAGAAGAGTCTTTTAGAACTTATTACATTGATTCTCTAAGTAGATAAGAACATGAGGCATGAAAAACCCACAATCCTTATGGTGAATAAGAATAGGAATAACAAGATGAAGAGGCCAAAGACTCATAACAAGTGTAAAGCTCCCAAGAACCATACTTCTAAGAATAGGAATACCTGTAGGTAAAGAAAGTAAAAAGAATAAATATGTTTTTCATGTGGTAAAAATAACTACTAGAATATAAACTAAACCCAAAAGAAATGGGAAGCTAAAGGTGTGTTCATTATCGAGTGTAATCTTTCAATATATATACCATAGGTATTAGATATATCTTGTGGTTCTCACATCTATATCTAAATGTAGGAACCAAGTAGATTTCAAAATATTTCTAGAAGAGAGGTGGATCTATGAGCTGCATGGTGTGAGGCTAGCTACTCTATCCATTAGTGACTACCACCTTTCATTTCCAACATGAATGATATTGGTTTTAAGGGATTATTATTATGTAAATACTGTTACCAAGAATATTATTTCTATATCAGGACTAGATGCAAATGGTTTTATTTTCAAATTTATAAATAAAAGTTATTTTTTATAAATACAACTTATGTTATGTTATAGAACCTTTAAATAATGGTCTTTATGTATTAAATTATGAAAAATAAGTATTAGGAATAGATAAAAAATCATGTTCACATGACTCATATAACACCCATCTATGGCATAATCTTTTTATTCATGTAAACAAGAATAATTTGAAAAATATTTTTTAAGATGGTTATTTAAACTATTTTTAGATAAAACCACTTGAAATATTTCATGCTTGTTTACAAGGAAAAATGACCAAACCACCATTCAGTGGACAAGGTGAAAGTGCTAAAAATATTCTAGGATTCATACACACTGATGTCTATGAATCATTTTCAGTAAAATCTAAAGGTGGTTATTCTTACTTCATAACTTTTATTGATGAATTTAGTAGATATGGTTATTTTTAATTAATGATGTATAAGTCCGAGTCCTTTGATAAATTAAAAGAATTCAAGAATGAAGTAGAGAACCAAATTTGAAAGAAGATAAATAATCTTTGATCGGATTGAGGTGGTGAGTATATTAACGAAGATTTTATCAAATTTCTACGGGAGTTTGAGATTCTACTCAACTCACTCCACCTTACACACCACAGTAGAATGATGTTAGTGAAAGGAGGAACCATACCATATTAGACATGATAAGGCTTATGATGATTCATATAGATCTTCCATCATTATTTTGGGGATATATATTACAAGCTGCGACATATACATTAAATCGAGTACCAAATAAAGTAGAAAATGGAATTCCCTCCGAGTTATGAAGTGGAAAGAAACCTATTTTTCACATACATGTGTATGGGGTTGTGATACATTTGTTAAGGCCTTATTAGGGAAAGAAATAGCACCCTTGGTAATAAAGTGTATCTTTATAGGGTATACTAAGGAAACAAAGGGATACCACCTATACAACCCCTTATAAAAGAAAGTGATTGTTGCCAGAAAATCCATATTTCTTGAGAGGAGGAACATACTCAAAAAGGATAGTGGGGTGAAGATTGACTTTTATGAAGTTAATGCTCAAGATACACAATAGTTGGTAGATGAATAGATTCCATAAGTCCCCATGGAAGAATTAGTTCATTAAACACAAGTACTGAATATGAGAAAAATATTGGTAAGAGAACCAGATAGATATGGTTTTTTAGTCAACGAATATGGGGAATCATTATTAGTTGACAATGAATAATCACTCTACCAAAAATAGGAAGTAGAGATCTTAGAAGATTTATGATGGAAAAAATCCATGAATACTAAAATAGAATCCATGTATCAGAACAAAGTTTGGGCTCTAGTAAATGAACCAGTTGATGTAAAGCCCATAGGGTGAAAATGGGTATTCAAGAGAAAACTAGACATGGAGGGTAAAGTAAATACATATAAAGAAAGTCTAGTGGATAAAGGGTTTAAATAGCATCAATGAATTGAAAATAATGAAACCTTTTCACCAGTTTCAATGTTTAAATCCACTAGAATTCTACTTACTATAGAATCTTACCATGACTATGAAATTTGGAATATTGACATAAAAATATATTTCCTTAATGAGAAATTTTAGGAATATGTCTATATGAAACAACCAGAAGGTTTTGTGACTCCAGGGGATTCTAAAAGGATTTGAAAGTTGTAGAGATCCATTTATGGATTGAAGCAAGCATCCAAGTCATGGAACAGTCGATTCGATGAATCTATAAAAGAATTTGGTTTCATTAAGAACTAATGTGAGACAAGTGTTTAAAATAGGTTTAGTGGAAATGCAGTTGTTATCCTAGTAGTATATATTAATGGATTATTACTTATTGGAAGTAACTTTCTTATCTTACAATCTGTTAAGGACTTGTTGAACCAGTGTTTCTCTATGAAGGACTTAGGTGAAGAAGCCTATATTATAGGGATCAAGATCATTTGTGATATATTAAAGAGGATACATGGACTATGTCAAAGTACATACATTGAATAGATACTAAATATATTTAGTATAGAAAAATTTAAGAGGGAATTGGTTCTAGTGTCACATGGTATACATATTTCTAAGAAAATGTGTCCTTAGGGAGAGAGTGAGTAAGATCCCATATGATTTAGAAATAGGATCAATCATGTATAACATTTTATATACTAGACTTGATGTTTCATATGCGTTGATCAAGGAAAGTAGATATTAAGTTGATCTAGGAGAACAACATTGGTATTCTGTTAAATTTATCCTCAAGTATCTCAGAAGAACTAAGGACATGTTCTTGGTGTATGGAGACAATGAGGATATGGTCATCATAGGTTATACTGATGATAGTTTTAAAATAGATTAGAATAATATGAATCCATAGTTAGGATATGTTTTATATCTCCATAGAGGGGTTGTGAGTTGGAATAGTTCAAAGCAACCAGTTTCTGTTGATTCTACAGTGGAGTATGAGTATATAGTTCCTTCTAATACAGTAAAGGAATCCATTTGGATATGATTTTTTTCAAGGATATTGATGCGTTACCTTGACGTAAAGACCCTATCACATTGTATTATGATAATAGTATAATGGTGGATCTTGAAAAAGAGCCAAGTTAAAACCAAAAAACAAAGAACATACTCTAGAAGTATCACCTTTTGAGGTATTTTTATCATAGGGGTGAAGTTGAATTAAGAATAATTACCATAGAATAAAATGTGGTAGAGCCCTTGACTAAAGTCCCATCTCATCAAAAACATGAGTATTAGGTGAGATCCAATAGATAGAAGGTTGTTAGTAGTTGGATATAATGAAAGTGGGATTATGTTGGATTTAGTTACCTAGAACAAATTTCTATGTACTTTATGATAACTTGTATTCATATTTTTGAATAATAATAAACTCCTTATCACATCATGGTTGTTATTATGTGAAACATAGTTTTTGATAAAGTCATAAGAGTAGTTGTCACACTAAAAGGTTATAGTAGTTCCTTGATATGATAATAACCTAGAAGTTCCATGAAAGTATTCTTAAATATATGTTCTATAGCTGGATAATAGAATTTTAGGGATAAAAATGATACAATCCATCATGTGTGGAGACTCATAGGACTTTGTGGAACCTTCTCATGGTGTACGCCATTAGTAATAAACAATGTAGGATATTACGATAATGAGACCCACTTGTAATAAATCCAAATTTATATGTGTAATTAGATGTTTATATTTGTGGATATGTGTATTGATTCTTATAATTTAATATTATTATCAATGAGTATTACAAGTCACGTACTTTGATGTATTGATGAAAACCGTGATGACATATGTTTGTGGTGAGGTAGGATATGTTGGTTACATCATGAGTAATATTGAATCTATAAATAATGTGAGAAAGGATTTTTCCTTATATTATTTAATATAATTTTAAATCATAGGACCTTTGATGGAAATGATATAACCTAAATAAATCCACATCCATAGTATTCTATATGGAAGTTATATTTCTAGAAATTCAAAGAAAGTGACATCAATCACATGGGTTGATGGCACCAACATGCAACCTACTTGATTAGAGATATCATGAAAAAGGGAATATATTATATAGCAGGCATCTGTATGTGGTATTATGTCTTTAGAGTATTTAATTATTTCTCTAGGGGTACCTTGGTGTATTTCTGGACATTAACCTTGGACTTTAGGTTTCTTTGCTTAATGCCATTGAGAAAGAGACCAATAGGGCTACACACTAACTATATCCGTAATGTCAGTTAAATAATATATTATTATTTATTATTTGACAAGTTGAATAAATATTATTCTCACAAGTGGTTTAATAATTATTCTTGTTTTCTTGATCGCATATATCCTATCACCAGTTATTCCAGTGAATATTATGTGAGCGAATATTTAATAAATATTTATTTTCAATTTATTGAATATAAACTTTATTTATTTATTGGAGAATAATGAAGTGATATTTATTTAATAAATAAATAGACACTATTCAAAGACTAATAAATATTTTAGAGGAATGGTGAATTGATTTTAATGGTCTGATGAGAAATAATATATATTGAATATTATTTGAATAAACAATATTTAATTTTAATTCAAAATTTAAGTACATGTTGAGAGATATTATTATTATTATTAACAGGGGATTTTGTAGGGATTAAATAAATATTTAAGGGAACTTGTTCACATATTTATTTCTAAACCCTAGCGGTATATAAACCCAGTTATATTATTTTTTAGGATATCCAATTCATTAGTATTTTTGTTCACAATGAATCTATAGAATCCTCTAAATCCCTAGAGATATCCATTCTCTAAGAATGCTCCCAAGAATGGAGAGAAATCTTCCTCCTCCTTCCTATTTCAAGTCTAGAGAGATCAAGGAGAATCCTTTGGAAGCAATTTTCATGGAGATCAATGGCGAATGACGCAAGTGATAGGATTTTCCATGTTAGCACCCGAATATTCCTATGATAGTGTTCTAAAAATTTATGGAACACATGTGGATCACCACTAAATGGAATTTTCTCTTGATCCCTATAACAAAATTATGGTACAACATCGATTTATTTTTAGATCCATCAATAAATAAATAATTCTCACAAGGTATTGTTTAATTATTTAAATTAATTATAAATAGTGTGTGATGATACTATTCTCTGGTTCTAATATTTTATCTATTGTCTATTTTTAATGATTCAATTTTTTTTATCACAACATTTATCATTGTGAAAATATTAGATTGATCATTGATTATGGAAAAACAAAAAGTTAGTCATGACCCATCACATGCTTCCACTGCACCCAGAACTTACAAGACATATGTAGAGAGTTTCCTATTAAAGAATCATGTTTCGATTTATTCCTTTCATTATAGGATATGCAGTGATGCCTGAATCTCAAATCTTGGGTCCATCCACAACAACCAATGGGAAGAATAACCCCTCTACATATGAGTTAAATGTGTATGGATATTTTCCAATTCAAGAACGACACATGTATTGATTACCATCATCAAAAGATATGTAGTAATTCCCAGATCTACAATCCTAGGTCTAGACACAATAATAAATTGAAACAATAACCCCCTCTGTGTATGGGTTAGACCTACATAGAGAGTTCCCCAATCAAAACTATGTATGGATTTATTTCTGTCACCATATGATACATAATGATGCCCATATCTCCAATCCTATATCCATCCACAATAATCAATGGGAAAAATTCCTTCCTCTATGTATGGGTCCGACCTTCATGGAGAGTTTCCCATTCAATAATTATGTGTGGATTAATTCCTACTATCACAGGATATTTAGTGATGCCAGAATCTCCAATCTTGGTTCCAGCCACAACATCAATGATAAAAATGCACCTCTCCTACATATGGGATAGAACTATGCAAGGAGCTATCTGAGAACTACATGTGGATTGATTACTTATATCACATGATACATAGTAATTCATGGATCCTCTATCTCAGGCCCATCCACATATTGTTACCACTCTCGATAATATTCCCTGCATATGAGTTAGATCTATGTAGAGGGATCTCCTTAAAGGGGATTATTATGGCATGATTCATACCCTTATAGCATGAATAGTGAAAACCAAGGTAGAAAAACCATAAAAATTGAATATACCTCTTTTTAAAATGGGATAAGTTATATAAGACTGATATTCCTTTGCATGAGTTAGATCTACATACAAATTTCTTGCGCATGTGATAAATATATACAAGAAGGGATTTGGAATATGGATACACACCAAAACTCCTATGTATGGATAAAATGTGTTCTCTATATATAAATTCCCCTGACTAGTGAAAAATGTTCCTAAGGATATCTTACACAATTTCACATCAGTTCCCACATCCTTAATGCTTGACATTAAACTGTAAGGAAAAAATCATTTTCATACGATGTTAAACTGCACAACAGATATTTCCCCACTATATGACATTAAAATTTATAGAACATCACCAATAATAATTCCTTATCAAAGGATCATAAGATCCTATCCCCAATCTACTAGAGTACGGGGTGCTTATGTCATCTTTTAAGCACCTCAAACCATAAATCACACTTCATGTCTTGAGAATCCTTAGTTTCTAAAAATATTTCATGACCCCTATAAAGGAAAATATATCTATATGTTTGAAAATGAAATAGGTGGATCTATATAATGGATTTTAACTACCAACCAGATACATCTTGGCCCTGTAGGAAGGGATTTTTTATCCCTGTGATCCTAACATCACTATGGTAGAACTTAGCACCTTAGGGTGTCCTGGGACATTCCTGACATGATTGTCCCATATTATTACTCATGATCTGAGAACCTTTAGACTTTAATTACCACATTTTTATCTCTTTATCAAAAGGATAGTGGAGTAATATTAATATTAGATATCCTAATTAGGATATTTTGTAACATTCCCCTCATATCAGGTCAATCTGAATTATGAACTTAAACTGCATGCACTTTTCTCAAATATGTACAACCTTAAAATTTGTCATTTGATAGTTCAAATAGAAAGAACCTAAAACTGCAAGTGAAAGATTTATAAAACAATTCATGTTGAAAAATCTCAAAGGTAGTCCTAAGAAAAATCCAAGTCTCTTTTGGCTAAACTCTTCAACTCTAGAGTTTAGGAAGAAGTTATATCATAAATAAATGAGTCATAAATGTCATAGGGCCCATGTTATGGCCCTAGTAAAATACAATACATGTTCTCTAGACAACAAAGTCTAGAAAAAAAGTTATATTAGTGCATATACTCACCATGATAACATTTTTATTAGGCGGAAACATAACTTTTAGGGTGATATAACCCTTCTTGAATGTTACACTTTTCATAAACCACCTTCATGCCTTTGAAGTATGAGCTGAAAAAACCAGTTCCTTGAGTTTATATCCTTCTATTGTAACCCTATGGACCTTGGTATTCCTTTCTATTAGATATTAATCATAGAAAAATGGTAATAAGGAACCATTCATCCAAATAGATCTTCTGGTCCTATAAAGGACACACTTAAATCCATGAGTTATTTTCTTGACCACATGGAACATTATCTTGAAAACATGAAACATTATAGGTTCCTGCCATTATCTATGGTCGAACTTTACCCACTAGTTATCACCATCAGTTAACTTAGATATTACTAGACCATGATTTGCAATCCCCATAACAAGACTATTCAGGTGGATTCTACATCCTCAACCTTATATCACCATGTTTTTTACCCTTTCTTGAAGAAGGAATGAAACACTCTATTACTAAACCTTTTGATGGACCACACTATGTGAATCAAAACTACATGGAACAGGGACTAAGCTTCCTAATTAAAAGATAAATTTACCTAGGGTTCCAGAACATTTTCTTGTATAACTTTCTCTCCGATTTCAACTTCATCATCTAGATGTTTGAGTATTCAGAAATCTTCCAAGTCCCTCAGAAAAGAGTGGGGATCCCATTTACTTGACCATGAATGTAAGACCTATGGGCTCATGCATAAGGGTTTTTGATCTACCAACTAGAGGAATATCCTCTTTTCAAGTGTGGAACTTCGATTCTTGTGATCCCTGGTGAAACTGTGGAAGAACCCAATAACTTAGGGTGTTTTGGTTCATCCCTATTATTTCTACCCCATTCCATATTCATCGATTCATAATTTTTGGTTATGTATTACTCAAAACATATTACAACTATCCAAATAGACTCATCATCCCTAATATTTCACCATTCACCAGAACCCTTTTAGGTAAGGATACAGAGTTTCAAGACCAATCATGAATATTCATCCCTCAAGATTTATACAATAATACAAGGTACCAAAAACCTTCATGAACATTCTTTTTCAGAATATAAATTAAGAATTCAGGGTATAAAAACCCATCATAGACACTCGTTCTTCATAATCTCATCAAGTATGCAGGGCTCTTGAACCCTTCATGAATACCCATCCCCCACTACTAATAAAAGGTATGAGATAAAAGACCCTAAACTAAAAAAATATAAGGTTATAACTAGAAGATCCTAAACTACAGTAATAGAATTTCCAAGCTAAAATACCCTAAAATACACCAATAGAAGGTCCAAGCTAGGAGAACCTAAACTACGGTTGTAGAAGTTTTAAGGTAGAAGACCCTAATCTACAGAAATAGAAGGTACAATCTATAAGACCCTAAAATAAAGTAGGATAAGGTCCAAACTGGAAGACCCTAATCTGAAACCCAATAATGGTATTTCTTGAAAGACCTTAAAATAACTGACTAAAAGAGACACAATTCTATTGGGTTAAAAACCTGAAAAAGGAACCCTAGTAAAATGTTGGGTCTCTACTCACTGGTCATGTACTTTTTGTGATCTAGGAAATATTGAGCACTCATAAAATGGAAAAGGCATAAAACTTATTAGGTTGAAAACCCATAAGTGGGTGACCTAAGGAAAATCCAAGTCTAAACCTAATAAGGTTCCCCCATATGAAACTTAGGAAAAAGTTAATAAATACAAATCTAAATCTAAAAATATATAAATCATGTAGGGATCATCACTTTTCCCTAGAAAAAAAAATCAATTTATACTCTCTAAGTCCACTAACTTAGGAAAAAATTAGATTCCTCCCTCTAGGATATATCTTACCCAAAGTAACCTTGTAAATAAGGTGATCTCAAGATAACTAGATCATGTACATCAATAATTAATCTCATGTTGGTGGGAATTCATGACCATTTCTCAAGAAAAATATGTTTTAATTCAATCATTCAAATCCATGAGTTTTGGTTTATTTTGTATTATAAAAAGGATGGGTATCATTGATGATCCATGTGACATGAAATCAATGAAATTTCATGAACATCATGAATGAAAAATATAAACAATGACATGTAAATTTCATAGGGGTTATTCATTTATAAGGTGCATAAAAAGTTGTAATCTCTACATACTCAAGTCTCTCCTATGAATACATAAAAAATGGGGAGTTATAAAACTACAAGCCTGTCATAGCATGAGTTCTGAGGAGTCCTTGAGCTCTGAATAATTATTCTTTAGGGAGGTAATAGATTGGAACAATTGATCAAAATATCTAGTTTCCACCTTTATAATCCACTATAATTCCTTTTATGAGGAATCAAAATCAATTCTAGACTTCTCCACCTAGTCGAGGAGCCCCTATTACTTCAATACAATTTTGTACAATATTTTAAGTGCATGATATAATCAAGATAAATCATCCTAGAGATATCTGATTTTTTATTGTAATCATTCTATTTGACCTTCCCAATGCTGACCATGTTTTGGTGAGTTGTATCCTCCATCGCACATTGGGAATCCTCATTCAAGGCCTCGACCCAAATTTGTTTTACAAAAGATGAAGCCTTAACCACTACTACCCTTAATTCAAGGGACCTATTTTTATCCCTTAGAGAGATCTATTCCTTCACCCATATATAAAAAGTGGTATAGTCAAAACCATTATAGCCAAGGGTGATAAAGATAAACCCAAGATGACCCAGATAGTTCTTAAACTCTTCTAAAGGGTCCTCTGAAATTAAGGTCTAAATCCCCATACACACTTACCACTACATCAATAGATAGATTGGTGGATACTCCAAACCTTGAATCTATCCCAAATTGGGAATATGAATATATTTTGAGACTAAGTCACTAAATGAAGGACTCACTCTCGTGGTCTTCGAAAAAGTGGTTATGGAGCCTGCCTCTATGTTAGTTGACTTGGTTAGAGGAATTTCCAAGGAATAAGGGATTATAAATTCTGATCTCTGAGGTGAAGTCACTATAATAAGAGGTACAAAGGTTTATTAGTTGGAAGATAGATGGTATGATTCCATTAGGTAACCAACAGATGTGACCGATGTTAGAAACACACCTTTCTCGGTTGCATTACTGAAAAAATCTATTGTCCCAACCCCATCTTTGGGTTAAGAGGAAACACCCTCTTACGATGAGATACCTGGTGGCATCACTAGTGTTTTATCTATTATTATAATTCTCTCACTACCTTTAATGTTTTCAAGAGAGAAATAAATGTTAAAAAACATGACACAAAGTGAACCATGTGTTGATTTTTTTTAAAAAATACCCACCTTCTACAAAACACACCTCCATTAAAGATACATCAGTAGTGGAGTAGCTATCAACATTATTTTTTCTCCAGAAGTGAGTTGATCTATGTTTTTTCAAAGGGAACTAGAACTAAAAATTCAGTATAAGGAACTAGTTCTAATTTATCGAACACTTCAACCGTATCTACTTATTGATGAGATGGGCCCAATAGTGAAGGTTATACTGGAGCTACTGAATGCTCACCCATATCCTTAGGAATAGATGCATGTTCCTCTAGGAGGCCTTATTGGGGAAATTCACATTTTTGAAAAACCAGAATGAGTTACTATAATGGTCTAAAATAGGGAAATAGTAAAGAGAAATTCTTACATGAGGATTATAGGTGATAGGGAACTGATAGTTTAGATCATTTCACATTCATTTGTATCTCTAATGAATCCCCTGGAAGGTACTAATGCTGAAGGTGTTGCAGATGGTACTGATGTAAGTGAAAATTTTGATTCCCTAGGGATGGTAATTTTCACCCTCATTAGAGCCAGTTGACCTTGGGAACCCTCTTCATCAGTCCCCTGTTCACTGTTCAAGACATCTCCAACAGTCGTACCCCTGAGAGAATATACCTTGGATGAAAAGAGTGGTCGGTCTCCTACAAATTTATATCATATTAACATAAACAAAAAATACATTAGTATTTTTATAAAAACACCATGGCTATTTGAATATAGTGGAATGATTAGTCACCACTTCCTCGATGATGGGATGAAACTTTTAATCCACAACAACCTCTAATATGCCCCAAAACACCAATCATTATAATAAAGGTGAGTTGTGGAGCTGACCCTTCTTGCTTTCCATCATTTCATCAAGGTCTTGAAGGAAATAATTGAACTCAATGGGTTATTTTGTGAAAGTGACACCTTCAGGAGAAGTAATATGATCAAATCCTTCTAAATGTATATCTGCCTAGTATAGTATTCCCTAGAGGTCATCATCAAAATTACCTCACCTCTAGATCATCCATCACAAAAATGTAGTGGGAAATAATAGTGTAGGTGTGGCTTTACTCACATGTGCTTCCCTCATTGAATATTTTTTATTTGATTATTCCATTGAAAACTAAAATGATGGTAAACATTTTACTTCCTTATAAGGAATTGTTAGTACTATTGGTATACTTGAATTGAGATGATTTCCAAGCCTCATATTAGCTTCAACAACTGGTGACATCTTTTTAGCCTCAGGTACTAATGTAGAACATTTTCCATTTAGATAGGAATATATATAAATATTATCAAAATGTTGGGATAAAATATTCTAATCATCACATTAAGGAAACTCTATTTGGACATGAGTCTCCTCTCTGGTAATCATCAACCAGAACTAGTGAGCCACCATTGTATTATTCTTGGATCGAATGTAAAGAGGGTCATGTAATTTTATATGAATACATATAAACTAGTGGTTGAACTAATAAGGTGCATACCATTCATAGATAATGCTATCATAAATAAAGAAATAAAGTACACCCTCATGAATTGAAATCATATAGGCCCGAGCCTCTAGGATTCCCCCACCATTGTCAACAATAATACTAATGAACATTGACTCATAGGATTTTAAGGAGAAGTAGTCATGATGGATCACAAAATCCCTAATTTACTAGTCCTTTAATTTGGTAGGAATCACCCCACTAATGCACCGAAAAAAGGATTTTAAATTAACATAGAGGATGTTATGGATTCTCATGTATTTGTAGCTACCCAGACAAGCCCCCATCAAACCCCATAGTACCTGATAGGGACTAAAAATTACATGTGCGGATCTTCCACAATAAATATTGTGTAAGAGTTGATATTGTTTGGCCAAAAAAGGAATTACTACACCAATGTGACTCCTTTATGCCATATATCATTCCATCATAAAGATGGAAACTTTGAATCCACCCTTCTACTTTATTGGGAGTAGGTACCTGCTTAGGTACATGAAAAGAAAATTGGAAAACTATACGGTCTGGTAAATGTTGAGAATGACCTCCCACCCCCAGTTGGTAAATGAGAACTCTTTAATTATGGGATAATAGGAACCCTCAACACTGTATCGATCCTTTGTGGGATAGGTATTTAGTCTTTTATCTTTGGGTTCAGAATGAAATTTTCTGATAAAATATCCTGCCCATTGCTTAAATGGGATATCTTCTTTAGGAAGCAGGGAATTCTCAAGGGAATTTTCAGCTAACCTGATCAAATCCTTTGATAGAGGAGGGTTGCTCTCTATGTTATCCCACATAAACAATGGGGGGTGGGAGTCATCATACATCTATCTTAAAATTAGTATGCTGCAAATTTTATAGACATCCCAGAGACTAATGTTGACTTCTCCATGAATTAGGTAGAATGTATTTGTATCTGGACTCAATCAGTTGACTAATTCTTCCATCAAACCCTTATTATAGTAGGAAAAGGTTTTAAAGATCCATATGGATTCATACATCCTATCTTTTTAAATTATATGGAAAATTTAGAAGCGATATACTATACCCAAAAGGGATATCCCAAATCCATTCCAAATCTCCCTCCTAATCAAAGGTCCTAGTTAGGAAACCATCCAAACCTTTGGTTTGTGGAGTATTTCCAAATTATTGAGTGGTACATTTGGATGTAAAAATTAGTTTTATGATAATTATTTCCAATTTTCATCATTATAAATTTCTGAATGTACCCATATGATCTTTTTTTCTCAGTTATAAAATATCCTATATAATAGATATATTCTTAGAAGGTATTATGGGTATCCCGGATCTAAGAGGGGGAAAAATTAATGACTATAGTAGAAGGATAAAGGAATAATTTATAAGAACAAATCCATAAAGAGGTATATAGAATGGGAGAGGATATTACATAAGTTTTATTTTCATCAAGTCTATCAAGGTTGTTTGTGATGACTCAAAAATGACATGATAGTTAGAATCCACACTTAGAACAATGGAATTATGATGATCCACCATTGTTGTTACCTCTTTCTTTCAAGACTTATAGGAACTGGAATCTAACTATACAAAATAATAAGCTCATGTCGTACGAGTGAGGAACCCTGCCAAAAGATATGCATAACTCGGACAACCATCATGAAAATTACATGAACCATAGAGGGATTCTTGATCACATGACCAGGTATAGGTATTGTGAGTCATATAAACCACATAGAATCTCACAACTACATGATCTATAATAAGAATTATAATTTCATGACCCTAATATGGTCACAAAAACTGCATGATGAACAACCGATCACATGACCGGGCCAACATATCATGAAAGGACTAAAAGACAAACCCTATGATCGAGGGCATGGGTCAAGGATTAAGAAAATTATTGATAGTTATATTGTGATTTGTTTAAACAAGTTATGGGATAAAGAATTCATGCTGTGAAAATATGAAATCAAATCTCATGAAACAATATGGGAAAAATAGTCTTTTGAGGTAGTCTTATGATCTGTTCTTGTGAAGGTATCTTGTGGATAAGTCTTGTGAAATATTTACATGATGTATAAAATTTCAGGATCTCTAGAGTTTGAAGTTAATAGTGAAATTATCTAACCCTTTCTCACTCATTTATAATATACTTTAAAGAATACCAAATTTCACTAGAAAGACAAAATATCATCATAGAAACTATTAAATAAAATCCCCAAGGACTCAATCAGGCATTTAATCTCCCCATAACCAATTAATTATTCTTTCATACCTCAGTTCTTATGGTTGAATTTTTTGATGCTCACCAAATAAGCATCGTAAAGTATTGAATTAAAGAAATTTCTGAAGCATGGGTATTATTATATTTTTTAAAACAAAGGAATGAGTAGAATGAAGTACAGGAAGAATAATAATATGGATTGCGTAACCTCTAGAAGGACACACAATCACGTGACCCTGGGATGTTCATGTGAATAGATCATGTGTTGTGCATGATCTTCTTATGATCATGAGAAGCCCCTCTAACAAACCTTCCTATTCTGGATAAGGTGTCTAGACAAGCATTGATGATCATGTGAAGGATTCCAGTTGAGTTCCTATGATAATGTTACTTTTCAATCGATATAAATTTGACAATCACCTAAATCCATTTATATAATAAAGGTAAAACAATATGGAATCCTCATGTGATGGAAAGTTACACAAGACTCCACAGACCCCCTATAGAAATCTCAACCTTGTCATGAGAGAGCATGTTGGCATATCACCTTCATCATATGAAAGAACTTGGACATGTCCATTCAATCATGTGATGCCACTTCAACTCTATAGACAAGTGGGGAAACTGATCGTGATGAGGCTCACACACCATCATGAGATACAACATTGATCACGTGACACACCATAGAAAAGCAGGGTGACTTTCCATGATAAGTCTTGCATGCCATCGCGAGATCCATTATTGATCATGTGATGACCTAATATATAACCAATAGGAAAAGGCTAGAGGTATTGGAAAAAAGAGGATACATGGTTAGAAAAGGTGGAAGCCTCTAGTGAAGGGAAGATATACTAATTTTCATGTGTAAGGGGTTTTGAGCCTCATGTGATCACCATTGATCTTGCGAAGGACCTTTTTCATGTTATCCTAATCTCATAGAGAATACACTCAATAATGCGTCTTGATATCTCGATAGACCCTTGAAAAGGAATTTTAGTTATGCAAAGGACCCCAAAAAAGTATTCTTTGATGACACAAAATTATTTTC
Organism: Viscum album; assembly: GCA_963277665.1. Taxonomy (NCBI): domain Eukaryota; kingdom Viridiplantae; phylum Streptophyta; class Magnoliopsida; order Santalales; family Viscaceae; genus Viscum; species Viscum album. Next base: position 1,246,792,014 of record OY728131.1, read on the forward strand.
ACAGGCATCTTGATCTCAATGACTATTATAAATGTCAGCTCAATGGTGAAAAGACCATTTTACATGTCAAAATGATTATTAAAAATCCATTTGATAAGCCACAGGTCCAATAAATATGGTGACGACGAAGTGATCTCATGGTCATTGATCCTCATGCAATACCATGAATGAACTGTGACAAGATCACACAAAGCGCAAGATATGATACTCCCTCCATCAAATCCATTTCATATCTACGATATACGCACTGTGTAAGTCATCATATAATCGGTGTGGAGAGGCCTATAAAATTCTCCCCCTTAGAACAAAAAATGACATGAAAGAAACTACACCCATGGGAGAACAAAGGAGTGGACTTCTTGGAGTGGAAGTTCATGTGATTATAATAGTATTCCACCTGGTAAAATATAGGGTACAATATAAGGGATCATGTGGCATGAATATGTGATTCATGTGATCACCATATAGACCATGCGAAGGACTTTCGATGAGACAACCAGATTATCCGAAGGAGTTTATTTAGGTCAAATTTGTCATATGAAATATAAATAATCTAATTCTTGAAGAACCTTGAGGAACATATGAAATTAAGAATACAAAATATGGAAGAATTATATGAAGACCAATACACTAACTTTTATTCAAAGGCATCGTGTGCTTTGCATGACCTATCTAGATCATGATACAACACCAACACATATCACCCAAGTCTTGCGAAGCCCTCCAGACATGTCTCTCAAGTATTTAGAGACTTCTAAAAATACAAAATTGATCACATGATACCATTTGATATTTCTTCCTTGATCATATAAAGGCCCTAGGGGGTGTAAATTGATTAATGAGACAGTCCTCCAGACATTCCATCTAGATCATGCGATGTATTAAGAGTATATAATATGAGTCATGTGAAGCCGTCCTGAAATTTCACCTAGGTCATGTGATACACTCCAGAAATTCCATTCAGATCATGCGACGCCCTATGAAAAAGTCAAATGGATAATATTTTGGTATTTGGACATGTCCTCTAGGAAACTAGGAAATGTACAAACATCCCCATTCATGTCATGTAGAAACCCCAAACATGTCAGTTATACAATCAAGACATTTTAGGCAGACACCCCGGGACAAGATAACTTTGTCCAGTAGATGTATTTAGGCATACCCCAAACTGAACTATGAGAACTCCGATTATTTTCCAAATAGGATACATAGGGCGCCTTCCTAAGGATTATTCCAAAATCATTATAACCATTACAAAAAGAAGACTAGTCACTGGTTGAGAAACAAAGAACATCACGGTTTAATGTATGTAAAGCAGTTAATAATAGATTTTTTAACCAACCTAAATTTTCATGCATGTAGGTTGTTAATGGTTCAACCATCAAAAAATTAATCATAATTTTATTATAATTTTTCCATTAAAATAAAAATTCTATATCATGATCTTTGTCAGTTTAATATCAATGTTCTTAACTTCATAACTACAGAATTCAAAACAATACATAACATGCTTCATAAAACATGTGGTTGAAACAATTTACTTTATTAAGTTTAAATATCCTCTAGTTTTGTTAAAAATTTATAAATTACAAAGAACACAACTAACTAAACGCTACAAATATTTAATTTTTCCATTTACCATTTTCTATAAGTGAATTCCATTACTTCCTATAATTGTAATTCAACAATAAACTATATTCCTCAAATAATAAAAGAACCTGTATCAACATAAACATAGAAATCATAAAAATAAAGTGAAACCATCCACTACACTATAATATTGACTACTTTGGGTGGCCTTTAGTTTCCTGAATGACTTTAGTAAGTGTTATAAAAAAATGTTCCTTGATGGGGGAGGTATCCCACCAATTCATAATCTTGAATTCATAACATATTTTACCAGTACAAGAAAAATAACTAATCCCAATAGAATGGAATTCATTAAAATTTATTTAATGAGGACCATTTTATTCCTAAGGTCACCTCATTAAATCACAAGTGAAAAAAATCATGATGCATGTACCTATTTTAGGCATATACCCTTTAATCAGTACCAAATCACTTTAAAATCATGATAATAAATAAATAATAAGTGTATAATAATTAAGAGATAAAATAAAGATAAATAAATTAGGTAAATTAATTGATGAATTCATTAAATAATTAATTTTATATAATAAAGAGCATGAGTTCATGATAATTAAATAAAGAGATATGATCATGATAATTTTGATATGATGAGAAAAAGATAATTAAAAGATTAGGTGTAGAGAATTTAAGGTGTATCTAAATTATGTGATTATGAAAATTGATATGATATGAATGATGTAATGAATAAATTAAAAGTTAAAAAAATATGGTTTGATATCGGAGTTTTAAAATATTTTGATGCGATACCCTATATCCCCTCCCCTCAGATTGAAAGGTTTGTATATTTCTTCCTTAATTTTAATGGAGATCAGGTAACCAAACCCCCATTGATTTTCCATGCTTGTATAAAGAAACCCATATCCTGAAATTTTATACTTGTGATAACCTTCTTGAACTTCATCGATAGTCAAGAAACCCATCCCAAACTTTTGTGGTAGCGAGCACCCATTATAGAAGAGGTGGTGAGAAAAGAAACATTTTCTTAGAGAAAATCTATTACAAATTTAGTCTCTTATCTATAAAAATATTAAACATGATGAGAGAGATATATATAGATAGAAGTAGATAGTGATATCCCAAAATATTGATAATTATATTATAGAACTTTAAGGAGGGATTAGAGAATATCTCTTTGATTATTTATGGATTGATTAAGGAATAATTTATCAGAAAGAGTATTCATAGATGTTAATTTCTTGAATCAAAGCCTCCATTGGTATCTATTTATAACCTTCATAATATTTTTGGGTCCCTTAGGATGAGATAATTTTTAATGATCCCATTTAATACCTTTAAATCCATTATTTAATTCCATTTAACTGAGTTGGATCAAATCAACTGGCTAGCTAGTGCCACACCTATCAAAAGATGCTTATTTCTAGACTCTAGTGACTAGTCAATGGACTTCATGGATGTCTATATTTTTTTCGATCACCACCGGATGGTCGATGGCTCTATACTGAAAAGATAGTTCTACTTGAAGCTTTGATAACTGCACTATAGTCCTCTAGCTTCCTTATATTCTTTCAATTAATCCTCAAAAATTCCTTCTATTATTTCTTCTCATCCATTAAAACTAAAACAATATCTTCATATAATTTTTAATTTATTTAAAATGATCTTTATATTCAAAAATATTCTTTTATTATCTCATTAAGATCAACACAAGAATCTTAATAATGTAATTAACATTCACTAAAATGAAATTATTATATACATAATTGAGTTTTTTTATCATGAAAACATCATAGTATAGAGAGGGGTATAATAATATCCCCCTTTTTTATGATTAAAAAAACTTAATATAAAAATATATATCAAGATTAAATCAAGAATTAATCATGCATTCAAAGCACTTCAAGACAATAAAGTTCAAGATATTTCAAGAAGGATATTTAGTATACTCAATAATAAAGATATATGATTTTTCAATTTTAAACTAAAAACAATTATCACTTTATATATATTATATACCCCTTGATATAGTAATAAATTTCATAAAATAAACCACCAAAACTTCTCTCCCTTTTTGATTATCAAAAATAAAACAAGGTGAGGAAAAGGGAAAAGACAAGTTAATTTAAAAGAGAGTTTAATAAATTAAAAGTAAGAGATAAAATTTAAATTCAATATTTAAGGGAAACTTAGAAAGAAAAAGATAAATATTTTAAAATAAACCTCAAGATCAAATTCAAAATAGTTTGAAATCAAAAGAGGGGAAAATAAAAAAAATATTTGAAAAAAGAAACTTTAAAAAAGAAAACAATTTTACCTTTTAAAGAATATGAAAACATATATGAGAGTGAGAGAGGGGATATATATAAATTAGGTACAAGAGAGAAATTCATATTAAATATATCAAAAAACCTATCACAAATTAGATAATTACATTACTTCATCGATTATTAACAAACTAGGGGTGAATTTTAAGTCAATAATAACTTACTCCCTCATGAAGATCCATCCAAACTTCACCATATAAGGCTCCCCCTCAATTTATGCAACTAATGGGGAAAAATAAACTTCTTCATAATAGAGAGTGTGATTAATAGTAATATCAAGTATTTAAAGATATTTTTTAAAGATCTAATGATTTCAATAGATAATGGAAAGATCAATAATCTCATTAAGTAGGAATAATAGATTAATAAAATATTAGTACATGACATATCCCCTATATAAAACCATTATAGAATATAAATGAAACAATTTTGAGATTGATGGATCATCCAATTGATATGTAAAACTAATTTATATTTGGATAATATAATTTGATTGAGATTCCACCAAATGATATTTCAATGAAGCATAGTAGCATAGTCCCATAAGATCTCAAATATGTGCACCTTTTGGTACCCAAATTTTGTGTATGAAAATATTTGATAAAATAGATTTAGGTACCCAAACCTATTTATAACAATATTTTGTATTATAAATATAGTAATAAATATGAATATATTTGGGTCTAATTTATTTTTAATTTTTGTAATATTACTTATAAATAAGATGCCGATATTTCTAATAATATTTATGAAATTTGTTTTGGGAACATCCCATTACAAAAGTGGTTCTTTGAGAAATATTATTTGAATTTAAAAATCCAACTCTATAATTACCATTGGTATAACATTTAGAACCCAAAATCATATTTAGATTATGTTTAACTTGGGTGAATTGAGAAAGATTGTTTTTAATCTCTTTGATTTAGGATTTTAAATTCTAAATGTCAAGTCGATTTTTTAAATTTCAAAAAAAATTATTCCTTTTATATTAAAAGTTATTACTTCCATTTAAGGAGTTTTTTATTTTCATTGATAACAAGTCTAAATTTATTTTTAATTTCATTGTAAAAATACAAGAGTTTGAAATAATATTTTTCAAGATCATTTTTAGCCTATTATATTTCTTCAAAATTTAGCTGTATTGAGGAGAAACATGAAGAAGGAGAACCAGAAGATGGGGATTTTCAATACTAGAGAAGTTGGAGAATTAACCTCATAATTTTCCTCAAGATTTAACATGAGGATTTTTTACTTGAATTTCATGATGATGTTATAGAGGTTGGGTCTATGGAGTTATTTCCAGCACTCTAAGTTGATAATTTATGGGATTTATTTCATTTATTATTATATTTAATCTTCTTTTTGTAAATAAGGAAATTAACATTGATGTGAAATTTTTATTACAATATTATAATGTAACTTCTAGTATATTATTTTTCTTTTTCTTGTCACAGTGATTTGGATTCTTCTTCTTTATGAGTTTTTTCAATTTCTTTACCTAATTTTCAACTTTGGTATCACTTTTATATGATACATCATCATTAATGTATTTAAAATCAATAGTTCTTTCCACTTATTTATCTTTATTAGTATCTTTATATTTTTTTTGTATTTTCACTTTAGGGTAATTTCATACATCATGAGGGATCCCATTAGTTTCTCAATAAATGTATTTTTGATATCTTTTGATTCATGTATAGCTCTCACATTTGGTTCCTATGATCTTGGAAAGGCCTAGATAATTTTAGTTACTAATGTTTCTATAGAAAAATAATCACTAATAGACTTTCATCTATTTTAAATGTTAGTAAAGTGATTAAAAATATTTAAAATAGAATCATTTTCATGCATACTAAAAATTTTAAAGTCTTGTATATAAAAATCAATATTATTATCTTTGATTATGTTTTTACCTTCACAAGTAATTACTAACAATTTATAAAATTTATGTGTCCTTTTGAAAGTATATATTCGATTGAATTCATTTTGGTCAAGACTATAATTGATAGAATTCAATGATTTTACATCAAGATCAAAGGACATAATGTATGGGGGAGTCCTTTTATTTTATAGTGATATTTTAGCGATATAACCATGAATAACCATTTTCCAAACAATATATATAATGATTCTAAGAAAAATTGACATGCGGGTTTTCCGGAAAGAGTAATTTGAGCCATCAAATAAAGGAGTATGAGTATAAGATGTAGATCCAATATTGTAATCCTAATTTGAAATCTATTAATATTTTTAAAATTAAAACTAATTTTAAAAAGAATGAATTTGAGAAAAAACAAAAAACCCATGTTTTAAAAAAAATACGAAAGACCCCCTTTAATACCAAATATTGGTCTAATAATTATGGCACAGGGGTGTGAATTTCATTTTGAAAAATCAAAACAATTAAAATGTGATTTAAATCATGAAAATAAATAAATAATAAGTTAAAAATAATTAAAATATGTAATAAATATAAAGAGATTAATGAAATCAATTGATTAATACACTCAATAATTAATTTGATATTATAAAGAGGGTTAGTGAATGATAAATAATAAAAGAGATATTATCACTATAATTTCAACATGATGAGAACATGATAATTAAAAATAATAAGCATATATAATTTAAGGAAAATCAAAATCATGTGATTATGAAAATTTATATGATTTGAATGATGTAATGAATAAATTAAAAGATAGAGAAAACATGGTTTGATAAAGGAGTCCGACAATAGCTTGATGTGAGCCCCTATGACCCCTCCCATTAGGTTGATAGATTTGTTTACTTATCTCTTTATTTTAATAGAGATACATTAACCAAGTACTCCATTTATTTTTCACAATTGTAGTAAGAAACTAGTCTCCCTCACGTTTATAGTTGTGAGTACCCTCTTGAACTTCATCGATAGTTAAGAAACTTGTCCCTTTGTAATAGTGAGAGCCTTTTATAGAGTAGGTGTTATGAAAAGAAATTTTTATTGGAAAAAATATATTTAAAAGTTGGTATCATCTATCTCAAAGTATGTAACATGATAATAGGGATATAGAGAGACAAAAGTAGATAGAAAGAGGCCAAGATATTGAGAATTAAAAAGTGGCTCTTGAGGGAGGGCTTGTAGAAGATCTCTTTGATTAATTGTGGATTGATCAAGGAATAGTCAATTGGAAAGAGTATTAATAGATGTTCAAACATTTAATACAAGCTTCCATTGGTCTCTATTTATAGACTTCATAGGATATCAGGGTCCCGTGGGATGAGATAAGGCTTTAATGAGCTAATTAAATGGCTTTAAATTAATAATTTAATACCATTTAATAGAGCTGGATCGAATCCACCGGCTAGATACCTGATACCACATATTATTTAATGTCATTTCTATATGTTGCTTATTCTATTACGACTATAGAATTTCTATAAGTCTATCTATCTTTGAATCACCACCAGCTAGCCATTAGCTCTGCACCAGCCAACCAGTGTTTTCTACAGTATTGACAACTCCATTATGGTCCTATATCTTACTCTCATGCCTTTATTTAAATTTTTAATCTTTCTTCCATGTTTTAATCACATCCATTAAAACTTAAACAAGATATTAAAATCATCTTAAATTGATTCAACATGATATTTAAGTTCAACAATATTCCTTCATCTGTTTCATTAAGATCAACATATGAAATATTAATAATATAACTATGACCCACTCAATTGAAATCATTAGATACCCAATTGAGTGTTTGTGATTATGAAAATACCATGTGTTTTTGAGAGGTATAAAAATATCCCCATTTTTATGATCATAAAAAATTAATATAAAAAGATATATTATGATTAAATCAAGAGTGAATCATGCATTCAAAGTACTTCAAGACATTAAAGTTTATGATATTTCAAAAAAGATATTCAATATGCTCAAGAAGAAAGATATATGATTTTACATTTGAAAATAGAAATCAATACCCCCTATAAATTATAAAAATTTCCCATTTGAGATAGTAATACATTCTATATAATAAACCATCGAAACATCTACCCCTTTATTATTATCAAAAAGAAAAAAGGAGAGGGAAAAGGAAAAGAAAGTATATTTAAAAGAGACTTTCAAAAGTTTAAAAATAAAATAAAATATTTAAAATCAATATTTAAAATAAACTTAAATATAAAATAGAAAATATTTTTAAATAAATATCTATATCAAATTCAAAAGAGTTTTAAATAAAAATATATAAAAATAGAAAAAAATATTTGAAAAAATAAAACAAAATTTACCTTTTAAGGAATATGTAAACATAGACTAGAGAGAGATAATGATATCTATAAATTACGTTCATTATATAAATTAACATTAAATATATTGAAAAACCTATCCCCAATTATATTATTCTATAACTTCATTGGTTATTAATAAGATAATGGTGAATTGGAAATAATGAATAACTTGTTCCCCCATAAAGATCTGTATAAACTTCACCAAATAAGGATCCCCCTAAATTAGTATAATTAATGTAGAAAAGTAAACTTCACCACAAGAGAGAGTGAGAGTAATAATAATATAAATTATTTTAAGAGATTTTTTTAAAAGATATAATGATTTTAAGATATAATGGATAGATCAATAATCTCAATAGGTAGTAATAAAAGATTAATCAAAGATTAATACAAGACACATCCCATTGTATAAAATAGTTATAGATTATAAAATAAACACTTTCAATTTTAGTGGATCATTATATTGAGATGTAAAACTAATTCAGAGTTAGATAATCCATTTTTATTGATAATCCACCAAACTATATTTCAATTAATCTTAGTGGCACAATCCTACAAGATATCAAATCTGTGTGCCTTTTGTTACCTAGATTTTGGATATGTATATGTCATCTAAAATAGATTTAGGTACCCAAACATGTTTATAGAAAGATTTTATATTATAAATAAGTGATTAAATATGAATAGATTTAGTTATACCATATATAGAATTTTTTTTTTCAATCATACTCCTAAATAAGTTGCCCAAATTTCTGACAATATTTTCAAAATTTGTTTTGGAAACATCCCCACAAAAAAGATTTTTTTATATTTATTATTTGAATTTTAAAAAATAATTTCTTAATTACCTCTAGTATAAAATTGAAAAACCAAAATCATATTTATATTATGCTCACATAAGGTGAATTGAGCAATATTATTTTAATCTCTTTGATTTGGGATTTTAAGTTCTAAAAATTAGGTTGATCTTTTAATTTCAAAACTAATTCTTTTTTTCTTTGAAAATAAATTCCTTCCATTTAATGAGTTTGAAATTTTAATTGATGATAATATTAGGTTTATTTTTAAGTTCATTGTAAAAATACAAGATTTTTGAATAATCCTTTTCAAGATCAATTTTATCCTATTATAGTTCTTTATAATTTAGTTTTCTTGAGAAGTAAGATAAAGAGGAAGAATAAGAAGATGTGGATGTAGAAGAGATTGGAGAATTTGGAGAATTAACATCATCATTTACTGATATTCCATGAGTAATTCTGGACTTTAATTTCTTGATGAGGTTATTGAGGTTGAGTCCATAGAGTCATCGATAAAACTCCAACTCAATACATTAAGGTATTTCTTTCCTTTATTCTTCTCTTTCATATTCTTTTTGTAAATTGGAAAATCTGGATAGATGTGAAATTATTATTTCATTAATATCATGTCACTTTTTGAGCATGAATTTGATTTTTATTTTTTTTTCATGGTGAGTTGACTTCTTCTTCTTCATGAGTTTTTTTAATTTTTTTCTAGATATTCAACTTCGATCTCACTTTCAGATGAGGCATAAAAAATAATTTATTTTAAAGTAATAATTCTTGTCAATTAATTATCTTCCATATCCTCTTTAACTTCTTTTTTTTTTGGATTTTATGTTCATGGTAATTTTATATTTTATGAGGCTGACAATTAGTTTCTTTAGTGAAATATTTTTGATATATTTTACTTCTTGTATAGTTATAACCTTTGGTTTCCAAGAGCTTGGAAATACCCATGAAATTTAATTTACTATTTTTTCTATAGATAAATCATCACAAAGCGAATTTTGGCCATTATAAATGTTAGAAAAGTGAGTAAACATATCAAAAATAGATTCAGTTTCATACAAACTAAAAATTTCAAAGTCTCTTATATACAAATAAAGAATAGTATCCTTGAATTTTTTGATGTATTCATGCCTAATTTATAAAAATTTCCAAATTTAATGGGCCATTTTGAAGGTAGATATTCTATTAAATTTATTTTGTTCAAAACCATAATGGAGAGTTTTCAAGTATTTTTTATCAAGGTTAAAAGATGCAATGTCTCGGGGATTCCATTCACATTCAAATTCTATTGCAGGGTTATAACCATGCATAACCATTTTAAATAAAGTATTTCCATTTATATTAGTAAAAATTAACATACGAGTTTTCTAGTAAGATTAATTTGAGCCATAAAATAAAATATCACGAGTATAAGAGGTAGATCATATCCTATAATAATACTTTGAAAGAAATTAATATTTTGAAAATTAAAAATAACATTGTAAATAAGGATTTTGAAGAAAAACACAAAAACCATGCTTTTGAAAAAAAGGAAAAATACCTCCTTTGATAACAAATGTTGTATGGAGAAGGATGTAAATAGGGGGGGGGGTGTGAATTTCCTTTTAAAAAATTTAAAAAATCAAAGCGGGATATAAATTACAAAAATACATAAATAAAATTTTATTGTAATTAAAATATAAAATAAAGATAAAATGATTAAGGAAATAAAATGATGAATGAACTTAATAATTAATTTAAGATAATGAAGTTAATGAGTGCATGCTAATCAATTTAAGAGATATGATCATGATAATTTTGATACAATTAGAAAAGGATAATTAAAATAGTGAGCATAGAATGTTTAAGGCGTGTTGAAATTATGTGATTATTTGAATCAATATGATATGAATGATACAATGAATAAATTAAAAGAGAGAGAAAACACAGTTTGATAAAGGAGTTCGAAAATATATTAGTGTGAGTCCCAATATATCCTCCCCTTGGGTTGAGATGTTTTTATATTTCTCCCTTGATTTTAATGTATATTAAGTAACCAAGTACTCCCTTGAATTTTTATAGTTTTAGAAAGAAACCCATATCTCTCACATTTATGGTTTTGAGTAACCTCATGAACTTCAACAGTAGTTAAGAAACTTATCCCTCACTTTTGTGAAGTGATCACCCACTGTAGAAGGGGTGGTGATAAAATAAATATTTTCTTTGTATAAATATATTAAAAATCTAGTATCATATCACTCAATGGATAAAAAAATACGAGAGGGAGATATGTAGAGATAAAATTATGTGGTGAGAGAAAAAGATACTGAGAATTAGAAATTGTCATTTGAGGGGTAGGGGATTAGATAAGGTCTATTTGATTTTTCATAGAATGATCAAGGAAATGTTCATAGACAAGAGTCATAGTAGAAGGTTGTGTCTTGAATCCAAGCCTCCTTAGGCCTATATTTATAATATTTATAGAAGTTAGAGGTCTCATAGGTTGATATAAGTATTTAATGAGGTAAGTAAACACCTTTAAATCCATCATTTAATGATATTTTACTAAGATATATTGAATCCATCGACTATCTGCTCAATGACACCAGCTAGCTAGTGGCACACCTGTAGGATGCTACTTCTATATAGAATCCATTAGATAACTAGTGATCTCCACTAGTTGTCTAGTGGACTTCCTACAAGTCTAACCATTTTTCCATCACCACCAGCTGGTTTTTGGCTTTGCATGGGCCATCCGGCGTTGCTTGCAGCTTTGAGAAGTCCACCATGGTCTTCTAGATTCCTTAAATGCTTTCATTTAACCCTTGAATCTTCCTTACATGGTTTCATAAAATACATTAAAACTGAAACAAGATATCAAAATAATATTAAATTGATTCAAAATGATCTTTATGTTCAATAATATTCCTTTATTTGTTTTATTAAGTTCAACATATGGAATCTTACCAATGTAACTTCCATCCATTCAAAAGAAATCATTAGATACATAATTGAGTGTTTTTGACCATGAAAACATCATGATAGATATAGAGATAGGTATAACAAAAAAATTCTTGCATTGAACCACAATGACCCCTAACATCCTATGTTCTATTCGGTATCCCTGGCCTATGTCATCCCCAAAGTTCAACTTGTACCATTTCCCTACCAACCCATGTAATCCTCATAATGACCAACTCCATTCCTCCCTATATATAAACCATAATCACTAACACCAATATATCATGACCCACCTGTAACACCCTACGTTTTTATGATTTTTTTGGATAAATTAAATTTATTTTATGAATTTCCTTACATGCAACACCAAGTTCAGCTTACGTGAAACACGACATTGAGTATTAAAAAACCACGATATATTATTATTATTTAAATAAAAAAATTATAACCTAGCCATTAAAAATAGAAACATGAATATTAATAAATAATTTTTAAATATTAATTATAATATTTTAATATAAATAAAACATATTGATAAAAAATACTTATTTTTTAGAAAAAGTTTTTATATGTTTTGAAAATACTATTTTCTCAAAAACTATTTTCATTACATATTTTGAAAAAATAATAAAATTAATTTTTAACAATTTTAGATAATTTATTTTAATAAATATACTTAATTTTTTAAATCCATAAGAAAAAATTATCTTGGGGTGAATTTTTGAGAATTTTCCAAAAAGATAATTTTTTCAGTGAACAGTGAAAAATATTGGATTTTATTAAAAATCGTCTATTCGTTTACAGTATATAAAGACATAAAAATTATTTTAAGGTGGTTTTAAAAGTAAAATTATTTCATTATTTATTTTTTAATCCAATTTAGGTCATTTAAATAAACTCAATATTTTTTTTGGATATTAAAAATTTGTATACTTGTGAGATTTGTTTCTTTGGAAAGTCGTCTTCTTGTCGTGTCTGCAAGATTAATTTTAAATTAAATTCCACCAATTATATGTATTTAATTTGAAAAAAATTTATCCCATATTTGGAATATTAATAATTCATATTTTATAATAATGTAAACTTAAGTTTTTATAATTATGAATATTAAAATCCGTAAAAATTAATTTCCATGGTTAAGGTGAAAATAGGTTTACCGAGGGTTAAACTAAAAGGATAATGGGTAAAATGACCTAAAAAATTTTCAAAAACCCATTGTATGTCTATATTTAGATCTTATATCTTCTATTATATATAATGGTCTATTTTTTAGCCTTTGGGAATGAGAAAAACATAGGTACACCTTTTTCTTTTCAAAAATTCCAAGTGTGTCCTCTCCTCCACTTATAAAAGGCCACCCATATCATCCCCTATACATATTTGAAAAACCATAGGTTCAGACAATACCTTACCAAAAAAATCTATAAATTCAACACTATCATCCTAGAAGCCTTATTTTTATCATAAATCCAACCTATGAAGGATTTTAGTGCAAACCTAAAGAGGTTACCCAAATAAGAGGTAAGGTTCTACAACGAGCATTTTTATTTTATTTCTTTCTCCACCACATTCAAATATTATTAAAACATGATAATATAATAACATAATTATATTATATATAATTATAATTTATTATTTTTTGGTCAAGACCTACATCCATCTCCTCTTCCCTTAAATGGGAAACGATAACGCCGCTTGTATGTACGGTAGACTACCGACTCACGGACCGATGTGACATGTTTTCTGTCAAAACCTATCACGATTGGGTAGTATGATGGATATAATAGATATATATGATATTTTTAACATAAATATATTTATAGAAATATATTATCATATATAAATATTTCACTTTCCATTCTGTGGGGGATATGATAACGTCGATCATGTGTACGGCGGACTACCGCCTCACGAAGCGATGTTATTTGTTTTTCACTGAAATATTACATGTAAGGTAAAAAGAGATAAATTTAATAAATATATGTGACATATAATATATAATAATTATTTTTGAGAAAGAATTTTTTTCCACCCTTTCATTCCATCAGTCGATAAAATGGAAACAACATTCATGCATACGTAAGCCCTACCATCTCCACGAACGGTGTAATTCATTTTCTATCTATAAATTTAATGGATTGATATAAATATATATAATGAATATATATGATATTTATATCATGGTTAAAATTATTCAAATAATATAACCATGATGAATTTAAAAGGACTTAAAATACCATACCAAAACATGCGTGAAAAAAACGAAGCAATTATTACCCAAAACATATTTTTAACAAGGAATTGTTAATAAAAAGGTATAAGTACATAATATATTATATGATATATATTATTATGTTCCCATAATATTTTTATAAAAAATTTATATTAATTATACATGAGGATATAGTGCTTTTGAGGCAAGTGTGACACAAGGCAAGGGATTTCCTTGTCACTTTTATTTTATGTGAGAAAAATTTCATATTCTCCATGTGTTTATTTTATGTGGTGTATATAATTTACATGAATTAATTTTATTATTATTATGATGAAAATTATAGGGATTTACATATCCATTTTAGGATATCTCTTTCACCAGGGTTATAATTCAAAGTTACCAAAGTGTTAAGTGTTTTATGATACAATCTCATCGTTAACCGAGATTGTTTATATTTATAATTTTGATGATGAAATATTATGATCTATATCTCAAGAAACTCACGAATTATCTTATAATTTGGTTATTTTTTGATAATACATGTTTGTATTCATTTTTTTTCATTTTATGTACTCATGATTTCAAAATAATTTTTTTAGAGAAAACCAAAATTATTTCTCCTTTTGGTCAAAAACCCTTTTTCTTAAATATACATATTTTAAAAAAAAGTTTTCAATTTTTTTTAGTATTCTATAAATTATTTATTGAAGTAATTTTTATCCTTTTTGGAATTTTTACAAAAAAAATTAAAATTAATCTTCATGTGGTTTTCAAAACAAGGCTCATTTGGCTTTTATTGAAAATTTAAAATGAATCTTTTATTAAAGTGTACGGAATAAATGTTATTTTTAACTATCATAAAAAATAATTATTTTAAATATTCCTCTATAATTTTACAAGGAAATTTTTCAAAGAAAAGTATTTCCCAAATATTTTATGAATTTCTAATATTAAAAATGTCATTTTCAAAGAAAGTATATTTTCCTCAGGAAAAGTTTTAAATGATTTTTAAAAGCTTCATTTATAATTTTCCAAGGTTATTTTCAATTAAAAGGATTTTGAAACTAATTTATGTTTTAAAAAGTGTTTTTCAAAGTGTAAAGTCCATTTTTTTCAAGAAATGCTACAAGTGATCTTTCAAAACCATTTTCCATCTAAGATGACATTATTTGATTTTAATTATTCTTTATAGGGGATAATATTGAATGATTCCATCCTTATTATTTCTCTAGATGGTTAATGTTTATATTTATGAAACCCATTTATTTTTCATGGGTTTTTCTACAATGAATTGATGAAATGTTTATGATACCCTTTTTCTTTACATGGGTTATGATGTGATGATATGATGAATGTTTTATGATATTGTGGCACACATAAGTATGGATTTAATTATGATATAGGTGGTACCTATATCCCCCTCTAATGAATTGGGTAAAGCTTTATATCTCATGAGATAATAATTGAAAACAATTCGATGTTCTTGATCTGTTATAGTAAATAGGTGAGTCCTGATCCACTGTGGGAAATAGGTGAGTCTTGATCTACTATGGGAAACATGTGTGTCCTGATCCACTATGGGAAATAACCGTGACCTGATATATAATGGGAAACTAGTGATAAGTCATTATCCACTATGTTGTTGGATGGAAGTTAAAATTGAAATATGAAATGGTTTTCTATATTTATAATTATGCTATACTTTTATAACATGAGATTATGGTTCATGATTGATTTATGATGATTTCTCACTCTTATGGTCCATGATTTCTAAAATAATAAAGTTTTATGGAATAAATTAAGATTATGATCTGTGATAGTTTGGGTATGAAATTAATAAGTTATTTTCATGGTCATATACCATTATACTTATCTTATTATTTTATATGATCATAGATTGATATCTCCCATGATTAACCTTACCAAGAATCTAAACTCAACCTTTATTATGTTTCCTTACCTAAGTTATAAAGAAAGGTTTATGTATGGTATTACTAAGAAGTATACTATGTGAGAAGATATTTGTGGGATATGTTGAATATATTTTAAGAAATAAGAATATTGTGTTTGTAGTCTCCAAAGACACTAAACTCTTATTGTCATTGGGTGTGTGTTTATGAAATGTATTTAATATTCCTCTAAAAAGATGCGATATTTAGGTATGAAAATACCAGGTCATTATAATTGGTATCAATGGTAAGGTTTAGTCAATATTTAAAGTTTTGTATTAGAAAAAAATTATTGAAAACCCTAGGGGTAAGTCTATGTATAAGATAACTTCCTAATGTTTTGGTAATAAATAGAGTAAATTGTTTTCCTAGAAATACATTATTGTATGAAAACTATAAGTGGACATAGTTATAGAAAAAAAGTTCTTATGGATAATAAATCTAAAAAAGGCATGTTGTAATTGACTTGATCATTACCTGGTACATGACAATGGGACTTACTACGTACCTGGTTGGACACTCCTGGGGGACATGATTTGGTTAATCCACATTTTATTTACAAAACATTATGAATAATTTGAATAGATGATGATCATGGATGACCTAGGTTAATCCTAAGGTGTCATAGATTTAAAATAAGGTGTCATGATTTTTATTTCTTATAAATGATTTTTCATGATTATGTGATTTTCATGATGATTAGTGTTTATTGAACTATGATTTTTGGTTCCAATCAATAGTTGGAACCCAAAGGAACTATGTTATTACTAAATATGATGGATAATGAAATGATTATCCAACTAAGAAACTAAATTCTATAGGATATGGGATATAGAATATTTTTTATATTCTCACATAACTTTCTAAAGATATGATCCATACTGAGATTTTAAATGATAAACAGAGGGAAAAAGTTCCATTTAATCCTTCATGAGACAACATACACATTATTTTAATTGGTCTTTGGATCTACTAGTAGCTGAGAAATGGATCAAAAACATTAAAAATATATTTTTTTTCACCAGTGCTCAGAACATGAAAAGGATGTCTTAGCTATTTATTATTTGGAATGTGGATCAATGGTGGAAAATTAAAAAGAGTATGAGGTAAGATTAATAAATTGAATCCATGGAATGGGATTAGTTTAGGAGGATATTTTTTAGTAAGTACTTACCTATCATTCTATGTACAAGGATTGAGAAGGAATTCCTTGAGATTAATTAGATGGAAGATGAATCTATTGCTATATATGAAGCTAATTTTATATGGATTTTAAGGCATACTTTTGGTTTAATCATCATACCGAAAATAAAAATTAATCGATTCTTTTGTTGATTAAAACCAAGTATCCAAAAGGAATTTTCTATAAGATAATTTAGTATATATAAAAAACCATTTTTTGTAAACTCCAGATTGAAATGGAAGTTAGATATTCCCACCACTCTCATGTATTTGATAAGAATATGAAGATAGAGTCTCATGAAAACTCAAATAAATCACATGGTGGAAAGAAATATCATCCATATGCATGTCAAAAATGCATAAAAAAGCATCAAGGGAATTAATTAAATGGAACTAACAGGTACTTGAAATGTGTAATGTTATTTCATAATGTCAATAAATATCAAAACGTGATTAATTCCCCGATTAATGAAATAAAGGAGAATAAGATGAAAACTAATGCACTGCCCAACCTCTAATGCTTAAAATAGAAGGAGTATGGGAGTTATACTAAACAATGACTAAATATGAGGGAATTTGATGATCAACAATGATAGCCTCCTAACTCTAAAGACAAATAGAAATATCACGCAATCACAACTGCTGAAGTGGGTAACAAGAATGTTGTGGTGAAAGGTGCACTTATCATCTACTCTAGAATATATAAAATATTATTCAATTTTGGACCCACCCACTCTTTTATATCTAAGGAATTTAAAAAGGGTATTTAATTACTTAATCAACCGATATATATTAATTTATCTATTAAAATTTCTAATGGCACGATGGTCACATCACAAGTCTATAGTACCTCTCTGATTGAATTTTGTGGGAAAGTGATTCCCACAAATCTTTTTATTATCCCTTTAGTTGAATTTGATTTCATTTTAGGCATGGATTTTATTTCTTTATATGGAGTCCATATTGATTTCCAAGGAAGGGAATTAACATTTCATATTCTGAATGAACCCATGTTCCTTTATCAATGTCAGGATGAGTGCAAACTTCTAATTGAATTTACTTCAAAATTGTAGATTTTAAATCCTATCCCTGAAGTCTATTTGTCTCAGTTGGTTGGGGAGAAACTGAACATCGAAGACATGCATATTTTTTAAGAGTATGTTGATGTATTACCACAATAATTTCCTAGTCTTATTATGAGTTGTGAAGTTGAGTTCACAATAGAACTCATACCTGCTGATGCACCTATTTTTAATAATGAATTTTGGGGCTTACCCAAGTGGTAAAGGCTCCCTATAATCCTACATCAAACCCAGGTTCAAATCTGGGTGGGAGAGAATTTCCATAGGTAGGTGATGACCCAAGCATCATGTAGACATGTGGTTAAGTAGGCATTATGTGAGTAGTATGATGTAGGCATGATGCTGCACTAGGCCTTCATGCCATATAATGGGATTCATCCCCATTGGGCCTTAAGTCCATGTATTGAATAAATAAGTATTGATGGATGGGTTATCGCTTCGGGGGGGGGGGGGGGGCTATGGCCTTCCTTTCTATCCTATGTGTGTTGTGTGTATATGTTTAATGTAATTGTACCCCAAAGAACATAATATATATTTAGAATAATCCATATAGAATGGCCCTTATTGAGCTTCAAGAATTGAAGAAGCAACTCCGATATAATCTTGATAAGGGATTTATATGCCCTAGTGCATTACAATGGGGTGAAACTCTTCTTAAAAAAAATAAATATGGGTCAATGCATATTTTCATTGATTATAGAGAAATTAACAAGATCACTATCAATAAAAAGTATCCTCTATCTTCATTGATTTAATGAATAAATTCTTTAGAGATTACCTTGATCAATTTATCATTTTCTTTATAGATGGTATTATTATATACTCATAGATTAAGGAAGAGAATAAATATCATTTGATGATTGTTACAAGGACCCAAAGGAAGGAAAATTAGTATGAAAAATTTACCATGTATGAATTTTGGATTCAGAAAGTTTCATTACTGGGATATATAATCTCATGTGAAGTTATTTCGGTGGATCCTTAAAAGGTGTATGTTATTGAAAGTTGGACTAGACCAACCATAGTCATAGAGATTCATATCTTTCTTGGTTTGGTGGGATATTATTGATGATTTGTGGATAATTTTTCATGGATTTCTAATCCAATAACCATGTTAACTCAGAAAAGTGTCAAGTTCCTTTGGATAGATGAATGTGGGGAGAATCTCAAGGAGTTTAAAAGAATGTTGTTCAGTGCACCTATCCTCAAAATACCTTGTAGTGGAGAAGGGTTTATAATCTATAATGATTAATCCAAAAAGAGATTAGGACATGTTCTCATGCAGAATGACATAGTGATAGTCAATGCATCACACCAATAGATGGTTTATTCAGACTTATCTAATTATGAAGAGTTTATCTCTCATGGGGGAATAAAATAGTAGAGGCATAGTGCATATACTTTTACAATAATATTACAATCGTCAGGCAGAGCACTAATTTAAGTTTCATGAGAAAAATGACCCAACTCACGATTTGGAGTTAGCTGTGGTATTTTTTTCATTAATTATATGGAGGAATTATTTTTACAGAGAAAGTTGTGAGATATATACTTTTCAAAAAAGTTTAAAGTATATATTCACAGATAAGAAGTTAAATATGTATCAGAGAATATGGTTGGAGTTGATCAAATATTATGAATTCTCAATATATTACCACCCTAGGAAGGTGAAAATGGTGGATGATGCTTTGAGTTGAATGGACCATGCTAGATTATCCATGATGAGGATCATCAAATATATAATATTTATATATTTTCAAAGGATGTGTATGGATATTTTTAAGGAAAGAGAAAGGTCTTATATTTCTAAAATGAGTGTTTAAACATCTATCCACGTGAGGATTAAAGAAGTGAAAAGGGAAGATGTGGAGATATAGAAGAAGGTGAGAAATGTTCATGAATTTATCCTTGATTATGATAGAATAGCGAGGTTCAGGAACCATGTATGTGTCCTATAAATATTTGATTTAAAGAAGGATCTATTAGAGGAATATCATAGTTATTCATTCTCTATTCATCATGATAGTAAAAAGATGTATATATATATTTGAAAGAGTATTTCTTGTGGAAGAGAATGAAGAGAGATATTTCATATTTTTTATCTTAGTGTTTTGTATATCAGCATGTTAAGGCTAAATGAAAAAAGTATAAGGGGATGCTACAATAATTACCCATACTGGGATGAAAATAGGAAAACATCACCATGTAGTTTTTGCATACTCCCCAAAATATTTAGCGGGTATAATACTATTTAGGTTATAGTTGATCACATTACAAAGTCAGAAAAATTCAACATCATTAGAGAAGACTTCTATCTTAATCATATATCCAGAATATAAATTAAGGAAGTGGTAATATTACATAGAGTATCACATTATATTTTATCTAATTGGGATCCGAGGTTTACCTTGAATTTCTGGTGAAATATTCAACAAGATATGGATATAGAGTTAAGTTACAGCACTGCATATCATCATTAGATTGATTCTCAATTTGAGAGATCAATTAAAACCCTATATTATATGATGATATATTTTTTAATGGGTTTCAATGGTGGTTGGTATTAACACCTTCCTTTAGTTGAGTTTCCTTATAAAAATAGTTTTCCCTTGATCATTCATATGGATCATTTTGTATCCCTCTATAGAAAGAAGTGTATAACTCAAATGTGTTGGAAGTTGAAAAAATAAATATATTAGGGAATGAGAAATATGAAGAAATGGAAGTGAATATTAGATTCATTTAGCAACACATAAATGCGGATCATAGTTAGCAGAAAAGTAATTTTGACAACCACTATTGTGATCTATAATTTGAAGTTAGTGACAAGGTATTCCTATGAATGTATCCATAAAAGAAGCTTATGATATTTGGAAATATGGGAAAGTAAATCCCTAGATACATCAATCATTTTTATATTATTTATCATATCAGGATATTAGCTTATCACTTGGCACTGCCACCAAATCTTACTCAAGTTCATGATGTGTTCCATGTATCTCTCCTTATAAAGTACATACATGATCCTTCACATATATTTAAATCAATTTTAGTAGAACTATATAATGATATTTATTATGAGGAAAATCCAGTAGAGATTCTAGATCATAGAGAGAAAGTGCTTCGAAATAAGACCACTCACTTCGTAAAAGTTTTGTGGTGAAACCACAAGTTTTAGAAGCTATGTGGGAACTTAAAGAAATTATGATGCATAATATTCCTCATTTAATTTTATCTGAGTGATGAATTTTCTGGGTAAAATTAATTTTAAGAGGGGTATAATGTAACATCCTAAGATTTTATGATTTGTTTCAAAAAAATTAAATTTATTTGATGAATTTCCTTACATGCAACACTGAGTTTAGATTGCATTACACACGACATTGAGTTTTAACAAACCGACATATATTATTATTATTTAAACATGACCATTTTAACCTAAATATTAAACTTAAAATTATGAATAGTAATAAATAATTTTTAAATATTAATTATAATGGTTTTATTTAATGAAAACATATTGATAAAAATTACTTAATTTTTAGAAAAGTTTTTCTATGTTTCTAAAATACTATTTTCTAAAAAAAATTATTGTATCTTGTGAAAAAATAATAAAAGTAATTTTAACCACTTTTATAAAATTTAATTGAAAAAATAAACTTCATTTTTTAAATCTTCAGGAACAAATTATCATGGTGTGAATTTTTTATAATTTTATAAAAAGATAAAGTTTCCAGTTAATGGTGAAAATATCAGGTTTTATTAAGAATTATCTTTTTCTTTACAGTATTTAAAAACATCAAAATTTTCTAAATATAGTTTTAAAAGAATAATTAGTTTTATTACATATTTATTAATACTATTTAGTTCATTGGATTTGGTTCCATATTGAATTGATATATTAAAACTTTATATACTTACGAGAATTTTCTCTTTAGAAAACCGCTTTCTCATCGCGTCTATGAGTTTAATTTTAAATTTAATTATATCACTTATGTGAATTGAATTTTAAAAAATTCATCCCATATTTGGAATCATCATAATTTATATTTTCTAATAAGTGTAACTTAATTTTTTACCATCATGAATAGTAAATTTAATAAAAATTATGTACCATGGTTAATGTGAAAATGGGTTTACCGGGGTTTAAACTAAAAATATAAGGGGTTAAATAAACTATAAAATTTTCCAAAACCCATTGGATGCCCATATTTTGAAATTATTTATTACAGGATAAATAATAGTCCATTCTTTTTCCTTTTGGAAAGATAAAAACATGGGTACATCTTTTTCTTTTCAAAATTTCCAAGTGTGTTCTCTCCCCCACTTATAAAAGGCCACCCATATCCTCTTCTATTCACACTTACAAAACCATTTGTATTAGTAATTAATTACCCAAATAAATTCCTTAATTACTTAATTTGATCCAAGAATTATTATTTTGATCATAAAACCAACCTAGGAAGGCTTTTGATTTAAACCAAAGGAGGTTACCCAAAGAAGGGGTAACATTCTTCAACAAACATTTTTATTTTATTTCTTCCTACACCTCCTTAAAATATTATAAAACCATTATAATATAATAACCATAGTATATTAAATATAATTATATGTTATTATGTTGTGGTAATGAACTACATACATCTCCTCTTACCTTGAATGAGAAATGATAATGTTTCTCGTGTGTACGACGGACTACCACTGTGTGAACCGATGTGAGAGGTTTTCCATCAACACCTCTCACGGTTGGGTATGATGATGGATATAATGTATAAATATATATATGATATTTTCAACATAAATATACTTTTTTAAATATATTATTACATATACTTTTTTACTTTCCATTCTGTGGGGGATACGATAACATTGATCACGTGTACAACAGACTACCACCTCGCGAAGTGATGTGATTAATTTTTCACTTAAATTTTACATGAAATAAAATAAGGGATAAATTTAATCATTATATGTGAAATATAATACTTAATAATTATTTTTTATAAATAACTATTTTTTTCACTCCCTTTTATCCCATCTGTTGAGAAAATGGAAACAATGTTCATGCGTACGTACGACCTATCATCTCTATAAACGGTGTAGTTAGTTTTCTATATCTAACTTTAATAGATTACTATAAATAAATATATAATTATTATATATTATATTTATATCATTTTTTTATTATGAAATTTAAATAACCATGATCAATTTAAAAGGATCTAAAATACCAAACCAAAACATACATGAAAAAAACAAAGTAATTATTAGCCAAAACATATTTTTAACAAGGAATTATTAATAAATAGGTAATAAAAGGGTATAATTAAATAATATATGATATTATATATATTATTATGTTAATTTAATATATTTAAAATAAATTTAAATTTATTATAAAGGATTATAGAGTGATTTTTAGGCAAGAGGAACTAAAGGTAAGGGATTTCCATCTCACATTTATTTTCTATGAGAAAAATTCCATATTCACCATGTATTTATTTTTTGTGGTATATATACTAATCATGAATGTATTTTATGATTATTATACAAAAAAATATGGGGATTTATAGATACATTTTTTGGATATCTCTTTAATGGGTCATATTATTCAAAGTTACCAAAGTAGTTAGGCTTTTATGATAAAATATCATTATTTATCGATATTGGTAATATTTATAAATACAGTGATGAAATATTATGATATATATCTTAATAAACTCATAAATATTCTTCTAATGTTGTTATTTATTGATAATAAAATCCCCCCCTCATTTTCCTCTATTTATTTACTCATGATTCCAAATTAATGTTTTTAAAGAAATCTGAATTTATTTATATTTTTAGTCAAAAAACATTTTTTTACATAACCATGATTTAAAAAAATGTTTTAAAAAATTATTTAACATTCTCCAAAGTGTTTATAAATTAATTATTACCCTTGATTTAATTTAAAAAAAATTAAAAGGAATTTTCATGTCATTTTCAAAATAAGGCCCATTTTGGTTTTATAAAAAATGTGAAAGGAATATTTATTTTAACATGTATGACATGAATGATATTTTTTGCCAACATTTCCACTCCATGTTTTAAATATTACTCTATAAGTTTATAAGGATATTTTCAATGAATTTTTTTTCCAAAATATTTTATGAATTTCTACTTTAAAAGGTTATTTTCAAAGAAAGGTTATTTTCTTCAAGATATGTTTTAAATGATTTTTAAAATATTCCTTTATAAGTTTAAAAGGATATTTTCAAAGAAAAGGATTTCGAAATTTTTTATGTTTTAAAAAATATTTTTTAAAGTTTAAAGGCTATTTCCTCAAGAAATGTTCCAAGTGATCATTTAAAATAATTTTCCATTTATGATGACATCCTTTGATGTTATTTACGATTTATTAGGGATAATATTGAATGAAACCATACTTATTATATCTCTAGATGATTAATGTTTATGTTGATTAAATGTTTATGAAACCTATTTTTTTCATTGGTTATACTATGGTGAATTGATGAAATGTTTATTTTTTTTTTCTGTACACTGGTTATGATGTGATGATATAATGAATGTGTTATGATATTGTGGAACACATAAGTTTGGATTTCATTATAAGATAGGTGGGACCAATATCTACCTCCAATACATTGGGTAAATATTTTTATCTCATGAGATAATAATGGGAAACAAGTCTATGAGATTGATCTACTATGGGAAATAGGTGAGTCCTAATCAACTGTGTGAAACAGGTGAGTCCTGATCCACTATAAGAAGCCAGTGGGTCTTGACCCACTATAAGAAATAGTTGCATCATGATCCAAAATTGGAAACATGTGATATTTAATAATACACTATAGATATGGTCTTGGCATTTAAACTTTACATATGATTTTTTTCCTGTATTTATGATAGTGTCATGATTTTATGACATGAGATTATGGTTCATGATTGATTTATGACAATTTATCAATCTTATGGGCCATGATTTTTTAAATGATAAAGTTTTATACTATGAATCATGTTTATGATCTATGAAAAGTTGGGTATGAACATTATAAGTTATGTTCATGATTACATACCCTTATTTTTTTTATTATTTCATATGATCATAGATTGATATCTTTTATATTCACCCTTATAGAGTATCTAATCCCACCCTTTATTATGTTTACTTCACCAGGTTATGAAGAAATATTTAATTAGGGTATACATAAGAGGAGTAATTTGTGATAATATCTTTGTGAGATATGTGGAAGACCTTTCATGAAATAAGAAGATTGTGTTTCTAATCTACAAATACACTAAACTATTATGGTCATTGGGAGTGTGTTTATAACACATATTGAATATTCATTTAAAAAGATGTGATATTTACGTATGAAAATTTTGGGTCCTTATTGTTGGTATCAGAGGAAAGGTTTAGTAAATATTTGAAGATTAATATTAGAAAAAAATTAGTGAAAATATAGGGGATAAGTATAAGTATTGGATAACATCCTAAAGTATTGGTAAGAAAGATAATATGTTGCTTTCCTAGCAATAAATCAATGTCTAGATAAAAAAAGTGGATGTAGTTCTGACACATAGATACCTAGGGTTAATAACTCTGAAAAAGGTACATCAGGCTTGACTCAAAATTTACCCAGTACTTGAAAAATTTCCTTTTTATGCACCTGTTTTGACACTATAGAGAGATAATATTTGGTTAATCCATATTTTATTTACAAAATATTATGAAGGGTTTGAATAGATGATTATAATTGATAACCTAGGATAAAACTAAGGTTTCATATATTGAAATTAAGGTGTCATGATTTCATTTTTGTATAAATAATTTTTCCTGATTATGTGGTTTTAAACTATGATTAGTGTTTCTCACACCATGCTTTTTGGTTTCAGTCAATGGATGGAACCCTTAAGGAATTATGTTAGCATTGAATGTGATTTACATTATAATGATTTTCCACATGAAAAACCAAATGATATGGGAACTGGGATATAAAAAATTGTTACTATTCTCATATAACTTTCTCAAGCCATGAACCATGATGAGCTTACAAAAAATCAAAGGAGAGAACAATGTTGTATTGAATCCTTCAAGAGAAAATATCCACCTTCTTTTAGAGGTTCTTTTGATCTACTAGTAGCTTAGTGATGGATTAAGATATTTTCTATTCTCCAATTCTTGGAACATGAAAAGGTTGTCTTATCTATTTATCATATGGAAGGGGAATCAAAACAATGGTGGAACCTTATTAAGAATACGAGTCAAGAAGAATAAATTGACTCCATGGAATGGGATGAGTTTAGGAGGATATTGTTTAGTAAATACTATTGTTCAGAGTAGATTACTCAAGAGGGGAGGGGTGAATTGAGTAACTATAATTTTTTTTTGTAAAAATTATTTCTAAAAAGGTTTCCCTAAAGATTAAATACAACCTCGTTAATCAAGGTTATACTGTTATAAGAGTTTGACTATTTAAGTAACTTCTTAGAAGGTTTATTAATTCTCAGTAATCGTAATTTGTGTTATTAATATTACTTTTGAAGTTATTATACTAAGACAAGCCAGTTATAACATCTTTACAAGACTAACTATCAAAGTGAAATTAGTGATTTCTGAATTATATAGTAAAGTAATAAAATAAATAAGACTAATTTAAGATGAACAACAGATGTGAAACAAGTGGTTTAGTCTCAATCCGAGACCTAATCTACTCTACTTGGTGATCACCTCCCACTAAGCAGTTTATATAAATAAAATTTTATCCACACCCTAGATCGGGGTTAAAAAAAGTACACAGACTTTCCAGGCCACATAGGGACATCTTACATAGTTCTTCGTGGGTACAAACTACCAGGACACACAAGGACCTCTTCTATGCTTATCAGTGGGTATACACAAGAGTAAATGAATGCTTGAGTAAGGACATCTTGTATCCTTCTATTTAATGTGGGAGATAGAGTGTGTTACTATACATATAACCACTCTTCTCGAAAGTCAATAAAAGCTACACAATAGAGAAAAAATATTTAGATAGGTTTAGAAGTGATCTGAGTGTTGGTCTTTGCAGCTCTGAACTTCTAAGATGAAATAGATGCAGAATTAGAGTCCTCATTTGTAAAACAGAGTGGTGTGATTCAGCTTGTGTTATTCATGAGGTTCGACAATGCGAAGTTGTTCTCTGGATTCCAGTGTATTTCATATGTTCTTTAGTAGAGTTGGGTTGCGTGCATGTGACAATATTTCCTTTAGAAATTCTCTCAGTGTTTTTTGTTGTCGTGCTCACAGCCTTGTTTTTCATTCACTATCGCGCACCTTCATTATTGGCCACACTTCACTTTTATCTTGGAATTCATGTGTTGGAGCCGACAGGTTGCATGGATATTACACCTCGTACCTTGTACTATCAAATGATATGTCTACAAAGAAACATTAATTATGCCAGTGCATTTAAAATCTTCAAATATGACTGTTAGAGATTAAATTGAAAAACAACAAAATAGTTTAAGAAACGGTGTCATAGTAAGTCAGGGAAACGATGTCTCCTTCAAATGGTGTCTAGATTGATCACGATGTCTCATGGTCACGGTGTCTCATGGTCATGGTGTTTCGTGGTCAAAGTGTCTTGTTCACGGTGTCTGCTTCACGGTGTCTTGTTCACGGTGTCTCGTGGTCACGGTGTCTCGTAGTCACAGTGTCTTGTTCACGGTGTCTTCTTCATGGTGTCTAATTCATGGTGTCTAATTCTTCACCATGTCATGTTCACAATGTCTGCTTCACGGTGTCTGGTTCTTTATGGTGTCTTGTTCACAGCGTCTGCTTCACGGTGTCTTGTTCACGGTGTGTTCTTCACGGTGTCAGAAAGACATAACCAGTAGCAGAATTATGGTGTCTAAGACTTTTCAAAGTAACTATATTCAGACTTAAGAAATGATGATAATATAATGGATTAAACTTAAGCATTTGTCAAAGAAGGTATTATGAGATTAGATCAAAGATAATATAATGTAAGTAAACTGAATGTAGAGTAATTAAAATCTTGAATGGATATTCTTAAATGAGACTACTTAAACAATAATACACATGAATATACATGATTATGATATAATTTAGAGGAGTTAACTAGGTTTAATAGGATTTGTGATCATTAAAACATGATTAATACATGAGGATTCCAACAATCCCCCCCTTTTTGATGATCACAAATCATGTAAAGTCAAAGTGTATATTTGATTCAACTATAGAGATAAATGGATAACATATAGAAATTTATCACCCTTTTGGGATTATAAAAATGATGGAATAAGAGAAGTCAAAAGTGCATATTCCATTAATATCACCTAAGGTCCAGTACAAAAAAAAGATCAACACAAAAGCAATATCATTCCTATCAAAAATGAGTAATCACTATTCTTCTTCAGGGGATGGCCTGCTCTTTTCCTTTAGCAACAATGGCAGAAGAAGAAGCCACAGGGGAAGAGGTTGAGGTAGAAGAAGGGAGTGATGTGGTTGATAAAGAGGGTAAAGGAAGTCCTTCAAAGACTGATGGAGACAAATTATGAGCAGTATAAGATATAGGAAGTTGTTGATCGAGAATCATTGGCTTGATCTGACTTAGGGCTTGTCTGATAGACATAGTAGTGGAGGCTAGGGAAGAAGTGAAGGCAGGCAGCCCAGGTCTTAGAGGTGCTGCCACTGGAGCAACAATGGATGTACTCTGGATATGAAGATAGGGCCTCAAGAGTTTGATGAAATCTATAATGATCTCTCCACCATACTGCATGGCTTTCTCAAAATCATCATTGTTCTCTATAAACTTGTCCAATAATTGGGTAAACTCTGTGAGATTTGGGACTTGGGTCTTGAATGCTTGAGTCACAGGAGGAATCCGTAGATTTTATACAAGATACTTGAAATGATTTGTCATATCAGTCTTGGAGAAGATTCTGTTAAAGTAGAAATTCACTTTCTTGTCAATCTCTTGTTGAGAATCATTAGCAATTTTTGAGTGTATTTGGACTAGGTCAAGAACTCTATCACTGTTCTTGAAAACCTTAGATAGAGAAGCTGTATTGAAACCACTGAGTACATTCTAAAGCTCTTCTTTGACTATAGTTCTGAGAAGATCACTATCTAAGGAGGGTTTAGAGGATTGACCAGATGCTTTAGAGGCATTGACAGCTGTGGTCAGAGATTTGGGTTGATTTAGCACCTTTTGAAGACACCCAGTATACTCATCAGTGAGTTTATTAATATTGAAAACAAGCTCTCTCATTTAATTCACAATTTTTTTATTCCTTTCAGTGAGCTTTTCATCTAAGGAAGCTAGATAAGGTTGAATATGAGACACAAAAACCTGTGGGGTCTGAGGAACAACAGGTTCTACAGGAGGAGCAACAATCTCGGATCTCGAATGCAGCTCTCTATGCATGTCTTCAACCATACTTCTTAGGGTATTCACTTCATTAATAAGCAACTTATTTTTAACTCTTACTTTTTGAATCTCATGAAGCATTTTAGGTTTTATTTTCCAAATAACTTTCTCCAATAATAGTGAGGCATATTTCTCACTTAAATTGGTCATAGGAAGATGTTGGGTATTCATCAGTTTCTCAACTCCAGACAAGAGGGTAGCACCAAATTCCTTTAGATCATCCTTACTCACAAAAGATGGTTGTTTAGATAAAGGTTCAAAAATAGGGACTGGTATAGGCTTAGGTTCCTTCTCAGGTGTGATATTGGAGTTTGATTTTAACTGGAATATAGAGAAATGATCAAGTCCAGTTGCTGAAACCTGATGAGAGTCATCCACATCATAGAAACTTGGGAACTTATATTGACTATCTATAGGACTTGAATCAGTTGGATATTAAGCTTTAATAGACTCGATATTTAGGGGTTTCTCCCCCTCAACATGTGCCTCCTTCTCAGTATTGATAAGCTTAGGATCTCGACCTAATTCCACAGACTCAACTCTAAGTTCCTCACTCATTTTCTGTCTAGCTAGCTGAAAAGCTAGCTCCATCCGTTCTTCAGCTGAAGGGATGATTTCAGGAACAGATTGTTCCACTGGGAGTTCCACAAGATTGGATTCTTTCATAACAGGTAACTCTTCCACTATAGGTTCTTACATGGCTTGATTTTCAGATTCTTTTGCAACTGATTCCGTTTTAGCCTCGGGTTGAGTTTCTAGATTAATAGCTTCTTTTAGAGCAGGGGCTTCTTCTTCAAGAACATCATGAGGAACAATAGTCTTGTCTTCCTCAACAAAAACAACTTCCCTAGGTGGAACTTCAGCCTCTTCTTTATCTTATTTAGGATACTCAACAATCTCGTCTTGTTCCAAACCCGGATCAGAAATATCTCTTGCTCTTGAGGGATAATCCACAGGGTTTAATTTCTCATAAACTCTATCATTGTCTTCCACCCATTCCTTTTTCCAAGGATTCCAATTTATTTTCATCCTCTTGATGGATACTTTTGAAAGGAAGTACTCACAGTCCTTTATAACATCCTCATTAGGTCCAACCAAACCTTTGGCATGCAAAATGGCTGAGATAATCCGAGTGTAAAATAGGGAAGTTGACTTGGATGTGGCTTTGATCAGCTCACACATACGATGAATGATATAATTTCAAAGGTTGATCTTATACCCATTTTTCATAAGGTGGATCATAAACACATCTTGATATTTTAAAACAGAAAAATCACCTTTTTTGGGGATAACCTGAATCTAAATAATCTTGAATAGAAGCCTTGATTCTCTATCTAGTTTAGCAGCAATGGCCCTCCCCTTGGTGCCATTTCCAGTTAAGGCTTTCAGAGCATCTTCCAAATCAAATAATTCGGCTGAAGGTAAAGGTCCTCTCTAATAATCCTCACAGATGCCTTCATGAGGTATCATAAGGCATGAAACCCATAACCTCGAAGAGAATGAGCTTCTCTGGCCATTGACCAAGATTTTTAAAACATAACTATCACCAGAATCAAAAGAGAACTGCACGTACTGGTAAAACTGAGCCACTAACTTAGGGTAGATGGGTCTATCTTCCTTCGAGAACCACTCTAACCAGCCTTGATGTTCTAACACTTTTAATACCAGAGACTTACTAGACAGAATCCATTTGGGGAAAATATCTTTCTCAGGTACAACAATTTGGTTTACCAGATTTAGATTTAAAGGTCCTTTGGGTGCTATCTTAGGTGAAATCTTCTTCTTCTTTGAGCTGCACTTCTCAGGTGTCGAAAATGAAGGACATTTCATCCTTGGTATTCACTAAAGGCTTGAGAGAGAGAAGGGTTGTAGGGATGAATAAGGGTTCTAAATGAGTAAGCATAAGAAACCCTGAGTGAATAATCGAGTGATACTTTCTTTATTTTATCATTTAGGAATACCAAATGTCACAAAAATAAAAACGCTGGAAAATAGAGAAGGGGAAAAGAATAATTATCGCGATATAGGTTTTTACAAAAAAAAATTAT
Organism: Viscum album; assembly: GCA_963277665.1. Classification (NCBI taxonomy): domain Eukaryota; kingdom Viridiplantae; phylum Streptophyta; class Magnoliopsida; order Santalales; family Viscaceae; genus Viscum; species Viscum album. The sequence goes on from OY728131.1 coordinate 1,246,823,878, forward strand.
AAAGAATTTTTACGGTGAGACCGTGTCTGGTAATTACGGTGAGACTATGAACGAGCTTCACAATGAGATAGTGAACAAACTTCTCAGTGTGCGTTACAGTGAGACAGTAACTATCAAACAGTAATAAAAAAATACTAAGTGTGAGACCGTAAACATGAAATAGTAAGATATCAAATAGTAGGACATGAAACAGTAAAAAATAAGATATCTATTTGAGATTTATCATGACTAGTTCATGTATGATGTAGTCTATTCTCTCAGAATTTAATGGTTTAGTGAATATATCAGTAAGATGATATTCAGTACCAATGAATTCCAAAGTGATATCACCATTTTGATAATGATCTCTCAAAAAGTGATGTCTTACATCAATGTGCTTTGTCCTAGAATGTGAAACAGGATTTTATGATATGTTAATAGCACTTGTGTTGTCACAATTTATAGGTACATGTCTGAATTGATATCCATAATCTAGTAATGTGTGTTTCATCCACAAAATTTGTGCACAACAACTACAAGCAGCTATATATTTAGCTTCTATAATAGATAATGCAACAAAATTTTGTTTCTTACTACACCATGATACTAGTGACTTGCCTAAAATTTGACATGTTCTAGAGGTGTGTTTTCTATCTTACTTACAGCCACCGAAGTCAGCAGCATAATACCTAACTAATTCAAATGATTGTTCTTTAGGATAAAATAGTCCTAGATTGGGTGTATGATTAAGGTATTTGAAAATTCTCTTTACAACATTTAAATGATATTCCTTAGTATTTTCTTGAAAATGATCACACATACACACACTGAACATAATGTCTGGACGACTAGCAGTTAAGTAGAGTAAACTTCTAATCATTCCTCTATAAGTGGTTTGATCAACATATTTTCCATCTTCATCAAGATCCAACTTACAAGTGTTACTCATGGGAGTGTCACTACTTTTAGTTCTATCTAATCCAAAACGTTTTAGAAGATCTCTAGTATATTTATTGTAACACCCCATGATTTTATGAGAAATATTATTTTTAATTTAATTGATGTCTTGTGTTGTACGCTACAACAAAATGAGATTGCACTATACACAACACCATATTAGCTTTTATTATATGTAAACACTATTCTTGGCTTGTGTTGCACGCAAGAGAGACCTTCCTCAATAGAGTGTGTTGTACGCAATACCGAGTTTTACTAAACAACGACATATTGTTCTAATATTTTTATGAACTAGCCGTTATGAATAGTTTTAACCACATTTTTAATTTTATAACAATATCATTCATCTTACACATATTCTAGAACATGGTATGAGAAAAAAATAATTTTTTTGGGTAAAATAAGTATTTTTAAAAAAATGCAGTTTTGCTGCCTTTTGATGTTGTACCCATTTTAAATATAAATTTTGAAAATTTTATAAGTTCACTTTTACCAAATAAAGTTCTTATTATGAATCAAAATATAAAAATTTACATTGGATAAAGTTTTGATATTTTTCTGACAACGTTCTTATTTTGATGAATAGTAAAACCACGCTAAATTTTACTTAAAAACAACTTTTTTCATCGAGATAATTTATATGGTTAAATTATTATAGTAAATGGTTTTAAAGTATAAATATAATATTTTTTTACCATTTAATATAATGTAATTCATTATCATTAATTTTACATTGAATTCGTAGGTAAAAACATTTCAATCTTTTGTAATGTTTTAACTTTTAAAACCCGTTTTCTCAACAGTGGGATTAATTTTAAATTAAATACTGTAACTTCTTTGTTTTGAATTTGTAAAAATGGATTCCTTATTTGTAATCAGTAGGTCCAAATTATGTCAATAGGCTATTTTTTATTTTTAGGCATTATGAATAGTAACTACGATAAATTTTATTGACCATAGTTAAAGGTAAATCAGGTAATTAAGGGTAAAAATAATATTATAAACTTACCCTAACATTTGTCTTAATATAATTGGATGATTATATTTCTCTCTGAAACATAATTGGGTCAAAATGGAATCTATTGGAACCCACTTGGATGTGATTAAGACCATTAGTTTATTTTATTTAAAGAAAGTGAAATATGTCTCACTCAAACTTTAATAATTAAAGTATTTTTAATATAAGGTTATACAGAATATATATTTGATTATAAATACTCATTTGAAAGCTAAAATGTTTTTCTTTATTATTTTAATTTATTTGTAATTATAAAAAAATATTTAATTACCTAAATAGCTTATAAATTAATGATGTAGAAATTATTTATTTAGTAAAAAATCTATAATATAGTTTTTATTAAAATAACAATACCCATCAAAAGGACCATAAACTTGAACAAAAATTATTGGTAGAGTATATATATATCCTAATAATCCAAGGGTCTACTTGTGGACCATTTGGAGCCTTATAAAATAGATTATGACATTTATATTATTTTATTTTAAATGATGTCAAGTTGTCACCTTTATACTTTAATAAAGATAAAATTTTAAAAGTTGGTTGTTTTAGAAGATAAATTGGAATAAAAGTATTCTTATGAAATATATTATATGGATATTCATCTCATTATTTTATTTTTAATTTTTATGCAACAAATAATTATATTAAATAATTTTACAAATATGTTGTAGTAATTATTTTATTAATAGAGATATCCAATAAATGGTTTTAAAAATATTAAAATAATTATTATATGAACTAATTAATGTGATACATGAATTTTATAGATTAATAGGACATTTCATTAATATATTAAATATTTTTGTTCGAATATATATTCTGTTTGTATTTTATTTAAATTCAAATAATTGAATAGTATCAAAATTGACACTATTGATATTTTATAAAAATAACATATTATTAAATTGTTTAAAAATCACAAAAATATTTAAAAATTATAAATTTAAATTTATATGGTCTAAAATGTCATAAAGTATCCAATTATGGATAATTCACAACACATAAGTAAGTATTTATATCTATTTAAAATTTATAACATTATTACCCCAAATAAAATTAAATAGATTAAATAAGGATAAATCAAAACGATAAGGTTTAAAATAAAATCAAAACAAGTCTAAATTTAATTGGTTGATTAGATTAAAACCCTATATTATCTAATATCTTAATTTTAATCACTTTTGAAGTTTTTATGTGGGGTTTGAGTTTATTATAAATTAATATTTTTGAGGATTCCAAAAGTGCCCCTCTCCTCTCCAATATAAGAGCACCTCCTCCCTCTACTCTTTACAACATTTTGAGCCTTCAAGATCAGCCAAAACCTGCCTACTTCCATTATCCAGTTCTTTATAAACATAAGAGAGATCTGGGTCTTCTTCATAGTCCAACTTTAGTGCCCTAAGAGGAGTTTTAGAAGAGGCGCGTCGAAGAAGAGGTAATCTCTTCTACCGATTCTTTCAAGTTTCTTTGTTCTTCTACTTCCTCTTATTTAGATGTTTCATTATAAAGTAATAAAATCAGTATAACTAATATAATTATATGTTATTATAAATGTGAAACAACCATATTTCACCTTTTATCCATCCTATGAAAAATGAAATCACCGCGCGTGCGTACGTACGGAATACCGTCTCCACATCGTGGTGTAATCTGTTTTTTTACCACCACCTTACTTGGATGGGTATAATGGTATACAGAATAACTATATATGGCTATTATAACATGATACTAAGTATGAGATATTATATAATCCACTCCAATTATATTCAATAATTATGGGAATGATATCATCACTCGTGCGTACGTACGGATTACCGTCTCCACGATGCGATGAGATTCATTCTCCATGTTAACCTTTCAAGAATGATTATAAATTATATATAATAAGTAATCATGACATATATTATATAATAATGCTTCTGTATTTATATATATATATATATATATGTCATTTACTTCGATTTAATTTAATATGGAAACAAAAACAGCGTTCATGCGTACGTACGACCTACCATCTCCATGAACGGTGTATTTCATTCCATTTATCAATCTATTATATATATTATATTCTGAATATATATTATATATAAATCATTTTTTACATTCTTGAAGTAAATCATGATATAAGTAATTATATCAAGAACAAAAAGTCCAAACACACATGATAAATGAAACGATTTTACCCAAAACGCTACTTTAACATTGAATTGACAAAAGAATGGGTAATATAAAGTCATAAGTGAATCATATATGATATCATAAATATTATTACGGTTCTATTAAAAGTTAAAAATATTTTTAAACACACTATATAGGAGTTTCAGACATGTACATAAGAAATTGGACCTAAGGTAATGGATTATTTTGTCTCACTTTTATTTCTGTGAGACATATGCCTTAAGAACCATCAATTTCTTTTGTATGGTGTTTATACTTCCCATGAATGTTTTATGATTTTTATTATGAAGGATATGATATTTAAATATGCATGTAATTTTCTTTATTTTATGATACTTATGATTTCACCGATCATAAATGGTAAGGGTTATCTTTTCCAATCTCGTTTCTATCCAAGATTGTTTATTCGTAAGTATTTACTGGGGTTATATTTATCATCTATGTCCATGTTTTATAATAATGTTTCCATAAAGTGTTTAAAATTGTTCCATGTATGTTTAAAGTTATTTTTACCTTTTTTTACTTTTACCACAAGGTATGGAAAGAGTCTTTCTTTTTTTTTACCATATGGGATTCTTTTTGACTTTTCTGGAAAAAGTACAAGAAGAATGTTTTTTTAACTTATACGACATGAAATTTTTTTTATAGTTTCATAACGACTTATTTTCATGAAGCTTACTCTACAATATTTCATAATTATTTTCAACAAAATCCTTTTCTTTTAAAATTACATGGCATTTTGTGAAAAGAAAATGATTTTAATGAAGAAAGGATATTTTCCTCAAGAATTCATTTACAGTGTTTTATCAAAACTACTTCCCATCTAAGATGACATTATTTAGAATGATTATGTTTCAAGTATAATGTCTATATTATTTTCATGGTTTGATTTTTCTTATGATGAAATTATATCCATTTGTTTTGTATGGATTATTTTAAGATTGGATGATGTTCATGAAACCCATTTTATTCATTGGGTTATGATGAATGATTTATGTTTATTTTGTGGCACACAAAAGAATGATTTCATTATGAGATGGGTCGGACCTATATATCCCTCCAATGCATTAGGTGAAGATTTATATCTCATGAGATAAAAATGGATGGAACGACAAGTAAATCTGGTTCAGTAATACATGGCTGGAATGAAAAGTAAACCCGGTTCAGTAATGGACTTTGTACACTATGACGGTCTTGGCAGCAATTCCTTGGATACAATGGAAATCATATCATGTGATTAATGGTTTTCCACAATTACATATTTTATTCCCATTATATTTTATCATGATTGATGTTCTTTTATGATCTATGCCTCATGTACTGCAATGTTTTATATCATTACTCATGATTTTGATGTTTAAATTTTATGTTCATGTTTTTATGCTCAAATGTTTATGGATTGTTTGATGTTCTACATGTTTACCCTTACTGAGTATTTGAGATCACCCATTATATGTTTTATTTTCTCCAAGATACAAGTAACAGTTTTAGGTAAGAAAACTAAAGGGGATGATCTTTATGGGAGATATTGATGATCTTTCACCATGATTAGAAGATTATGTTCCGAGTTTCCAAAGAAACTGAACTACTATGTTCCTTGGGTGTCTATTTTTTTTATGTATTAATTATTCAGAAATATTAATGTAATTTCCATGTATGTCAAGATTGGGTATCTATTGTTGGTATTAGAGGAAATCTTTATTTAACCTTTGGAAAATAGGATGCGAAATCTTTAGTGAGATCCCTAGAGATATTTCTAAGGTATGTATAGGGATGTCACTAAGGTTATGTATAAGTATAGGTTACACTTCTAGAATTTTGATAACGATTATAAATAACCTAGGATTAAACCTAAGATATTATAGATTGAAAGTACTCCCCTTGATTATTTCGTTTTCCTAGTATGATTTTTTCCTCTCACACTATTCTTTTTGGGTTTTAGATAATGGCTGGAACCCGAAGGAACCATGTTAATGATCAATGCACTGGGAAATGAAATGATTGTCCTCTTAAAAAAACAAATGTTATGTGAAATAGAGTTAAAAATATTATTTCCATACTTACACAAGCTATGAATCATTAGTAACTTCCAAATGAGCAGAGAAAGAACAATATTCTATTGAGTCCTTCATGAGGAAACACCCACCTTCTTTCAATGGGTCTTCTGATCCAATTATTGCCGAATAATGGATCAGTACCATTGAAAAGATATTTTCCATACATCGCTGTTTAGAACATGAAAAAGTCATTTTTGGATATTTTCTATTTAGAAGGTGAATCTGACCAATGGTGGACTCTAATTAAGAATACAAGGCCCCAAGATGAAATTGAATCCATGGAATGGGATGAGTTCAAGAGCTTGTTTTTCAATAAGTACTTCCTTCGTATTCTTTAAACAAATATGGAAAAGGAGTTCCTTGATCTTAAGAAAAAGGATGATGAATCTGTTGGTATATATGAGGCGAATTTTATAAGGCTTTCAAGGTATGCATCTGGTTTTATCATCCAACCTGAAAGTAAATTTGATCGATTCTTCAGTGTCTTAAAACCAAGTCTTCGAAGGTAATTATCTATAAGAGTCTTCATTAGCTATGAATAAATTGTGAATTGTACTATCAAGGTTGAATTGGATTTTGGTGTTACATATACATCTCATGGTTTTGACAAGAAATGAAATATGGAGTTCTAGGAAAAATCTCAAAACAATGGTGAAAAAAAGACGAATGTTTCTTTATACTCAAAGTGTGGAAAGAAGCATGGTGGAGATTGTCTTAAGGGGACTATAAAATGTTTTAAGTGTGGAAAAGAAGGTCATAGAGCAGCTGAGTGACGAAGTAATGGGAAAAAGGTTTCTAATGCTACGAAAATCGAAAATACTACAGAGAACGCACCACCAACACTTCAATGCTACAAGTGCAAGGAAATGGGGAATTATGATAACCAATGCCCTAATCCAACGGTTAATGATGATCGACATCAACAAAATCTTAAGGAAAAGGAAAAAGGGAAGTCACATGCAATCACTATTGGTGATTTTGAATATGACAAATAAGTGGTGGAATGATTATGTTTATATGTAATAGGGTTCCAAAATAGTGTTGTGGAATCTCATTTATAGTATCATGGAATTTCAGAATATCTATGTATTGGTTTATTATGGTTTTCGATAATTATATGGTACCAGTAACCATGAAAAGTTATTGAAATATTTTTAAAAATAAGATGATATGAACATAATGAAGGGATAAGGAGAAAATAATATGTTTGTTAGTATTAATGAGCTCATGAATGATATAAGGACAAAGTGACATCATGGTTTGAGTATATAGAAATTTTGGGATTTTGGTATGTAGAAATAATTAACTTTTGATAACATTCATAATTTCACTAAGGTTCTATGGTAATTCATGTTTGAAGAGAATACATCATTAAGGTATTCACATGTTTGGAATGTGACCAAAAAGATATATCTTATGATATATAGGGGATAAATGATGGTATTCACATGCTTGGTAGATGGACTCTCTAGTAATATTTTTCATTATACTATGAGATTGGACAATAGTATTTTGGATAATCCTAAAGATTGTAATGGATTAAGTTAGACATCAGATAGTATTGTTTAAGGATAGAACTTTTTGATATTATTTCTGGAATGTTATAACAATATAGTTTTAGAAAAAGGACAACCCATTGGACAGGCGACAACTTTTCGCTTCAGACAAGGATGCGGGAATCGAACCCACAAACAAAGTGCGACGGGACTTTATCACATACTACCTGTCATGCCCCAACTCTCGAGAACCCGGAGACGGTGCCATACAGAGGATCGAATTCGGTTTAGGCTCTGGGAAAACCAACTGCATTCTGAAACTTTTTTGAATACATTACTGAAACCTTAAAAATTTTCATTTAAAATGTAGGGTGAGCATTGAAATACTCAGTAAGGGGTTTTGAAAGTACATAAATACAGATTTTGAAAAATACCTTTGAATATACTTTCACATACTTAAAAATAATTCCTTAAAGGAAAACATCACGACATTTCTAAGGTTTCTATAAAACAATTAAAGAATTTCATACACAAGTATTTGAATATTTAACTAAAATCTACTAAATGTACAAAGTAAGCATGTTTGTACAAAAGTGCATGAATTCTACTAAGTAAAATAAACATAACATGCCAGGTATGCAAGTACCACTAGCATGAAAATTATCAGAGTTATGCATAAACAATTTCACTGCACAATATAACATGATAAATGTAATTCTAATATTTGAATTAAAATTATGGAAAGGTAAACTAATCATGAATCATCATTGTCTCATCATATGCCATGTGCACTTTAATATCATACTCATAGTTAATGGTTCTATAACCAAGGATATTCCTCTAGTCAAAATAATCACTTGGTTGGTCAAATACTAAAACATAATGAGAAAATGTATACTGAAGGACTCATGGTCTCCATGTCAAGGCCTTGTGCCATGACCTATGGTTAATAAACCAATCTCACTATCTCGAGAACTATCGATGCATCGAGGAGCTTACTTTTACCGGTCTCTAACCCAGAGGGCTTACTTTTACCAGTCCCTAACCTGGAGGGCTTACTTTAACCAGTCCCCAACCTGGAGGGCTTTCTTTTAATCGGTCCCTAACTCAGCAGTCCAATACATTTCTCATATGTCAATATGGTCTAATATTCAAGGTGTCCCATACCACTTTGAATATTTAATTTTTATTTCTCATTACCCAAGGTGTCCCATACCACTTTGGGTAATTTAGTTCTTAGTACATTAACATGGTATGTCATATGCATGCATGATGTACGATAATAAATAAAATAAATAATGAAACCATTATACATTTAGTCTACGAATACATGATATGACATATAACATTGCAAATATGGAAATATCTAATCAAAGGAATACATGGTTTTGTAAACATTCTTTGCACAAAAGATAATTACTATAGAACATAAAATGATGGTTGAATAGGGTTTTACACATGAGATGATAGATGATAACTCTTTAAAATTCTTATTTCATGGAAATGAAATACTTTAAGAAATCACTTTCCATTAGTTATGGTATTAAACATGACATCAAACTTGTGATTAAACCATAACTAAATTAACTAATAACATTCACTGCAGCAGGTCTATCATAAAACAATAAACGAATACAACATGATAACATGATCCCATAAACACTTACTCCTCTGATACACTTTAATCAAGATAAAATGCATTCTTTTAAATCCTATAACACATAAAGGGTAATTTTCAAAGAAACTTCTTTAAATAAAACAAGCTCACTTGTGTGTACTTATATACCAAGTACTTTCTGGTTTAGCAAACACCATAAATTTACATTTATTAAAAACCCTTCAAATACTAATTGAATTAAAAACACCAATTATATTTTGATAATCATCATATTAGGGTTTGGGAATTATAAATATATATATATATATATATATATACATATATCTGAATATACACAAGGTATATACATTTATGTTTTTCATCACCAAATAATTTTTTATATGTAATAAATACTTCAAAACATAATTAATCATTAATACTTCTTGATTGAAAGCCAAACCATGTAAGGTATATAACTTGTGTGTCTGAATGTATATTCATATGTAAAAAATTAGGGTTTTTCATACTAAATATAAATCCAATATAATTCAAAACATATTTCGCATCCAACCCATTATTTAAAGAGTGGTATTCACCCTTAAAAAAGAAACATATTTTTAATTAATTACCCATGTATATCCGAATATAAGAAAGTGTATATTTGGCTTGGATTTAGTAAAACAATTCAAAATAAAACCTTGGAATCATTTAAACCTTAAAAATAATTGTAAACACAACATCCATCCTTTGAAAACATAGTTTAGTTTTGATTCAAAATACATATATATGAATATACCCGAATATACACAATATATATATATATTGGTTTTACATAAAAAACCCCATGTTAATTTCATCATCACATACTTTGATATATTAAGATAACACAAAAAACCGGTGTTAAAAATATTAAAATAGGTTGGGATTTTATTATATACATATATATATATATATAATTGTATATATCAAAATGTATATAACAAAGGTTTTGAATAACAAAAACATTTGAGAATAGACACTTACATAGATGGAGGGGATGAGGGGTTCGGACTGGCATGAGCTTGCTAGGGAGCTTGGGAGTTCATGGGAGGGATTAGTGGAGATGATCCCATAGGGTTTCGTTTGCATGGGAGAGGGGTTTAAAAGATCAACATGCATCAGCTCAAACATCAGAGGACCCTACTGCTTGACTACCGAGGGTGAAGACAAACATTTGAGTTGGAGAAACTCCAATGATACAATAATGTAGAATTATATATATATAAATACATATAAGACTTACCCGAGAGTTTGATCCTTGGGTGGGATGAGTTAAGAGGTGGTGGGGTAGGCTTGTGGAAAGGCTAGGCCAAAGAGGACCTCCGAGGGTCACGGTTCATCGAGGAGTAGTGGAGAGGGAGCACGTGGTCGGCCAGAGCTGGTCTGGAGGGGTATCAGCCACCTGGAAGCGGGTGTTGGCTGACGGTAGGTGCTCGTGCGGGTCGACGATGAGGCATCAGTGTGGTGTCGGTCACCAGGAGTTCTAGTTTGGGTGACACCGTTGGTGGTCGGGGAGGTGCCACCGACTCGGGTTGCTACGTGAGGAGGAAGGCGTCCTCCTCCATTTTTTTGGTTTTTTTATTCGTTTGTTAATATTATAATTAATAAATTATAATTTTATCCAATATTATTATTATATTATATTTTTTTTGTTTTTCCAACCCGTGAAATCACCCCCACATGATTTTCCTTCCTTTTTCTTATTATCTTTTATTATTTTATTATTATCATTATTATATCATTAATTCAAAGTCAAAAGTTAATTTTATTTAAACAATACTTTAGAAAGGTAAAGTTTACTAATACTTTAATTATTATAAAAATATATCACAATATGAATAATTTCATTAATAAAAAACGAATTTTAATTAAACTTATAAATAAACACATATATTTTTATATATATCATAATATGAATAATTAAAAACAAAATTCTAATTTATATGAAACAAACATGTATTTTTATATTAACTGTAAAATATTTACATATTATTATTATTAATTTCATTATTTATAAAAATGTATCTATATACATGAAATTCCCAAATTAATAACAACAAATTTTTTATTTTGATAAAACATAATTAAGTCATATTATTTTAATTTAATAAAATTTTATAAAACAAATAATAAATTAATTTTTAAATGGTTAAATTGAATGGCTATAATGTTAAACATAATAAATATTATTAATAATTTTATAAAATGCTAATCTAAAAACAATAATTATAATTTCATATCTATATATCATTTTGAAACTGTACAAAAGCATATAATTATTCATCCGTTTGCATAAATTAAAATAATGTATATCACTACATAATGTCATCTAATAATTTCAAAATGGAATGCATAGTAACATTATAATTTTATAATATTATTAGTTTTATTAATGAATTACTTTAATCATAATTTTATAATGATAATAATCCAAAACTTAATATATAAAACAATTATATATATAAAATACATTGATTATTATTATCAATAAAAATATATTTTTTATAAGTAAACATATTACATACATTTATAACATATAATTATTATTTTTACTACAAATTGGGGTGTTACAATATCCCCCTCTTAACATAATTTCATCCTCGCAATTCTAAAATATTTGTACATAAACTACAACAACATCAGACACACATCACTCTCGAGGTCCCTCTACCAGGAACACCATCGATAGTAGGGTGCTGACAACCTCAGGTGAATTCCTAAGGTAGTATTCAGTTGCTCAATCTCTTTGGCCCAGACACATTGTGAATAGCTGGGGTCGTACCTATGCCAAAAGCACCCAGCCTTCCATAAAGAGGCACGGGAAGTGTAGAGGTTGGAAATTTCAGAGTGGACTAAATCCCTATAATTACCACGCACTACGTCACTCTTGAAAATATTAATGTCATAGAGTTCTCCGTACATTCTAAAACTCATGACCTGGAATAGGTAGGCCACTCAATGGTCACCATCCAAAGCTGATTCTAGAAATTTACCTACAGCTCAGTAGTTATTAGCCAAAGTTTAACATAGAAAAAGAGCTTCATGAAACTTTCCTCTTTTTCTATATGCCTCAAATTTTACAATTTCTATCCAGTAAAATACAAGATTTATTCCTTGGTAAAGATGGATAAAGATTGGGCAGTTCGACACCCGATTGAGTTGTTTACAAGACAATCAAATGTTTTCGTAAGCCTCGTAGTACTCTGGACATGACTAGGCCACTATGATTTCCATTATTTCCATTGGGAGAGACAAAAGGCGTGATTCAATAACCATCTGAAAATTTAAGGAAACTACTACTTAGTAACACATAACCAAATTTTCAGTATTGTTATAATATTATCAAATGTCTCTGAAAAAACATCATACTTAGTAGTGTTTAAATAAATTTTTCTTGTTTTAAGTTCCAATTTTACATAGTTAACTAAACCGAATCCTCTGATACCAACTGTCACGCCCCAACTCCTGAGTACCTGGAACCTTTGCCATACAAAGGATCGAATTTGGTTCAGGCTCTAAGAAAACCAGCTGCATTCTGAAACTTCTTCGAAGACATTACTGAAACCTGAAATTTTTTCGTTTAAAACGTAGGGTGAGCATTGAAATACTCACTAAGGGGTTTTGAAAGTACATAAATATAGTTTTTGAAAACTACCTTTGAAAATACTTTCTCATACTTAAAAATAATTCCTTAAAGGAAAACAATCATGATATTTCTAAGGTTGCTATAAAACAATTAAAGCATTTCATACACAAGTATTTGAACATTAAACTGAAATATACTAAATGTATAAAGTAAGCATGTTTTTACAAAAGTTCATGAATTATACTAAGTAAAATAAACATAACATGCAAGGTATGAAAGTACTACTAGCTTGAACATTATCAGAGTTGCACATAAACAATTTCATTGCACGATATAACATGATAAATGTAATTCTAATATTTGCATTAAAATCATGGAAAGGGAAACTGATCATGCATCATCACCGTCTCATCATATGCCATGTGCACTTTAATCTCATACTAATAGGTAATGAATCTATAACCAAGGATATTCCTCTAGTCGAAATAATCACTTGGTTGGTTAAATACTAAAACATAATGAGAAAATGTATACTAAAGGACTCATGGTCTCTGTGTCAAGGCCTTGTGCCATGACCTATGGGTAATAACCCAATCTCACTATCTCGAGAACTATCGATGCATCGAGGATCTTACTTTTACCGATCTGCAACTCGTAGGGCTTACTTTTACCAGTACCTAACCTGGAGGGCTTACTTTAACCAGTCCCAAACCGGGAGGGCTTTTTTTAACTGGTCCCTAACCCGGCAGTCCAATACATTTCTCATATGTCAATATGGTCTAAAATTCAAGGTGTCCCATACCACTTTGGGTAATTTAGTTCGTAGTTCATTAACATGGTATGTCATATGCATGCATGATGTACAATAATAAATAAAATAAATAATGAAACCATTATACATTTATTCTGTGAATACATGATATGACAGATAACAATGCAAATATGGAAATATCTAATCAAAGGCATACATGGTTTAGTAAACATTCTTTGCACAAAAGATAATTACTATAACACATAAAATGATGGTTGAATAGGGTTTTCCACATGAGATGATATATGATAACTCTTTAAAATTCTTATTTCATGGAAATGAAATACTTTAAGAAATCACTTTCCATTTGTTATGGTGATAAACATGACATCGAACTTGTGATTAAAACATAACTAGATTAACTACTAACATTCACTGCAGCAGGTCTATCATAAAACAATAAATGAATACAACATGATAACATGATCCCATAAACCCTTAATCTTCTAATACACTTTAATCAAGCGAAAATTCATTCTTTTAAATCCTAGAACACATAAAGGGTAATTTTAAAAGAAACTTCTTTAAATAAAACAAGCTCACTTGGGTGTACTTATATACCAAGTACTTGCTGGTTTAGCAAACACTAAAAATTGAAATTTATTAAAAACCCTTCAAATAATAATTCCATTAAAATCAACAATTATATTTTGATAATCATCATATTAGGGTTTGGGAATTATAAAAATATTTATATATATATATATATACATATATCTGAATATACGCAAGGTATATACATTTAAGTTTTTCATCACCAAATAATTTCTTATATGTAATAAATACTTCAAATAATTATTAGTCATCAATACTTCTTGATTGAAAGCCAAACCATGTAAGGTATATAACTTGTGTGTCTGAATGTATATTCAAATGTAAAAATTAGGGTTTCACATACTAAATATAAATCCAATTGAATTCAAAACATATTTCGCATCCAACCCATTATTTAAAGATTGGTATTCACCAATTTTTTTTTAAAAAATAAACATATTTTTAATTAATTACCCATGTATATCCGAATATTTGAAAGTGTATATTTGGCATTGATTTAGTAAAATAATTCAAAATAAAACCCTTGCATCATTTAAACCTTAAAAATAATTGTAAACACAACATCCAGCCTTTGAAAACATAGTTTAGTTTTGATTTGAAATACATATATATGTATATACCCAAATATACACAATATATATATTTGATTTACATAACAAAACCCATGTTAATTTCATCATCATGTACTTTGATATATTAAGATAACACAAAAACCCGATGTTAAAAACATTAAAAGAGGCTGGGATTGTATTATATATATATATATATAATTGTATATACCGAAATGTATGTAACAAAGGTTTTGAATAACAAAAATGTTTGAGAATAGACCCTTACAGAGATGGAGGGGATGAGGGTTCAGACTGGCAGGAGCTTGCTAGGGAGCTTGGGAGTTCGTGGGAGGGATTAGAGGAGATGAACCCGTAGGGTTTTGTTTGCATGAGAGAGGGTTTTAAAAGATCAACATGCCTCGGCTCAAACATCAGAGGACCCTACTGCTTGACTACCAAGGGTGAAGATAGGAATTTCAGTTGGAGAAACACCAATGATACAATAATTTAGAATTATATATATATAAATATATATAAGACTTACCCGAGAGGCTATATATAAATATATATAAGACTTACCCGAGAGGCTGATCCTCAGATGGGATGAGTTAAGAGGCGGTGGGGAAGGCTTGTGGAATGGCGAGGCCAAAGAGGACCTCCGAGGGTCACGGGCCATCGAGGAGCAGTGGAGAGGGAGCACGTGGTTGGCCAGAGCTAGTATGGTGGGGTCTCAGCCACCTAGAAGTAGGTGATGGCCGATGGTGGGTGCTCGTGTGGGTCCACGGTGAGGCATCAATGTGATGTCGGTCACCAGGAACTGCTGGTTTGGGTGACGCCGTTGGTGGTCGGGGATGTGCCATCGACTCGGGTTGCTGCGCGAGGAGGAAGGCTTACTCCTTCATTTGTTTTGTTATTTATTCATTTGTTAATATTATAATTAATACATTATTATTTTATCCAATATTATTATTATATTATATTTTATTTTGCCAACCCGTGAAATCACTGCCCCACATGATTTTCCTTCCTTTTTCTTATTATATTTTATTATTATATTATTATCATTATTATATCATTAATTCAAATTCAAAAGTTAATTTTATTTAAAAAATACTTTATAAATGTAAGGTTTACTAATAGTTTAATTATTCTAAACATATATCACAATATGAATAATTTCATTAAAAAACGAATTTTAATTAAACTTATAAATAAACATATATATTTTTATATAAATCATAATATGAATAATCAAAAACAAAATTCTAATTTATATGAAACAAACATGTATTTTTTATTAACTGTAAAATATTTACATATTATTATTATTAATTTCATTATTTATAAACATGTATCTATATAGATGAAATTCCAAAATTAATAACAACAATTTTATTATTTTGATAAAACATAATTAGGTCAGATTATTTTAATTTAATAAAATTTTATAAAAAAATAATAAACTAATTTTATAAATGGTTAAATGAAATGTCTATAATGTTAAACAAAATACATATTATTAATAAATTAATAAAACGCTAATCTAAAAACAATAATTATAATTTCATATATATATCATTTTTAAAAATGTACGAAAGAATATAATTATTCATCCATTTTCATAAATTAAAATAATGTATATCACTACATAATGTCATCTAATAATTTCAAAATGGCATACATAGTAACATTATAATTTTATAATAATATTATTTTTATTAACAAATTACTTTAATCATAATTTTATAATGATAATAATCCAGAACTTAATATATAAAACAATTACATATATAAAATACATTGATTATTATTATCACTATATATATATATTTTATATGTAAACATATTACATACATTTATAACATATAATTATTATTTTTACTGCAAATTGGGGTGTTACACTACTGGCCTACAGGAAGTCCCTGGTTATTAGAAATTAGTTTTATTTTATTAAGAGGTATGATAGTTGAAGTATAAGTATATTATTGAAATCATATATGGTTAATCTCACCATAGATGGACTTATGTATATTTAATAACTTTTTTTAACTTTTTGAGACAGATGGAATAACCTATCATTCTATCGCATGATCTGCTAATACTTTAAGAATGAAAAATTCAACATCATTTCTTTAAACAAGAGATGAAGTGGAAATTGTTCATAGAATGACCAACAATGACATTACACTGAAATTAAGTAAGTATTTATCCTTATTCATCAACTTTATGAAATGATCTTGAAAACCAAAAAAGTTGTCCTAGTACCCTCATATCCAATGAATCTGATGGTACCTTAGATCATCACAAATTTATGGCTTTGTGATTGTTGGATTTTTCATAGCCATGTTCTCTACCACTCCCTGCCAGAACTTTATGGTTAGATTTCTCTTCTATATCCATATTTTCACATATTTTCTCCTATGTGGAAACTCAGTGATTTGTTAATTTGGGTAACTGTTGAATTTTATACTTTAGTATTTAAAATTAAGTTTTGGTATTAATTTTTATGATGTGGGTTTCTATGAAATAAACTTTCAAGTAGTAAACCATTTATAACCCTGACGAATTTCGATGGAGAAATTCATTTTAAGGGGGGGTAGAATGTAACACCCTGAGATTTTATGAGAAATATTATTTTTAATTTAATTGATGTCTTGTGTTGTCTGATACACCAAAATTATCTTGCGCTATATGTAACACTGTATTAGCTTGTATTATACGCAAACACTATTCTGGGCTTGTGTTGCACGCAAGAGCGACCCTCCTCAATAGCGTGTGTTGTACGCAATACCAAGTTTCACTAAACAATGACATATTGTTCTAATATTATTATGAACTCGCCGTTATGAATAGTTCTAACCACATTTTTAATTTTATAACAATATCATTCATCTTACACATATTTTAGAACATGGTATGAGAAAAAAATAATTTTTTCGGGTAAAATAAGTATTTTTCAAAAAATGCGGTTTTGTTGCCTTTTGATGGCACACCCATTTTAAATCCAATGTTTGAAAAGTTTATAAGTTAAATTTTACAAAATAAAATTCTTATTTTGAATCAGGATATAAAAATTTACATTGGACAAAATTTTTGATATTTTTCTGACAACGTTCTTATTTTGATGAATAGTAAAAACATGCTAAATTTTACTTAAAAACAACTTTTTTCATCGAGATAATTTACATGGTTAAATTATAATAGTAAATGGTTTTAAAGTATAAATAGAATATATTTTTAACATTTAATATAATTTAAGTCATTATCATTAATTTTACATTGAATTCATAGGTAAAAACATATCAATCTTTTGCAATGTTTTAACTTTTAAAACCCATTTTCTCAACAATGGGATTAATTTTAAATTAAATACTGTAACTTCTATGTTTTTAATTTGGAAAAATGGATTCTGTTTTTGTAATCAGAAGGTACAAGTTATGATAACATGATACTTTTTATTTTTAGGCATTATGAATAGTAACTACGGTAAATTTTATTTACCACAATTAAAGGTAAATTAGGTAATTAAGGATAAAAATAATATTATAAAATTACCCTAACACTTTTCTTAATATAATTGGATGATTATATTTATATCTGAAATAAAATTAGGTTGAAATGGAATCTATTGGAACCCACTTGAATGTGATTAAGACCATTAATTTATTTTATTTAATGAAAGTGAAATATGTATCACTCAAACATTAATACTTAACGTATTTTTAATATAAGGTTATACAAAATATAAATTCAATTATAAATACTCATTCTAAATATAAAATGTTTTCTTTATTATGGTAATTTAGCTGTAATTTTTAAGAAATATTTAATTACCTAAATTTCTTATACATTAATGATGTAGAAATTATTTATTTAGTGAAAAATCAATAATATAGTTTTTATTAAAATAAAAATACCCATAAAAAAGACCATAAACTTGACCAAAACTTATTGGTAGAGTATATCTATATCCTAAGAATCCAGGGGTTTACTTTTGGACCATTTAGATCTTATAAAACATATTATGACATTTATATTATTTTATTTTAAATGATGTCATGTTGTCACCTTCATACTTTAATAAAGATAAAATTTTAAAAGTTGGTTGTTTTAGAAGCTAAATTTGACTAAACGTATTCTTTTGAAATCTATCAGATGTATCTTCATCTCATTATTTTATTTTTAATTTTTATGAAACAAATAATTTTATTAGATAATTATACAAATTTGTTGTAGTAATTATTTTATTAAGAGAAATATCCAATAAATGGTTTTAAAAATATTAAAATAAATATTATATGAACTAATTAATGTGCTACACAAATTTTATAAATGAATATGACATGTTAGGAATCTATTAAATATTTTGGTTCAAATATATATTCTTTCTATATTTTATTTAAATTCAAATAATTAAATAGTATCAAAATTGACACTATTGATATTTTATAAAAATAACATATTATTAAATTGTTTAAAAATCACAAAAATATTTAAAAATTATAAATTGAAATTTATAGGGTCTAAAATTTCATAAAGTATCCAATTATGGATAATTAAAAACACATAAGTAAGTATTTATATCCATTTAAAATTTATAACATTATTACCACAATTAAAATTAAATAGATTAAATAAGAATAAATCAAAATGATAAGGCTTAAAATAAAATCAAAACATGTCTAAATTTGATTGGTTGATTATATTACAACCCCATATTATCTCATATCTGAATTTGAGTAACTTTGGAAGTTTTTATGTGGGGTTTTAGTTTATTATAATTTAATATTTTTGAGGATTCCAAAAGTGACCCTCTCCTCTCCTATATAAGGGAACCTCCTCCCTCTCCTATTTACAACATTTTGAGCCTTCAATCTCAGCCAAAATCGGTCCATTTAACTTCTAAACTTCTCTATAAACATACTAGAGGTTCTGGTCTTTTTAAAAGTCTATCTTTAGTTCCCTAAGAAGAGGTT
This sequence comes from Viscum album, assembly GCA_963277665.1. NCBI lineage: Eukaryota > Viridiplantae > Streptophyta > Magnoliopsida > Santalales > Viscaceae > Viscum > Viscum album. The sequence goes on from OY728131.1 coordinate 1,246,843,681, forward strand.
TAGAAGAGGCGCGTCGAAGACGATGTAATCTCTTCTACCGATTCTTTCAAGTTTCTTTATTCTTCTACTTCATCTTCTTTAGTTGTTTCATTATAAAGTAATAAAATTAGTATAACTAATATAATGATATGTAATTATAAATATTTAAAAACCATATTTCACCTTTTATCCATCCTATGGAAAACGAAATTACCGCGCGTGCGTACGTACGAAATACCGTCTCCACGCCGGGGTGTAATCTGTTTTCCACCACCACCTTACTTGGATGGGTATAATGGTGTAAAGAATAAATATATACAGTTATTATAAAATTATAATAATTATGAGATATTATATCATCCACTCCAATTCCATTCAATAATTATGGGAATGATATCATTTCTCGTGCGTACGTACAGATTAACATCTCCACAAAGCGATGAGATTCATTCTCCATATTAACCATTCAAGAATGATTATAAATTATATATAATAATTAATCATGACATATATAACATAATAATTCTACAGTATTTATGTATATATATGTGTCATTTACTTCTATACAATTTAATAAGGAAATGAAAACATCGTTCATGCGTACGTACTTCCTACCGTCTCCATGAACGGTGAATTTCATTCCATTTATTGATCTATTATATATATTATATTATGAATATATATTATAAATAAATCATTTTTTACATTCTTGAAGTAATTAAATCATGATATAAGTAATGATATCTAGAACAACAAGTCCAAACACGTATAATAAATGAAACGATTTTACCCAAAATGCTGCTTTAACATGGAATTTACAAAAGACCAGGTAATATAAGTAATAAGTGAATAATATATGATTTCATAAATATTATTATGGTTATGTTACAAGTTAATAATATGTTTAAACCCACTAAATAGGAGTTTCAGACACATACGGAAGAAATTGGGCCTAAGGTAAGGGATTATTTCGTCTCACTTTTATTTCTGAGAGACATATGCCTTAAACACCATCAATTTTTTTTGTATGGTGTTTATGCTTCCCATGAATTTTTCATGATTTTTATTATGAAGGATATGATATTTAAATATGCATGTAATTTGGTTTATTTTATAACATTTATGATTTCACTGATCATAAATGGTAATAGGTATCATTGCCAATCTCGTTTCTATCCGAAATTGTTTATTCGTAAGTATTTACTGGGGTTATATTTATCATCCATGTCCATGTTTTATAGAGATTTTTTCATAAAGTGTTTATTATTATTCCATGTATGTTTAAATTCATTTTTACCCTTTTTTGACTTTTACGACTAGGTATGGAAAGAATATTTCTTTTTTTTACCATAGGATATTCTTTTTGACTTTTCTGGAAAAAGTAAAAGAAGAATGTTTTTTTAACTTATACGGCATGAACAGATTTTTACGATTTCATAACACCTTATTTTCATGAAGATTCCTCTACATGATTTCATTATTATTTTCAACAAAATCCTTTTCTTTTAAAATTACATGGTATTTTGTGAAAAGAAAATGATTTTAAAGAAGAAAGGATATTTTCCTCAAGAATTCATTTCAAGTGTTTTATAAAAAATATTTCCCATATAAGATGATTTTTTTTAAATGATTATGTTTCAAGTATAATGCCTTAATTATTTTCATGGTTTGATTTTTCTTATGATGAAATGATATCCATTTGTTTTATATGGATTATGATAAGATGAGATGATGTTTATGAAACCCATTTTACTCATTGCGTTATGATGAATGATTTATGTTTATTTTGTGGCACACAAAAGAAAGATTTCATTATGAGATGTGTGGTGTAACGACTCGAATCTGGAGCCCCTCTACTGGTTCCCCGTACCCGGTTCTCCACATGACCTGAAGCACATTTCCCCAAACGCCAGAGGCTGCCGACTAGCAGCGAGGGACTTGGTGAGTCGGTGGGGAAACTATGCCCTCATTTGGTAAAGTATACATCGGAAAAACAACCAGACACAATAGCAGAAACAATCAACAACATACAACAATTGAAGTGAACAGCGGAAGAAACAGATACATAATAATGATGGAACATGGTACATATGTCTATGGAAAGTAGTAAACAAATCAACGTGCTGAAGTACAACTGAAAACAAAGTGCAAAAGAAAAATACGGTAAACTCCTCAGCATCGCAAGCCTCGGATCGGTCCCATACTCTCCAGCTCTAGTGAATTAAGAACACAAAGTAGAAGGGCACTTTCCCTTATTTATACTTGCAGTGTCATAGTCTGCTTGGGCCCAAAAGCATGGCCCAAACAGGATGTGAGATAAAATACTAGTAGGCAATCACCCAAATAATTGTGCCTAACAGTCAATGAATACATGGCAGTAATAAAACAAGAAGCAGTAAACATGAAAGCACAAGCAGCTACAATCCACAGTTCTAACAAATAGAGTACACAAGTAAACAACCAACAACAAGAAGGAAAAAGGTAACCCTTTGGGAAGATCTCATAGCCTAACCCCTATGGTTCAACCTATAAGTACTAGCAACCCTCTAGGAGGCACACACAGTCTCACCCCTATGGTTCCGCTATGAAATTAATAGACTCTCTGGGGAAGGACTCACCTTAAATTCCCCCTATAGTCTCATATCGTTCTAAAGGCTCTCTGGGGAAGCACTCAATGTCTCATTCCCCCTGTGGCCCGCGTCGAGGAACTACAGACTCTCTGAGGAAGCACTCATCGTCAACTCCCCCTGTGGTCTCACATCGTATTTTAAGACACTCTGGAGAAGCCCTTACGTCAATTCTCCCTTTGGTATACTACTCTAGGTTCTCACAGTCTTGAGTGAAAATAAACATGATCAGTGTGCGTGTATCATCCAAGTAAACCTTAAGAACTACTTGACTACCATTCTAAGGCTCAACAGTAAAAAGTAGCAGTTCCACTATCCTACGACTAGGCATGGAAACTAGCAAAATGCCAAATAGGCAAAACAAACATGGAAAAGCAACATGAGCACAAAATAAAATTACAATTCTTACAAGCATAAACCCCTACTACAGAAATCAAACAAAATAGGCAAACGGCAGGGGAAAAACAGGAAACCTACAATTCCCTGCCCAAGGGAATTTGTGTAATTTGCACAAAATACTCCTCGAAATTCAACAGAATGCACAAACTACCTACCTAAATCCTAGGAGATCGATATATGTGAATCATAGCAATTGATTCCCCTTATAACGTCATAGATCTGAGAAAACGCACAAAAGGATAAACCCACGATAACTCGGAAACGAAGAGGAATCAGAAAACGAAGCTCAAGAAGAAGGAAGATCATACCGCTACGATTCCAATGCAATCGATCGTGCTATAATTGGAGGATGGACGAAGAGGTGGGAGCTCATCGAATATTCGGCCATACGGGTAGATCTCGGATGAACGGGACATAGAAGGAGGTGTTGCTGTGCGTCAGGCGCGCCCCGGTCCATTTAGTGAAAAAAAAGAAAAGTACACGGCGTGTATTTTTAAAGTACACGGCGTGTAGTGGGTTTTTCCGTACTCCACCAAAATCGGCCTCCACGTCATCCCTACACACCGTGTGTGTGGCCCAGGAATGGCCAGCGCATGGCTTCGAGCCAGAGAAGAGTACATGGCGTGTACTCAGAAAGTACACGGTGTGTACTTTGAAAATATCCAGAAAGATCCTTTTTCTTAAAAACTCCAGAAAAAGAAAAACATACCTTAAAAGAAGATGTGGGTTCTTACAAACTTACCCCCTTAAAGAAATTCATCCTAAAATTTACTTAAAGTTACATAGAAGAAGAATCCCTGAATATCTCCGACCACTACGATCATACATCGGTCTCCCTTTCCCAGGTATCGTCCTGTACTCGCCCGTGCTGCCATAGCACCCGTACCAGAGGAACAGACCGCCCGTGGAGAACCTTCGTACTACGATCGATGATCCGGATAGGATGCTCCTCGAATGACGCATCCGCTTCAAGATCAACTTCCTCAGGTTGAAAGACATGAGATAGGTTTTAAAAGTAACGTTGGAGCTGAGAGATGTGGAAGACGTCGTGCATGGCCCGGTACCTCTGAGGTAGCTGTAACCAATAGGCGACTGAACCCAATCTCTCCAAGACCTCAAGCAGCCCGACGTACCATGGTGAAAGATTGCCTTGTCTCCGAATCCTCTTGTGTCCCAACCTCAGTGCGTCATGCAGGAAAACCTGATCTCCAACCTCAAACTCTAGAGGTCGTCTCCACTGATCAACATAAGACTTATGTCGAGATTGTTCTATATCCATCCTCTCCCGGATCAGCTCTATCTACTCTGAGGTCTCCTGAACGAGACGAGGTCCTAGCAAAGCTACCTCTCATGCCTCCAGCCAGCATAAGGGTGATCGGCATAGCCTACCATAAAAAGCCTCGTATGGTGCCATATGAATGGTTTCCTGGAAACTATTGTTGTAGGGGAACTCCACCAGAGGAATATGATTCTCCCAAGAACCTCCAAAGTCTATAATGAAATCTTGGAGGATATACTCAAGCACATGGATCGTGCGCTCGGACTGACCATCAGTCTGGGGATGGTATGCCATACTCAAAAGTACCTGGGTACCCAAAGCCTTTTGAAATCCCTGCCAGAACTGGTAAGTAAAGATCACATCCCTGTCTGAAACAATGGAGTGTGGAACTACATGCTGACGAATGATATCTCAGATGTAAAGTCATCCCAGATCATCAACACTGAAGGTCTCCTTGATCGGTAAGAAGTGAGAAACCTTCGTGAGTCTTTCGATGACAACCCAAACAACATCATTTCCCTGAGGCAACCTCAGCAACCCAGTCATGAAGTCCATCGCAACATCATTACACTTCCACTCCAGAATGGGTAAATGCTGTAAAAGACCTACCAGTCGCTGATGCTCTACTTTCACCTGCTGACAAGTAGAATATCTCATGAAAAAACCAGAAACATATTTCTTAATACCTGGACACCAGTACTGGTGATGAAGATCCTGATACATCTTGGTGAAGCCAGGATGAACTTCCCAAACAGAGGAATAAAAATCCCGCATCATCTCCTCACGTATGTCTGCTAGCACCCATACGCATCCCTGGAAACGCAAGATCTCATCCTCACCCACTATCCATCCAGGAAGAGGGTACTCTCCTGACACACTCTCCCACAGGACTAAGCCTTCTGAGTCTGCTAGATACCTCATCTGTACTCGATCAAGAAGTGTAGAGGTAACAACTACAGAAGATAGGAAAGTCTGTCCCTAACTTTCATGCACCTCCAGATGCATCTCAAAGAACAGATCCACGAGCTTCCACTCACTTCTGGCCTCTTGAACTGCCTGAATCTGAGTTCTCCTACTCAACGCGTCTGCCACTGAGTTGCCCTTTCCTGGCGTATAGGCGAGCTCAAAATCAAAAGACTGAAGATACTCAACCCACCTACACTGCCCCAGATTCAGATCATGCTGACTAAATATGTACTTGAGACTCTTGTGGTTGGTGAAGACCACAAATTTATCTCCCAGCAGATAGTGTCTCCAACAGTGTAAGACATGAACAACAACTGCCAACTCCAAATCGTGCATAGGGTAGTTCCTCTCAAGTGGCCTCAACTTCCGAGATCCATACACAATGACTCCATCTCCCTGCATAAGCACAACTCCTATCCCGATACCTGAAGCATCATAGTAAACAGTGTAGCTCTTTCCTGGCTCTGGCAAGACTAGTATTGGCGCTGACTTAAACCTCCCTTTCAGCTCCTAAAAGGATGAATCGCAAGAATATGACCATAAGAACTTTGACCCCTTCTTGGTCAGACCTGTCAAAGGTGATTCTAGGAGAGAAAAGTCCTGAATGAAGCATCTGTAGTATCCATCTAACCCTAGGAAGTTCCGTACCTCAAATACATTCTTCGGCTGCTCCCAGGAAACTATAGCTCTCAATTTCTCTTGGTCCACAGATACTCTTGCCTCTGAGATGACGTGACCTAAGAAGTGAATCTGATCCATCCAGAAGTGGCACTTCGAGAGTTTAGCATAAAGCCAATGCTCTCTCAGTGTACTCAAAACGATCTTAAGATGTGTGGAATGGTCGTGTCGAGTGTGAGAGTACACCAAGATATCGTCCACGAAGACCACGAAGAATGAATCCAAGTAAGGATAGAACACTCAGTTCATCAGTTCCATAAAAACTTCTAGTGCATTCATGAGTCCGAACAGTATGATTTTATACTTGTATAGACTATACCTGCTCCTGAAGGCGGTCAGAGGTATATATGATGGTCTAACGTGAAACTGATGATAACCGGACCTCAGGTCGATCTTTGAGAACACTCAGGATCCTTGAAGATGATCGAAAAGGTCATCGATCCTCAGAAAGGTATATCGGTTCTTAACCGTCAACTGGTTCAGTTTCCGATAATCCACACAAAGCCAAAGGGTACCATCTGCCTTCTTTGCAAACAGGACAGGCGAACCCCAAGGAGAAGTACTGGGTCAGACGAATCCCTTAGCCTGCAACTCCTCCAACAGCTTCTTCAGCTCCTGCAACTCAGGAGTAGCCATCCTATACGGAGGAATGGACACCGGTGTAGCTCCTGGAACGATCTCAATAGAAAATTCGACCTCACGCTCTAGAGGAAAACCTGATAAATCCTCTAGAAAGACATACCTGAAGCGATCCACCACTAGAGGAAAGTCCAACTGTGGAGTCCTATGATCATCTAGATAAAGGCTAGCAATCTGGGCAGTCACCCTTCCTAGCCCATGATGATCGAGTCCTGCTCGACTTTCCTGAACATCCCATTCGCCTCTATGAAGAAAGGATTCACCCTCTAGTGAAATGAAACTCACTCTACGGTGATAACAGTCGATGACTGCCTGTAAGGGAACCAACCAGTCCATCCCGAGGATGACATAATAGCCTATCATCTCTAGGACATAGAGATCTCATAAGAAATGATACCCTGCAACCTCAAGAGGGAACTCTCTACATTGGCACACGCTAGATGTACTTGTCCCCAAAGGTGTGTCTAGTGTCAATGGGTCGGCAGAAGAAAAGACACAGAGCCCAACACTGTCCACATCAGAAACAGAGATAAAACTATGCGTAGCACTAGTATCGAAAAGTGATGAAAATAAAACTGAGGCTACTAAAACCGTACCTCGAACTGTAGAAGGTCCAAGATCCTGCTCCTGATAGGTCTGCTCCACAGCGAAAGACTGGCCTGCACCGCGGCCCTGCGCCCCTGGCTGACCACTATGAGTTGATCCACCCTACTGGTGTTGAGGGACTGGTGGATGACCGCCACAGCCTCGACCTCCACCTTGTCCTGAACGACCAAAAGAACTCCAGTTCCCTAACTGGTGAGAAACGGGTGGTGCTGCTCCTGAACGAGGAGTCATGGAAGAACCCGGTCACCCGCTTTTGGTGAGAAAACCTGGCAGAAACGCTGAAGGTGACCCATCTTGCCGCAAGATCGGCACTCCACGGGGTCCCTCTGGCACTACGGCCTCATGTGCCCTGACCGGACACACTGGTAGCATGTCACATGGCTGCCTGACGATGCATCACGCTTCCTCGAGTCATTGTGCATAGGCTCTCTACGATGCTTCTTACTGTCATCTGGAGGAAGACTAGCTCTGAAAGTAGAACCGCCCTAGTTTGCAGCTCCAGAGTCTCTCAGATTGCACTTCGCAATCAGTGCTTGGTTGACGATGGAAGTGATGGAAGTCAACTGAAAGATGTTCACTTGCGAGTGGATCTCCCTCCTGAGGCCATCCTCAAACTTCCTTGATAAGAACACCCCACTTCCATCCCGAGGGGGGGGGGGGGTGAAACGCTGCCGCTCGGTGAAGCGAGAGGAATAATCCATGACAAAAAGAGTACCCTGCTCTAAGCTCATGAACTCCTGGGCTCGATCAGCCCTCAGGGTCTCTGGGTAGAAGTAGTCATAGAACATGCACTGAAACTCCTCCCAAGCCATATCCTGCTGTTGACCCGCCTATGAGATCACGTCCCACCACCTCTTGGCGGAGTCTTGGAGCATGTAGGTGGTGAGCTTGACCTGCCTCTCTGGAGGAGTCTCCAGATGCTCGAAGATAGTCATCATGGCTTCCAGCCATGACTCTGCAGCCTGAGGTTCTCTTTCCCCCGAGAACGTGGGAGGATGCTACTACTGCTGAAAAACTCAGGTCAGGTATTCCATAGTCGTGGCAGGAGGTGATGCTCCCTGGAAGGCCTGCATCATCCTCATGAAACATTTTCTGAACTGCGCATCAGCACCTACGACTGGTATAACATCCGATACCAAGGATGTCCTGACTGGAGGATCGGCAGGAAGTCCCTGATCAGCCCTATCTGGTGTCTGGTCATTGCCTGATGACAGACGTACGATCAGAGGGAATCTCAGAGGCATATCTCTGAAAGATCAAAGTACACCTTAGATCAGAAAAACAAGGACAGAGAACACAAGAGTACAAAATGGAAACAGGGAAACGAAAACACAAAAGTTTACAATAATCGACTACACGGAGTGTGTAAAAACTACGCGGCGTGTATTCTTTAACCACTGACATGGGTGTGTACTTCTACCCTACAAGTCATGTAACACCTCAAACTACGGGGCGTGTTGACCCAACACATGGTGTGTACTTGAAAACTATTCCCCTGCCCGAGTCTCTTTACACAGATAACCCACACGATTTTATTAACCCAGGACTACACGACGTGTTCTTAACACACACAGCATATACTAGACAAGGCTTCGGTAGCCCGTGTTTGTTAAACACACGACCGTCTACACGACTGAACTTTACAAGACATGTTTTGTTACAACACGGCGTGTTCTACTCGAGCTTCCTCGACCCATGTTGTTAGTGACACGGCCGGGTACACGGCTCATTACTACACGGCGTGTACCTATTATACACGGTGTGTTCCAAAAGTTACATTCACGACACCGTGTTCTGCTCACACGGTCAGTAACATGGCCTAAAAACTACACAGTGTGTATCCAAAAAGTATACGCCGTGTATTCTGGGTTTTTCTGGGCAATAGCTGAGAAACTGCACAGAACTCCATAAACACTAAAAACAAGGCAAAGAGGTGCCAAATTCCGATTTTTGAGGGCCCATACTCCCCGCGAATCAAATCTTAGCATCTCTTATAGTCACATACAAGGGAAAACAATAGCTCTCTAACATAACAACATGGATTCTATCAAGAATATATCACAACAGCATGCATAATCTACAAAAATCCTATCACAACAGCATGAAATCGCTAATGCACCCTAGATGGCATGGAAAGAATGAATGGAATGTGATTTCTAGAAGTTCCTATACGATGAATGAGATGGAATGCCCTCATCTCATTGGGTTGTGACCGAAATAGAACTGAAATATCAAAACAATAACTGCACAAGTCATGCGAATCACTCTAGGTGAAAACATATCAACCATAAAAACTCGAAACCAACAAACTATAATTAACGAGTCAGTATGGATTATTCCTATACACGGGTTAGCTACTCCCGAGAACAACTTAATACCAAGTACCAAGTTCGTCCTATCCCTGGCTGAAGTCTCCAAACAGTAAAGCAAGAGAAAAGAACTCCTCTGATACAACTTTGTAACGAACCAAATCCAGAGGCCCTCCACTGGTGACCTGTACTTGATTCACCACATGACCTCAAGAAGATTTCCCCAAATGCTCGAGCCTGCCGAATAGCAGTGAGGGCCTCAGTGAGTCGATAGGGAAACTATGACCTCATTCGGTAAAGCATACAGTGGAAAAACAACCAGACACAATAGCAGAAACAATCAACAACATACAACAATTGAAGTGAACAACGGAAGCAATGTATACATAATAATGATGCAACATGGTACATATGTCTATGGAAAGTAGTAAACAAACCAACTTTCTGAAGTACAATTGAAAACAAAATGCAAAAGAAAAACAAGGTAAACTCCTCAGCATCGCAAGCCTCGGCTCAGTCCCATGCTCTCCAGCTCTAGTGAATCATGAACCCTAAGTAGAAGGGTGCTTGCCCTTATCTATACCTGCAGCGATAGAGTCTGCTTGGGCCCAAAAGCATGGCCCAAACAGGGTGTGAGATACAATTCTAGTAGGGAATCACCCAAAGATTTGTGCATAACAGTCAATGAATACATAGCAGTAATAAAACAAAAGCAGTAAACATGAAAGCACAAGCAGCTACAATCCATAGTTCTAACAAACATAGTACACAGGTAAACAACCAGTAACAAGAAGGAAAAAGGTAACCCTCTGGGTAGCTCTCACATCCTAACCCCTATGGTTCAACCTATAAGTACTAGCAACCCTCTAAGAGGCACACATAGTCTCACCCCTCTGGTTCCACTATGAAATCAATAGACTCTCTAGGGAAGCACTCACCGTCAATTCCCCCTATAGTCTCGTATCATGCTAAAGGTTCTCTGGGGAAGCACTCAACATATCATTCCCCCTGTGGCCCGTGTCGAGGAACTACAGACTCTATGAGGAAGCACTCATCATCAATTCCCCCTGTGGTCTCGCAACGTATTTTAAGACACTCTGGAGAAGACCTTACGTCAATTTTCCCTTTGGTCTACTACTATAGGTTCTCACAGTCCTGAGTGAAAATAAACATGCTCAGCGTGCATGTATCATCCAAGTAAACCTCAAGAAATACTTGGCTACCATTCTAAGGCTCAACAGTAATAAAGTAGCAGTTCCACCTACGACTAGGCATGGAAACTGAAAAAATGCCAAACAGGAAAAATAAACATGGAAAAGAAACCTGAGCACAAAATAAAATTACTCTACATACAAGCATAAACCTCTACTATAGAAATCAAGCAAAGCAGGAAAACGAAAGGGGCAAAACTAGAAACCCACAATTCCCCACCCAAAGGAATTTGTGGAATTTTCACAAAATACTCATCGACATTCAACAGAAAGGCACATACCACCTACCTCGATCCTAAGAGAACGATATATGTGAATCACAATGATTGATTCCCCTTAGAACATCATAGATCTGAGAAAACGCACAAAATGCTCAACCCACGATAACTCAGAAACGAAGAGGAATCAGAAAGCAAAGCTCAAGCAGAAGGAAGATCTTATTGCTGCGATTCCAACACAATCGACCGTACTCGAATCGGAGGACGGACGAAGAGGCGGGAGATCGTAGAAGATTCGGCCATACGGGTCACTCTCGGACACATGGGACCTTAAAGGAGGTGTTTTTGTGCATCAGGCGCAACCCTAGTCTGTTTAGGAAAAAAAAGAAAAGTACACGACGTGTATTTTTAAAGTACACGGCGTGTAGTGGGTTTTTCCATACTCCGCCAAAACCAGCCTCCACGTCATCCCTACACACCATGTGTGTGGCCCGGGCATGGCCAACACATGGCTTCGAGCCGGAGAAGAGTACACGGTGAGTACTTCGAAAATTTACAGAAATTTAATTTTTTTTGAAAAACTCTAGAAAAAGAAAAACATACCTGAAAAGAAGATCTGGGTTCTTACATGTGGGACCTATATCTCCCTCCAATGCATTGGGTAAATATTTATATCTCATGAGATAAACATGGCTGGAATGACAAGTAAATTCGGTTCAGTAATACAGGGCTGGAACGACAAGTAAACCCGGTTCAGTAATGGAATTTGTCCACTATGATGGACTTGGCAGAAATGCCTTGGCTACTATGGAAATCATATCATGTGATTAATGGTTTTCCACAATTAAATGTTTTATTCCAATGATATTTTATCATGATTGATGTTCTTTTATGATCTATTCCATATGTACTGCAATGTTTTATTTCATTTCTCATGATTTTGATGTTTAAATTTTATGTTCAAGTTTTTACGTTCAAATGTTTATGGATTGTTTGATGTTCTCCATGTTTACCCTTAATGAACATTTGAGATCACCCTTTATATGTTTTCTTTTCCACAGGATATAAGGAACGGTTTTAAGTAAGAAAACTTAAGGGGAATATCTTTATGGGAGATATTGATGATCTTTCACCATGATTAGAAGATTATGTTCCGAGTTTACAAAGACACTAAACTACTATGGTCCTTGGGTGCCTGTTTTTGTTATGTATTAATTATTCCACAATATTAATGTAATTTCCATGTATGTCAAGCTTGGGTCTCTATAGTTACTTTGAGTTAAAACAATTCCATCATTATTTTGAAATATTTTAAATCCAAGAAAGAATATTAGTTCACCCATTAAACTCATTTCAAATTCATTTTTCATCATTTTAGAAAAATCAACACATAAATAATTCTTCTAATATCCAAATATAATTTCATCTACATAGATTTGAACAACTAAAACATAATTATAAATTCATTTTATAAATAGGATATGACCATCTATTCCTTTTGTAAAACCTTTGGAAATAAGAAAAGTACTCAATATATCATACCAAGCTCTTGGAGCTTTCTTTAAACCATATAAATCTTTTGACAGTTTAAAAATATGATTTGGAAAATAGGGGTTTGTAAATATAGGGGGTTGTTCAAAAAAAGATCCTTAGATATATACCCATTTAAGAATGCACTCTTAACATCCATTTGATATAGTTTGAAATTCATATGTGCAGTATAGGCAAGCAAGATTCTAATGGATTCATGTCTGGGTACTGGTGCAAAGGTCACCTCATAGTCAATTATTTCTTCTTGACTATATCCTTGTGCAACTAATATATCCTTGTTTCCTAACTATGTTACCAGCTTCATCTACCTTATTTCTAAACACCCATTTAGTGCCTTTGGTGAATGTGTCCTTGGGTCTTTCAAAAAGTTTCCAAATTTTTTTTCTTTCAAACTAATTAATTTCTTCTTGTATAGACATCACCCAAAATTCATCATTGATAGAATCATTAAATTTTTTAGGTTCAAGTTGTGATAATAAAACTTGATGTTCAACTTGATTTCTAAGAAAATCTCTAGTTTGAGTTCCTTTGTCTAAGTCTCCTAAAAAAACATCTATGGGATGGTTATTAAGGGTTCTAACCATTATACAAATAGAGGGACTAGTGATTTCAAGTTCATCAACAGATTCAGGTTCATTGTGACTTGATTATAAGGAATTTCCAGAGTTGGAAGTTTTCACAGATTCTTTCATAGAAGAATTTGAGGATTTTGAATTTATGTTCATATTTGATACATCATCCTCTAGATTCTATAGGATGGTTTTAGGCTCATATGGATCTATTTCATCAAATTTGACATGAACAGATTCTTCCACACAATTATTTCTTTTATTGAAAACTCTATAGGCTTTACTAGACATGGAATATCCTAAAAAGATACCTTCATAAATTTTGGATGAAATTTTTTCAATATTTTCTTTGGTATTAAGAATAATAATTTGCAACCAAAAACTTTGAAGTAGCTAACCTTGGGTTTTCTATTGTTCCATAATTCATAAGGAGTTCTCTTAAGAATAGGTCTGATAAACATTCTATTGATTTTGTAGCACGCTGTATTGACAGCTTCAGCCCAAAAATAAATAGGTAGGTCATATTCACTAAGCATTGTTCTATATATTTATTATATGGTTCTACTTGATCTCTCTACAAACTCCATTCTGCTGAGGTGTTCTAGGGATAGAGAAATTGTGACTATAACCATTTTGTGAGAAAAAGGATTCAAACTCTTGATTTTCAAATCCATGACCATGATCACTTATTAAGGATTTAATTCTAAGTCCACTAAGATTTTCTACAGACTTGGCATATTTAATAAAATAAGAACAGGCTTCACTTTTTTGATCCATAAAGAAGGTCCAAGTATATCTAGAAAAGTCATCTATAAGAACATAAACATAGCACTTACCATTTAAACTAGAAAATCTAGATGGTCCACACAAATCCATGTGAACCAGTTTGAGAGGTTGAAAAGTTGACACTTATTTCTTTGGTTTGAAAGAAACTTTGTGTTGTTTTCCCTTTTGATAGGGATTACACACTTTGTCATTTGGAAACTCAAGTCGGGTAAGTCTTTAACTAGGATTTTTCTAGTTAGCTTTCTAAGGGAGTGAACATTACAGTGTCCTAGTCTTTTATGCCAGAGCCAAGATTCTTTATGAAACACACCTAAGCATGAAGCATTTTGAGAAGCTAAAGAATCTAAATTAATAAAATAAACATTTTCATTTCTTAATTCAGATAATAATAATTCATCTTTAGAATTGAAGACAATATAAGAATCATTTTCAAATCTAACATGAAATCCATCATCACATAATTGTGAGATATTAAGCAGATTATATTTTAAACCATCAACAAACAATACTTTATAAATTAAAATTGAGTTAGTGTTACCGATTTGGATGAGGCCAATAATATTTCCCTTAGCATTGTCACCAAATGTGACATGTCCTCTATCTAATTTTATCAGGTTCTTGAAGCACAAGTAGTCTCCTATCATGTGCCTTGAACATCCACTATCCAAGTACCATAGACTCTTGCAGGATCTCTTTAAGTAGATTTTCTACAAAAATATTAAGTAAAAACTAATTTTGGTACCTATACTTGTTTGGGTAGAGTAATATTAGTAATAAGTGCTTTAGGAACCCACATTTTCCTCATAGGTTTCCTATAAGAATTATGTAAATTATTTAAAAAATAAATAGTATTTGGTCCACAAAAACTTGAAACAGTAGAATATGTATCATGGATTGAATTAGTTGACTTGAGTCTAGAACTGGGAGTAAAACTGTATGCCCTAGATTTTGAAATAAAATTTGTTATACCAAGGTTTCTTTTACCAGGTTGATAACCAATGCCAGTTTTGTATTTAGGGGTAAATTTTTTTTTCTAGAATTTGGGTAAGGGTATTTTTTCCATTAGTAAACTTTTACAAGTCACTCTTTAATTGCTCATTAGACATTTTTAATTCATTTTTTTCTTTGAGCAGTTGAGAATTTTTCTCCTTTTTAGTTGTGAGTTATGATTTAATAGTCACAGTAAGAGAATTTTATTTCTTCAATTATTTATATTTGTCTTTTAGTTCATTTCATGTTTCCTCAAGAATGTTATAGTATTCAAACATTTATTTATTAATCATTTTTTCAGAGTCCCTTTCATCTTCAGAATAATATGAATTATGTATAGAAGAGTCCAGTGCTACCTCAGATGTGTTTGTCATAAAACACATATTGGATTTGTTATCCTGTTCATCATATGATGTCTATGGGTCACTTGAACTATCCTCAGAATCACTCTAGGTTTCTTTCATTACCTTTCTATACTTCCTATCCTTGTCCTCATATTTCTTTTTTTACTTGAGCTTTGGATAGTTATCCTTGATATGTCCTTTACGCTTACATTCAAAGCAGAAAATTTCATTAGTTTTGTCACTTATTTTCCAGTCCTTCCAACTTCCTTTCTGGTAATATTTTCCCTTGAAGTTAGGCTTTATGCAAAGGTTCTTATTTTTGTAAAATTGTTTTAATCTTCTGGCTAGTTGAGCCATCTCCTCATCACTATTATGTGATGATTGTTCATTGGTGAAGCTTTCTACAGAAGCTTACAGTTTCCCTTTGTCTTTGTGCTTAGAGGTGGTGGTCTTGAATGCAACAAATTTCTTCTTTGGTTCATCCTCCTCTTCCTTGTTGACTTCCAGATCTTCTTCATACATCATCAGTTTCCCAATGAGTTCTTTTACAGGTAGCTTTCTAATGTCACATGATTATCTAATAGAGATAGAGGTTCCCCTCCATCTTTCAGGTATACATCTAAGAATTCTGAGGATCTGTTCCTTGGCAGTAACTTATTTTCCAATAGAAATCATTGTTTTGAAAATCTCATTGAACGTAATATAAGTTTCATAAATAGGCTCATCAGGTTTGATTTTAAAATTATAATATTTGATATTATAAGTATTAAGTATAATTTATTTTACATGAGATGTTCCTTCATGTGAGACAGACAGGGACCCCTTCCATGCTTATCAGTGGGTATACACAAGAGTAAAAGAATGTTTGAGTAAGGATATCTTGTATCCTTCAGTTTAATGCGGGAGAAAGAGTGTGTTTCTATACAGATACAAACTCTACTCGAAAGTTAATAAAAGCTAAAAAAAAAATTAGAATGATTTAGACATGTTTAAAAGTGATTTGAGTGTTGGTATTTGCAGCTCTGGACTTCTGAGATGAAACAGATGCAGAATTCGAGTCCTCGTCTGTAAAACAGAGTGTCAAAATTCAGCTTGTGTTCTTCGTGAGGTTCGACAATACGAAGATGTTCTCTGTATTCCAGTGTATTTCGTATGTTCTTCATCAGAGTTGGGATGTATTCATGTGACAATATTTCCTTTAGAAATTCTCTCAGTGTTCTTCGTTGTTGTGCTCACAGCCTTGTTTATCGTTCAGTATCACACACCTTGATTCTTGTCCACACTTCACATTTATCTTAGAATGCATGTGTTGGAGCCAACAAGTTGCATGGATACCGCACCTCGTACCTCGTACTATCTGATGACATGTCTACAAAGAAACATTAATTAGGTCAGTGCATTTAAAATCATCAAAAATGACCGTTAGAGATTAAATTGAAAAACGACAAAATAGTTTAAGAAATGGTGTCACAGTAAGTCATGGAAATGATGTATCCTTCACACGGTGTCTAGATTGATCACGGTGTCTCGTGGTCACAGTGTCTCGTGGTCACAGTGTCTTGTTCATGGTGTCTGCTTCACGGTGTCTTGTTCACGGTGTCTCGTGGTCATAGTGTCTCACGGTCACAATGTCATGTTCACGGTGTCTGCTTCACGGTGTCTGATTATTCACGGTGTCTTGTTCATAGTGTCTGATTCATGGTGTCAGATTCTCCACGGTGTCTGCTTCACGGTGTCTTGTTCATGGTGTCTGCTTCATGGTGTCAGAAAGACATAACTAGTAGCAGACTTACAGTGTCTCAGAATTTTCAAAGTAACTGTATTCAGAATTAAGCAATGATGATAATAGAATGTATTAGACTTAAGCATTTGTCAAAGAAGGTATTATGAGAGTAGATCAAAGATAGTTTAAAGTAATTAAACTGAATGTAGATAAATTAAAATCTTGAATGTCTCTTCTTAAAGCATGAGACCACTTAAACAATAATACACATGAATACACATGACTGTGATATAATTTACAGGAGTTAACTAGGTTTAATAGGATTTGTGATCATTAAAACATTATTAATACATGAGGAGTCCCATAAATAATTTCACCATATTCTACATAAAAGGATGGGTAAAGGATTCCCTGAGCTTAAGTAGGAGGATGGTGAGTCTATTGGTACCTATGAAGATAATTTTACAAGGATTTCCAGGTATGATTCTAGTTTAATCATTAGCCCAAAAAGTAAAATTGATTGATTCTTTAGTGAACTAAAACCAATTTTTCAAAAGGAATTGGCTATAAGAGAATTTATTTTCTAAAAATAAATAATTAATTGTGCACTTAAGTTAGAATTCAAAATTGGATATTCCCACCATTAACATAGATTTGATAAGAAAATGAAGATAGAGTCTCATTAAAGCTAGAATAAATCACATGGTGGAATGAAATTCCATCCATCTACATGCTTGAAATGTGGGAAGAAGCATCCAGAGAATTTATTAAATGGAATTGAGAGGTTCTTTAAATGTGTAAATGTGGGTCATAAAGACCTTGAATATAAAAATGTGATTAATGGGCTAGTTAATTCATTGGATAAGAAGAGGATTCCAACTAATTCCCCACCCACACTCCAATTCTTCAAATGAAAGGAGTATGGGAATTATACCAACCAATTCCTGAATTCAAAGGTATTTGAGTATCAGAATCAGTAGACTTATAATCCTAAATTCATAGGGAAATATCATGTGATCATAACTACTTAAGTGGTTTATGATAATGACATGGTAAAAGGTACACTTATCATCTAATCTATAAATTCCTTTATCTTATTTGATTATAGAACCACCCAATCTTTTATATCCAATGAATTTGAAAAAGGTAACGAATCACCAGTTTAATAATTAGATATTGATTAAGATTTGAGAACTACTAATGGTAAGATGGTATCATCACAATTATATAGTTCCTATATGATTGAAGTTTGTGTGAAGCACTTCATGAAAATATTTTGATTCTCCCTTTACTTGAAATTTATGTGATTATAGGAATAGATTGGATTTATTTATATGGAGACCATATTAATTTCTGAGGAAGGGAATTCAAATTCAACATTTCAAATGAAACCATTCTCATTTATCACTATGAGGATGATTAAAAATGTCTAATGAAAATTACTTTGACCTTGTGGGTTTTAATTCCTATCTATGAAGGCTATTTGTCTCAAATGGTTGGGAATAAACTCAACATTGAAGAGATGAAAATTTTTCAAGTGTTTGTTGATGTATTTATAGAGTAAATTCCTAGTATTACTCCAAGAAATGACGTTGATTTCATAATAGAACTTTTACCTAGTGTTGTACCTTTTTCAAAGACTCCATATAGAATGGCCCCAACTGAGTTACAATAATTAATGAAGAAAATTCATGATAATCCTGATAGGGGATTTTTATGCCCTAGTGTATCACTATGGGGTGAAACTATTATCTTTATTAAAAATAAATATGGTTCTATGCATATTTTCATTGATTATCAATAACTAAACTAGATCAATATCAAGAACAAGTATTCTCTACCCTGTATCGATGATTTTTTTGATCAATTAAGAGGATCTCAATACTTTTCCAAGGTTTATCTTTGATATGGGTACTATCAGTTCAATGTCAAAAGTGAGGACATAACCAAGACAACCTTACATATGAGGCATTAATATTATGAATTTATAGTTATTCCATTTGGTGTTACAAATTATCCTGCTATCTTTATGAATTTAATGAATAGTGTCTTTAGAGATTACCTTGATCAGTTTTTAGTTGTGTTTATTGATGATATTTTTATATAATCAAAGAGGAAGGAAGAGCATGAAGATCATTTGAGGATCATTTTAAGGACCTTAAGGAAGGAAAATATGGATGAAAAATTTTCCAAGTGTGAATTTTGTCTTTGTAAAGTTGTATTATTGTGAAATATAATCTCATGTGAAGGTATTTAGGTAAATCCTTCAAAGATAGATGTTATTGAAAGTTGGCCCGAACTAACCATAGTTACTGATCTCAATATCTTTCTTTTTTTAGTGGGATATTATTGATTCCTTGTGGATAATTTTTATGACTGTAAAATCCACTCACCAAGTTAACTTAGAAAGAGTCATGTTCCTATAGGCAGATGAATGTGAGAAGAATTTAAAAGATATGAAGAGAAGGTTGGTCAGTGAACCTATCCTCACACTTCCTTATAGTGAAGAATGTAAGAGTTTGTGTCCTAGAAAAAATTGTTTATACTTTGATTACATGTATATTTAATGTATTTATATATTAAATATCTTATTACATATTTTTCATTGTTCTTCATGACTATGATGTATTAATGTCCTAGAGTATTTGCTGTATTGATATGGTCATGGAAGTTCCCCGCTATGATGAGAACATTGAAATTATATAACAATATTCTTAAATATAGTTCTATGGTTTGATGAAATACTATTATGGGACCCATAGTATACATACTATTAGGTGTGTGTACTCATAAGCATAAGAGACTTCCTCTCATGAAGTTTTCACTTGGTAATATCCAAGACGAGAGATTATGAGAACATACCCGCCAATAGGGATTTTTCATGTTTGGTGTCATTAGATATTCCTATCTGTGAGCATGTGTAATAGTCCTTAGACTTTCATATTATCATAAATACATGTCATTACTCATGCACTTTGATTTATTGATGAAAATCATCACACCATATGATGGTGAGAAGTAGGTTACGTTGGGTGCATCACGAGTGACATGTTATTAATGGATAATTTTAGGAAGGATTTGTCCCTTCAATTTATGAAAGTTGATATTTCAACCCTTTGATTGAAATAGAACCGTCGCACAAAATCCCCTAGACATGGTGTAACAACGAGTTTATTTCAGATATTCAAATAATGACATATCAAGAATAAAGGTTGTTGATGCTATCATGAAACCTGTTTGATGAGATATTGAGATAAAGGGATTATATTACATAGAGAGTGTTTGTATGTGGATGTAATTATTGTGACTTTATGTTCTTTATCTTGGGTGCCTTGACCCATTTTTAGATAGTACTCTTGGACTTTATGCAAGCCCACCTAATTCTAACAAGAAAGAATCCTAGAGGGTCACACACTAAGTTTTTTTGGTAGTATTGATTAAATTCTATTTGAATTTAATTAATGAAATAAATATTATTCCCAAGAATGTGGAATAATTTTATTCAAGTTAAAATGATCACATAAATTAAATAAAATATATTTATTTATTTAATTGAACATTTAATAAATATTTATTTACTAGTTTTTAAATAAAATATTTATTTAAGAGAATAATTTATTTATTTATTTATTTGGGTGTTCAATAAATGGAAGTGGAGTTCGAGCATATCAAGACCGATCTGATAGTAAAATAATTATTTGAAATATGGTAAATAGTTATTTAACTAGTTGGCACAAGTTAAAATAATAATGACGCTTCTATTATTTTGTGATGTGGAAATTTATTTATAATTCCATTTTGTGCAAGTTGGAACACCATAAATAATGACATAGTATTATTATTATGAGCATGGGTTTTCTCTAAGTTCATGAATGTATTTAATTTCTATTTTGAAATTAAATATTATAATTGAGGTTTCATGTATATAAATAGACAAGTACATCTATTGTTCCATAGAGAACACACCACACGCTTTGTGAATTTAGAATTTTTGATCCAAACAATTTCTCTCTTGAATCCTCTTCTTCCCCCTCTTAAGAATGAGAGACGTTCTTCAAGACCGAAGAACAATAAATTAAGAATGACTGGTGAAAGACATTGGCTTCGCCACGCTATCACCCAATGAAAGAGTGGTGTCGATTGGAGGCCATCGAAGCACTTGTAGATCACCACTAGAGGGATTCTAGTTTGGATCCTCGCAAGTGAAACGAGACAATCTGGAAGGGTCATTCCGAATGATCAACATCATCAATAAAGAAAGTACTAAAGAACCAGGTATGATTTTCTTTTTGAAATCAATTAAATTAATTATAAACATGATGTGAAATATCCTTTCTAAAGGTTTCAGGACTCTTCCCTATTTATCTAAATCTTTGATTATATTCTGTGGAGACTGGCGTTCATCATCATATTGATCCCGGAATAATCATTGATCATGGTAAAAATTAAAGTTAGGTACCAGCCCAACCGTGATTTCACTGCACTTGGAACCTTCAAGTGGTATCAAATGGAGGTTCATCATCATTTATAATTATTTAATTATCGTTGATGATTTACACTTTAATAATTTAGTTTTTCAATTCAAGGTCTAATAGTTCTTATAATCTGAGATTTCGAGATATGTTCTTCGCTTTTTTTCTTTCATTTCTCCCAAATTTCATAGAAAAAATAATTTTTGGATTAAAATTAAAATGAGGAACTCATTAGGGGCCCTCGATGATTCTGTCTAGGTAACACGAAAGTACATGTCATGTGTTTGGACTTACATGTTGTATTCTCTTCCACACATGCCGTGTAATCTGAAATACACGCCATGTAGCCGTGTAAAATGCATCATGAGTAATTTGGCAATTACTTAATATGTGTGCATTTATTACACGCGGTGTAATTAATATTACACCATGTGTTGACTGGGATAGATAGACACACACTTACTAGATTATATTCCATGTGGCCCACTAGACACAACATGCAGTCCCTTCGGGTTAGGGGCAAATCCGTGTATCCCATACACAGATTGAGCCGACCAGTAACCATGTAAAATTGAGACAACACGGTGTGTATCCCACAGTAAAGTCCATGAACTATAAAGTTTCCAAAGTATTCCTCACACACAGAGTTTTGTGGAATCATCGAGAGATACAATGACATAAATGAGAAAATGAAAGAAATAAATCAAATAAGGACACAATGGTTTATGTCATTCGGGAAAAATCCCTACATCCACGAGAGAGGCAGAATTTCACTATCCGGGAGCACAAATTACAGAGGGTTTTTTAGTAGTAACCCTTTCCCGAAAAAGGGCTATAAAATGGAGAAGATGATCACTATTCGAAAAGTAAGTCTGCATCGCTATAGTGAACGACGACCAGATTTGTAAAAAGTGCTACAGCGGCTGCCAGCTAAAGATGTCAAAAGTGCTACACTTCATTTGAACACGAAGTCCACACTGCTACAGTGCCTGTCAGTGTCGGTCGGTCAGCTCGACCCGTGACAGTTGTGGGCCACAAGCATTTGGCCCAACCGGATCGGGCAACACCAATCCAACACCAGGTCCCTACATGTGTAATTCGGGAAAACGGTGAAGGTAGTACATGCTGTGTAGTCGAAACTACACGTTGTGTACATTACCAATTTATACATAATAAAAACATTAATTTATGCATAATGTTCAATATGCATATCAAGTATAAATCATTATAAAGGTTGTTAATCTATGCATTGAATCATCTTGTATACCATGTGTCATAAGAGTAAAATAGTATGTGAATATAATACATGTTGGTAGATTCGAATGGGTATTCACTAGGTTACCTCCAAGGTGAATTTATGTACAAGGATGAGAATCTCAAGAAAATTAAGAAAATGATGAAGATAAAAGGATTTATTAATTAAATATAATAATTAATCGATTTGAGCATGATTATGTGGATGATCATGAGCTAGACCAAACCTTATATGTGATTGGTTTCCCTTTTAATTTATTCGTTAAATTAATTGTTGTCCTGCACACCATCTCTCCTCATTAATTTGAAAGGCCTGCATTCCCATTGTTTTTTTATTTAAACCCCATTCTACCCCTTACCTGCGTGTGAGTTAAAATGATATATAATGGATGAAGCTCCCAAGATAGTGAAGGCAGTTCCAGCTGGATCCAAGATGAGACCAATCCCAAGAGATACAAAGGTGGACAGGTGGAAATATGTAAACACGAACCCAAAAGGTTCAAGGTGTTTCTAACCTAGTACAGGGTTAGTTTATCAACCACTAGATAAACTAACCAATAGAAAAGCTCATGATCATGCCATTTACCTTATTTTATTTCTGTATGTTTCATGGTTTATCATTATGGATGTGTTGTCACAATCACATAATTAATTAATTAAACAAGAATACAAGATGGAACTAAAATAAAATAGACTTATGCATAAATATTATCAAGACATGGTCAATCACTTAAGTAAGTTCCACTTAATATTAACAATAATGTGATAAAGATAATAAGAAATTTACATATAAGAGATAAAAATCCCTCAAATAAAATATTAAGTTAGACCAAGCCTTTCTTTACTTGATTAAGGGAAAGACACAATAAAACTATGTGTTTGACCAACCCTTGTTGGGAAAATTAATTTTATACAAGAATACTATATGAAATGTTTTAGGTTAACATAACCATATTGAATCAAGATGAGTATCCCTTACTAGAATTGGTGAAATACTAGAGGTAATAGTTGAGGAAATCCAAGTTAGGATTTCAAGATTGGGGAGTCCACTCAACAGATTAAGGAGCTGCAAGCCAGTAGTTAGAAAAGACCTACCAACATAAATAAATTCAAATATCTTGAAAAACCCTTTTTTGGGTTATGTGAAGGGGAATATGGATCCTTGCCACTATTATGTCATGGAAACTGGACATTTTGAGTTCAATGGTGAGGACCATTGGGACTTGATAAAATAGTGGGAGACTTAATAAAATTAATTTATTATTTTTCATAAAATATAATCAAGAAAGTACCAATGATCTACTATTTTAATTATAGAATAAAATGATAATCTCGTCAACAACACTATCCCTGTGATCAATTCTAGATAAAGACAAAATCCTCACCGGTAGTAACTTACAGGAATGGTTTAGACACCTTTGGGTTACTCTACGCCATGAAAAGAAGTCTTAAATGGTGGAGTCAACATTACCTGATCCACCTAACAAAGAGGCGAGTGATAAAGAATTCCTTGTCTATGATAAACATATGAATGACATAGTCGACATTCAATATTTGATGCTATCATCTATTTCTAGTGATCTCATGAAGTATCATGAAAATATGGATTCCTATAGCATGCTCGAGCACCTCTATGGTCTTTACTAGGAGAGAGAAAGACATGAAAGCTTTGAGATATCCAATGCACTCTTTCAGAGTAAGCTTGGAGAGGGTGCCCCAGCTAGGCCTCATGTAGTCAAGCTCATTGGATACATTGAGTGCCTGGAGGTTCTAAGGTTTAAATTCCCTAAATAATTGGGCATTGATCTCATTCATGCATCACTCCCTCATATATTCTCTATATTTGTTGTTAATTTCAATATGAACAACATTGAGAAGTTTCTATTTGATCTTCTTATCCTCATTCTACAAGTGGAAAAAGAAATAAATCACGAAAATCCTTCTATCCTTATGAAGAATAAGAGGAAAGGGAAGGTGAAGAGCTTTAATCCCAAAGATTATTTATGGCCTTCCAATAAAAATAATATCAAATGGGAGGTAAGGAAATAAGAGGATGTTTGTTTCTCATGTGACAAGAAGGGCCACTGGAAGAAAAACTGCACCTAGCCTAAGAAGCATGGGGAATCTTTAACTACATTTGTTATCGAATGCAATCTATATGTTTCTAAAAATTTGGTATTAGATATAGATTTTTGTGCTCAAATATGTATCCAAATACAAGAACCATGTAGATTCAGAAAGATTGACCGAGGGGAGGTAGATCTACAAGCAGCCAACTGAGCCAGACTTACTGCTATAGCTATCAAGGACTACCACCTCACGTTTCCAACTGAGATTTTATTCGTGTTAAAGGGTTGTTATTATGTGCCTTATATTACTGAAAATATTATTTCTATATCTAGATTAGATATATATGGATTTGTTTTTAATTTTGGAAATGAATTTTTCTTCTTTTACAAAGATAGAATTTTTTTAGTAGGGCACATTTATACAATGGTATTTAAGTTTTGGATTACACAAACCAAGTTATGGATATTGATAACAAAGATACTTCACATGAATCAAACCACACCCAACTTTGGCATCACCAGATAGGTCATTTAAATGAGAAATGCTAGAAAAATTTACATCAAGATGGATATTTAGATTCTTTTGAATTAAAACCACTTGGCGTATGTCATGCATGTTTACAAGAAAAAAAGACCAAATACTCATTTAGTGGGAAATGTGAAAGGGCTAAATAGCTTCTTGAATTGGTTCATACTGATGTGTGTGGACCATTTCCAGTTGAAACAAGGGTAGGGCACTCATACTTTATAAATTTTACTAATTATTTTAGTAGATATGGATATATCTACTTAATGAGGTATAATTCAGATTCTTTGGATAAGTTCAAAGAATACAAGAATGATGTTGAGAACCATCTTGGTAATAAGATTAAGAAACTCTTCTCAGATCGAGGTGGAGAATATCTTAATCAAGACTTCATTGATTACTTACAGGATTTTGGGATCTTATCCCAACTCACTCCTCCATACACTCCCTAGTGGAATGGTGTGAGTGAAAGGAGGAACCACACCTTTTTGGACATGGTGAGATCAATGATGAGTTATGCGAGTCTTCCATTATCGTTTTGGGTTTATAAAATAAAACAATCGGTGCACATACTAAACCAAGTACCATTTAAATCAATAAATAGTATTCCATATGAATTCTCGAGTTGAAAGAAAGCCATGTTATTGAATTTACATGTGTGGGGAAGCGATGTGTTTGTTAAGGACTCTTCGGGTAAAAAACATGCACCCTAAGGCACAAAGTGTACCTTTATAGGATACCCCAAATAAATAAGGGGATATTAACTATACAACCCTCATACAAAATGGTTATAGTGGAAAGACACACCATATTCTTTAAGAGGGAGCATATCTCTAAAAGAGATAATGGGAGCGATATAGACTTTGATGAAGTTGAGGCTTAAGATACACAAGAGTTGATACAAGAATAGATTCCAAAAATCCCCATGGAAGAAAGAATTATTCCAAAGACACAAAAACTAAATAAGAGTACAAAAGAGGTTATATAATCGAAACGGTATAGTTTTCTAGTTATCAAAGAAGGTGACTCATTATTAGTTGATAATAATGATCCTATAACCAATAAGGAAGTAGTAAGTGGCCCAGATGTTTCCAAGTGGAAAGAAACCATGAATTATGAAATGGATTCCATGTACCAAAACCAAGTATGAATTTTGGTAGATCCTCCAGTTGATGTAAATCCTGTTGGTTGTAAATGGGTATTCAAGAAGAAACTAGAAATGGAAGGACAAGTCAGTACCTATAAGGCACGATTGGTTGCAAAAGGGTTCAAGCAGCATCAAGGCATTGACTATGAAGAAACCTTCTCACCAGTTTCAATGATGAAATCCATCATAATTATATTGGCCATTTCTTCTTACCATGGCAATGATATTTGGAAAATGGATGTCAAAACAACATTCATTAATAGGAACCTTCAGGAAGATGTCTACATGACACAACCTGAAGGGTTTATGACTCCAAAGGATGCCAATAAGGTATGCAAGTTGCAGAAATCCATTTATGGATTAAAGCAAGAATACAGGTCATGGAAAAATAATTTTTATGAATCCATAATAGAAATTTATTTTATTAAGAACAAATTTGAGCCTTGTGTATACAAATAGATTAGTGGGAGTGTATTTTTTTTCTTAATAGTATATTTTTATGATGTATTACTTATTGGAAATGTGATACCAATCTTACAGTCTATTAAGGAATGGTTTAATATATGCTTCTCCATAAAAGACTTGGGTGAGGCAACATATATTCTTGAGTTCAAAATCCATCATGATAGATCCAAGAGATTGTTGGGCCTAAGTTGAAGTACATACATTGATAAGATACTGAAGAGATTTAGTATGGAATAATCCAAGAAGGGATTATTGACAACATCACATGGCATTCATATTTCCAAAAAAATGTGTCCTCAAATACATGAAGAAAGAGAGAGAATGGAAAGTACTCTATACAGTTCAGCGATTGGGTCAGTCATGTATGCCATGCTATATAAAAGGCTAGATGTTTCCTACACATTGAGTATGGTAGGAAGATATTAAGATGACCCAGGTTATTACCATTGGATGGTAGTCAAGACTAAACTTAAGTATCTGAGGCATACTAAGGATATGTTCCTGGTTTATGGAGGAGATGAAGAACTAGTCATTAGAGGATATGCAAATTCTAGTTTCCAGACTGATTAGGATGATGTGAAGTCACAGACAGGATACATATTCACTTTTAAAGGAGGTACTGTGAGATGGAAGATCTCAAAGAATAGTGTGGTCATAGATTCCATAGCAGAGTGTGAGTATATCACAACTTCTGAGGAAGCTAAAGAAGTAGTTTTGATGCAAAGCTTCGTCAAAGATCTGGATTTGGCACCTAGTAGTAAAGATCCCATCAAACTCTTTTTTGATAATACTACAACGGTGGCTCTCAAAAAAGATCCAAGGCCACATCAGTGGAAAAAGAAAATACTTTAGAAGTATCATCTCTTGAGGGATTTTTCTTAGAGAGGTGAATTTGTAGTGAGAAGTATTTCCATAGAAGACAACATGGCAGACCCTTTGACTAAAGCCTTGAATCAGCAGAAACATGATCATCAAGTGAGGTCTAGCGAACTGAAAGTCGTAGGTAGTTGGCTTTAGTCCAAGTGGGAGTTTGTAAGAGTTGGTTTCCTAGAACCAAATGTTTTTACTTTTATTATATGGATATTTAATTTATTTAAATATTAAACATCTTATTACATATTGTTCATTGTTCTGCATGACTATGATGTAATAATTTCCTAGAGTATTTGTTGCATTGATAAAGTCATGGAAGTTCCCCACTACGATGAGAACCGTGAAATGATATAACAATATTCTTAAACATAGTTCTATGGTTAGATGAAATAATATGATGGGACACATAGTATACATACCATCATGTGTGAGTACTCTAAAGAAGATGAGACTTCCTCTCATGAAGTCCACACTTGGTAATCTCCAAGATGGGAGATTATGAAAACAAACCCGCCTGTAGCAATTCCACATGTTTGGTATCATCATATATTTATATCTAAGAGCATGTGTAATGGTCCTTAGACTTTAATATTATCATTAATATGTGTCATGACTCGTGAAATTTGATTTACTAATGAAAACTGTCACACCGTATGATGGTGGGAAGTATGGTATGTTGGGTGCGTCACGAGTGACATGTTATTAATGGGTAAGTCGAGGAAGGATTTGTCCCTCCCATTTATAGAAGTTGATATCTCAACCCTTTGATTGAAATTGAACCATCGTGAAAAATTCGGTGCCCATGGTGTACCGATGAGTTTATTTTGGATTTTCAAAGAATGACATATCAAGCATAAAGGTTGGCGACACTATCATGAAGCCTGCTTGATGACATATTGAGACAAAGGGATTATATTACACAGTGAGCATTCATACGTGGATGTCATTGTTGAAACTTTATGTTCTTTCTCTTGGGTTCCTTCACCTGTTACTAGACAATACTCATGGACTTTAGGAAATCCCTCTTAATTCCAATGAGAAATAATCCTTGAGGGTCACACACTACGTGTTTTTGGTGGTCTTGGTTAAATTATACTTGAATTTAATTAATGAAATAAATATTATTCTCAAGATAGTGGAATAAATTTATTCAAGTTAAAATGATCGCATAAATTAAACAAAATTTATTTATTTATTTTATTGAACATTTAATAAATATTTATTTACTAGTTTTTAAATAAAATATTTATTTAATAGAATAAATTATTTTTTATTTATTTGGGTTTTCAATAAATGGAAGTGGAGTTCGAGTGGACTAAGTCTAGTCCAATAGTAAAATAATTATTTTCAAGGTAGTAAATAATTATTTAACTAGTTGGCATAAGTTAAAATAATAATTACACTGCTATTATTTTGTGATATTGAATTTTATTTATAGTTTCATTTTGTGCAAGTTGGAACACCATAAATAATGACACAATATTATTATTATGATAATGAGTTTTTTCTAAGTTCATGATAATATTTAATTGCTGTTATGCAATTAAATATTCTAATTGATGTTCCATGCATATAAATAGAAAAGTATATTGTGCCATAGAGAACACACCGGATGCTTGGTGAATTGATAATTTTTGAGCCAAAAAATTTATCTCTTGAATCCTCTTCTTCAACCTCTAAAGAACGAGAGATGTTCTTCAAGAATGAAGAACAAGCAATCAAGAATGACCAACACAAGACACTCACTACACCACTCTAGCACCCGGATAATGAGTTGTTTCGATCGAAGGCCATCAGATCACATGTGGATCACCACTAGAGGGATGATGGTTTAGATCCTCAGAAGCGCAATGAGACAATCTGGAAGGTTCATTTCAAAAGATCAACATCATCAATGAAGAAAGTACTGAAGAACCATGTATCATTTTATTTATAAAATTAATTAAATTAAATATAAACATGATGTGAAGGATCCTCTCTAAAGGTTTTGGGCCTCTTCCCTCTTTGTCTAAATCTTTGATTCTATTCTGTTGAGACTGGCGTTAATCACTATTTTGATCCCAGAATAATCATTGATTATGGTAAAAATAAACTTTGGGTTCCGACCCAACCGTGCTTCTTTTGTACTCAGAAACTTTAATTTTTATGATTGTGAAATCCACTAACCAAGTTAACTTATAAAGAGTCAAGTTCCTCTAGGCTTATGAATGTGAGGATAATTTCAATAATATAAAGAGAAGGTTGGCCAGTGCACCTATCCTCACACTTTGTTAGAGTGGAGAAGGGTTTATAATATAAAATTATGCATCCAAAAAGGGATTAGTATATATTCTGATGAATAATGATGTGGTGATAGATTGTGGCTCATGTTAATTGAAGGTTCATGATAAAAATTACCCAACTCATGATTTAGAGTTAACTATGGTATTTTTTTTATTAAATATTTGGGGTCATTATATTTATGGAGAAAGTTGTGAGATATATACTAATCAAAAAAGTTTAAATTATATATTAAAACTAAAAGAGTTTAATATAGACCATATAATATTTTTTATTTAATCAAATATTACGACTTATAAATACATTACCACCCTAGTAAGGTGAACAAGGCGGATGATGCTTTGAGTTTAAAAGATCATGATATTTTATCTATGATGAGGATCACTGAAGATACAATATTTATATATTTACAAAGAATTTATATAGTGGTCTTGAAGGAAGGATAACAATATTATCTTTCTCAAATGAGTGTTAAACCATCTATCCATGAAATTATTAAAGAAGCACATAAGGAAGATGTGGATTTGTAGAAGAAGGTGAGAAATGTTCCTGAGTTTAACCTTGATTTTGAAGGAATAATAAGATCTAGAAACCATGTATGTGTTTCATACATATCTAATACGAAGATAGATCTATCTAAGGAGGATCACAGTTCTTTATTTTCTATTCATCATAGAACTACAAATATCTATAGATATTTAAAATATTATTTTTAGTGGGATTACATAAAGAGAGATACTGAAAATCTTGTATCTTGGTGTTTGGTACATCATAAAATTAAGGATAAAAGAAAAATGTCTAAGGGGATATTACAACCATTACCCATAGCAAAATTTAAATGGGAAAACATCACTATGAATTTTGTTTTCAGACTCCCCAAAATATATAAAGGGTATAATTATATTTGGATTTTATTTGATCACCTTACAAAGTCATCACACTTCATCAACATTAGATAAGACTTCTCTCATGACAAGATTTCTAGAATATACATTATAAAAGTGGTAATATTACTTGGAGTACCACATTATATTGTATCTATTTGGGATCTATGGTTGACCTCAAAGTTCTATTTAAGTCATCAACATGATATGGATACAATGTTAATATTAAAAACTATATATATTCCTTAGATAGATGCTCAGTCTAAAAGAACAATTAAAACCCTAGAGGATATTCTAATATCTTGTTATATGGATTTAAAATGTAGTTGGGATAAACACCTTACTCTAGTTGAGTTTTATTATAACAATAGATTTTAATCAAGAATTCATATGACATTATTTGAATCCCTATATGGAAGGAAGTTTATAAATCCAACGTGATGAAATGAAGTTAGAGAAAGAAAGATATTTGGGCCTGAGAAATATTAATAAATGGGAAAAAAGTTTATACCCATTCATAAACACCTCAAGGCTTCTTAGAGTTGGAAGAAAAGTTATGATAATAATCACTGGCATGATCTAGAATTTGAATTTTTTGACAAGGTATTCCTATAAATATCTAAATAGAATAAGATTATGTGGTTTGGAAATAAGGGAATGTTAAGCCCAATATACGTTGGTACTTTTGAGATTCTTGATCTTATTGGGAAAATAGATCATAATTTGGTGTTGCCACCAAATGTCTCTCAATTTCATGATGTTTTATATATATCTTTCCTAATTAAGTACATACCCGATCCCTCACATGTATTGAAATCATAGTCCTTACCATTACAGTAGGATCTTTCTTATGAGGAAAACCAGTGGAGATTTAGAATCATTGAGAGAAATTTATAAAAAAACAAGATCACTACCTTGGTTAAATTTTTGTAGCGAAACCACCAGTTTGAAGAATCTATGTGGGAACCTAATAAAATGATGAGGCAAAAGTATCCTAATTTGTTTGTATCATAGTAATGAATTATGAGAGAAAAATTAATTTTAAGGGGGTATAATGTAACACATCAAGTTTTTAGTATTTCTCTTCGAATAAATTATATTTATTCAATTGATTTTATTATAAATAATATCAAGTTTAGCTTGTATTACACACAATACCAAGTTTTAACAAACCATGATATATTATTTTTATTTAAACATGAACATCATAACCTAGCGGTTAAACTTAGTGGTGCAAGTAGTAATAAATAATTTTTAAATATCAATTATATAGTGGCCCATACTTTACATACATTGATATTACTTTAGAATTGAATTATATTCCCTACAATATTTTACAAAACCATGACAAAACCATATAGGTATAGTGGCTTTAGAAACTCAGAAACATAAAAAACTGGTTCATAAAACACCTACATTGTCTCTTATTTATTTCATCAAAACTAGACTCTTTTTTTTGGAATATAATACTTAAAACCCTTCTTCATGACCTGGAGAAAAGAAACATATGGAAGGGTGATCTAAAATTATCAATAAGAGTAAACAAAGGAAATTTCAATCATATCAAATTCAAAATAACATAACATTTGAAAATCTTATAATGTATATAAAGGATCATAATATCATGTCATGGGATAAATCATAAAAGTGAAATGTAATATGAATAGTCATAACATAAGACATTAAATTTTGTGTCATACACAAATAAGCAAATAAAATCATTTAATATTAGTCTAGGCTCATTTCCAAGATCATCATAGTGTATAATGTTCATTACTGAACCGAGTTCACTCCTCATTTCGGCCCAGTATTCCTAAACCACATTTACTTTCTATCTATTCTTGTATATCTTATGAGATATAAATCTTTACCCAATTAATTGGAAAGAGATATAGGTTCCACCCATCTCATAATTAAACCAATCTTATGTGTTCCACAAAAACATAAAAACATTCACTATAGCATAACCCATGAAATAAAATGGATTTCTTAAACATCATTCCGTCCTAACACAATCCATAAATGGATCTCATAAAAATAATTCCATAATTTACACAATCAAGTAAAAGTAAAAACATGGATAGAAACATAAAACTATGTAATATTATATAGGAAATAATTTTGATAAAGCACTTGAGCTTCATTCTCAAGGAAAATATCCTTTCTTCATCAAAAATATTTTCCTTCCTCAAAATACCACATAATTTTAGAAGAAATCATTTTATGTGAAAATAAACTTGTAATATTTTAGGGGAAGGTTCAAGTAAATAAATAATTATGAAATAATAAAAATCCATTCATGTCGTACAAGTAAAAAAACATTCTTCTCATACTTTTGATGAAAAAGTCAAAAAATACCTCGTATCGAAAACGAATAAAGATTCCATTCATACCGTTTAGTAAAAATTTACCAATGAGTAAAATTGACTTTAAAAAATTATTTAAGGATATAAATAATATTTTTAAATACATATTTTGGAATCATGGACATGGATGATAAATAATCCCCATTAAGTACTTTCGAATAAACAATCTAGAATAAAAACGAGATTTGCAAATTTATCCCTTACCTTAGGCATGATGTGCTTTGTATGTATATGAAAATCCTATATAATGATTTAAATAATGATAATTATTTATTATAGAATCATAATAATTTTTATGATAACATTTATGATCATATTTTTATTAATTTCTAGTAACATTTCATTATTACTCGTTATTCGGGTATTAACTGCTTTATGTTCTTATGGATGTTTTTTTGGATAAGTTCTTATTACTATTTTTAGGTTATAGTTATATAATTTATAGAATGGTATTAGTATAATATATATCATATTTATTCATTAAGTTCATTTATATAATCATTCTTTAATGAACATTATGTTTAACAAATCACATCACATTGTGGAGACAGTAAGCCGTACGTACGCACGAGCGACGATATCATTCCCATAATTATTGAATGGTATTTAAGTGGGTGGTGTATAATATCTCATAATTAGTATCATGTTATAATAATCATATATAGTTATTATTTCCACTATTATACCCATCCAAGTAAGGTGGGGGTAAAAATCACATTACACCATGGTGTAGAGATGGTAAGCCGTACGTACGCACGCGCGATGATTTCATTTTTCATAGGATGGATAGAAGGTGAAATATGGTTGTTTTATATTTATAATAACATATCAGTATATGATTTATACTTATGTTATTACTTTATAATGAAAAAAATAATTAATAGTAAGTAGAAGAAGAAAGAAATATGAAAGAATCGGTAGAAGAGATTACCTCTTCCTATACCTGCCTCATTTAAATTTCCTCTTAGAGAACTAGAGTTGATCATTAAATAATAAAAAAACATCTAGAATGAAAATAGGAATGTTTTGAAGGAAAAAATATAGGGGTAGGCCAAGATTGAAGGATAAATATGAATTTAATAGGTGAGGTAGGAGGTTCTCTTTTATAATTGAGGTGAGGGGCACTTTTGGAAACCTCAAAAATATTAATTTATAATAAAATAAAACCTCACATAAAATCATCAAAAATGTACCAATTTGGAATATTATATGAGATAGGTTGTAATATAATAAAAAAATAATTTTTTTACAAGTGTTTATGTCAATTTAAGCATTATCATTTTAATTAACACTTAGTTATTCTATTTAATTTTAATTGTGGTAATAACATTCTATATATTTAATGGTTATAAATATTGACTTTTTTTGCTGTTAATTGACTATAAATAGATATTTTATGAACTTTTAGACCTTATAATTATAACTTTTTAATTTTTAAATATTTTTATGATATTTAAATAATTTAATAAAATTTTATTTTTATAAAATGTCAATGGTGTCAATTTTGACAGTATTCATTTATTTGACTTTAAATAAAATTCACGTAGAAGATAAATTCAAAAAAAAATTTAATACACTAATAATATGTAATAGTAACATATAAAATTAGTGTAAGACTTTAATTAGTTGATATGATATTTATTTTAATATTTTTAAAACCATTTATTTGATATTTCTATTAATAAAATAAATTATACATCACTATTGTGTCATCATTAATGGTAATTATTTAATCTATAAAAATTATAAATAAATTTTTATGATGTAGGTAATTATTTTATATTTCCATATAATATCTTTAGTTGATATTATCTCCTAGTTATCTATATATTAGAATTAATATACTTATATAAAATGAGATTGTGACATTTTGTCATATTTATTAGTTTTTATTACATTCATGTCATATTCATAGATAAGTGACCATAAAGTAATTCATTTTATAAAAATAGATGACAAGGTTGGAATTTAGTCAACCAATAGAGTTTTTACAGGTGTTAAGGTAATTTTATAATATTAGTTTTACCCTCAATTACCCAATTTACCTTTAACCTTGGTAATAAAAATAATTTCCAAAGTTACTATTTATAATGACCAAAAATAAAATTAGCATATTGACATTATTTATAACTAATAATCACAAATATGGAATAATTTTTTAAAAATTCAAAACACATATGTTTCATTAATTAATTTAAAATTAATCCCGTTGTTTAAATGAGAAAATGAGTTTTAAAAGTTAAAACATTGCAAAAAATTGAAATATTTTTACATATCAATTCAATGTAAAATTAATTTCAAATAACTT
The DNA here is from genome assembly GCA_963277665.1 of Viscum album. Lineage (NCBI taxonomy): Eukaryota > Viridiplantae > Streptophyta > Magnoliopsida > Santalales > Viscaceae > Viscum > Viscum album. The sequence goes on from OY728131.1 coordinate 1,246,879,199, forward strand.
AATTTTATTAAATGGTAAAAATATATTCTATTTATACTTTTAAACCATTAAATAATATAATTTAAACATATAAATTTTTTCAATGGAATAATTTGTTTTCAATTAAAAGTTAGCATATTTTTACTATTCATAAAAACATTAATGTTATCAAAATAAATATAAAAAATTTATCCAAAGTAAATTTTTATATACTAATTTAATATAACATGTTTATTTTGTCATATAAAAATTATTAATGTGTCAAAATATTAATTTAAAATGGGTTTTCCATTTAAATTTGTAAAATTAACCTTAAAAAATATATTTTTATATATCAAATAGGGTTTTATTCATACCCTACGACTAAAATATTCATTGGATGAATATAATTTTTTTAAGTATATAACACATATATATCTCATTAATTTCATTAAAAAAAATAATCCACTCAAAAATACAAATATCTAATTGATTTATATTTTTCCTAAATAATTGACAGTGAATGAATTTATAATGCATTTTCATAAGTTAGTTATAATTAATCTTGCTAACCTAAAAACTAGGATATAACATAAATTTTATAGTAAGGGACTCTCACGGTTCATTAAAACCCACGATTGTGTGAAAATCAAGTTACTAAAGAATAAAAATTATTTAAAGAAAATATTTCATAAAAACATCTGGGTGTTACATTCTACCATCCTTAAACTGAATTTTTCCCTCACAATTCATGACTAGTAAAAAAAAGACAAGTATACCTCCCCCTCATCATATCCCCAAGTTCACATGTAGCTTCTTAAAATTGGTGGTTCCTCCATAAAACTTTAACCAAGCGAGTCGTCTTGTTTTGTAGAACTTTTTTGCTATAATCAAGAATCTCTATCAAATGTTCTTCATAAGAATGATCATGCTCTAGCAGTAAGAATTTTGAGCTTAGTACATGCGAAGGATTAGGTATTTAATTTATTAGGAGAGATTCATGGAACAAATCATGAACTTGAGAGAGATTCGTTGGAAGTGTCAATTGGTAAGCTACCTTCCCAACACGATATAGAATTTCAAAAGGACCGATATACCTAGGGATCAACTTTCCCTTTTCTCCAAATCTCATTACTCTATTCTAGGGAGATATTCATAGAAAAAATTATCACCCACTTAAAACTCTAGGTATTTTCTTCCATTTTCAACATAATTTTTTTTCGACTTTGAGCTGCTCTTATGTGTTGTTGAATAGATCTGACCTTTTCTTCCATTTCATCAACAGGATCAGGTGATAATAGATTTATTTCCCCAACTTCATCCCAGAAATTTAGATTTATGCACTTATTTTTATATAGGGATTCATTAGGATCCATATGAATACTAGAGTGAAAGCTATTATTGTAAGAAAATTTCACCAATTCTATGTGTTGATCACAACCACCTTTGAAATCCATAGAGAAAGCTCTCAACATGTCTTCTAGAGTTTGAATTGTTCTCTTATATTGACCGTCTGTCTGAGGATGATAAGCAGTGCTAAAACTTAACTCTGTATCCAGAGCATGCTGAAGACTTCTCCAGAACTTCAAGGTAAACATTAGATACTGATCGAATATAATGGATAGTGGTACTCCATGAAATCATACCACTTCCTTTATATATATCCTAACAATCTGATCAAGAGAGAAATTCTATCTAATAGAAATTAAGTGTTCTGAATTCGTAAGATGATCAACTATAAACCAAATAGCATTATTTCTTTTAGATGTTTTTGGAAGTTTGATGACAAAGTCTATAGTGATTTTTTCCCATTTCTATTCCGGTATGGGTAATGGTTGTAACATCCCCTTAGACTTCTGTCTCTTAGCCTTAACTTGCAGACAAACCAAGCATCGAGAGACATATTTAGAAAAATCTCTTTTAATGCCATCCCACCCAAAGTACTCTTTAAGATCCCTGTAAATATTTGCGCTTCTAGGGTGAATAGAGAATTAAGAACCATGAGCCTCATCCAATAGATTCTTCTTTAATTCTGGTACGGGAGGAATACAAACCCAGTTCTTGAACCTTATTATTTCATCATAATCAAAGCTGAATTCAGGAAAATTTCTCACCTTATTTGGTAGATCTATATCTTTCTTCTGTTCCTCCTTAATATTCACTTGTTTTGATGGTTGGAAATTCATTTGAAAAATATAAGATTCCACCATTCCTTTAAAATTTTAAGATACATCCTTTTCAAATCCATAAATATTGGATATTTTTTGATCCTCATCATGGATAGGCTATCATGGTCTTGTCAGCTTAATGCATCTAACACCTTGTCTACATTCCTTGGGTGGTAATGTATTGAGCAGTCGTAATCTTTAATTGGTGCATATTCATCCCCTTTTGTGTGAAAATATACTTTAAACTTTTATTATCTGTATAAATATCACACCATTCACCATAAAGATAATTCCTCTATATCTTTAATGTAAAGATTACTAATGATAACTTCAAATCATGAGTTGGGTAATTTTTCTTATGGATTTTCAACTATCATAAGAAATAAGCTATCACCATATCATTTTGCATGAGAACACATCCCATCCCCTTCTTGGATGCATCACTATAGATCATAAACCTTTCTCCACTATAAGTAAGTGTGATCACAGGTGCACTGGATAACTTTCTTTTTTGGTCTTTGAAATTATATTCACATTCCTCCATCCAAATGAACTTAAATCCTTTCCAAGTCAACTTGGTGACTAGATTATATAATCATGAAAAATATTTCACAAAACATCGATAATATCCATGAAAACCAAGAAAACTTAAGATATCTGTTATAATTGTTGGTCTTTCCCATCTTTTAATAACCTCTATTTTTTATGGATCCATAGATATCCCCTTTATTTAGATTAGGTGACCCAAAAATGAAACTTTCTGAAGCTAAAATTCATACTTTGTAAATTTGTCATAAATTATCTCCTTTCTCAGGATCTTCTGTACAATTATCAAGTGATATTTATTTTCCCCCTTTCTCTTTGAATAAACAAGAATATCATCTATAAAGACTACCAAAAAATGATCAAGATAGTCTCCAAAGACCCTGTTCATTAGATTTATGAAGATAATGGGAGTATTAATAAGACCAAAAGGCATCACTATAAATTCATAGTGTCCATACCATGTACAAAATACCATATTTGGTACATCCTACTTTTTGACCCTTAATTGATGATATCCTAAATGGAGATCAATATTAGAAAAGTATTGAGCTCTACATAGTTGGTCAAAAAAGTAATCAATGAATAGAAGAGGATATTTGTTCTTGATAGTGATCCTTTTAAGTTCTCGATAATAAATGTAGAGTCTCATTGATCCATAATTTTTCTTAACAAACAGAATAGGTACCTTCCAAGGTGACACAATAGGGCATATGAATAATTTATCAGTATTCTCTTGGAGTTTATTGTTAAATTCCTAAAACTCAGTTGGAGTTATTCTATAAGGTGTATTTGAAATATGCATAGCACTTGGTATAAGTTATACGGAAAACTAAACATCACAATTTGGTGGAAGACTTGACAATTCCTTTAGAAAGACATCATCAAACTCCCGTACAATGGGTGTATTCTTAATCATGAGTTTCCCCCCAACCATTTGAGATAAACGACCTTCATTTATTGGAATAAAGACCAATAAGATGGAATAAATTTCTACCAGAAGGTTATATTTATCCATGCATTAATAGATGATCATAGATTGATCAGGAATATGAAATATGACTTCCCTTCCTTGGAAATTGATATGATATTCATATAAATAAATCCAATACATTCCAAGAATCATATCAAATAACACTATAGGAAGGATCACAAGATTTATAGGAAGAACTTTCCCATAATCTCCAATCATATAAAAATTATAAACTTTTGATATGACCATTGTGCCATTAGGAGTTGTCATAGCTAACTCAATATCTAATTATTAAGGTAATACAAATATACCCTTAGAAAATTATTCCGAAATAAAAGAGTGGGTGAATACAAAATCAAATAAAACAGTTTCTACTTTAGAGTGGATGATAAGTGTACCTTTCACCACTTCATTATCATACTCTACTTCACCAATAGTAATTGCAAGTGAATTTCCTTTGTCTTTGGCCTTAAGAGTTTTTTGACGTCAATCATCATCAATAAAACTTGGATTATAGAATTGATTGGCATGCCCCATTTCCTTTCACTTGTAACATTGAAGTGTAGAAGGTGCATTCTGTGTAGCCTTTTATTTTTTCACATCATTAGAAATATTTTTCCCATCAGTTCGGCATTCAAATACCCGATGAACCTATTTTAAACACTTAAAACATTTACTAGAACCTTTAAGAAAATTCCCTCTATGTTCATTTCTACACTTTGAGCATAAGAGAAAATTCATCTTCTTTTTAGTGTTGTCTTAAAATTTTCCTTTGAATTCCATTTTTCACTTCTTATCAAACCCTACGACTGATGGGTTACTCCAGTATCCATATCAACCTTGAGAGCACATAAAAAAATTTCTTCGTTTCTACTGATATCCCTTATGGTTAATGCCGTTCAGAGACTTGGTTTTAAGCCACTAAAAAATAAATCAACTTTAATATTAGGTTGGATAATAATTCCAGAATCATACCTTGAAAGTCTTGTAAAATATTCTTCGTAGGACCAAAATATTAATCATTCTTTTTCTTATATTCAAGGAACTCCTTCTCCACATTTTTTTGAAGAATACGAGGAAAGTACTTATTGAAAAATAAGTTCTTGAACTCATCCCATTCCATGGACTCAATTTCATCTCTTTCCCACTTATACTTGATAAGATTCCACCATTTATCAGCTTCAACTTCAAAAATATATACCTCTAAGATGAATTTATCATGTTCATAACATTATAGAACTGAAAATATATTTTTAGTTGTACTGATCCATTGTTCATCCCCTAATGGATCAGAATACCTGCTGAATGAAGGTGGAAACTACCTCATGAATGATTCAAAAAAATGTTTCTACCTCCTTTGCTTGTATGAAAGTCCAGCATGATCCATAGCATGATAATGTTGTGTGAGCATGGCTACAAGATTTTGCATTCCAGATCTAATAACATTTAGTTTCTCAGGTGGACAATTATTGCATAGCCCATCACATTCATCATTAACATGGTTCCTCTGAGTTCCAGCCCTAAACTAAAACCAAGAATCATAGTGTGAGAAACACTAATAATAATAGGAAAACCACACAATCAAGAATTAAATAAAAATTTATGACCGTTTAGGTTTTATCCAAGGTTATTATTTGTCATTTATAAAACACTAGGATTATATCCTATACATAGACATATCCTTAGGGTTCTTACTAAGGCTTTCTCATCCTAGTTTCCAAAGGTTAACTATACCTTCCCTCTGATACCAACTATAGAGACCCCTAATTTGCATACATTTACATTACATCAGAATTGAAGTATATTCATTAAAATATATAACAAAACCATGACAGGATTGTATAGGTACAATGTATTTAGAAACTCGGAAACATAAACAACTGGTTTATAAAACATCTACATTGTCTCCCATTTATTTCATCATAACTAGGCTCTTTTTTGGAATATCATACTTAATACCCTTCTTCATGACCTAGGGAAACGAAAAATATGAAAGGGTGAGCTCAAATTATTAGTAAGAGTAAACAAAGGAAATATAAATCATATTATATTCATAAGAACATAACATTTGAAAATCTTATCTTGCATATAAAAGATCATAATATCATGTCATTTGATAAATCATAAAAGTGAAATGTAATCCGAATAGTCATAACATAAGACATGAAATTTTGTGTCATACACACATAAGCATAGAAAATAATTTATTATTATTTGAGGCTCATTTCCATGACCATCATAGTGGATAAATTCCATTACTAAATCGAGTTAACTCCTCGTTCCAACCCTATATTACTAAAACATATTTAATTTCTGTTTCAATCATATCTATATCATGAGATATAAATCTTTACCCAATTCATTGTAGGGATATATAGGTCCCACCCATATTATAATGAAACCACTCTTATGTGTGTCACAATAACATAAAAACATTCACTATAGCATAACCCATGAAATAAAATGGGTTTCTTAAACATCATTCCATCATAACATAATCCATTAATTGATTTCATAAAAATAATTACATAATTTACACAATCAAATAAAAGTAATAATATTGATAGAAACATAAAACTATGTAATCTTAGATGGAAAATAATTTTGATAAAACACTTGAGCTTTATTCCTAAGGAAAATATCCTTTCTTCTTCAAAAATGTTTTCCTTCCTCAAAATACCACACAATTTTAGAAGAAATTAATTTATGTGAAAATAAATGTGTAAGATTTTAGGGGAAGCATAAAGTAAAAAAAGCATCATAAAATATTAAAAATAAGTTCATGTCGTACAAGTAAAAAACATTATTCTATTACTTTTTCTAAAAAAGTCAAAAAGTACCTCGTACCAAAAATGAAAAAATATTCCATTCATACCATTTAGTAAAAATTTACCAATGGGTAAAATTGACTTTAAAAAATTATTTAAGGATATAAAGAATACTTTGAAATAAATATTTAGGAAACATGGATGTGTATGATAAATAACCCCCAGTAAATACTTATGAATAAACAATCTCAGATAAAAATGAGATTTGAAAGGTTAACCCTTACCTTAGGTCTGATACGCTTCATATGTATCCAAAACTTCTATATAACAATTTAAATAATGTTAATGATTTATTATAGAATCATTATAATTTTTATTATAACATTTATGATCATATTTTCATCCATTTTTCAGTAACATTTCATTTTTACTCATTATTCGGGTATTAACTACTTTATGTTCTTACACAAGTTTTATTTTCAGATAAGTTCTTATTACTATTTTTAGGTTATAGTTATATCATTTACAGAATGGTATTAGTATAATATATATCATATTTATTCATTCAGTTAATTTATATAATCATGCTTTAATGAATATTATGTAGAATGAATCACATCGCACCGTGGAGACGGTAAGCCGTACGTACGCACGAGCGGCGATATCATTCCCATAATTATTGAATGGTATTGAAGTGGATGGTGTATAATATATCCTAATTATTATCATGTTATAATAATAATATATAGTTATTATTTCCACTATTATACCCATCCAAGTAAGGTGGTGGTGAAAAATAGATTACACCACGGTGTGTAGACAGTAAGCCGTACGTACGCGTGCGGTGATTTCATTTTTCATAAGATGGAAAGCAAGTGAAATTGGGTTGTTTCATATTTATAATAACATATAAGTATATAAGTGATACTTATGGTATTACTTTATAATGAAACAACTAATTAAGAGGAATTATAAGAAGAAAGAAATATGAAAGAATCAGTAGAAGAGATTACATTTTCCTCGACATGCCGCATTTAAATTTCCTCTTAGGGAACTAGAGTTGGTCATTGAAGATGAAAAAAAGCTCTAGAATAAAAATAGGGAAGTTTATAAGGAAACAAGATATAAGGTGGCTGATATTGAAGGATTAAAATGAAGTGAATAGGTGAGGGAGGAGGTTCCCTTTTATAATTGAGGTAAGGGGCACTTTTGGAAACCACAAAAATATTAATTTATAATAAAATAAAAACCCATTTAAAATCATCCAAAAATGACTAAATTTTAAATATGAGATGAGATAGGGTTATAATATAATAAACCAATAAATTTTGGACTAGTTTTTACATCAATTTAAGCATTATAATTTTAATTAACACTTAGTTATTCTATTTAATTTTAATTGTGAAAATAACATTCTAAATATTTAATGGTTATAAATATTTACTTATATAGTGTTAATTAACCATAAATGGATATTTTATGACATTTTATACTTTATAATTATCAATTTTAATTTTTAAATATTTTTATGATTTATAAATAATTTAATAAAATTTTATTTTTAAAAAATGTCAATAGTGTCAATTTTGACATTATTCATTTATTTGACTTTAAATAAAAATCACACAGAAGATAATTTCAAAAAAAAAAATATTTAATACACTCATAATATGTCATAGTAACCTATAAAATTAGTGTAATACTTTAATTAGTTCATATGATATTTAGTTTAATATTTTTAAGACCATTTATTTGATATTTCAATTAATAAAATAATTTCTACATTACTATTGTGTCATCATTAATGGTAATTATTTAATCTTTAAAATTAAAAATAAATTTCTATGATGTAGGTAATTATTTTATATTTTTATATACTATCTATAGTTGATATTATCTTCTAGTTATATATATATTAAAATTAATATACTTATATAAAATGAGATTGTGACATTTTGTCAAATTCATTAGTTTTTATTACATTCATGACATATTCAGAGGTAAGTGACCATAAAGTGATTCCATTTCTAAAAATAGATTATAAAGGTTGAATTTAGTCATCCAATGGGATTTTTACAGGTGTTAAGGTAATTTTATAATATTATTTTTATCCTTAATTACCCAATTTACCATTAACCATGGTAATAAAAACAATTACCAAAGTTACTATTCATAATGCCCAAAAATAAAAGTAGCATATTAACATTATTTAGAACTAATAATTAAAAATATGGAATCCATTTTTCAAAATTAAAAAAACAAAATTTTCATTAATTAATTTAAAATCAATCCCATTGTTGAAATGTGAAAATGAGTTTTAAAAGTTAAAACATTGCAAAAAATTGATATATTTTTTTCATATGAATTCAATGTAAAATTTATTAAAATGACCTTAATTATATTAAATGGTAAAAATATACTCTATTTATACTTTTAATCCATTAAATAATATAATTTAAACATATCAACTATTTAAATGAAAAAATATGTTTTTAATTAAAATTTAGCGTATTTTTACTATTCATCAAAACATGAATGTTATCAAAAAAATATCAGAAATTTATCCAAAGTAAATTTTAATATATTGATTCAAAATAACATGTTTATGTTTTCATATAAAAATTATTAATGTGTCAAAATATTAATTTAAAACAGGTTTTCCATTTAAATGTGTAGAATTAAACATAAAAAAATAGATTGTTATACATCAAATAGGGGTTTATTCATACCCAATGACTAAAATTTCCATTGGATGAATATCAAAAATATTTTTTAAGTAAATAACACATATACATATCATTAATTTCATTAACAAAAATAATTCACTCAAAAATAAAAATATCTAATTAATTTATATTTTTTCATAAATAATTGAGAGCCAATGAATTCATAGTGCATTTTCATAAGTTAGTTATGATTATTCCCGCTAACTTAACAGCTAGGCTATAATGGAAATTTTGTAATAAGGGAATCTCATGGTTCATTTAAACTCACGATTGTGTGAAAATCATACTATTGAAGAATAAAAATTATTTTAAATAAAATATTTCATAAAAACATTCGGTTGTTACATTCTACCCCCATTAAACTGAATTTTGCCCTTGAAATTCAACACTTGTAAAAAAAAATATTAGAATACCTCTCTCTCATCATATCCTAAAGTTCCCATGTAGCTTCTTCAAATTGGTGGTTCATCTATAAAACATTAACCAAGCGAGTGGTCTTGTTTTGTAGAACTTATTCGCTAAGATACAAAATCTCTATCAGTTTTTCTTCAAAAGAATGATCTTAGTACATGTGAAGGATCATGTATTTACATTCTTTGGAGAGATTCAGAGAACACATCATAAACTTGAGAGAGATTCGTTGGAAGCACCAATTGGTAAGATACCTTACCAACACAATCCAAAATTTTAAAAGGACTGATATACCTAGGACTTATCTTTCCCTTCTTTCCAAATTTCATTACTCTATTCCAGGGAGATATTTTTAGGAACACCTTATCACCCACTTCAAACTCTAGGTCTTTTCTTCCATTTTCACCATAACTATTTTGTCAACTTTGATCTGTTCTTATGTGTTGTTGAATAGATCTGACCTTTTCTGCCATTTTATCAACAAGATCAGGTCCTAATAGATTTGTTTCCCCAACTTTATCCCATCAAGTTGGAGTTCTGCACTTATTTCCATAAAGGGTTTGATAAGGATCCATATAAATACTGGAGTAAAAGATATTATTGTAAGAAAATTCCACCAATGGTAGGTTTTGATCCCAACCACCTTTGAAATCCATAGAGCAAGCTCTCCACATGTCTTCCAAAGTTTGAATTTTCCTCTTAGGCTGACCATCTATCTGAGGATGATAGGCAGTGCTAAAACTTAACTCTGTATCTAGATCACGCTGAAGACTTCACCAGAACATCAAGGTAAACCTCAGATTCTGATAGAATATAATGGAAAGTGTTACTCCATGAAATCTTACCACTTCCTTTACATATATCCAAGAAATATGATCAAGATATAAATCCTCTCTAATAGAAATGAAGTGTGCCGAATTTGAAAGATGATCAACTATAACCCAGAAAAAATTATTTCCTTTGGTTTTTTTGGGAAGTCCGATGACAAAGTCTATAGTGATGTTTTACCATTTCAATTCTGGTATGGTTAATGGTTGTAACATCCCCTTAGACTTCTATCTCTTAGCCTTAACTTTTTGACAAAATAGTCATCAATATACATATTTAGAGAAATATCTTTTCATTCCATCCCACAAGAGATACTCTTTCAGATCCATGTACATCTTTTTGCTTCTAGGGTTAATAGAGAATGAAGAACTGTGAGCCTCATCCAATGGATCCTTGTTTAATTATGGCATGAGAGGAATAAAAACCCAGTTTCTAAACCTTATTATTTCATCACAATCAAGGTTGAATTCAGGAACATTTCTCACCTACTTTTGTTTCTCTATATCCTTCTTCTGTACCTACTTAATCTTCACTTGTATTGATGGTCAGACATTCATTTAAGAAAGATAATATTCCCCCTTCCTTTAAAATTTCAAGATCCATCCTTTGAAAATCCATAAATATTGGATCTTTTTTGATCCTCATCATGGATAGGCTAGCATGGTCTTGTCGACTTAATGCATCTTCCACCTTGTTTACTTTCCTTGGGTGGTAATTTATTGAGCTGTCATAATATTTAATCAACTCCAACCATCTTTTTTGTAACATATTCAACTCCTTTTGTGTGAAAATATACTTTAAACTTTTATTATTAGTATAAATATTAAAACTTTCACCATAGAGATAATGCCTCCATATCATTAATTCAAATATTACTGAAGCTAACACAAAATCATGATTTGGGTAATTTTACTCAGGGATTTTCAACTCTCATGAGGCATAAGATATCACTATATCATTTTCCATGAGAACACATTCTAGCCCCTTCTTGGATTCATCCCTATAGATCACAAACCTTTATCCACTACAAGGCAGTGTGAGAAGAAGTGCATCGACTAACCTTCTTTTTAGCTCTTTGAAATTATATTCACATTCCTACATCAAAACAAACTTAACTCCTTTTTGAGTCAACTTGGTGATTGGATTAGATAATCGTGAAAAATATTTCAAAAAACATCGATAATATCCACCAAAACAAGAAAACTTCAGATCTCTGTTACTATTGTTGGTCTTGACCATCTCTTAATAACCTTTGTTTTTTTGGATCCACAGAGATCCCCTCTCTTGAGATTATGTGATCCAAAAATGAAACTTTATGAAGCCAAAATTCACACTTGGTAAATTTTCCATAAAGCTTCTCATTTCTGAGGATCTTCAGTAAAATTATCAAGTGATCTTCATGTTCTTCCTTGATATTTGAATAGAAAAGAATATCATCTATATATATTACCACAAAATGATCAAGATAGTCTCTAAAGACTCTGTTCATTAGATCCAGGAAGATAACAATAGTATTAGTAAGACCAAAAGGCATCACTATAAACTCATAGTGTCTGTACCTTGTATAGAATTCTATATTTGATATGTCCCCCTTTTTACACTAAATTGATGATATCATGAATCAAGATCAATATTGGAAAAGTATTGAGATCTGGATAGTTAGTAAAATAAGTCATCAATGTATAGAAGAGGATATTTTTTCTTGATAGTGATCTTGTTAAGTTCTCGATAATCAATACAGAGTCTCATTGATCCATCTTTTTTCTTAACAAACAGAATAGGTCCTCTCCAAGGTAGTGAACTAGGGAATATGAATCCTTTATCGATATCTTATTGGATTTTCTTCTTCAATTCCCACAACTCAATTAGGGATATTCTATATGGTGTATTTTAAATAGGCATAGCACCCGGTATGAGTTCTATTGAAAACTCAACTTCACAATTTGGTGGAATACCTAGAAATTCCCCTAAAAATACATCATTAAACACCCATACAATGGGTGTATTCTTAATCATGAGTTTATCCACAACAATATGAGATAAATAACCTTCATTTATTGGAATCAAGACCCATTAGATAGAAGAAATTTCTATCGTAAGTTTATATTCATCCTTGCATCAATAGATGATCATAGATTGATCTAGAATATGAAGTGTGACTTCCCTTCCTTAAAAATTGACATGATATCCATATAGAGAAATCCAATCCATGCCAAGAATCATATCAAATTTCACTATAGGAAGGATCATAAGATTTATAGGAAGCACTTTCCCATAAACTTCAATTGGAGAAGAATTGTAAAATTTTGATGCGACTATTGTGCCATTAAAAGTTTTCATATCTTACTCAACATCTAATTGTTGAGGTAATACGATGATACCCTTAGAAAATTATTCCGAAATAAAAAAGTGGGTGAATCCAAAATCAAATAAAACATTTTCTACTTTAGAGTGGATGGTAAGGGTACCTTTCACCACTTCATTATCATAGTCCACATTTCCAATAGTAATTACATGTGACTTTAATTTTTCTTTGGCCTTAAGAGTTTGTTGATGTCAATCATCATCAATAAACCTTGGATCAGGGAATTGATTGGCATAATGAACCATTTCCTTACACCTGTAACATTGAAGTGTTGAAGGTGAATTCCGTGTATCCTTTTCTTTATTCGCACAACTAGACATCTTTTTCCCATCACTCCAGTAGTAAATTACCCGATGACCTTATTTTCTACACTTAAAACATTTACTAGTCCCTGTAAGACAATTCCCTCCATGTTTCTTTCCACACTTTGATCATAAGGGAAAAATCATCTTCTTTTCAGTTAAGTATTTAAATTTTCCTTTTAATTCCATTATTCTCTTCTTATCAAACCCATATGACTGATGAGTTAATTTAATATCCATATCAACCTTGAGATCACATAAAAAAATTTCCTCATAGATATTGAATTCCATTACTGTTAATTCCCTTAAGAGACTTGGTTTTAAGCCACTAAATAATTGATCAATTTTACTCGTTGGTTGGATAACAATTCTAGAATCATACCTTGAAAGTCTTGTAAAATTTTCTTTTTAGGTACCAATAGATTCATAATTCTTTCTATTAAGTTGAAGTAACTCCTTATAAATCTTTTTTTTAAGAATATGAGGAAAGTACTTATTGAAAAATATGTTCTTGAACTCGTCCCATTCAATGGACTCAATTTCATTTTTTGCCTATTATTCTTGATAAGATTCCACCATTGATCAGCTTCACTTTCCAAAAGATATACTGCTAAGATGACTTTATCATGTTCATAACATTATAGAACAGAAAATATATTTTCAGTGGTACTGATCCATTGTTCAGCCTCTAATGGATTATAAGGCCCACTGAATGAAGGTGGACACTTCCTCATGAAGGATTCAATGGAATTTTTCTACCTCCTTTTCTTATTTGGAAGTCCAGAATGATTCATAGCTTGAGAAAGTTGCTTGAGAATGGGTATAAGATTTTTCATTCTAGCTCCCATAACAGTTGGTTACTCAAGGGGACAATCATTACATTTCCTGTCACATTCAACATTAATATATTTTCTTTGTGTTCTAGCCATAAACTAAAACCGAGAAGCATACTGTGAGAAAAACTAATCATAATAGGATAACTACACAATCAAGAATAAAATTTCAATTTAGGAACCTTTAGGTTTTATCCTAGGTTATTCATGGTCATTTCTAAAACACTAGGATTGTATCCTAAACTTAGACACATCCTTAGGGTTCTTACTAAGGCTTTATCATCCTAGTTTCCAAATGTTAACTATACCATTCCTTTGATACCAATTATAGAGAACCATACTTTAAATACATTTATATTACTTTATAATTAAATTATATCCATTAAAACATATAAAAAACCATGATAGGACCATATATGCATTGTGTCTTTAGAAACTGGGAAACATAATAAACTGGTTCATAAAACATCTACATTGTCTTCTATTTATTTCATCATAACTAGAATCCTTTTTGAAATATCATACTTAATACCCTTCTTCAAGACTCGGGAAAAAGAAACATATGAAATGGTGAACCCAAATTCTTAGTAAGGGTGAAAAAAGGAAATATCAATCGTATCATATTTATAAGAACATAACATTTGAAAATATTATCCTACATATAAAAGATAATAATATCATGTCATGGGATAAATCATAAAAGTGAAATATAATCCCAATAGTCATAAAATAAGACATGAAATTTTGTTGCATACACACATAAGCATAGAAAATCATTTCATATTAGTCAAGGCTTATTTGCAAGACCATCATATTAGACAAAGTCCATTACTGAACTGAGTTCAGTCCTCGTTCTAGCCCTGTATTTATGAACCATATTTACTTTCCATTCTAATCATGTCTATCTAATTAGATATAAATATTTACCTAATTAATTGGAAGGAGATATAGGTCCCACCCACGTCATACTGAAACCATTCTTACATGTGCCACAAAAACATATAAACATTCACTATAACATAACCCATGAAATAAAATGGGTTTCTTAAACATCATTCCATAATAACATAATCCATAAATAGATTTCATAAAAATAATTCCATCATTTACACAATAAAATCAAAGTAATAATAGGGATATAAACATAAACCTTTGCAATATTAGATAAAAAATAATTTTTATAAAACACTTCAACTTCATTCCTGAGGAAAGTATCCCTTCTTATTCAAAAATGTTTTTCTTCCTCAAAACACCACACAATTTTAGAAGAAATAATTTTATGTGAAAATAACCTTGTAATATTGTAGGGTAATATTCAAGTAAATAAATCATTATGAAAGGGTAATTTTTTTTTCATGTCATACAAGTAAAAAAATATATTCTTCTTGTACTTTTTTTGAAAAAGTCAAAAAGTACCTCGTACCAAAAACAACAAAAGATTCCATTCATACCCTTTAGTAAAAATTTACCAATGGGTAAAATTGACTTTAAAAAATTATTTAAGGATATAAAAAATATTTTAAAAACATATTTAGAAAACATGGATGTGGATGATAAACAACCCCTAATAAATACTTACGAATAAACAATGTTGTATAAAAACAAGATTTGAAAAGTTTTCCCTTACCTTATGTCTGATATGCTTCATATATATCCAAAAATCTTGTAAAATTATTTAAAAAATCTTACTGATTTATTCCAGAATCATAATAATTTTTATGATAACATTTATGATAAAATTTTCATCCTTTTGTTAGTAACATTTCATTGTTACTTGTTATTTTGGTATTAATTACTTTATATTCTTTTTCATATTTTATCAGATAAGTTCTTATTACTATTTTTAGGTTATAGTTATATAATTTAAAACATGGTATTAGTATAATATATATTATATTTATTCAATCAGTTCATTTATATAATCATGCTTTAATGAAGATTATGTAGAACGAATCACATCACACCGTGGAGATAGTAAGCCGTACGTACGCACAAATGACGATATCGTTCCCATAATTGTTGAAAGGTATTGATGTAGATGATGTATAATATCTCATAATTAGTATCATGTTATAATAATCATATATAGTTATTATTTAAACCATTATACCCATCCAAGTAAGGTGGTTGTGAAAAACTGATTACACCACGACGTGGAGACGGTAAGCCGTAAGCACGCACGCACAATGATTTCATTTTTTGTAGGATGGATATAAGGTGAAATAGGGTTGTTTCATATTTACAATAACATATAAATATATGAGTGATAATTATGTTATTATTTTATAATTAAATAACTAATGAAGAGTAACTAGAAGAAGAAATAAATTTGAAAGAATCGGTAGAAGAGATTACCTCTTCCTCGACGTGCCTCCTTTAAATTTACTCTTAGGGAACTAGAGTTGGTATTTTAAGAATAAAAAAACCTCTAGAATTAAAATATTGAATTTTATAAGGAAAAATGACAGGGGGAGTCCAAGCCTGAAGGATCAAAATAAAGTGAATTGGTGAGGGAGGAGGTTCCCTTTTATAATTGAGGTGAGTGACACTTTTGGAAACCTCAACAATATCAATTTATAATAAAATAAAAACCCACATAAAATCATCCAAAATGTACCAATTTAGAATATCAGATGATATAGAGTTGTAATATCATCAAAAAAAATTTTAGATCTGTTTTTATGTAAATTTAAGCATTATCATTTTAATTAACATTTAGTTATTCTATTTAATTTTAATTTTGGTAATAACATTCTAAATATTTAATGGTTATAAATATTTAATGATATGGTATTAATTTAACATAAATGGATATTTTATGAAATTTTGGACCTTATAATTATCACTTTGTAATTTTTATATATTTTATTATTTTTAAATAATTTAATAAAATGTAATTTTTATAAAATGTCAATAGTGTCAATTTTGACACAATTCATTTATTTGAATTTAAATAAAATTCACACAGAATATAAATTAGAAAAAAATATTTATTACATTAATAACATGTCATATTCACCTAGAAAATTAGTGGATCACCATAATTTGTTCATATTATATTTATTTTAATATTTTTAAAACCATTTATTTTATATTTCTTTTTAAAAAATAATTTCTATATAACCATTGTGTCATCATTAATAGAAATTATATAATCTATTAAAATTATGAATAAATTTATATGATGTAGGTAATTATTTTAGATTTCCATATACTATCTATAATAGATATTATCTATTTTTTATATATATATATATTAAATTAATATACTTATATAAAATGATATTGTGACATTTTGTCACATTCATTAGTTTTTATTACATTCATGTCATATTCATAGGTAAGTGTCCATAAAGTGATTTCATTTCGAAAAATAGATGATAAGGGTCTAATTTAGTCATACAATATAATTTTTATAGGTGTTAAAGTGATTTTATAATATTATTTTTACCCTTAATTACCAGATTTACCTTTAACCATGGTAATAGAAATAATTACCAAAGTTACTATTCATAATGCCCAAAAATAAAAGTAGCCTATTAATATAATTCTGACATACTGATTCCAAATATGGAATCCATTTTTGAAAATTCAAAACACGTAAGTTAAAGTAATTAATTTAAAATTAATCCCATTGTTGAAATGAGAAAATGAGTTTTAAAAGTTAAAACATTGCAAAATATTGAAATGTTTTTACATATGAATTCAATGTAAAATTACTTCCAATGACCTTAATTATATTAAATGATAAAAATATATTATATTTATACTTTTAAACCATTCAATAATATCATTTAACCACATAAATTATTTCAATGAAAAAAGTTATTTTCAATTAAAATTTATCTTATTTTTACTATTCATCAAAACATGAAAGTTATCAGAAAAAATATCATAAATTTATCCAATGTAAAATTTTATATCACAATTAAAAATAAAATCTTTATGTTGTTATATAAAAATTATTAATGTATCAAAATATTAATTTAAAATGGGTCTCCATTTAAAGGTGTAAAATTAACCTTTTAAAAACTAGATTTTTATAAATCAAATAGGGTTTTATTCATACTCTATGAATAAAGTATCCATTGAATTAATATCAAAAATATTTTTGTATGTATATAACACATATATATCTCATTAATTTCATTACAAAAAATAATTCAGTCAAAAATAAAAATATCTAATTGGTTTATATTTTTCATAAATAATTGATAGTCAATGAATTCATAATGTATTTTCACAAGTTAGTTATAATTATTACCTTTAATCTAAAGACTGGGATATAATATTAATTTTATAATAAGGGCATCTCACAATTCGTTTAAACTCACGATTACATGCAAAGAAAGCTACTGAAGAATATAAATTATTTGAAGAAAATATTTAATAAAAATATCAGGGTGTTACAAATTATAATGCTTTTATATAAATAAAACATATTGATAAAAAGTATATATATTTTTTAAAAGTCTTTATATGTTTTAATAAATATTATTTTCTTAAAAATGTTTTATTTTATATTGTAAATAAATAATAAAATTAATTTTTACCACTTTTAGAAAAATTATTTTAAAAAATGAAATTCATTTTTGAAATCCACATGTAAGAATTATCTTCGATTAATTTTTTTTGGATTTTTTGAAAAGGTACATTTTTTAGTGAATAGTCAAAAATAGTGGTTTTTATTAAGAATCGAATTTTAGTTTATAATATATAAAAGCATTAAAATTGTTTTGATATGATTTTAAAATTAAAATTAGTTCAATATATATTTATTAATGAAATTTAGGTTATTTAACAAATTCTATATTAAATTAAGATATTAAAACATTCTATACTTATGAGAATTTTCTCTTTGGAAAACTACTTTCTCATCATGTTTGTGGGTTTAATTTTAAATTAAATTATACCTATTATGTGAATTTAATTTTTAAAAATTAATCCAAAATATTGAATGATTATAATAAATATTTTACAATAATCTAAACTTAATTTTTTACCATTATGAACAAAAAAAGAAGTAAAAATTAATTATCGCGGTTAAGGTGAAAATGATTTTATCAGGGGTTAAAAAAAAATATAAGGGGTAAAATGACCTATAAACTTCTCCAACGCCCATTAAATGGATATATTTCTACATTATCTCTTATTGGATCTATAATAGTCCATTTCAGAGCCTTATGAAATGAGAAAAACACAGGTACACCTTTTTCTTCTAAAAAATTCCAATTGTGTCATCTCCCCCACATATAATAGGTCACCCCCTCTCCTCTCCTATTTAAACATCCAAAACCATTTGATTTAGAAAATACCTAAACAAATATATTCCTTAATTCCCTCCTTTCATTATATAATTCTTATTTAGATCAGAAATCCAACCTAGGAAGGATTTTGGTGCAAACCTATGGAGGTTACCCGATGAAGAGGTAACATTATTCTTTGAGTGTTTTCATTTTATTTCTTTTTTCACCTCATTAAACTATTATTAGACCATGATAACATAATAACTTAAATATCTTAAAATAATGAGTTGTTATTATGTTATTTTTTTCACAACCTAACCCAACAGGGGTCGATCCGCAACTACCTGAAGCCCTCCTTTATAGGCCTGGGGATGGAGAAAAGCATTGAAAGGAATATCTAACATCGAAGGCCTTTTCCTAATGTACCTATACGCACACAAATGACTATCTCAATGAAAAATTGAAGAGGAATAATAATAAAAATATTCAATATCTAGAGAATATCCATTCATGTAAAAACCAATAGGGTATACAAGAGTACGACATTGTAAATTTAAAAGTAAAGGAAAAAATGCACACCCAACCAGAAAGATTTCCAAACCTGAAAAAACTATATAATTAAAATGTTGAGAGATCCCAACTATTGATCTCCAAGATCTGAACACCATACATGGTTCAATGCACTAGGTATCCCTATGCTCCTCTGTAGTCACCACCAGCCTGTCGATCGTCTATATAAGAAACAACATATATGGGAAAAACCTATATAAGGGTGAGTATATACATACCCTGTAGGACACCAAAAAAGATGAAGGTGGAGCAGTAAGAGATAAAATAGGAATATACATATAGATCAACCCAAAGTAATAGAGTACAAGATATAAATACATAGATACAGATATATATACGTGAAAACCAAAGAATCCCAAACAATAGATAAATGGGATATCCTTGTCACATCATGGCCTATGAAAATAATTCCATCATTTCTAAGAGGTTTGTCATTGATTCCTAGCATCCTGCAGGTCTGTTCGAAGGGAAATATAAGTCAAGACACACCTCATGACTATGCCGCACTGTAACACCCCAAATCCTAAAGCTCAGAGCTAGTGCATTATTACATTAAATTGACATGATTACAAAAAATAAAATCTTGAAGGACTGACCAGTTTAGTAGTCTTGAAGAAACTAGATACATACATGGAACTCATTTTACATTGGGAAAGGAAACCAAATATAATACACAACAAAATCTAATAAACTGAATCCTTGAGAACATAATAAATGACCTATTCTTCATAACTTATGAAAGTAAAAAAATAAAAGGGGTGAGCTCAAATGATCATTAAAGGTTAGATATAGTGGAATTGTGAATCAATAATAATTAAATCATAACAAATTTTACATAATCAATATATCATGGTGAATAAATTAAAAACACATGCCATTAAAAAACTGTGAATGAAAATGAATCTATAGATTTTATCATAGGTAATAAATCATGGATAGTTATAATTTAATAATTATTAAAGAGAATACTTGTTGTTTGGACATCATGTTTCTAACACATGAACTATAATATCATCAAGATGGTTTAATTTTGTGGGTAGATACCCATCTGATTCTGTTTTGGAAACAAACTCGAAGGGTTTGTCCCCAAATTATTTGTCTCATGAAACCTGTCGATACATCGAGAATCAATAGTAGTCCCCATCCATCACTTCCAGTCAAAATCATTCTTTATAAAAAATTTAATACAAGAACAATATGCCTTTGTAGTATCTGTAATGAGTAGATGATACAGATTCATCAATATTTCCTCAGTTAGAGTAACATTACAAATAAACACCGTATGTACAATGGTATATGGATAAGATGATAGTCATATCCATGTAACAATAATATGGATATATAATTTAATTAAAATTTAAAATGAAAAATTAACTCAAATGGGTAGTAGATATTCCACATAAAAAATGATTAGGTCACAGTACAAAGTAAATCACAATAAAATGGAAATTGATATTAAGTCCCTTACAAAATTGTAATCAATCATGTTAATAATCATCAAGTGAATCACTTAATACCATGTATATAAATATAATCATGATATTATATCCCAAAAGTTAGTAAACATAAACCACATATAAGAAATATGTGGCGAGCAAAGGAAATATCATGGAAACAAAAGTGATATGAGAGACCACTTACCTTAATCCAAATGTACTATTCACTTGATCTTAATATATCGAGTAATAAAATTAGATTCATTAATTAAGAATTAAAGAACCTTATATACATGTTATTTATTTATTATATCTTTATTTAGTTCATTTATGGCCTTTTATATGGGTTAATAGATTAAATTTCATCATTTGGGAGTTTACGTTTTCTTAGTTTTACTGATCGGTTTGCTTGTATAAGAGTATGGAAGTTCAGGTAAAATAAAAATTGAAAACCATAATTGAAGTTATGAGTTGTTATTGTTCATCCAAAAGTTTACATGATTATAAAATTCATTTTGTTATTGGTAGTGAATATGAATCATTATATAAAACTTTAATGATAATTGTTTGGGTTAATTGGCGGTTTTTGATCACAATAAAATCATTTTGATTTATAAATTAATATCATGCATAAAAAAAGATTATAGAACATTAAATAAGTTATAATACATATATTATAGTCTATTTGGACCATAAAAATGGTTTCATGACTAGAATTGAAGATGGTAATAGAAATGGAAAACCCATAATCCTTGAATGTGATAAATTAACACATCTCAGATGGTCTTTTTATTTATAGTATAAAATAAGGGGAAAAGAGAGATGATGCTTAATCATTAAATTATCATAAAAAAATTATATTACATATAATTTATTGGAGTAATCATAACATTTGGATGACAATAGGTGAGTAAAGAAAAAAGAAAAGAAAGGGACTCAAAATAAAAATAGAAGTTGAGAACTCCCTTACGAAAAATAGACAGCCTAACAACGTCACTTAAAATTCATAAAATTTTTATATGAGACAAAAAAAGGGTCTCTCATCATTCATAAATAACATGTATAGTAAGTGGTATATGTAATTACATATCAAAACATAAGGTAAATGAAATTAAAAATGAATAACATAAAAAGAGTGCTTGAAAAAGGGAAGGGTGGTAGATTCCCTTACCTTGTAGAGTAACTCCTAAAACATGATGGTTGGGACATTGGGGGCTTTAGGACACCTTGGGAGGACTCCTAGGGAGGTAAAACTACCAGATCTTCGAGGACGATGAATTTTTAATGAAATAAAATGAAGGAATGGGTGGGTATTTATAGTAAAATAGAGGGAGTTTTTTATTAATTCCCAATGACACCTCATTAGTGGTATTTGAAAAACCATATACTTTTACATTTTATTTGCCCATGGTTTTGGCCAATTGAGACACCTCATATAATATTTTAATTTATAAAAGTTGACCAGTATTTTATATTAATTATTTCATCATTATGATGTCATTAAACATACCGAAAACTCATAACAGTATTTTTACTATTCACAAAAAACCAATGCATTTTATAAAATTCTCATAAATTCAGCATAAACTAATATCGATGTTATGAATTAAAAAATGAAATTTATTTTATAATAATAATTCTATATATTTGAAAATTTTAACTTTTATTTATGAAAATACTTATTTATTAAAAAAAATAGAGGACATAAAATGCATAGTAAAATATATAGTAAATTTTTTGAAAAATAAAATTATTTTATCATTTTTAATTAAATAAGAGTGTTTTTATAAGACTATTTCATTATTATAAACATTAATAAAACATTAATTTGGTATAATAATTTAAATCTCTCTGAAATGTACAATATTTACCTAAAAAATCAATTTATCAAAATTTTCATATTTTTAAGAAAGATTAAACTTAAAACAGAAATGATGGAAGAACTAATTTATTTATACATTATTAAGTGAGGTTACTACTCCATTTATCATATTACTATTTATAAGGGTATGTTACTATTCACCAAAAATGTATGTTGATCCTATCATACTCTAAATATCTTACTGATCGTAATCGTGTATGTCAGTTTTTCAAAATTCATGTCATAGAATTGGAAAATTTAAGTTTAATGGCTAGGTTATAACTCAAGATCATGTGTTGGATAATTTTTCTCATGAGTCTTTAACATCATTGATGCATAATCAATAAATTTATCATTTTTCATAAGGACACAACCCAGTCCATTCTTTGATGCATAACTTTATATCACAAACCCATCATTTCTAGACAGAAGATTCCAAATTGGGGAATTGACCAATATTATTTTCAATTATTCAAAGAACTATGTACATTATTTTATCCACACAAACTTTTCCCCTTTACGTGTGAGCTTGGTTAGTGGGTTATCCAACTGGGAAAAGTTCTGAATGAAACATCATTAGTGACCTGCTACGATAATAAAACTACATCCCTCAGTTATGTTCATTAGCATAGGCCATTCTTGGGTTTCCTTTGTTTTTATAGGATCAGATAATATTGCATCGTTAGAGACAATATGGCAATGAAAAGAAACTGATTGAATCCAAAATTCGCACTTGCTAAAATTCCCATATAATTCATTTCTTATAAGAGTTTTCATAATGATCCACAAGTAATTTTCATGGTCTTCGTAGATTTTGGAGTATACTAGGATATCATCGATAAATACCATAAAACATTCATTAAGATATTCCTTGAAAACTCTATTTGTTAGATCCATGTAAATAGAGGGTACATTAGTTAGTCCAAAATACATTACTATAAACTCATAATTCACATACCTAGTTCCAAATGTTGTATTTGGAATATCTTCCTTCGTCACACATAGATGATGATATCCAGATCAAAGGTCAATCTTCAAAAAATATCGGGATCCATGAAGTTTATCAAATAAATCATGAATGTGAGGAAGAGGATACTTGTTCTTTATCGTAATAACATTGATATATCTACAGTCAATGCACAGCCTCATAGATCCATATTTCTTCTTGACAAAGAGAACATGGGATACCCATGGGGAAACACTAGGGTGAATAAATCCTTTATCACTCAATTCCTATAGTTGTTTCTTGATTTATACCAATTCCACAATGGTCATTCTATAGAGAGTATTTGATATATGTCATGAATTGGGAATTAAATCAATAGAGAACTCAACTTCCCGCTCTAGAGGATTTCTAGGTAAATCCTCTAGAAATACATCAATATATTCTTGAACAATATGTACATATTCAATTTGAATATCCATAGATGATGTTTTCTCTTCCTCCCCAAGAATTCCATTTAGAAGAGATTTTGAAAGTGGATCTAGATAATATACAAAGGATGATGATTCTACTCTAAATATAAGGGATTGTAAATCATTCTCAAAAATTGTAACTTCCTTCTTATTGCAATATATTTCCACATCAAAATTTGAAATCCAATCCATACCAAGAATTATGTCAAAGTCAATCATTGGTATGGCGATAAGGTCAAAAGCTAATGTAAATTTATGTGTCACAAGGGGTATTGAATGACACATATTTTTTTCAATGATACTTCCCTTAAGAGTTTTTACTAACAACTCCTTTATTAAATAAAATTGGAAATTTATAATTTTCTTAGAAAACTATGAAGATATAAAAGAATGTGATGATCCAAAATAAAATGAAGAATTGGATAAATTTGAGGAAATGATTAATGTAACTGCCACCACATTATTAGGAACTTTAACCTCCACAGTTGTGATCACATAAGCCTTCCCTTGCTCTAATGGCCTTTTATGAGGTAGGTTTCCTTGAAATTTAGAACAATTATTTGCATAGTGTCCCATCTCCTCACAATTATAGCATTGAAAATTATTTATTTTTCTTTTCCCCTTGCATTCACTAGATTAATGACCCTTTTCTCCACACTTATAACAAACTACCATTCCTTTCAATCATTTTGTAGGATAGTTATTTCCAAAATTCTTGCATAATGGAAATTTCTTTGTTCCTTTCTTCTTCTTTAGAGAATCACCTTTTTCATGATTATCAGAAAACCTCTTATTATCTTGATTTCCCTTTAAAAAATTGGATCTAGAAAATTCCTTATCCATTTTGAAGGCACTTAATACTATTTCATCATATGATGAAAATGTTTGAGAAGCCAGTGACCTTTAAAGACACGGATTAAGACATTCAAAGAAGAGATCAATCTTGTCTTGTTAAAGTAGCCTCATACTCTGAAATACTCTCTTCTTCCCTTTTATTTAAGCTAAGAAAATTTCTCTTTATTTCAGTCTATTTATCATGGAGGAAATATTTTTCAAAGAATAATTCCATAAAATTTCTCCATTACATTTTTTATATTTCATCTCCCTCCATGGTATTCTGGATCAAGGACCACCTTTGATCAACATCACCCTTGAGACAATATACTACCAGTACTACCTTTTCATTTTCATTGTTTCTTAATTCCAGAAATATCTTTTCAAGGGATTTGATGCACTACTTAGCTACCATAGTATTAGTAGTACCACTAAAATATATGGGATTCTATCACATGTAATGATCCAACATAGGTGTAGCATAGTTATTCATCAGAACCTGATTAATTTGTCCTAATATGGTCATGATTTGATCTGCTCCCACACCAAACTTTTTGACTTTATTAGTAAAAAAATATCTACATTGTCCATGGGGTCTGATTCCCTTTCTTTTATTAGGAACCATATCTAAACAATTGAATACACTAAATTAGGTCATAATTCAGAATTTATAACAAAAAAACACTGAACATAATTTTAAAATTTATGCACAACTAATCTCATAATCATAAACATGGTTTCTATTTAAATTTAAATCCTTCATAATGGGTTTTAAATAAAATGTGAATTATCCTAAGAATATCTCCCAAGAGTGTCAAAAAAGGTGCACAGTAAGGCCTGTTGTCGTGTACCAGGATACCCCTGGTCAAGCCTAAAACTCCTTGTTGGAGTTGTTACTCCTAGGTACATATCTTCTTGAATCACGTCCACCTATAGTATCTAGACATGGATGTATTTTCTAGGAAGACCCACATCGTATATACCTTACCAAAATTCTAGGATGTTACTCTGTAATGATTCTCAAAGTCTATCTTAGGGTTACACTTCATAAGCTATATTTTCTAATTCTAGATCCTAAGGTTTCTACTAAACTTCCTCTGATACCAACTGTAATGCCCCGACCCTAAAATCCCAAAGCCAGTGTATTATTAAATTATATTGGAATTATTACAAGGAATAAAATCTCAAAGGGATGATCATGTTAGTATCCTTGAATAAACTAGATATGTACATGGAACTCATTTTATATTGGGAAAGTAACTAAATATAATACATAACAAAAGCTAATAAACTGCATACATGAGAAATCAATAAATGATATATTCTTCATGACATATAGATGGAAAACAAATGAAAGGGGTGAGCTCAAATGCTTAGTAAAAGTTAAATATAGTTAAAGAATGAATCAATAATAACTGAATGATAACCAATTTTACATAATCAATATGACATGATGAATAAATGAAAAACACATGCCATTAAAAAACTGAGAATAAAAATGTATCCATATGTTTTTTTATAGTGGAAACCTCATGGATATTAATAATGGGGAATAATGAATAAAGAATATTCTTATTATTTGGACACCATGCATCTAGAACATGAACCATATTACCATCAAGACAATTTAATTTTGTGGGAAGATACCCATCTGATTCTGTTTTAGAAACAAACTCGAAGGGTTTTTTCACAAACTAATTTGCCTCATGAGACTTTTCGATGCATCGAGGGGCTATAGCAGGAACCACCCATGTAAAGTCCCGAGTTTCTGAACCCGGTTAAAATTCAATATTTTTTGATTTTTTTTCCAGTTTATCGACATGTCATTTTTTTAAATTGAGCTCCAGAATTTTATTCTGAGTGTTGGAACACCTAAAGGTGTCATTTTTAGACATGAATAATTACCCTATAATTTTAGCAGGTGTCCTGATGAGTCTTAGGAGCACTGGATCTGAAAAAGTATACTTTAATAGATATTCACGGGCAGCGCATGGTTGTGGTCCAACTAGTGCAGGTTATCCTGTTTAATAAATTATTTAATTTAATTAAATAAGTTTATATAAGAGTTTCTAATTAATTAAAAGAAAGTTTTAATAATAATAATAATGAAGTTATTATTATTATTATTGTGGTTTTTTAATTAAATAAATGATAAAGAATTAATTAAATGACGATTGAATAAATTAATGTGGATTTTGGTCTTATCAAAGAACCATTTTAATTAAATAAATATTTTCAGAATTATTAAAGAACCATTTATTATTAAATATATTAATGTGCTAATAATAATAATGTTATTATTATTATGGAGTCATAAATTAGTTTTATGCTTTGAGATTTTAATTTCATGTTTAAAGAGTGCATCATTTATGAGAATTAAATGTGGCTTTTGAACTACTCAAAGAAAAATTTAACAAAATAAGGAGTTTCAGATTTAATGAAGCATTGTTATTAAATAGTGGTGTTGGGTTTATCAAAGGTTTCAAAAATAATAATAATGACATTATTATTATTTTAGTATTAATAATTTCATAATTTTTATTATTATAACAATTAAATTAGGGGTTATGGGTTGGAGTTTGTATCATATTAATGATATTGTAATAAATTGGGGGTTTGGGTTTTCAATAAATGAATGTTGGAATAATAATAATAATGATGTTATTATTATTTTTATGGTTATTTAGTTAAATAAATGTTATGAAAATTTAATGATAAATGAGGAGTTTCATATTTAATTACGAAACGTTTATTAAGAGAATAATAAATGTGGAGGCTTTTTAATTAAATAGCGAGTTTTTCACTTATTTGGTAAGTGTTTAATTTGTATAATAATAATAAAAATAAAATTAGTATTATTATTTTAATTATTACATTCAATTAAATGGATTAATTTAAGGGGAAAAATAATAAAAAGGGGAGGTGTGACCTGCAGGTGGTGCGACCCCCCATGTTTCTCCTCCTCCATGCATGACACAGAAGCATCTTCGGCCTCCTCCTCCACATGACCCCCTCCTCGGGACCTCCAGTAGTGAGCAACCCCCCGGAAACCCTCCCTACATAAACTTGCCACCCAGGTAGAGATCCTACAGTGCGCGACCCCCCGTGGTGAGACCTCCCTCTAGGTAGTACCGAGAGGTGAACCACCCCCACTACTACAAATACGGCTTTTATTAGTGCTAAAAATGACCTTTATCAGCGCTAGAAAAAGCACTGATAAATACAGTGAAGATAAAGGGGGGGGGGGGTCCCCTTTATCAGTGCTTTGAAAAGCACTGATAAATACCCCTTTTATCAGCACTAAAAAAGCACTGATAAAAGGGGTCTTTTATCAGTGCTAAAACAAAGCGCTGATAAAAGGGTCCTTTATCAGCGCTTTGTTTTAGTGCTGATAAAAGACCCCTATATGAGCGCTTCCTTTATCAGTGCTGATAAAGGAATCCTTTTATCAACGTTTTTTTAAAAGCACTGATAAAAGGTAAAAAAATTAAAAAAAAAATAAAAAAAATAAAAAAAAAATTTAAAAAAATTTAAAAAATACTGCCAATTGTGGGGGATTTTATAACACTTGAACCCCCCCTTTTACAGCGCTTTCTACCCCTGTACAGCGCCCCATGCACCCCTTCACCCCTTTAACAATGCTTGCTCCCATATTCTCCCATGCGCGCGCGCCCCAACCTCCACCAGGATTTGAACTTGAGACCTCCCCCCTGCGCGCCTAAGCCTTTACCACTACTCTATTTTGATTTTTCTTCAAATTCATGATATCTCTCTCTATATATATTTATATATTTATTAATGTTTATTCATATAGTAATATATATTTATATTAATATATATAGTTATATTTTAATATATATATATATTGTAATATTAATATATATATAGTTATATTAATATATATATATAGTTATATTAATATATATATATATAGTTACATTAATATATATCTATATATATATATTTAGTTATATTTATTCGTATAGTAATATATATATATTAATATATATATAGTTATATTAACATATATATAGTTATATTAACATATATATAGTTATATTAATATATATATATATATATAATTATATATATATAGTTATATTAATATATATATATATATATATAATTATATATATATATAGTTATATTAATATATATAGTTATATTAATATATATAGTTATATTAATATATATATAGTGATATTAATATATATATTTATAGTGATATTAATATATATTTATAGTGATATTAATATATATATTTATAGTGATATTAATATATATATTTATAGTAATACTAATGTATATATATATGTAGTAATATTAATATATATAATTAGATTAATAGATATATATATATAGTTAGATTAATATATAGGAATATAAATACTCATATATTTGTATTTTAAATAAAATGGATGTTAGTGATTAATTATATAAAGCTAATATATTTTATATGTAAATATATTTTATTATTTATATTTATAATTAAATTTTTATGTGTGAATGTATAAAAAATATGTACATATAGTTATATATTTTATTATAAATAGTAGTGAATTATAAAAAACGATGAAATTTCAAAGACATAATATCAATATGAATGTAATACCTTGGAATAAATTCAGTCCCCACCAAAAAAAGTAAATAATACCCCCTTAAACGAGGATGAAAATCCACAAGATGTTAAAAAATTAGGGTACCCTGACTAAAAACTCAATTTTGGAGGCCTTATGAGCATCTTTTTACCTCAAAAAACCCTTGACCTGGGCTCCCCCGGTCACAACGATATAGATTTCATCGCAGGATTCGATTTGATATGTGGTAGAGCTCAAACAGACACCCGGATCAAAAGTTATGTCCGTTTGAAGTTTGAGTTGCGTTTTCAACATATTTTGGATCTTTTTTTAATTTTTTTAATTTTTTTAGTCTTCAAATTGTTATTAAATGAATATTACTTCATAAGAATTAGCAAATTATTAATTATTTTTTTTTAAATTTTTTACGAATCCATTTTCATGAAAAATCTTATATATTAAGTATAGTAAGTGTAAATGTACATTTATACTTATCTAAAATATATTTAAAAATCATATATTATATTTATATCAATATAATTATATTTATATATTAATATATTAATATATATTTTTTTAATTTTTTTTGAAGTCGACCCTTTATCAGCGCTACTAAACAAGCGCTGATAAGGGGGTCCCTTTATCATTGCTTTTTTGAGCGCTGATAAAGGCACCCCCCTTTATCAGCACTTTTTCGTTAGCGCTGATAAGGGGGGGGGGGGGGCTGCAAAAAGCTGTTTTTGTGGTAGTGCCCTCTCTCGGAATCCTCTTTGCACGCGACGATTCCTCTTGGACTCTTCATGAATCTTGTCTGCCTCGTCAAGGTGAGTCCATCTACGTATAACTTGTTATTCAAATCGGCCTTTTGACTCCTATCTCTTTCCTTTTATGCTCAGCTGAAACCCTAAGGTTCAGGTTTAATATGATAATTGTGTTCCTCTATTTTTAGTATATGCGAATGTTTACTTGGGACCCATTGGTCCATAATTCAGCATACTTCTCCAAGAGTGAGGAATATGGTCTTGAATTGTTTTACCACCATTGGTTCGGGTAAGCTTCCAAACCACTATTTAGTTTTTCACCAGTTATATTAAGTCCTGTTAATTTTTTTATGAGTCCACAGTACCATGTTAGAGGTACGTTATTCATTACTACTTTGATTCTGGGTACCAGTTTAATATAGTGATTTTTTTGATCAATGTAGAATACATGCACATATAAGTATATAAGTATATATATATAAAGGTGTGTGCGCATGAGATTGCGGACCAGTTGTGGAATAGTTGCCTCCAAGTACATTAATGAGTTGTAGAATAAAAATAGTGTCCCACTGAGGTAAGGTCCCAAATCCCTATCACTTTATTTAAGAATTATATATTCTTTAAATAAATTTATAATGCTAGTTTCCTTGATTATGATATGTCGATGCATGACACTTTTGATGTTATTAAATTATTCCTCCCACGTGAGATAAATGAGGACTTAAACATGTGTTGATTATAAGAATGTTTTGATAATTTTGTTAAATTGATATGATTAAATAGTTAAATGATTTGAATGGGAAGAATGGGAAATAGGGTAATTAATTGTAGAATTAATTATCAAGTCATGAGTTGGAATAAAAACCATGGCTTTTACTAATTATTTATAATATTGAATATTTGACATGTTCAGAATATAAATTAGAAACTGGTAATAATTAATAGATGGATTAATTATTACATGTTAAATAGTAAATGTTTAATTAATTGTTGATTTGTTAAAGAGAAAAGATTTAATTAATTATTTATTGAATTAATTAATTTGCATGCATTAAATTAAGATTGTGAATTGATTGTTTGTTATAACTATTGGCCAAGGGTACCTTTTGATGTGTGTTATTTTTCCATGCCTTAAGTTTTCTTAGACGAAGTTATTTAAAAATATGATATACTGTGTGAGATGGTTGCTAAATATCTAGGATTTTTTCAACATATTTTGATATGATTATAACATGCATGTAAATTGTTAAAGTCCTGGATGAATCACTGTTTGAGTGGACGAGTTCAGACTTGTTAATGAATTTGGATAATTAAATGTTAAATTAATTATTTAGTTATATTTCTAAGAATAATTAATTGTTAATTAATTATTAACTATTGATATGTTGAATGGTAAATTAATTTTTGACTTATTTGACGGGTGATTTATGTTGTTAATTAGTTGTTGAATTAATTAACGGATTTGATTAATTAATTTATGAATTAATTAAGAGATGGTTTTGGGGTGTTATATATGGTGTTCTACACCAATGATAAATATATATATATATATATGTATGATAGATAAACGACTTGTGAGATAAGGACTGAAACTCCAAATACTCATGGGGTGCTAGACATGGTGTTCTACACCAATGATAAATATATATGTATGATTGATAAGTGGGTTGTGAGACAAGGACTGAAGCTCCAAATACTCACAGGGTGCTAGACATGGCGTTCTACACCCATCTTGCATGCAAACATTATTTTATGGGATAGAGAATGATGCTCCAAATACCCATGTGTTGTGAGACAAGGACAATCACTGAAAATACTCACGACAATGCTAGACATGATGTTTCACACCCATTAATTGACCTTGGATTGTGGGTCCAACTGGTCGTACATGAAATGAGTTAATGGTTAATGAAAACTATTGTGACATAATGATTTATAAATTGAAAATGAGAAAGGGTTCATACTTATTAATGAATTGGGTGAATCACTGTTAGTGGATGAACCCAAGAGAGAATCACTATTTTAGTGGACGGGCTCAGAAATAACATATAAAAGGTTAATTTGAATATCTTATGACGCATTATTGAAGAAAAATCACAAGCTTGGATTCAGTCTTTAATTTGATTACTTAGATAGTCTTTAGAGACATCTGTGGTGAGTGACTTATACGAGGGATGTCGGGCGTATGTCAAATCTCAAGACTTTTATAATTTAATGAGGTTTGAATAATTGATAAATGAAAATGATTATGTAATTATTTTTGAGTATACATGAAAAATTTATAATGCAGGTTCAGACACCAGCTGAGGGCTGAAGTAGGTACTTGGGTATATAGTTACATTGTACTGCTTACTTTATTTATGCATGATTTCATATGATTTAAATTATTTATTAAATGTTTGGATTTGGGTTAGACATAGGGGGTCCCGGCCTACTAATATTTATATCTCGCACCCAACTTGGGCCACCATTTCACTGGGGTACCCAAGATTCTATTTGGCTGCAGGATTGTGCTGTTTGCATTTACTTGGGAGATAGGAGCATTAGACCAAGCAGAAACTCAGGATGCTTAAGGAGAACGCTATCGGGGCTTTGAGTCATTGTTTATTTATTTTTGTATTGGAATATTATGAATGTAGTTTTTTTTCACTATTTTCCATTTTTTATCATTATCATGTCATGCATGCATATACTGTATAATTGGCATTGGCCATTTGTTTTGTACAAGATTTAAAAAATCTGTCTTGCGCTACTTTATCATTTATTAGACCACTTCTGCTATTTTTGTCATTTTCTATTTTTGAAATCTGATATGAGGGTATAGTCTTCCCACATACTATCCATAGACCCTCGCTTCTAGTTGGAAGCCTCTGGCATACGGGGAGACATGCTTGAGGTCATGTGGTGACCGGTCCGGACACCTATTTAGTGGAGAGCCAGGTCAAGATGTTACAACCCATCACTGCTAGTCCAAATAATTCTTTATACAATGATTTAATATAATAATAATATTCCTTTTCAATATCTGTATTGAGTACAGGATACAAATTCATCAATATTTCCACAGTTAAAGTAACATTCCAAATAAACACCATATGAAAAATGGTATAAGGCTAAGATGATAGTCATATCCATGTAATAAGAATATGTACATATAGTATAATTAAAATTTCAAATGAAAAATTATCTCAAAGGGGAAGTAGATACTCCATAAAAAATGATTAGGTTCATAGTACCAAGTGAATCACAATGAAAAGGAAATTGAGATGAAGTCCCTTACAACATTGAAATCAATCGAGTTAATAATCATCAATTTAGTCATTGAATACCATGAATATATGTATACTCTTGATATTATATCCCAAAATTTAGTAAACATACACCACATACAATAAATAAGTGGTGAGTAATGGAAATCTCAAAGAAACAAAAGTGAGATGAGAGACCCCTTACCTTAATCCAAATGCATTCTGCACTTGATATTCATATCAGGAATAATCAAATTAGATTCATTAATTAAGAATTAAAAAACCTTACCTACATGTAATTTATTTATTGTATCTTCATTAAGTTAATTTATGGAATTTTATATAGGATAAGAGGTTAAATTTCATCATTTGGGAGTGCACATTTTCTGATTTTTCCTGCTTGGTTCGCTTGTATAAGAGTATGGAAATTTGGGTAAAATGGAAAATGAAAACCATAATTGATGTTATCAGTTTTTATTGTTCATCCAGAAGGTTACATTTTTATAAAATTCATTTGGTTATTGGGAGTGAAGACGAATCATTATATAGAACTTTAATGATAATTGTTTGGGTTAATTGGTGGTTTTTGATCACAACAAACTCAATTTGATTTATAAATTAATATCATGTGTACAAAAATATTAAAAAACCTTAAATAATTTATAATACATATATTATAGTCTTTTTCAACCATAAAAATGGTTTCATGACTATAATTGAAGATGGTAATAGAAATAAAAAACCAGTAGTCCTTGAATGTGATAAATTAACACATCTCAGATGGTGTTTTTATTTCTAGTATAAAAGAAGGGGAAATGAGAGTTGACGATAAATTATTAAATTATCATAAAAAAATCCTATACATGTATGGTACTAGAGTTATCATAACATTTGGATGAAATGATATGATTAAAGTAAAATAAAATAAAGGAACTCGAAATAAAAAGAGAAGTTGAGAAATCCCTTACAAAAAATCAGCAACCTAACGATGTCAGTTAAAATTCATAAAATATTTTGATGAGAGAAAAAAGGGACACTCATCATTCATAAATAACATGGAAATTATGGGAGATATGGATTTCCATATCCAAATATAATCTAATTGAAATTAAAAAAGAATAACATGAAAAGAGTGATTAAAAAAGAGAATGGTGGTAGATTCCCTTACCTTGTAAAGTAACTCCTAAAACTTGAATGTTGTGACCTTGGAGGATTGAGGACACCTTGGGAGGGATTATAGGGAGGTAAAAATACTAGATATTCGATGATGATGAATTTGTAATGAAATAAAATGAAGTAATGAGTGGGTATTTATAGTAAAAGAGAGGGAGTTTTTTTTATTAATTCCCAATGAGGCCTTATTAGTGGTATTTACAAAACCACGGGCTTGACCATGGTATTTTCCCATGGTTTTTTCCACTTGAGACACCACATAACATATTTTAATGTACACAAGTTGACCCATATTTTATATTTATTATTACATAATTATGATGTCATTAAACATACTGAAAACTCAAAACTATATTTTTACTATTCACAAAAAACTAAGGCATTTTGAAAAATTATCCTAAATTCAGAATGACCTAATATTGATGTTATGAATTCAAAAAAAAATTAATCATAATAATTCTCTAAATATGAAAATTCTAACTTTTATCTATGAAAATACTTATTTATTAAAAATAATTGCGGACAAAAAATGCATAGTAAAATGCATAGTAAATTTTTTGAAAAATAAAATTATTTTATCACTTTTAATTAAATAATAGTGTTTTGATAAGACTATTTCATTATTATAAGCATTAATAAAACTTTAGTTTTATATAATAATGTAAATATCTAGCAAATATACAATTTTTACCTGAAAAAACAAATTTTTCCAATTCGTCATATTTTTAATAAAGAGTAAACTCAAAACAGAAATTACGGAACAAATAATTTATTTATACTTTCTCAAGTGATGTTACTACTCTTTTTGTTATAGTAATATTCATATGGGTATGTTACTATTCATAAGGGTTAGTTACTATTCACCAAAATGTGTGTTGATCCTACCAGACTCTAAATATCTTATTGATCGTAACTGTGTATGTCAGTTTTTTGAAGTTCAAATCAAAAAAGTGGAAAATTTAAGTTTAATGGCTAGTTTATTCCTATATTCTATAACCAAGTGTTGTTTCACAAAGACTCAGTGTTGCATGCATTGTAAGCTATCTAATGAAATGAAATTATTTAAGAAGAAACATACCATAAAATATTAGGGTGTTATACACATAGTCAAGGGGCATAATATCTAGGTAGAGGACCCATGACCTGTTACAAAAGGAGGGAACCACTTAGTAATTAGTTAGGGTACCCATGCCCTGTCCCGATAGAAGGGTTCCACTCTAATGGTCGAAAGAGGACCCTTGCCTAGCCTAACTAGAAGGTTCCACTCTAGTAGTTTGTAGATGACCCATGCCCAAACTAGCTGGAGGGTTCCACTCTAATAGTTTAGGACCCATTCCCTAATACTACAGGAGGGTGATACTCAGATAAAAGATATAAAAACCATTCCCTTCCCGGCATGAGGGTTCCACTCTCATAGTCGAGGACCCATACCCCAACTTCGGAGGAGGGTGACACTTGGTGGATAGGTAGAGGCCCCATGCCGAGGCCCACCAAGAGGGTGCCACTCTAAGAGTAGATATAGGAATCATGCCCTATCTCATATGAGGGTACCACTCTATAGATAGGTAGAGGGACCATGTCTAGACCAACTGGAGGGTTCCACTCTAATCTCTCTGATGATCCTTCCTAATCACTACAGTCATCAAACATCACCTAAATAAGCATCACACTCAAAAAATATTACATCGTATCTCAAAATCCACTATAGAGGCCACCATCATGTTAAATGAAGAAAAAAGAACAAGATGTAATACTTGCGGTCTAAAATTAAATTATAGATTAAAGAGATATGATATATTAAAGGTTTCTCAAAAAGGAATAATGGGTACACCACATGTAAGGGGACCCACATGATGTGTGGCTCTCCACCGCTACCTAGTGGTTTCCCTATTAGTACATGTCTCAATAGCTTTGAAGCACTACATAGAATGCAGGTGGACTAAATGGAATTACTAAGCCACCCATGGTCCAACCCATGCTCCTAGATGTGTCTGTGTAAGTATGTACGTGTTCATGTACTTAGGTACATGACATGTCCTTATGCACATGGTTCTTCCCGTGTACCTTACCACACAACTTGTCTACCTGGGGAGGGATACATAGCGTGTTGCCCAGCTACACATCATGTCATACTTAAATTTCTTAAAACCCTATAACCATAGAAAAATGGGCACTATATGGTTTGTGTTCATCATAGTACACACCATTTAGTTGAGTTTTTCACAAAAAGTTAGGCCTACTTCCAGCATTTCAGATCCAGCCTTGCCTCATTGGGTCTCACCTCCAGGACTCGTGAAATTGATAGAAAAGGCCTTCATTCTTCGTTTTCAACCCTATGATGGTAGAAATTGAATCCCAATTGGTTCGTTCAACTCCCACATTCATCATGCACATCTCTGGTCACTTGAAACACCTCACTAGTATTCTAATCCTCAGTTAAATCACCCATATCCCTCAAATCATCTAAATCCATCCCTAATTCATCATTCGTTTCATCACACATGAATCTGCTGTGAATTTTGGGTTCCTATCGGTCTTGGTCCCACCCGACAATGTCCAACTAAGACCCCATAGGCCAATCAATTAATAATATGAAGAATAATTGGGATAAAATCACTAAAATAAATGTGAAATATCATTGGAAAAGTGTTCTTTGACAATGAACACAATTGAGATATCCATTGTGATAAATAATTGAATAATCAATAAGAATCGATACACGGGCACATGAAAAGGGTTTTAATTGACACCGATCAAGAAATATAATTGATCATGCACAAACAGTTTAATCAATTAGGGTAGAATCCATAAATTAATGAGTCCAACCTATAATTATATCATTCATCATCAAATAATTATCTTTACAGTGAATGAGATAATTCATTTCATTTACTATGCCTCGATCTGCTTGGATCTAGAGTTCTGTCATCTTTTGATTACAATTTTCCAATTAAAGGGGGAAGAACACCTCTCAACAAACCCTAGGATATGAAACTAAACCTATAGATCCTTCTATAATGTCCTATTTAAATAGGAAATTAGGTTTAGGTTATTTATTTAAATAAATAAAATCAAATATATTATTTAACTAAACAAATCCACCAACAGATTGTTTTATCTGAATACCCCATGCCAACCCATTTTAGGTCATTCCTTGGGTAAACCTTGCATTCCAGATTCAACCATGGTCTCATATTTCTGATCCAAGATTCCATTTAAGGGTTATCAAATTTTATTTAAGACACTTTGTGCGCGTATAACAAAATCTATTTAATATTTTTATAAAATTAATTTTGGGCACAAAGGGCCTCAAAATCACGCATCATCTCAGTACCTGGCTTTAAGAATATTTCTAGATAAATTCCAAATTCTTAAAAATAAATACATAGTCCTTTCATTATTATCTCCTTCAATATCTTTGTCCCCAAAAAGAAAAACTAAATAAAAAGATTAGGATACTGAGCCTGTGTCTAGATCTACCACTCCTAAGAGATCTCCTGTATACACCTATGCAACCATAACACATGAAACAAGAGGACATTGGATGCACTAGAAAAGTGTCTCTATCCTAGATGTCCAACTCACCCCAGTCAATAATGTGTGTGGGGTTATGCATGTATCTCATCAGCTACAAAACTTGGAAGATATATTGCACCAACTTCAAATGTGTGGGTAGGGTGAGATTGTAAACAACCTCGTCAACCCTATGAAAGATCTCAAATATCCTGATAAACCTTGGGGATAGCTTTCCTCCTTAAACTAATATCCACAATCTTCATCATGGGGATTCTTTCAGAAAAATAAGGTCTCCCTTCTCAAACTTCAAGGACCTACGACATCGATATGCATAAGATTTTTGACTTCTATGCATTATACTCATCCACTTGTGGATGACTTGAAACTTATCCTTCATTGTTTGAACCATCTCTAGACCCAAAAGAGATGCATTTTCAATATTTTTTCAGCTCAAGGGTGACCTGAAGGGTCTCCCATATAGGGCCTCAAAAGGTTCCATGCTGATAGTTGAGTGGAAGCTATTACTATACCCAAAATCTACTAGTGGAAATTGATCCTCCCAGTTCTAGTTAAGTATAACATACAATCCATCAATATATCCTACAACACCTAGATAGTGTAATCGATCTTCCCATATATCTGGGGTTGAAATGCTATACTCATCCTCATCTAGGACCCTAATACCTCATTTAGGCCTCTCTAAAACTATGATACGAATCTCTCATCAGGGTCAAGAACAAAAGTAAAGGGACCCCCATGAAGAAAAATGATCTCCTGTATGTACAAATGCCCCAAAATCTACACTGAAATCTACTCCCTGATAGTAATAAAGTGTGTCAACTTCGTGAGTTGGTCAACTATCACCCAGATGGTGTTGTGACCTCTCGCTCTATACAGAACCATTGTCACAAAGTCCATGGATCTTCCATCCCATTTACACTTTGGGATATGATGGTGTTGCAACAAACCTAAAAAAACCTGGTGTTTAAGATTCACTTGTTGATAGGTGAGGAATTCAGAGATGAACTCAGCCACACTCCATCTCATTCCATCCAACCAAAACTGCCACTAAAGATATTTATGCTTCTTCCTCATACCAAGATGTAAAACTAAAGGATAAGTGTGAAACTCACTCATCACCTCCTCCCACATTGTGACCAGGACCACTGTTCTTCCTTGGTAAAAGATGATGTGATTCCCTCCTTCCTAAAATACATTTGGTGAATCTTCGGAAGATATATAGTTACAAAATATTTCATAGTCTATGCCTACCAACTGGAACTCTCACATGCTGGAGGAGAAGAGGAGCCAACACCATCTATTGAAGAAAAATTGTAACCTCCTACTCAACCAGCGTCGACTGCAAGGAAGACAACTTCTCAGACTCCTCTTACAAAAAATGATCTTGGGACATCCAACTAAGGGTGACTTCAACCACATTGAACTTCCATAGAGTATTGAATATCTAAAATTAATAGTCTTATAGTAAATCCAACCAGTACCTCTATCTCGTTTCCAAGTATCTCTTCATGAAGAAATACTTGTGACTCTGATGGTATGAGTAAACTATGAAGCACTTGCCTAGAAGATAATGTATCCACATCCTCATAGAGAAGACTACCGATACTAGATCTAAGTCATGAGTCACATAGTTCTACTTGTTGGGTATCAAATACCTTGACCAATATGCGATAATTTCCTATCTCTGAATCAACATGTAGCTGAGCCTAGCTCTTGAGTCATTTATATACATTACGTACTCCACACTCTCCTCTGATAGTCTCAAAACAAGATCACTTGTCAAACTCATCCTCAACTCCTCAAAGG
The DNA here is from genome assembly GCA_963277665.1 of Viscum album. Lineage (NCBI taxonomy): Eukaryota > Viridiplantae > Streptophyta > Magnoliopsida > Santalales > Viscaceae > Viscum > Viscum album. The sequence goes on from OY728131.1 coordinate 1,246,919,539, forward strand.
CCCTCTAACACTACCCATTCCAGGTAAATGGACTCCCTTTCCATGTTAGTATGTTCAAAGTGTATGAAATTATTGAAAATTATTCCACAAACCTCCATTAGTACCCCTTCATTCTAAGACAAATCTACACGTCTGACATGCTATTGGGTGGATCCCATGCAATCAATCCATCAATCTTTTCCGGGTTCATAGATAATCCATGATCATAAATAACATTTCCCCATAAAGTGAACCTCATGAATCTATAAATGGAACTTAAATAGTTTACCATAAAGATAATGCACCCAAAGAAAATATAAGACCATCCTCAAGTGATCTGCATGATCTTCCCCTGATGCAAAGTGTATGCACATGTCATTAATGGAGACAATATTGAAATGTTACAAGTACAGTTAGAAGATCTAGTTCATCAAATCCATCAACACAGTAGGGGAATTCATCACACAAAAAGGCATCACTGGGATCTCATAGTCTCCGTAGTGACATCAGAATGAAAACTTTGGAATATTAGTTTCATGAACTCTCAATTGGTGGTAGTCAGACCAGAGATTGATCTTCAAGAACCATCTCACACCTCACAACTGATCAAAGAGGTTGCCAATACTCAAAAATAGTTACCTGTTATTTATCATGGCCTTGTTCAGGCGATGATAATCTATACAAATTCATAATATCTCATCCACCCTTTTTATGAGCATCATTGGATCTACCTAGGGAGACACACTGGGTATGAAAACCCCATATCTCAATGGTCCTCCAATTGCAATCACATCTCCTGAAACTCAGTAAGGTCCATATGATATTCCGTAGAAGATATAAGAGAAGTCATGAGATGAAAGTGGATGAAAACTCTATCTCTATCCCCATAGGTAGTCCTAAAACATCCTTGAGGAAGGTATCCATAAAATCCTCCATGATTGAAGGAATCTAGATTCCTAGAGATCCCACTACAATAAGGGATACACTCACCAAATAATGGGTAATGGCATGTAACCTCCTACTCAAAAAACCCACACTCTATTCCATGAGATCTCTCTAATAAAAAAAAGAATATCATTCCATTATTAAAAATACATCTAACTTGTCTCTGGTGATAGTGAATATAGGATTAGACCATGGAAAACCAATCCATAACCAATATGATGTCATAGGGTTCCATCATGATGAACAAAAGGTCCCACTAGAACCTCTCAAAACCTAGCAATAATTGCCACAAATGACTGATAAAAGACACAGAAGAAGTGTTTCCCATAGGAACCTTCAGACCAAATTGATGGGATACCGCCTCAACTGGGAGATCCAACTCTTTCACAAGGATTAAAGAGATGAAATAATGACTCACACCTATGTTTACTAATACCAAATAAATAGTATAAAAAACATTGATTATACCTTTAATCATCTCGTGCACTGCTGGGTCATAAGCCTTAATAGATTATAGCTATCCGCGACCTGTTCTACCAGCTCTCTAAGCCTAATGTGGGCTACCTAGTGGTTGTGGTGGAATGATCTCATAGTGTCTTCCACACCCCCAACTCCTCCTCCCAGAGCTCCACCTTCTCCTCTAATAGCTTTGCCTCCCTGGGGGCCACCTTCCCTCACCTAGGAGATACCTGATCATGACACTGCCTCTACTGTGGTGGTTATTTTTCTATCTTCTTACGATCCTCAACATATAGGGTCGAGTAATCACACACCATGCGACCTCAATCATCACATGAATAGCACTTACATTTTGCAGGATGACCTAGTCCTCTATGATACCCATGACCACATGCTTGTTCATGATCTTGGGAAGATATCCTATGTTAAGATCCTATTGACTAGCATATGATATCTATTGTAGATGGATCAGATTTATTATTACCACTAACAACTCCAGCTATCTAGAATATATCTAAAAGAAAACTCTTCATCATTATCACCCACTTCAACACCGTAGCATAGGTGGGGATGATCAATGGCACCACACTAGCACAAATATCTAAACTGAGTGAAGGAAGGATGGATAATAGTTCGTATAGAACAAATTATCGAAGTTATTAAAAGAGAGTGTCGACTCATCTTGAATCTATATAAAAAAACTCTACTATCATCAATATCCTCCATGGAAAAGGCTAGCTAATAGTGCAGCCACCTGATTATTCAGTGTCTTGATAAGCCTGAAGATATGAATCACTAACTCCATCCAATCCTATACTACCCAAGGATCTATCTCACTATGAAATATCAATGGCCTCTAGTGTTAGAACTCACATAGTGTTATAAACATGTTCGCGTCCTCACCCGTGTCTACCAGTATGACATATTGTGAAATAAGTGGGGGTGATTCTACTTATCCACCTAGAAGAAAGATCTCATGGGATGAACCCTGAACTAAGCCCTCATTACTCATTGAATTTTCATCACAATCTAGAACTGGTATCCTGTATGACTATCATTATAGAGGCATATTGAAAATTTAATCAATATGTACCACCATCAGAGGATCATATATATATAATGGGGATCTAACGCAAGAAGGATAGTAAAAATACCCAATCCTATATGATGCATGTACAATTAATCCTTGGAACCAATGTCTTAGTATGTAGAGTCGAAAAGAAGTTAGTCAAGGTCTTAATGAAGGGATATGTTGGTTTCCACACCAAAAATGGGTTTCTAGGCTTGAAATTTGCACTTGAGACACTTTGAAACTATTTCCATGAATCCCAACCAAATCATCATAAGGGGAATACTAAAAAATATGTCTCAAGAATCAAACCACCTATGATACCAATCTTTCATGACTCGACCTGATAGGGATTAATTAGAAACTACCCCAATCCTACCTCTATAGGCTAGTGATTGGCGACAAGCACCAAATGACATATCTAACATGGGAGGCCTTTTTTTAATGTACGTATATGAAAACACTACCATATCTATGGAAAATTGTAGAGGAATAATAATAATAATATTCAATATCTAGAGAATAGACATGAATGTAAAAACCTCTAGGGTGTACAAGATTATGATAGTGTAAATTGAAAAGTAAAGGGGTAAAATACACGCCCAACGAGAAATATTTCCAAACCTAAAAAAATTAGAAAAGTAAAATAATGAGAGATCCTAGCTCATGATCTCCCAGCTCTAACCACCGTACATGGTCCAATTTAACATGTATCTCTATGCTTCTCTGTATTCATCGCTGACTAGTTCATCATCTGTATAAGACATGACATGTGAGGGAAAAGAACATGTACGGGTGAGTATATACATACCCCATAGGATGCCTTGAAAGATGAAGGGGAAGTAGTAAGAGATATGATAGGAATATACAAACATCTTAACCCAAAGTTAGAGAGTAAAAAATCAAATGACATGGATACATACACACACACACACACACACACACACACACATATATATATATATATTCTCAAACCAAAGAATAAAAAAATGAGAGAGAAATGATATCTCCATTTTATAACCATGTATAGGAAAAGATTTACATTAGTACCAAGAGGTCCATAATTAATTACCCGCATCCTGCATGTCTATCCAAAGGGACATATATGTCAAGACACATTTCTCCACTTTTCCACACAGTCGAGGGGAATAATATCTAGGTAGAGTATCCATGCCCTGGTATAATATGAGGGTGATAATCAGTAAGTATCTAGAGGACCCATGACCTGTCCTGATAGTAGGGTGCCACATTGATGGTCCAAAGAGGAACCATGCCCAGCCCAACTGGAAGGTTCCACTCTAGTTGTTGATAGATGACCCATGACCAGCTAAGTGGAGGGTGCCACTATAATTTTTGAGGACCTATACCCTAATACTATAGAAGTATGCTACTCGGATAATAGATAAAGGAACCATTCCCTTCCTAGTAAGAGGGTTCCACTATCATAGTCAAGGACCCATACCCTGAATCTATGGGAGGGTGCCACTCAGTGGATAGGTAGATAACCCATACCATGACCAAGTAAGTGGGTTCCACTCTAAGAGTAGATATAAGAACCATTCCTTATCTTGTAGGAGGGCGACACTTGATAGATAGGTATATGACCCATGCCCAAGAAAACTGGAGGGTGCCACTCTGATACCTTTGATGATCCTACCCGATCACTGCCATCATCAAGTATTTCCTAAATAAGAGCCACACAAAAAAATCTCACATAGTATATCAAAATCCACTATGGAGACCACCAATACATTCTAAGGAAAAAAAACACTCAGGATAGGCAACTCATGGACCAAAATGTAAGTCAAAATGAATGAGATAAGAGAGAATAAAGGTTTAAAAAAAAGAATAATGGGTACACAATGTGTAGAGGGACCAATATGGTGTGTGGTACCGCACCACTACTTGTCTATGTCCCTTCTAGTACATGTCTCAATAATTGTATGAAACTAGATGAAATGTAGGTGGACTACACAATGTGCCTCATCCTCTTAGGGTCATACCTATGATCCTGGCCATGTCTCTGTAAGTTTTTCCATGTCCATGTACTTCGGTACATCACATGACCTTCAGTATGAAGTCCTGCCCATGTTTTCTTCCACATAATCAATATTTTTTTTTTGAAAAATGAATTTTTAAGTCTAAAAATGATTTTGCACAAAAATAATATATAGAATTGATTCCCATGAAATTCATTAATTTATGGATATAAAGGAGATTTATTTTATTTTAAAACCAATACAAAATATAAAGTAACCTTTTTAATTACTTAATTAAAGAAATGGGTTAAAATAATTCTTTTATTAGAAAAAATCATCACTTAGGTTCTAAAATGTCAAACATGGTTTTCTAAATTCCAAAAAACATTTTTATATTTTTTAGTTTACTCTCTAAAAAAATATTTTTTTATAAAAAAAAGGTATCATAGACTCCTAATTTATTCTTATATCATTATGATGTCTAAAAATTAACAATATTTGTCAAAAAAGTATTTTTCACTCTTCAAACAAAAATCAATTTATTTAGAAAAATCCCAAAATTTAAACCTAATATAATTTTAAACTTATAAACTCAAAAATAATATAAATTTTATCAAATTAAAATTATAATATTTCTGAATTTGAATTTAAAATATATCCTTGAACCATTTCTATTATAATTATAGAATGATAGATTGTGCATTGGGTAATATTTTAGGGATGTAGTGTTTAACTACTATAATAAGATCTTGGGCATTACAACCAAACCTATCTTTGAACTATGAATCATATATACATACAAAAAACATGTGGATATAAGGCTTATGTAAGGGTGAATATAAATATACCCATTAGGATTCCCTGTAACAACAACTATAAAATTAAACATTCAGTTATCTTGGCTCCTTGAAATTAGAGTGTAACCATGAAGAATACATTAAAACCCAAATATGATTTATAGGAAAGGGACATAGGAACAACGGGAATATCTTATGACCACAAATTAGATATATGTATATTTATATATTACAAGTATCCATGGACATTGAATTCAATATAATACCTTGGGTGTCTAATGTTCACTACCCAACATTAATATATTTCTCTAAGGAAACCACACATTCTTAAACAAGTCACAAGATCCGCAACATATATAAATCAGCTCATCAAAATATATAGATCTCATGAGGTTTATAAAAACTCTTTTTGGACATCATAAGGGACCCACAACTAAGTAATATATGTAGTTATATTAAGGGAATACCATACCCTATTGAAAAGAGAAACCTACTCCTTATCTTAAGTGGTTGAACACTAACCACTACAGGTGGATGAACCACACCCTATCAAATGAGGGATTAACAAAAACAATTATAGAATGAGGGAACTATGTCTCATTAGGATTGCGGGTGTACCAAAAACCATGTCCGGATTGAGGATCCTCACCCTAAAAATGGTTGAATTAGCCCCTATATCCATAAGGGAGTACCCAAATCCAGAGTACTTGCAAGGGACTCACACCCGATACTTAGATCATTATTAAAAAAGTTACCAACATCATTTATAATCAGGTGTCTCATGATCTCTCCATCACCTAATCTATAAAAATATATAATATCATCTCCCCTAATGAATTAGAAATATAATTTGGATGATAAAGAGTTTCACACCATCATACTCTATGTGAAAAAATACTTAGAATGTATTACTCATATGCCCAATTATGACACCCAAGTGTGGAAATATAGAAATTATTGAATATTAGACACTACAGAAATTCAATTTATTATACATGGAATATATATCTCCCATGAAATAAAAGCTTGTAATACATCTATCTAGTTTGTGTGAAGTTAACCTATAAGGTGTGACCCAGTGTGGTATACAATGTATGTGACCAATGGTTTCATAAGAAGTGTTTCTCAAATACACAGAGTCATTTCATCTTGGGATACATGATGTATTGTCTAATGATACATGAATTATGTAACATTTTATGGGGTTATTCAACATGTATTACTAGAACTCATGTTGTTTTCTTGAAATCATATAATACTTCATAATTTTGTCAGATTAAATTTATATCTTAAGTTAGGGACCACAATGATAATAATAATTAAATAATGTTATTATTATAAAAAATATGTTAATATGCAATATCATTTTTTTAAATGATAATGAAATATTTATTTATCTTTTATTTTCATTGAAACGATGACAAAATATTAATTCCCACTATATAATCAAACTTTACCATAATAATTATTTTTAATTACTCAATAAATCAATGAGTTAAATTATTAATAATTAAAAAATAGTTTATTTTATCATCCTTAATCACTCTTATACTCATAAAAAAATTTATGCACCACATATATTAATTTATTCATAATAATAAAATAAAATTTATCTTTAACAATAATGGTATTAAATTTTTTATAATTATAAAATTTTAAAACATTTTCCATTGTCTTTTTAATTTATCAATAATATTCATTTAATTATAACTACCTTTGATTTATTAATTTTTTTAAAACTTAAACTTTTTTTAATGTTTCAGAAAAATGATTTATTCATTAAATGAAAAAAACCACAAACATCCCAATGCATGTTCAAATATAAATGGTTTAAAATTTTATAAACATTTAATAACATTTATTTATTTATTTATTTTAATAAAATAATATATGGTTTATAATTTTACCTATCCATTTTTTATAAAATTTGACCTGATGTGTAATTTTCTCATCCACGGAAGATCCAAATTCCTAATAGATTAAAAAATAAAAACCTTAAAATATTTTTCTTGTAAAATTAAAAAAAAAATATATGATGATTCATTAGTCTAAATGAATAAAAAAACATGTCACATGATTTATCTAATTGTGATTATTATTTCAAAGAGTATATATTTTTCAGTAAATCTAACCCGAACTGATAATGTTTTTTTAATTGGAATCATATTTCTATTTTAAACATCCATTTAGTTCCTATGTTAACAGAAAGTAAAAAATTATAAGTTATCCACTCTCTCTATCCTATAACATTCCACCACATAGACAAGTGATCTTAATACCACATCACTAATCTTCAACTAAAAATAATACATTATTTTTACTTAAATAATTTTGGTGTTTCAGAAAAAAGCTCAAGGAAATGTCTGGTCTATGGATTTACACCTTAAAATATAACTTATATCTCTTCTAATAAAAATACCATATTTTCTACTAAACCATGGTTTCATAATTGTTATTTGACCTTTCATTTAGGATATATTAATGTCTGTATTCATGGAATAAATATTTATTTATTAATAAAAAATAATTATTCCACAAAGTTTAATTAGCTTGAAAATTTACCAAAATTAAGCCTAGGGGTTGATATTATGTTTTGAAACCAAAAAAATAATAAAAAAAATTCTGAAGTTATATACTATTTTTAAATTACAATTTTATAATTTTAAGGGATCTAAGACTTCCAAACTAAAAAATGAGCTAAGTTTTGATCAAGAAAAATCCATGTTGCTACATACTACACACCTTGAAACCTTTTTATTTTTGAAAACATAAAAATTATGAGATTCTAATAGAGAATCTCATAAAAATACATCATATGTAAAAATGACCCATACTTATGTTGGCTTGGAAACAGATTGGTTTCAAATATAAAATCGGTTGCGACAACAAAAATTTATGATAATCACCAATGTAAACGAATCACCAAACCAAACAACAGAATAACAAATGTGGACACAAATTTTAATGTGAAAAAGCCCTCCTTTGCAGAGGATTAAAAAACCACAGGGAAACTCTGAGAAAATTCACTATGAATCAGAGAGTACAAAAATCCAAGTTAAACCCGAAACTTTAATCACAAATATAGCATAAAAACCTGTGCGAAAAACCACACCCTGATATGCCTTCTTATCCTCTCTAATAATAGTCCGTGACAATACGTCACCCTTCAGAGATCAAAATCGAACTTGTGGCATCATTTCAGCACCTCATTGCACAACCTAATTTACTGCTGCTCGCTGCTGCCCACGCCCTAGAAAATAGTTATCCAAGTATCTGCTCTCCTTGGGTTTTCACGCACCACCAAAATTGTCACTTCCTTGATTCGCTGCTTCCCCTTTAATAGGCTCCCATATGCCACATATCTTGATTGAAAAGGAAATCTGAAACTATCTCAAAAATATATCATGGGATATTACCTGAATCTCATGCTGGAAGATACACAGTGGAAGAATATTGAATTTCCAAAAAAATATATCTTCAAATATAAAATATACATCATATCAAAAATAATGGAAACACCCATGTGTGGGCTGAAGCCCAACAACTTACACATACTTCATCCATCGCTGGTGGTCTAGAATATATGGGATCTTAGGATACAAAAATTTTTGTAAAGGGATATTCTATTTCACCACACATACTATAGCTTCCTCTACTAAAATTTCCTCTACAGAATAAGCACTATAAACTCAAGATTGTTATGAAGGATCAACTTAAAAAAATAATAATATTTCTTCATATAGGTTTTTACAAAACTCAACACATATTACCTTTTCCTCACTTGATGGTCATCTATATAAAAAAATAAAACAAAATCACAAACTACCAAAATTAATCTTGAAATGGTTTACTAATTATAATATCTCTCATGGGGATGTTTAGCACATCTAATTTAATAATAACACAAATTTAAATTACCTGAGAATATACTATCTAGGTTAGATTCCCCTACTCCTTAGTAATATGATCTTTAACTGACTCCAGAATAGATTCTAGGGGGCATTCCCCTCTAGTTTTTCTTTATCTTTCTGAAATATCCTACAAAAAGGTGTATATAATAAAGTTACGAGCACAATGTAAAAACAATTCTCATCCTTCTTACTCATCATAAGAAAAAACTCTACTTCCTCTTTTCCAAACCCAAATAAGATAATATAGATTGTAGAAAAGAACATATTTGTATTGTTTTCAATCTTTTATAAAATATACTAGTGAGAACCTCAAGAAAAAACACTAATCTCCTCATTTTATACAAAAATATACTGTTTCTCATCGATGGACCTTTATTCTACAATTTAGAGTTTATTGTCTTGACTGTTTAGATAAACCTACTCTATCAGCTCTAGAACCCAGAACAATTCTTGGAAAATTTGAGGGATTGAAACCAAAACCATAGTGAAATTACCTTAATTTCATAGTTGAAATCACTACTCATCGGGAACAATAAAATATTCTATTGGATTTACTCTATAAAGAAACAAATTTACTGGGGAAGATCTTAACTCAAATTCCCATCGATACACAAAAAATGGATGCCAAGGAAAAGCATTACCCTCTTGAGGAAATTCATGTCATGCTCCTCATATTTGGGAATAACCTTTAGATCTATCAATTGAGAGTATCCAGTCATGTCAGACCACTCATTTGACACCACCACTATAGTCCACTCTCCCAAAAATAAAGGGTGTAGGGACATTACTTGAGTCTCTAACTCCTAAATAAATAGAATGGAAAGGAAAGGTTTCCATTAATTAGTGTCGAGGAGTATAAGGGAACATATAAAAGGGAAAATAATAATACCAAGAACCATACTATGTGTCACCTAAACATAAGTATCCACAAAACCACTCCAGCTAATTTTAGGGAAAACACTTTCCCAGTTCTAAGACCATGGTCCACCTTTATTTGGGGATTCTTGATTAAAAATGTTTTCTTAAGGACTCATACACATGGGAGGATTTGTATGGGGATAAACCCAACCTAAATACTCTCATTAAAATCTCCCATTGAACTTAGAAGATTGAAAACATTCACTAAAAACACATCCAAGTATTTCCTTATGAATTTTGTGAGCCTCCGCATGTAAGAGAATGGGTTAATTATAGTGACCCATACTTTTTATACATAAATATGAAATAGTTTTAGAAGAAAAATTATGATCCATGATAGAACCATAAAAGTTTAGTGTCCTTAAATACTAGATACATAATATTAATATTTCCTAAAATACCTTTAACATCACCCATAAATATCTTCATTCATAGTGCTCTTCTTAAAATACCCTAATTAAAACCTTTTTTCATAACACAGGTAAATTAAACATAAGAAAGTGTTAGATCAGATAATTAATAAGGGTAAAAATGGAGATGTCAATTGATAAATATATTCAAGAATAAGATAAGTATAAGGGTGAAAAATCATGATCATAACTTATAAATTTCATACCCAATCTTTCACATATCATAACCTTGATTCATGGAATAAAACTTTGTCAAAAAAAAAAATTCACAAGTGAGTGGAATCATCAATAATAATTCATGATCTATGAGATCATAAAATAAACATATTAATGTGTAGATGTAATAATATTATAACATTGCGAACATATATAAATAGAGACAAGTTCAATCATTAAGGACATGAAATTATTCCCCCACATAAACTTATGAACACGAAACCAAGTCCATTCATAATCTTATGGACATGAAAACTAATCACACACATAATCTTATGGACATGAAGACAATACCATGCATAGACTTATGGATATGAAAAAAAGTCCACACATCTTGTTGTGAACATGAAACCAAGTTCATGCATGACATAATTATTTCATGAGTTATCCATATTTACCCAATGAAATAGAGAGCTATATAATTATATGTCCACCTATCACATAATTTTAATCCATTTATATGTATTACCCAAGATCATAAATCATTAATTATAACCCATGGAAATGAAAAAATATTCATAAACATTTTAATATTTAATTATAACATAACCCATGGAAAATAAGTGGGTCGCATAAACATCTCATCATCATAATCAAAAAACATCTAAAGAAAGAATAATTATGGTATTATTGGATAATATCCACAATAAAACATATGTAACATCAAAGGATTTCATCTTTAAAAGAACATTATTTTAAAATATCTTTGGAATATTTCTTGAGGAAAGTATAATTTTCCTTTTAAAATCACATCTTTAAAGTCTAAAAATATCCCAAATATTAAGGAAAAATATTTCATTTAAAATTAATTTGGAAACTTTTATGGTAAGATTAAAATTTTTGAGTGTTCAATATGGAGGGAAAATCCGTTCATATCAGCTACGTTAAGATAAATATTCCTTTTACATATTTGGTAAAAAGTAAAAAGTACATAATTTCATAAAATGATAAGAATATTCCTTTTAAACCATTTTGTAAAAATTAAAACATGGGTAAAAATGACTAAAACATTTATAGGATAATAGTAAAAAATTATTTAAAACTTTTTTAGAAAACATATAGCTGGAAGAAAAAATAGTTTTGACCAAAGAGAGAAATAAAGTTGATTTTACTTAAAAACATTCATTTAATATATTGAGTTCTGAAAGAGAGGAAAATGAAATGAAAACATGTAATCTCTATAAATAAAAAGAGAATAATAAAATTCATCATATTATTGATATATATATCATGAAATTTCATTATCATAAACTTAATCACAATCAATCCTGATAAAAAATGAGACTGTTACATAAACCCCTTACCACTTTGGTAACTTTTGAATCATAAGCCCTGTGAAATAAATATCACTATATGGATATAAATATCCCATAATTTTCATTATAATAATTATAAAATCTATTCATGGGTATTATATACAACATATAAAATAAACAATTAGTGAATATGACATGTGTCTCACAAAAATAAAAGTGAGATGAAAACCCCTTACCTTAAGTTTGAATTCTTCAAAAGCACTCTAAATTGTTGTGTAGAAAATTTGAATTTATCATAATTATAAAACATAATCAATCATATACTTATATTATCCTATACCACCAACTTATAAAATTTTAAGACCCATTTGTTAATAATTCGTTGTTAAAATTTCCTTTAATGGGTGTTAACTGTTTAATTTTTCATGAGACTTTCAGTTTGGTAGTTTTGATCCTCATAGTTTAATCATGGTTCCTTCACATTCATAATGTTAATCACTAATATATATATATATATAAATGTTTAGATTCATATATAAAATATAGATATTTAAAAATAAATCACACCATTCATGGAGATGGTAGGCCATATATACACACGAATGTTGTTTTCACTTTTGGATGGATGAAATAAAAGAAAGGTTAATAATAATTTAACTTTACAGACCATTATTAAATCATATATAGCATAAATGTTCATTAAATCTATACTTATTACCATCTATTTAAATGATAAATTGAAAATCACATTACTTCGTAGAGGTGGTAGTCCACACGTACACACGAGCAATGATATCATTTTCGAACAAATTGGCAGGTAAGTAGGTATATATGATATTATAATTCTTTAATAATAATTATTTCATAAATAAAATATATAAATATTAAACATATAATAATAACAATCCATCAAAGATGGTGATGGAAAATGAATTGTATCGCTATGTGGATATGATAAGCTGTACACACACACGAGCAATAGTTTCACATCCCATTTGAAAAAAAGTGGGTTAATAAAGGTGTTTTAATAATAATAATAATAAAATTTAAGTACATTTAATATAATTAAGTTATTATTTTATAGAAAATATCATATATTTATAGGATATAGAAGAATAAACTAATTGAAAGTTATCGGGTAAGACGATTATCTATTCTTCAGTATACCTCAATTAGATCCCATTTTAAGGACCCTTGGAATGAAATTTTCAGAATAAAAAAAACTTTTAATTCATGTAAAGGTAAGTTTATAAGATAATTAGATAGGGTTTGGTCAATATAGATGACTCAATTTGGTGTAAATAAGATAAACATGAGGTTCCCTTTTATAAGTGAGGAGATATACACTCTTGGAATTTCTTAAAATATTAAAATATAATTATGTCATACTCTAGGAAAATTATTCAAAATTATTATATATTAGAATATAATGTAATATTTTTTTGAAATAACATAAAAAAATAAAATTTATACAGGCTTATGTGGTGTTTTAAAACTTATCTTTTGATTTAACCCCATAGTTATCCAATTTTAACCTTAACCGTGATAACGACCTTTTCACTCTTAAAGGGTTATAATTTTACTTATATGGTAAAAATTGGATCATAAATCAAAAATATAATATATTTTAGACTATTAATAATCCTACCCATCCTCTTTCATTTTTTTATAAATTTAAAATAATTTTATAAAATATTATTTTTCATAAAATATCATTAATGTCATTTTGACACTATTCATTAAATTTGACTTTGAACACAACATGCTATCAATTTAATTCAAATAAAAACATTAAAAACATATATAATATATTATATTTATCTAAAAAATTAATATAAAACAATAATTTATCAAAATATTATTACTTTTAATATTTTTAAAATCATTTATTTTATTTTTCTATTAATTGAATAAATACTATATTGGTGTTGCACAAGAATTTAGGGTAATTATTCAATACCTAAAAAGTAAAAAATAAACTAATATCATAAATTAAATTAATTTATATTTAAAATACACATTTAAAATTGAACATAAACTCTTTTTTACACTAAGAATAAAATATTATTGATATTAAAGTCAAGAAGGTGACATTTTTGAGATTATATTTTACTAAAATTAATATAAAGGTCAGAATAAAATAAATTTGGAACAATGTGGACATGTATTTGATACATGGATTTAAATTTACTCAATACACCCATATAATAGGTTAAATTGAAGTTTTAGAGAAATTTTAAAGTCTTATTCCAATGTTTTAACCCTATTTTTCATGTTTTACCCTTACTGCACTGGCAAGTATTTACTAAGGTTACTATTAATAATGAAAAAAAATAAAAGGGAAATATTTATCAAATTTTAACATAATGATTTAAAATATTTAATAAAATTTTTAAGATTAAATTTCTATAAGAGGTTGAAATTAATTTTGGAGAAAACCGCAAAACACAATAGAAAACATTTTTTTAGAAATTTTTTTTTTAGTATAAAAATATTTTTATAAAAAATTAAACCATAAAATTGTTTCCAATGAGGAGGAAGATAGGATGGTGTAGGGGCTCCAGGTTTGAAAAACGTTTTGGGAAAGGGTGAACTCGATGGTAGTCTTTGTAGGGAGGATAGGAAATCAGCCAGGTCATCAGGGGTATGAGTTGCACCAATTGCGGCAGAAGCGGATATGAACACTGGTGTTTGTTTGTCGGGGACCTCTCAAGTAAACCCATCTTTTTCAAGTGTTTTTCACAGGTTGATGGAGGATTTTGATGGACCACCTTCTTGCAACAATGGAGTGAGGGAGGAAGGCAAGACCATGCTGGACAATATCTGTGTTGGCCACAAGGAAACCAGGGGTGAATTAGCTTTGGTGAGAACGAAAGTTAGAGAGGAGATTGCCTCAGATAGAGATAATCTGTGTGGAGGGAGGCGGGGTCTTGGCCTAGAGCCAGCCATGCCAAGTGAAGCTGGGATTCCAGGGGGATCTTATGTAAGAAACCGATATCCTATACATTTAAGCAATAGGTTTGAGGGGTTGGTTAGGGTAGGACTGAGCTATGCTCATGCTCTCTCCTAGGAGGCCATTGGGGGGGGGGTGCATGGAGGAATGCATAGAAGATATTCATACCCTCTTGTCTGGTGAAGTTGCAAGTTTGCGAATTAGTAGGGGTAATAGGAGGAGGAAGGGTAGGAATAATTACTCTTCTTTACCTCCAGCTTTGGAGACCCGATCGTCTAGAAAGGAAAAATCCAAAAATAAAGTCCTTCAAGATGTGAATATTCAGAGGTCAGAGAGATCAATGCTCGGAGCTTTTGTTATGCTCTGAGGAGGAATCGGTTGATCAGATCTTAGTGATTAATGCTTCTGAATAGGAGGCAACTAAAATTATGGGGAGACCTTTAAGAGCGTCCCTTAATGAGGAGAAATATGCCTGGGTCGAAAAGCAAGATATTATTCTTGTCAGGGGCTTCAACAGATGGGTGATTATCATTGAGGAGTACATACAGTATTGGGATCAGCTGGCCTCAGAAATTGATAATATGATGATGGTGTATCTAAGAAAAGTAACTTCTATCTCATGGAAGTTGTTTAGGGAGAAAGTGACAGGTAATATCATCTTACTTTTTAATACCCCTTGAAAACATTGAGGGTTTTGGTCCTAGGTTGGAAACATTTGGGTTCTTATGAAGTTTTCTTTTGGTTTTATATTTATGTGGCTTGAGGTGTTGTTTGGGTTCCTAGCATTACTTGGTTCTGTATCAGATGGGGTTCAGAGCATGTGGCCATCACTTCTGCAAGCCAGTTGAATGGATGATTGAGAGGGTATGTCTTATGCTATTGGTTCCATGCCCGTGTATTTAGCACAATACTTCTTGTCAACTGGTTAGTCATTGGTGATAGATTATTGACATGATGAATTTGTTGGGGTGAGACAGAGCCTGGTTTTTCTTGGGTTGTTTTTGTTTTGTTGGTTTGGTTTTAATGGCGGTTTCTCACTTTGACTTTAAAAGTGTTTCAATAATAAAAAAATTAATTTTCAGTCATAAGAGGATTAGGGTTTTCTTAGAGTCTAAAAAATCTTTACTGAATAAACTCCCTTAACATACATTTCATATGGAAAATCTTGACTAACTCAATAGGAACTAATATCCAATCTACAAAATGTCACTATATGAAAAAATTAATAAATATCCCTCTAGTCTTAGTGTATGTATTAATCTCAACCGAGTTGTAGATCCTACAAGACTGGTTAAAACTATATAGGGAGGGTGGGTTAATCACGTATGATTTATTTTTTTACCAAACTCCAAATTATCTTTCAATATTTTAAACCCATTTAATATTTTGAATATTTATTACTAGAAAAGATATAAGTAGATATGTTTTGTTCTTACAATACACAATTCCACATACAATTTAGAAAATTATTATGTAACAACCCATGTTTTTGAACCTAATGAAAATATAAAGGAATTTGAACTTTTGTCATTTACTAGATGGGATCTTTTTAAAACCGAATTTTGGAATGTAATTATGAGAGTTGGAAAACCTCAACTTATTATTTTTGAACTTGGGTGAAGGGAAGAGAGGAAACTTGGAGGTCTCATTGAGTTTCGAGAGCACTATGGGCCATAAATTCTATTTTTGGAGGGTTTTTATAGGGCACATGGTTTTTTTGAAACCATGCAACCCTCAGTAGAAAACTGTAGAACCTATATTAGAGGAAAAAAACACGCCACATGGGCTGTGCACAATTTTCTAAAACTGTGTGCCTAACTCACATAGGTAGTGCTACTTAGGTAGTTCCCTCTCACTATTCACTGCATGGTTTATGCATGTTTTGGGTAACTATACGACACAAACCATGTGGGGTGATTTCTTATGGAATGGGTGCCACATGTTTGGTTCATAGTTTAGACAAACCATGCAGCCAAAACGTGTGAACCAGGTTTTATAGGTGAAATAACTATTTTCCCTTATTGAATTATTTTTACCTCTTCCTTCTAACTCCTTTCCAGTAGTTAGGAGGAGTTTCCCCTCTTGTGGGTTTTCTTCTCCCTCAACTTAGGTTCTGCCCTATCTCCTTTATACAGTACCCAATTTGAGATCTGTCAAAGGCATTAGAATCCTTAAGTTATTCTCTTCTCAACTCTTACCTCCAGCCTAAGTTTCTTTTATGGATTCATCATGCTAATTAGGTATAAGTTTATTTTCCTTATTTTCAGGGAAAAGGTATATTTCTTATATTTATTCCAAAACAGATCGAATCAGAACTTAATATTGGATGAGTGGTGCATCCTAATCATAAGGTAGGTGGTCTTTGACTTTTTCTTGATTTTCCATCATTTTATAAATAGCATCATTGTGCTTCACGCTGACCTTTTCTGTGTATTACTTTTAAATTGGTTCCTTGATATTAAATTGATCAACAAACCATGTGTGACACCCATGGATCATTGTTATGAAAGTAGATAATTTCAATCTCGATAATGGACATCCCATGGGGTTGGTAACTTGTTTTTTCCCTTTATAATTAAATGTTTTAATTTCCCAAAACACCTTTTATGCGTTAGGCTTAAATGATAACTTGAATTTTCCCTCTTTGGTAATTTTACACATGTTAATGAAATATCCTAAGAGCTATTTCAAACCATTATTAATTATATTACTTTGATTGGTTGTTTATTTTCTGAATTTTTTAATTTATTAAATTTAATTGTGACTCTTGAATTTGATGATTGTTTATGCCAAATTAATTATTTAAAGAACAATGTTATGATTTTAAAATAAAACCCCTCATATGAGGTGTGATGTCTTATAAACTAAAAGTAGTGATTAATTATTTATATCATGTTTGGTTTATGGAATTGGTGATTACCTATACCTTTGGTGTTTTTAGATATATGGCATATCTGAGAAATGGTCTTTATTTATGTTATAAAATGGATTTCCCACCATCTATAAATGTTAAATAGGATTGATTAAACTTATAAGGGTATGAATTATCCTTACCTGTAAAGTGAATACACATATAGATAATTTACTAAATGAAAAGAGAATATTATAAGTGTCTCTTTGAGATTTGAAATTAAATTTTCATGTTTTTTGGTTAAATGACACATATTTATTTGAATATCTTGCTCATGATTTCTAGTATTACATGGATTCTTGAAATAATATTCCTTGTTTGTATGGTTTAATTTATATGAAATTGAATAAGGTGGCATGACCATTCCTCTTATTATAATTAAATAAGAATAGATTATATTGACTTGTAATAATTGTGATACCCTTGATTATATTGGGTTATTAAAATTGAAATCCTAATAGGTATTTCCTAATGGATAATATTATAATTGTGATGTCACTTTTATATGGGATTGATAAATATAAGGCATGAGAGGAATTTCCGCATGGCTATTAGTTATAAATATGATTATACATTTACATAGGTTTTGTACGATGGTAAGGGGTGTTGATCAATGAGGGAAATCACACTCCCTTACATTATGTGTTGAGCATAATGATGCACACAAATGATATAACATGAGAATTGGGATGAGGTTCCACATACCATGATTAGAGTGTTTCCATGGAGGATCACTCGCCATCCTGATTATTTCTGCATGATGTATCATACTCTATAGGGATGTAGGGAATTTACCCTATTGAATGATATTATAGGATTATTTAGACTGGTTATGGATGTCTAAGTTACACCCTGATCTAGAAAAAAACTAGTATTCTCGGTATATGTCCACCAGGAATCCCTACACACTTGGTTCATATAGGTGGATGTAATATATAACTAAACTATATATTTTTATATAAATATTATTATATATATATATAGTTATTGGCTATACATCTCATTCCAAAAGCGATCTGATGCAGGTATAACCTCTAGGTGTCCCTTAAGAACCTGGTAGGGTTATGGTTACTTATTTTTCATTGCTTATCTTTTTTCTTATACCTACACACTACTTTGCATTATATTTCAAAAACTGGATTCAGTCGTAGAATTTGGAAGTGTGAACCTATTGGAATTATTATCTCACATGCTGCTCAGACAACCATTACATCGGGGTACCCAAGTAGACCTCCTATTTGTAGGACCTTGGTTGATTGATTTACCTGTTTAGCTAGTACTAGGGAGTTAGGAGTATAAGACCAAGATGGAGCTCGGGATCATTCTGGAGACCACCCTTATGGATTTTTTCCCTTTATTTCTTATTCAGTACTATATATGATATCATGTTGTATGTATGCTGTTTTCATTATGTATCATCATCAGGACATGCATTCATCAGTTGTATATTATCATTGTCCAAATATCTTTATTTAGTGATTATTATTAATCTTCCAATCCTATGTTATTCTTTATTTACTACATACAATATTTTTCTTTTTTTATCACATGATATACTGCTATAATACTCTGATTTGAGGGTATTGTCTGACTACTGTACCATCTTTACACCCTCACTAATAATCAGTAGCCTATGGCATATGGGAAGACATGCTTGAGGCCATTTTCTTGATGTTTGTTATTACAGTTGGTTATGATTTAACCTTGAGTGATTAATGTACATTCCACTGCATATTTATTTATAAAATTTTGTAATTTTATCCTTGGTCCGATATGGAAAGGATGAAGCATGACATGTCTCATTATAGACACATAGAGATTTACATGCCACAAATATTCTATTCCATGTAGTTGCATTTGTAAAGATTATTACTGGTTTGATTTTGTACCTTGAGTGTTATTCCATGCTCTTATTGATTGGCATGTCTGTCATACGCCATGTTTGGATTTTTATAACATGCTTTGTTTGGTACATGCTTATGAAATTATTTATCATGCCTTATTATAAAACATGTTTAGATGAACATATACCATGATTCCTTCTTATTAGATTACATTTAATGTGTATTGTTCTTAAGTGCTTATTATAATGATATCTATGTTATTTCTTACGATAAAATGCCAGTTGTGTTTTTATGTAATTAGTTTAATGGGATAATGTTATTAGTTGCAATTAAATAGTAACCCGATTTCAGTTATATGGTGTAAGGGTTCCTTATAATTGGGAAAAGGTAACTCAGGTATTCCATCCATCTTTTCATATTTATACATTTTTATAAACCCTTGTTAATATTTAAAAGGATTCTAAAGTTTAAATACTAAAATGGTATTGGTTTTTATTAATGGGATCCAAATTCCAAACTCTAAAGTTTATAGATTGGTATATGGAAACCAATATGACTGAAGCATTATATATAATAATTTAAAAATTAAAAATGGGTTTGGTTTCAATTAAATGGGAGCTAGACATTGGTCTATAATTTTTATGGGTGCCTTATATATTGGGGTGGTGGAAACCCATGCAATCACACTTTTGTATGTGACCATGTTATATGATGAAATTATTCTGAATGTAAAAGTAGTTTAATTTTGATTTGTAATGAATTAGTTAAATACCTAACTTCATAACTGGGCCCAAGTAGGTTAGTTGGGGAAAGATTCTAATGAGATGACCCATTTGGGTGTTTTGAAACTTAAAGAATTAAGAAAATTCTATTGGGTTCCATTCCGATTAACCTAGGTTGGCTTAAAGGGACCCTCATATGCCACCATATCAATAAAAAAGGAGTTTATTTGACAAATTTCCTATTTTTTTATAGGATGTTAATAAATGTTTAATGTTTAAAAATGAAGTTTTATGAGACCTTCCTATTATTCCTAGTGATTTGTTTCAAATCATTTAAATGTTTAAATATTGAATGTGAATCAATGTAAAAGACTTTAAAATTGAACCTGGAGTGGTATCCAAAAGTTTAAACCCTCATGTAAGGGTAGTTTATGTTTTTCTTGAGTTTCCTTGGAATGAAATATGTGAGAATTTTATGTATGCATCTTCCTTCTTATAAATGTCTTAGATCATAGGCTCTTGAGCTAGTGACTTCTATTAGAATGACCTAGTAATAAGGTCAATGTTTTTGTTTTTTAAGGGGATATCCCATGGTAGGTATTAACCTTAGAGATTTAATTATGTTATAATCTTATGAGTTTTCCAACACTTGGTGTCATTGACCCTAGTAGGACTTTTAGCTTCTAAATGACATCACTATTTGGATGGTTTTTCATGGTGTCCTTGTCCCTTTTTACGGGTGTGATCATTGAGGAATGCTTAGTTTTAGCTAGTTAGACATGACTTGGGTATGGCTAGCCACTTCTTAGTTCACTTGAACATTTCTTTTCCTTAGTGATGAACGACTTGGTATTTCATTGTTTGAATTAATGGTCGTATGGGAAAATATAAATCTATGTAAAATACCTTGTGTGCTTCATCTGATAACCGATTGCACAGGGATGATAAACCTATGGGTAGTATCCAAGATGTCCCATTTGCTTCTAATGCTCGGGGTAGTATGTGTTCCTGAACATAGTTTCCATAAAGTTCAAAATGATTTAATGAACCTATTGAGTTTAGTGGAATCATGGAGATTTGTGTTGTTGAGTAAGTTCTTGGGTTATATCCATGGTAGAGTGACCTGTGGGTTTAATGGAATTTGTTCATCCTAATTCTCCAGATGTCTTCTTTGAGAATCAGGTTTTTTTGAAACTTTGGTTAGGTTGGTTTTGGATTTATTTTTATTCTTTAACATACATGAACATGTATTAGAGAAGTTTCACATGTGCATTTAAGGTGAATATGATATAGTGTTCTTATGACCGGCTAGTCTGTCTCTTCTTCTTATGACTAGGACACTCCTAAGGTGGAGAGCATTGAGTTAGTTTGGTTAAATGTGTCATTCCAAGTAGAAGGAGAACAACCAAATAGGACCATTTGGAAATTGTTGATCTAGCTTTAATTTCTTTGAGTCTTTCATGTTTGAATCATTTTAGTGATTACTCAGCAGCGGAAATTGTTTTGGATATCTATGTATACAACCTTTGGAAATTTCGTTGGTCTTGAATTGAATTTGGTGGTTAATCTTGAATGATTATGGATATAGCTCACTTGGTGAGATCCTGTGATCGGTTTTAGTCGGCGCATCGGTAGGTGAAGTTGAGCTTATTTCAAAGCAATTCAACATGTAGTGGTTTGACTATTCTTCTTTTGGTATTCCTAGATTCCTCTTAGTGTACTATTCTAAAAGAGATGAAAATGTCCCCTATATTGATTTCATATTTGATGAACTAAGATAGCATTGGTCTTATGCCATGCTAAAGCTTTAAAAACCATTGGGCTTGTTTGGTTGTTTTATTAGTGTTGCACGTTAGACGTGTGGTTTTCATTGTGGTGTAGTTAGTCTTGAGTGGTACCTGGATTCTTGTATAGGAATGCATTGTATAGTCCCTTTTACACTAGCCATCATTATTATGAATAAAACTCTAGGAATAAGCCACTATGGGCTCAATCATTAATCATATTTAGACATTGTGGCTTTGTGCCAATGTATATCTTATAGTTATGGAGTGTGGACAACTTAGGTTTGTTCCTTGGTCTCCAGTTCATTGAATTCTATGTTTACCTTGGACTTTTTGTCATGCTTGAATCTATTGTTTAAAAAGGATAATGATTTTAGTGGGGTGGATCTATATTAAACCCTTGTTCATGATGAGGCATGATAGTTTAAATAATCAAATGTGGATTGATCAAGGAACATCACCTAAAGTCAGGTAAAAGCTTCGGTGAACATGTTCATGCTAAACATAGGATGTCTTGGAGGAAGAAATTATAGTTCTGTGTCAAATGCATTGCACATATAAACCAGGAATCTTGAGAATAGTCGGATGAAGTGGATAAACTCATTATACCTCTTGTTAAGTGTGTCTAGTTGAATGGAACCCTTTAGAGCACGTAGCCAGGTTAAGGCGGGTGTGGTTTAAAGGGTCATCTATGTCTTTTGTGGAAAGCATACATGGACAATTCTTTTAGGTCGACCATGATTCAATAATTTGTCTTAGTGATGTCTATTGTATGAACTAAGATATAACCGAGTTCACTTAGGTAAATAAAACACGTCTAGTGAATGCTAGATTTCTTAGAGGTGTGGATTGAAAGTAAATTCCAATGATGGGAAGTGTTGTGGCTCAAAATTGGACCTTTTTAATCTTAAGGCCTATAGTGGGGAATACCTTTGTCCAGATTATTAAAGTAAGATTAAGTAATCATGTATCTATATAAATAGGCTTGGGTAAGAACCATTTAGGTGGTTCGGTTGGGAAATGAGTGTGGGATTGGGTGTTGATGGCTTAAGTATAGTATCCTTAAGAAGTGGTCTGAGGTGTGTTGGGAGTTTTTAAACACAATGCCACCATTTGAATAGGAATTCAAAATCATTGTATGTCATGTGGTTTTTAAGTTATTCTTGAAGTATTCTTAGGGATGATAAGTTATAAGTTGTGGATGTTGAAACAACCTATGTTTTTTAATTGGACGAAAATCAGAAAGAATTTGAACTTTTGGTGCTTATTGGACATGCCATTTTGAAAACCGAGTTTCAGAATGTAATTACAAGAGTTGGTAAAGTTATATGTTTTGTTTTTGGACTTGGGTGAATTCCCGAGAGTTACCTTGGAGGTCTTATCATGTTTTGGGAGCACTGAGGGATATAAATTCCATGTTTGGAGGGCCTGTACAGGGTGTATAGTTTGTCTGAAACCATGAGACACTCAAAAACAAACTTTATGGCCAATATCATGGGAGCATAAATGCCCTGAACGGGATACACATGGTTTTCCCAAACTATGTTCCTATCTCACGTGAGTAGTACCACTTAGGGAGTACCCTCTCACTATTCACCACACGGTTGGTGTGCGGTTAGGGTAACCATGTAGCATAAACCATGTGACGTGATTTATAAAGGAATGGATGTTGTACGGTTGGCACATGGTTTATCCAAACCATCCATCCAAAGCATGCGACACAATTTTTTTGAGGTGAAATGGATATTTTTCCCTTAATGAATTCTTTTTACCTCTTCTTTCTTCTCCATTATTCTCTCTAGTGACTGGATGAAGTTTCTTCTTACATGGGTTTTTTTCTCCCTCAACATAGGTTCTCTTTAATATCCTTCTTTCAGTACCCAATTTGAGATCTGTTGAAGGTGTTGGACTCATTAAGGTATGATCTTCTCATATCATACCTTCATAATACATTTCTTTCTGGACCTGTTGTTCTAATTAGGTGTAATATCATTTCTCTTATTTTTAGGGTGAAGGTCCATTTCTTAGATTTCTTCCAAAATAAATCGAATCAGACCTCAATATTGGATGAGTGATGAATCCTAAGAATAAGGTAGGTGTTATATGACTTTTTCATGAGTTTCCACAATTTAATAAATATCTCTATTTCACCACACACTAGATTTTTTGAATTCTTTGATTTTAAATGGGTTCCTTCATATTAAATTGATCAATGCACCTTGTGTTACACTTGTGGATCGTTGTTATGAAAGTATAAAATTTCAATATAAATCGAAGACACCCCATGGGCATACCAATTTTTTTCCCATTTATAATTAAGTTTTTTAAATTCATAGAATGAATTCTAAGAATTTTTCTTGGATTATAACTTGAATTTACCCTAGTTGGTAATTGTCCATGTGTTAATGGAACCTCCTAAGTGCCATGTCAAACCATTATGAATTATATAACAATAATTGGTAGTTTCTTTTCTAAATTTATTAGTTTTGTAAATTGATTTGTGACTATTGAATATGGTTCTTGATTATTAAAAATGAGTTATTTAAAGAATAAAGTAAATATTTTATAATAAAACCTCTCATATGAGGTGCACTATGTTATAAACTAAAAATTAGTGATTGGTTATTCATATCCTTCTTGGATAATTAATTTAGTGATTACATATGCCTTTTGTGCTGTTAGATATATGTAATGTTGGATTCAAGTTATTTATTGAAATTATAAAATTGATTTCCCACATTCTATAAATATTACATGGGACCAAAAAACCTTCTAAGTGTATGACTTGGTTGTAATTGTAAAGGGAATACACATGTAGGTAATTTCCTAAAATAAAAATCATCTTCTAAGTATCTCTTTGAGATTTGAAATTAAATTTTCTTGATTCTTCAATTAAATGGTACATATTTATTTGAATAGATTTATCATGATAGCTAGAGTTCCTTTAATTATTGAAATGTTATTCCTTGATTGTATTATTAATTAATATGGAATTGAATAGGGTTGTATGACGACACCTCTTACTATAATTAAATAAGCACAAATTATATAGAATTTTTAAAAAATTTATACCCTTGATTATAATGGGTTAATAAAATGAAAAGAATGAGAGGTATTTTCTCATGAATTGTATTATAAATGAGATGATGCTTTTAGATGGGCTTCATAAATATAAGGAATGATGGGTATTTCCTCATGGATTTTAATTATAAATATGATTACACCTTCACATAGGCTATTTATGATGGTAAGGGGTGTTGATCTAGGAGGGAAATCACACTCCCTTACATCATGTGTTGAGCATTATGACTCGCACCAGTGATACAATATGGGAATTGGGATGAGGCACCACATATTATGATTAGAGTGTTTCCATAGAGACTCACTTTCCATCCTGAGTGTTGTTGAATGAATTCTCTAACTCCATATGGATATAGGAAATTTAACCTATTTCATTGGCTTATAAGATCATTTAAACCGGTTATGGATGTATGAGTTATGCTTTGGTCCATCCAGCAACTAGTATTCTAGGTATATGGAAATTTGGAATTCACACACACTTAGTTCATATAGCTGGATTCAATATATAACTAAACTATATATATATATATAATTATTACTATATATACATAGTTACGGGTCAGACATCTCATTTTAGCAGTGAGACGAAGATGGTATAGCCACCTGGTATCCCTTAGGAACTTGGGTGGGTTGTGGTTATTTATTTATCAATGATTACTTATCTTTTTTCCTATACCTTCACAATGATTTTCATTAAATTTCACATGCTAGATTAATTTTTAGACTCTATGGGTGTGAAACTAATGTGATTATTATCTCACACCCTTCTCAGGATGCAATTTCATTGGGGTACCCAAGTAGACCTTTTATTTTCTAGACCTTGGTTGATTTCCTCAGGCTGTTTAGCTAGTACATAGGATTTAGGAGCATAATACTGAGCTAGATCATGAGATACTCATGGAGATCACCCTGAGGGATTCAAGTTTATTTTTTTTCTTATTCATTATTGTATCTTATATCATGTTGTATGTCTAATTTTTTCATTATTTATCATCATCAGGATATACATTTATCAGTGGTATATTGGAGTTATACATATTTCTTTATTCAGTGATTATTATTAATCTTTCATTTCGGTGTTATTATTTATTTACTACTTACACTATTTTTTATGTTGTTTATTACATGAGATACCACTGTGATACTCTGACATGGGGGTATAGTATCCCTACTGTACCATCTTCACACCCTCACTATTAGTTAGCAGCCTCTAGCATACGGGGAGGTGCCCTTGAGTACATGTGACCCACCAGTCTGGCTACCATATTAGTGGTTAGTTGGTTTGGGATGTTACATAGTAAATATAGGAACATGATATTTTTATAAGGTTTATACTTATTACGAGGGACAACATCCTTTCTATATTCAAGATCATCTAATACATATATTTTCCACTAATATCCTTTAAATAATTATAAGTGTTTTTCAAGTGATTATCCTGAAACCTAAAGTGTCATTCCCTATACTTAATAATGGGGTAAGAAACACCCTGAACCCTTGGTAAATTTTTATCCTAACCCAAATATAACATCCTACTAGATCATTATGATGCCAACTAATAATTTTTAACTCTTGCATGTTCTTCAAAACAATGGAATATACTTCCACAAGTTGAGACTCCAATTCTGTTGATGTGATGCTATTTTATTCTTTTTCTTCTACTTTCACTATTTCATGTTCCTACTTATCCCTCTTCTCTTACTTGAAAAAAATGAGAAATTAACATTTATTATTCAAAAGGATTTTATAGTTTGAAACACTAGATATCAAAGGAA
Source organism: Viscum album (assembly GCA_963277665.1). Classification (NCBI taxonomy): domain Eukaryota; kingdom Viridiplantae; phylum Streptophyta; class Magnoliopsida; order Santalales; family Viscaceae; genus Viscum; species Viscum album. Next base: position 1,246,946,548 of record OY728131.1, read on the forward strand.
ATTATATATAAACCCTTTTTTCCTCTTCCCCTTCTTCTCACTTCGAATCACTAAATCTGATCAATAGAAATAATTTTATTTCATATACAGATCTTCATATTTATTCTTCTTCTCAATCTTCTTGAATAATGGGTATTGCAGGAAAATATCACATAATATGTTTATTATTTTTATTCTTATTTAAAACACCTCGATGAATAGAATCAATCTCATAGATCTAATTGACTTCTTATTCGTATTCATCGTCGATACACTGAAGATATTTATTTCCAAGAAGTATCATTTTCTTCTTCTTATCTTTCTTAGATACAATAAAAGTATCGAGAACTTTTATTCATATTATTTTTCTGATAAAATATTTCTTTTCTTATATTTATCCATCTATATAATCAATATTTTTATGAATATTATTTTCATAAAATATTTATGGAAACATACAAAAGTTTTATCCTTCTCAGATCAGTAGTTTCAAATTATTCTACACTCTTATCAAAATATTTAATTTCAAATATTTTGATTTGAAATTCCTTCCAATATCATCCATGATATTCTCCATAAACTCTTCCATAAATCTCAATATCATCCTTTCTTAACAAAATATTATAAAAAATCATAGTAGTTAATTATTTCAATTTTTTACATGCATATATGGAAGAATACAACGTAACGTGGAACTGTTTCTTTATGGTGTGGAATTATTAAACACAATATTAAATCAAAATTATATTATTGTGATTTTAATTACATAAAGATCAAATCAATAATAATCATCTAATTTTACCTGTCTTGATTTAATCCTTTAACAAATATTTATTTTATGGAATATTATTTGTTGTATGATGTGTATTTAATTTGATATTATTTTCTTCCATACTATTTGATTTGGGTTATTATATTTTATTTTACTATTATTTGTTCAAGGACGTTATACTTAGGGTATATTCTCCCCACTAAGGGTATTGAGACCCTCCATGCTAGTTGATAGCCTCTTCTTTTGGGGAGACATGCATAAGGTCATGTGACTCTCTGACTCAGGCCTAGTGGTTTGGGTTGGAGTGTTACAAAATGGTATGAGAACACAAAATTCTTCTTTTATTTTTGAACAACCCGAGACATGGTATAAAGAAGATAGGTTATATGGTACCATAGTAGTGGAGTTACCATGTGCCTTTCCAACACATGTGTAACAGAACACCAAGCTACCATTTATAGGATTTATTTTAATGTTTTATAGGTTTTTAGGTGTGTTCATTCATCATGAGTATGATTGTAGGATCACATGCTATATATATACCTATTATGTACTATATATTAGTTCATTAATTTAATTCCTTTATTGTGTTATCTATTCAGGATAGAATTATATTATTATTATTTATATATTTTTACTGAAATTAATTAGTTTAACTTGAACATGATTTTATGTTTTGTATATATATGTGATTGTGACTAACATACATAGATGAAGGCCCTGATTAGCTCCAAGAGAGACATAGGTTAGGTTATTTATAGAATCCTAAGAGTAACTTGTGTGAAATCATAGATTGATTAGGATCTGTCCCAATGGCTTTTATATTTCTAAGTGTTTCCTTTACATTACAGAAGATGTCATATTGACGTAGTCTTACGAGACTATATGGGATGTGGTCCAAAACACTTCTGTACGGGAGGATTTTTCTACTCTACCACAGAACTTGTAGGAGAATTGTAACACAAAAATATTTCATGGAAAATTATCTTCAATAACTTATTCTGCACACAACACAGACTTGGCTTGCATAACACACAAGATTGAGTCTCTACGAAACAACACTTTAGTGTTAAAATTAATTAAATGATATATTCAAAACTTATCCATTAAATATAGTAACATAAATTGAAATAAATAATTTCTAAATGTTATTTATAATGTTTTCACATAAATAAAATATATTTATAATGAAATTTATAAGATTTGGTAGAACACTTATATGTTTAGAAATATTATTTTCTTAAAGGAACTACTTTTCAGGTCCTTTTGTGAACAATAATAAAAATAATTTTATACACTCTTAGAAATTTAATTTGGTAAAATAGACTTAATTTTTGAATTTATAATATCAAAATTATCTTAGGATTATTTTTTTCCAAAAAACATTCTATTTTTGATGAATAGTGAAAAACACTGCATTATTTTTAAAAACCAATTATTTCGTTTAAATAATTAATTTAATTTAAAATGAATTTAAATTCACAGTAGATAAATAATACATATATTAAACCAATTAATTTCATTTTAATCATTTTTATAATAGAATTAGATATAAAAATTCATTGAAATTTTTTTTACGTCTTTTTACCCGCATTCTAGCCACATTTGTGGATTAACATCAAACGTAATTTTACCAATTCTATGAATTTAATTTCGAAAAATGGACTTACATAGTTGTAATAAGTATGAAAAATGTGGTTCAATAGGATTAAAATATTTTTGGGTGAATAGTAAAATTTGAATTTTATTTACCATGGTTAAAGTTAAATAGGGTAGTTAAAGGTAAAAAAATATTATAATAATATAAAATTACCCTAAAACTTGTTCTAATTTCATTGAATAAGTTTTTTTTTACCAAAATAAATCTTACGTAAAAAATAATATCCTTTTTAGTCCACTTGTGTTAGATTAATACATTTACTATATTTTATTTAAAGAAGAGTTAAAAGTGTCATATTCAAATTTTAATAACTAAATAATTTTTAATATAGGGTTATACATATGATAAATTATATTATAAATATTAATTATAAATATAAAAAATTTATCTATATCAAGATAATTTATTTATAATTTTTATACATTAATTAATTAAATTTAATTATGACACGATGATGATGCAGTAATTGATTTATTAAAGGAAGAATCAAATAAATGATATTAATAATATTAAAATAAATATAATCAGATGTAATTAATGACATAAAATAATTTTATAGATAAATTAGACACGTTATTGAAATATTAGTTTGAAGTTATCAAGTTTTTTTTTATTTTTTAAAAATGAAAATGCTAAATAGTATTAAAATTGACATAAATGATATTTTAAAATGAAATTTTATTTATTAGATCATATAAAACTAATAAAAATATAATTTTTTCTATATATCTTGAATATTGTCAAATATTTAATAAATTATCCAATTGGGGTTCATTTGGCATTTTATAGTAAATATATTAACTGTATAGTGTACAAATATAGGAAGACATGGTAAGAGTTAAACTGTTTAACTAAGGTTTAAATCTAAAAGATTAATTTAATTTTATGAACTAAACGTGTATAAAATTAATTTTTTGAGAGTATTATGACCCTTACTCATATTATCCTTAAAATAAATCACTTTGGAGATATTTCAAACTAAAAATAAATTTATAATAAACTAACATTTTAAGATCTTCTAAAAGTGCCCATCAACTCTCTTATAAAAGGCAACTTCTACTTCTATTTAATTCACACATCCAAATATATTTTTTCTCAGAAAAACCATTATATTTACTCTTCCAACTTCTTTAAATTCATTCTAGAATCCATACTGTGGGAATAAATCCATCCTAAGCAGTCCTTTTGTGCATATCAAAAGGAGACACCTGAAAGAGAGGTAATTGTTTTATCACCTCTTTCAATGTTTTTTTCTTATACTTCATATATCAATGTTGTTTCCATAAAAAATTAATAACTCAAGTATAATCCATATACTGATATGTTATTATAATCATGGTAAAATCATATTCATTATTTTATCCATCTTAGTAATAATTATATCACCATGCGTGCGTACATACAACTTACCGTCTCCATGACGCGGTGTAATTTGTTATTCCAAAATAATTTATCCTAATTGGTATGATAATGAGTATAATTGATATAAATAATGAATATAACATGATAATTAATTTTTATAATTAATATACCACCCAATTTCATACCATTTTACCATCAAGGGAACGATACTGTCGCTCGTGTGTACGTACGGCTTACCGTCTCCACAATGCGGTGAGACTAATTCTCCACATTAACCATTCAATAATGATTATAAAAATATATATAATGAAAAATTATTAAATATATGACATAAAAATTATATTTTTATAATATATATATGTATATATTATATACTCACTTCCATTGAATACAATAAGAAAACAGAAATAACGTTCATGCCTACGTAGGGCCTGCTGTCTCTATGAACGGTGTGTTCCATTTCATTTAACTATATATCATATATATATTTATATAATGAATATATATGATATATAAATCATCTTTTATATTCATGAAGTAATTAAATTATTATCTAAGTAATAAGATCTAGAATAACAAGTCCAAACACACACGATAAACAAATCGATTATTACACGAAATATTTCTTTAACATGGAAATTATTAATAAAGGGTTAATATAAAGTCATAAATGAATCATGTATGATATCATAAATATTATTACGGTTCAATTAGAAGTTAATAATATGTTTAAAAAAAATTATACAGGAGTTTTGGACACATGTGGAGCGTATCAGACATAAGGTAAGGGAATTCCATCTCACTTTTAATTTTTGTGAGATAAAAGCCATGTTCACCACCTATTTCTTGTGTGTGGTGTATGTAATGACCCTATTATATTTAATATCATGAATAAATTTTATTAATTGTATTTAAATATTTATTTTAAGATATCAGGATCATGATTTTAATGTTTAAAGTGGTATGGGACGCTTTGAATGTTTAAGGAATTAATCCTTTATCCATATCAATATTCTTGATATTATTTTACATAACTATTTATATGGATATAAAAGGATTATAAAGGAAATTTTATATCTATTTTAAAGTTCATTAAAATGTTTTCAAAAAGAAATATTTTAAAGTTTTTATGTAAAGCTTAATTTTACTATCTCATTATTATCTGAGGTTGTTTACACGTAAGTATATACTGGGTCATCTTTTTCATCCATGTCCATATTTATTAAAATGTATTTCAAAATATTATCAAAAAATGTTTAAATTAATTTTTACCCATGTTTGATTTTTTATAAAACATTTTGAAAGGAATATTTCTATCTTTTTCCTAAATGAGGTACTTTATGATGTTTTTCGAAAAATTTAAGAAAGAATGATTTTTAGCGTATACGGTGTGAGCGGATATTTTTTGCCAATATGATGCCTTAACATTTTGAAGCTTACCTTACAAGCTTACATGATTCTTTTTAAAAGAAATGTTTTCTTTTATAATTGAACATGATTTTAAATGATTTAAAAGTAAAAATATATATTTCTTTGAAAGAGTATTAATGATTTTTTTAGATTTTTTCCATCTATGTCAACATCCTTTATTTGATTTTATGCATAATTGAGGTCGATTTATTATGATATAATATTCCATATTTTATTGAAGAGTTTATGTTATGTTTGAATATGGATGTTCTATTTTTATACCATTCATGGATTATGGTTAAATTATAAACATTTTGTTTGTCAGTTTTAATATGAATGTTTATGTTGGCTATGTTTCACCCTTTTCATATGAGGAATGCATTGAAATTAGAATGAAATGGGTTTGGGACTGGTTAATTAAAATCCTATATGTTGTGGAATGGTTAATGAAATCCCTATGGTTTGGGGAATAGTTAATGAAATCCCCTATATACATCAATAGTTCTCATGAGACAAAATAATTTGGGTTTTTACTAATGTCTTGCCTTTATGCTTTTGGAATGAGGCCTTGACGGTATGTACGAAATTATTCATTCCATCATTATGATATTAGTTATTGATATTACATATGATTATTCGACTAGAATAATATCCATATGAATATTTAAATGGAATTATTCGATTTATTATTTCCATATTTTTTTGATGATTATGTTTATAAGGATTGTGTTTTATTTTTATACCTAACTTAAAATTTTATGATTATTTAAGAAGGATTCTACTATATTGATTAACCTTACTGAGAATCTGAGATCACCCCTTTCTTATGTTTTATTTTCTTAGGATTCCAAGATGTTATTTATGATTGATATGTAGGGTTAATATAGGATAATATTGGTGTTATCAAATAATTATCCATGTTTCATTTTATTATTTTAATTTTAATGCAAAGTCCATGTAAGTAATCTATTTTTCATGACTCATAAACTGACCAGTGCTTTGTGATTTGATTCCTTAAAATCATGCCACTGTATTGAAATAATGCACTGGATCTGATCATCTGAGGTCAGGGTGTTACAATTGGTATCATAGGAAGTTTAGAAACAACCTTGAAAATTATATTTAGAAAACTTAGATTAGGGATCATGACCCTATGATAGACTTTGAGGACATGTATAGAGGAAAATCCTAAAATTTTGGTAATTCAGATATTATGTGGGTATTCTTAGAAAATACATCCCTTCCTGAATACTATAAGTGGAAGTGGTTCTAGAACATATGTAATTAGTAGTAATAACTCCGACAAGGTGTTCTAGGATTAACTAGGGGTAACTTGGTAGAAGACAATTGGTTTTACTACGCACCTAGTTTGACACTCCCAAGGGATATTCCTAGGATAGTTTACATTTTCTTTACAAACCAATATAAAGGAGTTTAATATAATATGTGAATGAATAACCTTGGAAAAACCTAAGGTGTTTTAGATTGAAAATAACGTGTCATGGTATTCTTTAAATTATTTTATGGATATTGTTACTCACACTCTTCTTTTTGGTTTTAGTCAATGACTGGATCAAAAAGAAGTCATATTAACATCAAACATGATGGACAATATAGACATGGTGGTGGAAATGAGAAACCTAATTGAATGTTGATATGAATTAAATATTTCATGTTTATGACTAATCAGTTTTCCAAAAATATGATTAAATAAATATACATTAACTAACTAAAAAACTCACCAAATAAGAGAAATGAGGAGCATGATAGGAGCTCCAGTGGTGGAGACCATGAAGAAAAGAAAGCACAATTTCTGTCGTGCAGGAAATTTAGAAGGAGACCCCTAGGAAAGTGTCTCAATAAAACAAATAAATTATTTATGTGTGGGAAATAAGGACATAAAGAAAAGGATTTTTAAGGAAAAATGAACTGTATAACGGAATAAAATGAAACCGATCTTAAGAATCCATTTACAGTCATTTTCCATGAATATAGGGGACCTAGGAATTACTCGAGTTAATGCCTTATTCTATAGGATAACCACTAGGCTAAGGAAGGACCTATAAGAAAATAAATAGATGATGAAATGTTTAAAATTGTAAATGGTATTTTGATGATTACTTTGGAAGACTTTATTTTAGTTTGTGTAACAATGATGATTATTATGTGAAAGTGTTATTTGAGGAAGAAATTATCTTTCTATATATGAAAATAATTAAAGGTATAAATAACCTTTAGGGTTTATATGATTTGGAGTTAATTACGGGATATTAAATTTTTGGATGAAAAATTAAAGGCATGAGATAAACATTGAGATTAAAATTTGTTATGTTTATTTTTTTATATTTTATCTCATTTTTGGAATGTTAGAAAAAATTATGTCGTTTTAGAAATTGGATAACCCATAAGAAGGGTGATAACCCATCACGTCTGGTGAGACTGTGGATCTTGATCCCACAACTTAAAGGAGAAAAGGTTGAGGCACCTGCCACGAGCCTACGTGAAGTATCTAGTTAGTATGACTTTTTATTTTTGGTTTAATGAGTTGATGTATTAAGAATACATTTATTTTGGGAACTTATGTTTTATCAAATAAATATTGTCAATATTGCAAAATGATCTGGGAATTAAGTGAGAAATATTATTTTGAATGATTTTCACTATTTTGGGAACTTTATATGATTAAGTTAAATATAATAATATGGGATTTTATTTCAGGAGTAATGGTTGAATTTTATTTTCGAAGAATCTATGATTTTGTTTTGGACTTGTAGTGATTTGTGTTATTTGTGGAAATGATTAACCTATCTTAGAGAATATTTAATTAGTTTAATTAATTTTTGGTATGAGAAATTAAGAGTGATTATGTTTTTTAGAGATAAATATTAAAATTTATCCTGGAAGACTTTATCGAAATCCTTCTAAATTTTTGGTTTCAATCTTAGTCTAAAATATTTTTTAGGAAGGTTAGTTATTTGATGAATGATCTATGATGAAATTTTGGGTTTTACTATAGAATTATTTTTTTTTTTTGGAACTTATCTTATATTGTACTAAAATTTTGGTTAATGACTAAATATAGTAAATATTCTATAAATTATGAGATTATATAAATGTTCTATCTAGTGCTTCGAGTGTGAAAAATCCATCTTGAACACTCATCATTTAGAGAAAAAGATGAGTCAGTGGTGAAAATTCATTAAAGAAGAAAACTATACTTGTTTAGTAAGTAAGTATGTTGCATTATGTTATTATTCTATGAAGTAAATGAATTCTTAAAATCTAGGTTAAAGACTATAAATCAAATTTTTTTCTTAGTACTTTCTTTTGCGATGAATCTAACAATCCCTCGGATCATCGTATATTTATAGCTTTTTGATTGTTAACTTTCTCCTAACAATGTTCTCTATCACTATCTATCAGAACATGATAGTTAAATTTCTGTTTCATTTCCAGGTTTTACTATATAGAACCCTAGTATGTGTTATATATAGCGACCTTTATACATTCCATTCTCTATTTTAAAATGGAGGTCTCATTAATCCTTTTCTAATGTGGGATTTCAATAAAGATATTTTGAAAAGTCTAACCCATATTTTTCAATTCCAATTTTAAATTGTGAGGATGAAATTTATTGAATAATATGTGAATGTAACACCCAAATATTTCATAGTATGTTATCTTAAATATATTGTGTTACACACAATACTTACTTGTCTTGTGTAATACGCAAGATTGAGTTCCTCTGAAACAACACTTTAGTGTTAAAATTATTTAAATGATATATTGATAACTTATCTATTAAATATACAAACATAAATAGTAATAAATAATTTTTAAAAGTTATTTATAATGTTTTTACATAAATAAAACATATTTATAATGAAATTAACAAGTTTCAGTAAAATATTTATATTTTTAAAAATACTATTTTGTTAAAAGAACTAATTTTTAGGTCCTTTTCTAAATAATAATAAAATTAATTTTAGAAAAAATTAGAAACAGAATTTGGTAAAATAGAATTAAATTTTGAATTCAGACTATCAAAATTAGCATAGGGTGAATTTTTTTTCCTGAAAACATTAAATTTTTGATGAATAGTGAAAAACACTACATTATTGTTAAAAAACCAACTTTTTCATTTAAATAATTATTTTACTTTAAATTTATTTTAAATTAACAATAGATAAATAATACATATATTAACCCAATTTAGGTCATTAAAATCATTTTTATAATATAATTAGATATAAAAATTCATTGAACTTTTTTAACCTCTTTTTACCTACCTTCTAGCCACATTTACAGATTAACATTAATCGTAATTTTACTGCTTCTATGAATTTAATTTCAAAAAATAGACAAACATGGTTGTAATATTTATGATAAATTTGGATCAATAGGATCAAAATAATTTTTTGTGAATAGCAACTTTTGAATTTTATTTACCATGGTTAAAGGTAAATAGGGTAATTAAAGGTAAAAATAATATTATAACAATATACAATTACCCTAAAACTTATCATAATTTCGTTGGATAAGTGAATTCAGACCAAAATCAATCTTAGGTAAAAAATATGATCCTTTTTAATCCACTTGTGTTAGATTAAGTCATTTATTATATTTTATTTAAAGAAGAGTGAAAAGTGTCACATTCAAATTTCAATAACTAATCATTTTTAATATAGGGTTATACATAAGAAAAATTATACATTAAATTTCAATTATAAATATATGAAATTTATCTACATCATGATAATTTATTTATAATTTTTAGACATTAAATAATTAAATTTAATTTGGACATAATGATGTTGTAATAATTGATTTATTAAAGGAAGAATAAAAAAGATGATATTAATAATACTAAAATAAATACAATTTGACTTAATTAGTGACATAGAACAATTTTATAGGGACATGAGACATGTTAGTGACATATTTTAGGTATTTTATATAAGTTATCAAGTTGGTTTGATATTTTTAAAAATAAAAATAATAAATTGTATTAAAATTGATATAAATGATATTTTATAATAAATACTATTTTATTAAATGATATAAAAGTCATACAAATATAAGGTTATTACAAATAACTTTTAAAATTTCAAATATTCCTAAATGATTTAATAGGGCTCGTTTTTTTAGTGACTATATTAACCTTATAGTGTAAAAATAGAAGGAGACACGATAAGAGTTAAACTATTTAACTAAGGGTTAAATTCAAAGGATAAGTCTAATTTTATGACCAAAACATGTATAAAATTAATTTTATGAGGTTATTTAGACCCATAAACATATTATAATATAACTAAATCACTTTTTATCTATCTGAAACTGAAAATAAAATTATAAAAAATTAATATTTTAAGATCTTCCAAAAGTGCCCCTCACCTCTCTTATAAAAGGGCACTTCTCCTTCTCTTTAATTCACACCACAAAAAACCTTATTCTGAGACAAACCCTACCCATTTTCTATTAAAACTTCCCTAAATTTATTTTAGGGGACATAATTTTGGCAAAAAGCCACCCTATGGAGTCCTTTTGTGCAAATCAAAAGAAGACACCTGAAGAGGAGGTAATTGTTTTATCACCTCTTTCAAGGTTATTTTATTCTTCTACTTGCTCTTCATATGTTTTTTACATAAAAAAGTAATAAATACTATATCATACATATACTTAGATTTTATTATAATCACTAGACCACCATATTCTTCATTTTATCTATCCTATGAGTAATAATATCACTATGCATGTGTATGTACAACTTACCGTCTCCACGCCATGGTGTCATTTGTTATTCAAAAATAATTTATTTTAATGAGTATTATGATGAGTGTAATGGATATAAATAATTAATATAACATTATAATGATTCTTTATAATTAATATACCACCTAATTCCATACCATTTCACCATTAAGGGAAAGACATCGTCGATCGTGTGTACGTACGAATTACCATCTCCACGACGCGGTGGGATTCATTCTCCACATTAACCATTCAAGAATGATATAAAAATATATATAATGAACAAGTATTAAATATATGACAAAATAATTCCAATGTTATAATATGTATATGCATATATTTTATTTATTTACTTCTATTCAATATGATAAGAAAACAAAACCACCGTTCATGCGTACATACGACCTACCGTCTCCATGATTGGTGTGTTCCATTTCATTTATCTATCTATTATATATATTTATATAATGAATATATATGATATATAAATCATGTTTTGTATTCTTTATGTAACTAAATTATGATCTATGCAATAAGATCATGAATAACAAGTCAAAACTTGTACGATAAACAAAGTGATTATTACCCAAAATGTTGCTTTAATTTGGATATTATTAATAAAATAGTAATATAAAGTCATAAATGAGTCATGTATGAAATAATAAATATTATTATGATTATTTTTTAATTTAATAATATGTTTTATAATATTATACAAAAGTATCGAACACATACAGAGAGTATCAGACCTAAGGTAAGGGAATTCCATCTCACTTTTAATTTTCATAAGATATAAGCCATGTTCACCACCTATATAATTTGAAATCATTTAAAATACTATGCAATTATAAAAGATAAAATTTATTTTAAAAATAACCTTGAAATATTTTAATGGAATCTTTAAAATGTTAAGATGTCATGACGGTGGAAATAGACTCACACGCCGTATAAGTTAAAAAACATTCTTTCCATAATTTTTCGAAAAGGTTATAAAGTACCTTGTTTCGAAAATTATAGAAAGATTATTTTAAAAAAATCTTATTTAAATTTATACATGGGTAAAAATGACTTTATACAATTTTCAATAATATTTCAAATACATTTTATGAAACATGGACATGGATGATAAAGATGTCCTAGTAGATAATTACATATAAACAATCCCGAATAATGATGAGATTGTAAAATTAACCATTACATAAAACCTTAAAAAGGTTTATTTTTGAATTTTTTTTAATGAAATTAAAAATATACATAAATGTTATTTATAATAATTTATATACATATTAATAAATATGTATGATAATATCAATAATATTGAAATGGATAAGGGATTAATTCTTTAAACATTCAAATAATCCCATACCACTTTGAGCATTTAAATCATAATCCTGATATATTCAAGTGTATCTTTAAATTCCATGAAGATAAATTTATTCATGATATGAAATTTAATAGGTTAATTAATTACGCAACAAATTAGAAATAGGTGGTTAACATGGTTTATATCTCATGAAAATTAAAAATGAGATCGAATTCCCTTACCTTATATCCGATACTCTCTATACGTTTCTGAAACTACTTTATAATGGTTTTAAACAAATTATTAACTTATAAAATAATAATAATAATATTTAAGATATCATATATGATTCATTTTTGACTTTATATTATCCATTTATTAATAATTTCCAAGTTAAAGAAACATTTCGGGTAATAATTGTTTTCATTATCACACGTGTTTTGACTTGTTATTTTTTGATTGTATTACTTAGATCATGATTTAATAAATTTCAAAATGTATAACATGATTTATATATCATATATATTCAGAATATAAATATATATGATATATAGATATATGAAATGGAATACACTATTCTTGGAGAAGGTATGTCGTACGTAAGCATGAATACTATTTTCATCTTCTTATCACATTGAATGGAAGTAAGCGAATGACATATATATACATATATATATATATATTATTATAGTAGAATTATTATATCATATATTTCATCCTTATTCATAATATATATTTTTATAATCATTATTGGATGGTGAACATGGAAGAAGAATCTCATCGCGTCGCGGAGACGGTAAGCCATACGTACGCATGAGCGACAATATCATTTCCTTAATGGTTAAATGGTATGGATTTGGATGGAATAAGAATTTTAAAGAAATAATATCATTTTATATTTATTATTTACATACTTTATATTAATCATAATTACAATATAAATAAAGTGTACATGAAAAACAGTTTACACCATGATGTGGAGACAGTAAGCCATACGTACACAGACATGGTGATATTTTTTTCGTAAGATGGGTTAAAGGAGGAATATGGTTGTACCATAATAATAAAAAAATATCAGTATATATATATATATATATTTTATTCTATATTTATTACTTTAGTATAGAAACAGAATATGAAGATAAAGTAGAAGAAGAAAAGAAATTGAATTGAATTGGTAAAACAATTACCTCTTCTTCGAGTGTCTCCTTTTGATTTTCACAAAAGGACTTCTTAGGTTATATTTCTAGAAAAATTATGGACATTAAGATGAATTTAAGGATGTTGGAAGAGTTAATGGGTAGGTTTTGGTCGATCCAAATGTATTTGGAGGTGTGAATTAAAGAAAAGGTGAAATGCCCTTTTATACGAGAGGTGAGGGTCACTTTTGAAAGATCTTAAAATATTAATTTATTATAAATTGAATTTCGGTTTCAAATAGCTCCAAGGTAATTTATTTAAAGTATAATATGAGTATGGGTTGAAATAACCTCAAAATATTAATTTTAGACATGTTTAGGTCATAAAATTAACCTTATCTTTTGGATTTAACCCTTAGTTAAATAGTTTAACTCTTACTGTGTCTTCTTTTATTTTTACACTATAGGGATAATATAGGTACTATAAAATTCCAAAAGAATACAAATTTAATAATTTATGATGTCTTTGACATTATAAAAGTTATTTGTATGAACCTTATATTTTTATGACTTCTATATCATTTAATAGAATAGTATTTATTTTGAAATATCAATTATGTCAATTTTAATAATATTCAATATTTACATTTTCAAAAATATCAAAACAACATGATAACTTCAAAAAAATACTTAAAATATGTCAATAAAATGTATATTTTTCTATAAAATTATTATATGTCATTAATTAAGTCAAATTATATTTATTTTAATTTATTAGTATATTTTATTTGATTCTTCCTTTAATAATTCAATTACAACATCATCATTGTGTCATAATTAAATTTAATTATTTAATATAAAAAAATTATAAAAAAATTATCATGATTCAAATAAATTTATTATATTTATAATTAATAATTATAGTCTAATTTATCTTATGTATAACTCTATATTAAAAATGATTTAGTTATTTGAATTTGAATTTGACACTTTTAATTGTTCTATAAATAAAATATAATAAATGTCTTCATCTCACACAAGTGGCTTAAAAAAGATCATATTTTTGATATAAGTTTGATTTTGGTCAAAACATACTTATCCAATGAAATTATGAAAAGTTTTAGGGTAATTATATGTTATTATAATATCATTTTTACCTTTAATTACCCTATTTACCTTTAACCATGGTAAATAAAAATCACAAGTCACTATTCACCAAAAATTATTTTGATCCTATTATACCACATTTTTCATATGGATTAAAACAATGTATGTCACATTTATGAAATTAAATTCACAGAAGTAGAAAAATTACATTTAATGCTAATATGCTATTGTGGATAGAAGGTGGGTAAAAAGATGTTAAAAAAGATCAATGAATTTTTATATCTAATTCTATTATAAAAATTATTCCAATGACCTAAATTGGGTTAATATATGAATTATTTATATATTGTTACTTTAAAATCAGTTTAAAGTAAAATAATTATCTAAATGAAAAAGTCAGCTTTTAACAATAATGTAGTGTTTTCCACTATTCATCAAAAATTGTAAATTTTCAGAAAAATACTAAAAATTCACCCTAAGACAATTTTGTTATTAAAAATTCAAAAATTAAATCTATTTTACCATATTAAATTTCTATGAGTGTTTAAAATTAATTTTATTATTTTTCACAAAAGAACATAAAAAGTAGTTTCATTAAGAAAATAGTATTTCTAAACATATTACTATTTTAATGAAACTTATAAATTTCGTTATAAATATGTTTTATTTATGTGAAAATTATATAAATAAAATTTTAAAATTATTTATGACTATTTATATTACTATAATTAATAGATAAGTTATAAATATAGATTTTAAATAATTCTAACACTAAAGTGTTGTTTTGTAAAAACTCAATCTTGTGTGAGACGCAGGCCAAGTAGGTGTTTCATGAAACACAAGCTATTGAAGATATCGTACTGTGAAATATTGGTGTGTTAAATTATCCCCTCCTTAAATAAACTTCATTCTCACAATTTAAACTCAGAAACAAAATCTATGGGATGAACTTTTCAAAATATCTTTATTGAAATTCAACATCAGAAAATAGATTAATGAGACCACCATTTTAAAATAAATAAAGAGAAGTACAAAGGTCACTAGAGATATAACATACTAGGGTTACATGTAGAAAAACATGGAAATGAAATAAAATTTAACCATAATGTTCTGATAGAGAGTGATAGAGAACATGATTAGGAAAAAGTGAACTACCACAAAGCTGTAAATATGTGATGATCCAAGGGACGATTTCATTCATTTCAAAATAAAGTACTAGGTATTTTTTTTGGTTTCAATATAATTTCTCTAGATTTTAAGAATTAGTTTACTTTATAGAATAAGAAAAAAAGGAAGAATACTTACTTGACAAGTAGAGTTCCATCAATTAACTAATTTCAACCACAAACACATCTTTATCTTCAAAAGATAATAAAAATCAAAAATATTATATTCATATTAATCAAATAGGGTTACAAAAATTAATTTATACTTCATCTATGAGACCACTTAAATGAAAAAGTATACATTATACAAACCAGGACATCATGTAGGCCAGTGGTAGGTGATAAAGCATTGTTGTACTTCGGTTGTTGGTTTGATTCCCACAGCCTTGTATGACGTGATGGGTTATCACCCATCCTATGGGTTGTCCTTTTATTAAAACTATATTATTATAACATTATAAAAATAATCTTAATAAATGTTTCAACCTTAATTAATACGTTTCCATGTCCAAATTAATCCATTACAACCTTTAGGCTTATCAAAAATACTTCTGTCCAAACTCACAGTCCAAAACTTTATAAGGAAGGTCACATAACATAATGAAAATATATTTTTTCATATAAAAAGCATGTTAATAAATTCATCACATATTATCTTAAAACAAGTTAATACCATGAATTACCAAAAAAATCTATTTGAATTTGTTCACGATTCCCAATTCCTTACGTAAAACATAGAATATTGGATGTACTCATTAAATCCAAAAATGTTGTAAACTACAACAATTATGGAATAAACAAACCATTAATCAGTTCCAAGGTAGTCAGTGGTATCCAATATACTTTATCCAAATCAATTATCTTTTGATTCCAAATTCATTATATCAGTATAAAAAACATATTAAGGGTTATCCTTCCCTCAACCATATATTTTCCAAAAAGATTAACTTGCAACTGTGTCACTTTACTTGGTACCATAATATCTCAAATCCATAATGAAATAGTACTACAGTATAATCCTTATTTATTTCTTTAATTCATATATCCAGTACATCATTGATACAATACTTAAGTGAAATAATCCCAACCTAAGAACATTAATCATTCATTTTCATCCATAGTAGAAGCATAATATTGATTGCGATCTATTAGCGAATTTTGGGGTATATTATTTTGATTCTTGGGAATTCTCTTGCATTGTGCCCCATATTCTTACAGTTTAAGCATTGAACATTGAAATATTCTTTTATTCCCTTTCAATCATGAGCATGGTGTCCTTTTTCACCACACTTGAAGCAAACTCTTTTCCCTCTAAAGTAGGCCCCAAGGCATTTCCTTCCACAATTATCACATGTGGGAAAATACATCTTTCCCTTATTCTTTTTGTCCAATTTTTTCACAGATATCATTTTATTCTCATTCTTCCCTATAAAGATATAATACTTAGGGTATTATTTACATGTCCAGCTATCACTTTATATTATGTCCTCATATAATGAGAATGTTTGGGAGATTATTTCCCTTCAAAATATTGGCTTTAGACCACAAAAGATATGGTCCTTATTAATCTTTGGATCACATGCATCATTCACATTCCTTCCACGGGGTTCCATTTCTAAATGACTACATATACTAGGTTAGATCATATCATAACGCATAATCCAAAAACTACTAAAATTCTTAACATAAATTTAAAATTTACACGTATCTAGTCTCATAATCCTTACAATGGTTTTTTTGGGGGCATATTCACTCATAAATCCTTAATAATAGTTTAAAAAAAATGTAAATTATCCTAAGAATATCCCCCTGAGAGTATCAAACTAGGTGCATAGTACGACCCGTTTTCGTTTACTAGTTTACCCCAAGTCATGCCCAGAACACCTTGTTGTAGTTATTACTCCTACATACATCTGTTCCAGAACCACGTCCACTTGTAGTATCTAGATAGGGATGTATTTTTTAGGAATACCCACATAATCTATACATTACCACAATTTTATTATGTTACTCTATAAAAACCCTCTAAGTCTATCTTATGGTTATGATCCCTAATCTAGGTTTTCAAAATCTAGTTTCCAAGGTTGTTTCTAAACTTATTTTGATACCAAATATAATTCCATAACCCCAAATGCATGGAGATGGTGCATTATTTTAATACATTGGCATGATTACAAAGAATCAAATCCTGAAGGACCGATCAATTTAGCAGTCTGGGAAAATATATTATATATATATAATTTACATTATAATTCAAAGAATAAAATTCAATATAGATATTTCTTTGGGAAAACTGTTATTATCCTTGGTTAACCCTGCATATCAATCAAAAAGCACTTCTTGGAATCCTAACATAATAAAACATAATAAAGGTGTGAGATCAGATGATCAGTAAGGATAAACAATATAATAGAGGCTATCATGAATAACAATTTAATTTTGAGGAAAGGTATAAGAACTTAAACATAATCTTTTTAAACAATATGTATTGCTTATTATGGCAATAATAAGTTAAATACTTCCATTTAAATATTCACATGGATATTCTACTAGTAGAATAATCACATGTAATATTAATTACTAATCTCATAATTTAATAATTCATAATGTCGGAATACCATCAAGGCCTTATTCCAAGACCATACAGGTAAGATTTTAGTCAAAAACCAAATTAGTTTATCACATGAGAACTGTAGATGCATCGAGGGGCTTTCATTAATTGGTCCCTAACCCATTGGGATTTCATTAACTGGCCCTAACCCATTTCTTTCTATGTCCAATGAATTCCTCATTTGAAAATGGTGAAACATAAATATTCATACTAAAACTATCATATAAAATGTTATTAATTTAACCATAAAGCATTAATGGTATAAAAATAGAACATCCAAATTAAAATATAACATAAAATCTTCAATAAAATATGGAGGATTGTATCATTATAAATCAACATCAATCAAGCATACAATCTAACAAAGGATGTTGACAAAAAATTAGATAATTTTACAAAATTATTAATACTCTTTGAAAGAAATATCATTTTTTAATTTGAAATCAATTAAATCCTAAAAAATTAAAAAAGAAAACATTTATTTTAAAAATAAACTTGTAATATTTAAAGGGAAACCTCAAAATTTTAAGGTGTCATGATGGTGGAAATATCTGCTCGAGCCGTATAAGTTAAAAAAACATTCTTTCCTTAATTTGTTGAAAAAGTCATACAGAAATACATTTGGAAAATGACATAAATATTCCTCTCAAAATGTTTTATAAAGATTAATACATGTACAAAAATGAATTTAAAAAATTGTGGATTATATTTTGAAATACATTTTAAGAAACATGGACATGGATGATAAAGATATCCTAGTAGATACTTACACATAAACAATCCCAAATAATGATGATATTATAAAATTAACCCTTATGTAAAATATTAAAAATATTTCCTTTTTAAAACATTTAAATGAACTAAAAAATAGAATTAATTATTTTATAATCATTTATATACATATAAATAAATATGTATGATAATATCAATAATATTGAAATAGATAAAGGATTAATTCCATAAACATATAAAGTATCCCACACCACTTTAAACATTTAAATCATAAGCCTGATATCATCAAATGAATATTTAAATAACCTGAAGAAAATTTATTCAAGATATGAAATATAATAGGGGTAGTACATACACCACACATAAGAAATAGATGGTGAACATGGATTATATCTTATGAAAATTAAAAGTGAGAAAAAATTCTCTTACCTTAGGTCTAATACTATCCATACATATCCATACCTTCTGTATAATATTTTTAAAAATATTGTTAACTTCTAATAGAACCATAATAATATGTATGATAACATACATGATTCATTTATGACTTTATATTACCTGTTTATTAATAATTTCTGAGTTATAGCAACATATCGGGTAATAATTGCTTTCTTTATCATACATGTTTTTGATTGATATTATTGATCATATTAGTTAGATCATGATTTAATTACTTAAATAATGTATAAAATAATTTATATATCATATATATACATAATATATATATATATATATATATATAATATATTGATATATGAAATGGAATATACCATTCATGGAGACGGTAAGCCATAAGTACGCATGAACATTGTGTCAATTTTCTTATCATATTAAATGAAAGTGAATGAAATATATGCATATATATATATATATATATTATTCCAGTATAATTATTATTTCATATATTTCATATTTATTAATACTATATATTTTTATAATCATTCTTGATGGGTGAATGTGGCAGATGGATCTTATCGCGTCGTGGGGACAGTAAGCCGCACGTATACACGAGCGACAATATCATTTAATTAATGGTTAAATGGTATAGAATTGGATGGAATATCAATTTTAAATAAACAATATCATGCTATGTTTATTATTTATATCCATTATATTCATCATCACACCCATTATAATAAATTAGTGTTGAATGAAAAATTAAACCACGATGTGGAGACGGTAAGTCGTACATACGCACACATGGTGATATTATTATTCATAGGATGGATAAAATGAAAAAAATAGTTTTACCATGATTTTAATAACATATTAGTATATATATGATACTATATTCATTACTTTGTAATGGAAAAAACATATAAATAGAAAGTATAAGAAGAAAAGAACTTTGAAAGAGGTGATAAAACAATTACTTCTTTTTAGGTGTCTCTTTTTGATTTGTACAGAAGGAATCCTTAGGAGGAATTTATGCTAAAATTATGACCTATAAGATGAATTTAGGGAATTTGGGAGAGGAAATGGGTAGGTTTTGGCTGTTCCATATGGATTTGGATGTGTGAATTAAAGAGAAAAAGAAGTTTCCTTTCACAAGAGAGGTGAGGGGCACTTTTAGAATATTTTAAAATATTAATTTATTATAAATTTATTTTATGTTTAAAATTATTAAAAAGTGATTATTTAAATTAGAATATTATTATGGGTTTAAATATCCTCATAAAATGAATTTAAGAAATGTTTAGGTTATAAAATTAACCTTATCTTCGGGGTTTAACCCTTAGTTAAATAGTTTAACTCTTACCACGTCTTCTTGTATTTTTACACTATAGGGTTAATAAAATTACAATAAAATAACAAAATAACCCAAATTAGATCACTTATAACATATTTGAAATTATATAATTTATTTTTTTGAACCTTATATTTCTATTAATTTTATATCATCTAATAAAATAGTATTTATTTTAAAATATCATTTATGTCAATTTTAATACTATTTAGTAATTTCATTTTTAAAAATATCAAACCAATATGATAACATAAAATAGATACATCAAATATGTCAAAAACATGTCTAAGTTATCCATAAAATTAGTTTATTTCATTAATTAAGAAACATTATATTTATTTTAATATTACTAATATCATTTAGTCGATTCTTCCTGTAGTAAAACAGCTACTGAATCATCATTTGTCACAATTAAATTTAATTATTTATAGTCTAAAAATTATAAATAAATTATAATTATGTAGATAAATTTATTAGATTTATGAGAAATATTTATAGTATAATTTATCTTATTTATAACCCTATATTAAAAATTATTTATTTATTAAAAGTTGAATATGACAATTTTTTGCCATTATGTGCACTCATTATTTTAAATATTTCTCTATAAGTTTCCATGGATATTTTCAAAGAATTTTTTTTAAAAATGTTTTATGAATTTATAATTTTTAAAAGGTTATTTTCAAAGAATGTTTATTTTCCTAAATAAATGTTTAAAATTATTTCTAAACTCTTCCTTTATTTGTTTCTAATGATATTTTCAAAGAAAAAGAATTTAAATTTTTTTAGGATATAAAATATGTTTTTTAAAGTGTAAAGGATATTTTCCTCAAGAAATATTCCAATTTATATTTAAAAATAATTTTCCATTTATGATGAAGTCCTTTGGTGTTATTTATGATTTATTGGGGATATGATTGAATGATAATATCCTTATTATGTTTCTAAATGGTTAATGTTAATGTTGATAAAATGTTTATGAAACCCATTTATTTTTTATTGGTTATAATTTGGTGAATTGGTGAAATTTTTATGAAACTTTTTGTCTTTACACATATTATGATGTGATGATATAATGAATGTGTTATGATATTGTGGAACACATAAGTATGTATTTCATTATAAGATGTGTGGGACCTATATATATCCATATAGTGCATTGGGTAAGGCTTTTTATATCATGAGATAACAACAGGAAATAAGTCTATGGGATTGATCCACTGTGGGAAATAAGCGAGTCCCAATCAACTATAGGAAACAAGTGAGTCCTGGTCGAGTAAGAGAAACCAATGAGTCTTGATCCACTATGGGAAATAGTTGCATTTTGATCCAAAATGGGAAACATGTGAAAAATACTAAACCACTATATATATGGTACTGGTAGTTAACCTTTAAATATGAAATGGTTTTCTATATTTATGATAGTTCCATGTTTTTTTTGATATGTGTTTATAGTTCATGATTGATTTATGGTGATTTATCAATCTTATGGGCCATGATTTTTGAAATGATAAATTTTTATTCCATGAATCATGTTTATGATCTATAAAAATATAGGTATGAACTTAATAAGTTATTTTCATGATCACATAATCTTATAATTATATTATTCTTCTTATATGATGATATATTGATAGCTTTTATATTCACCCTTTCTGAGCATCTGATCCCACCCTTTATTATGTTTCCTTCCCCAGGTTATGAATAATGGTTTAATAGGGTAAGACTAAGAGGAGTAATTTTTGATAAGATATTTATGTGAGATGTGTAAGATACTTCATGAAATAAGAATATTTTGTTTCTAGTATCCAAATACACTAAACTATTATAGTCCTCGGGTGTATGTTTATGAAATGTATTAAATATTCATTTAAAAAGATGTGATATTTATATATAAAAAGCTTGGTTACTTATAGTTGGTATTAGAGTAAAGGTTTATGAAATCATTAAATATTAATATTAGAAAAAACTAGTGAAAATCCAAGGGATAAGTTTAAATATATGATAACATCCTAAAGTATTGGTAAGAAAGAAATTATGTGGTTTTCTTAGAAATAAATAACTATCTAGACACAAAAAGTGTATGTAGTATTGAAACATTTATATATATGGTTAATAACTATGAAAAGGTACATCAGGCTTGACTCAAACTCTACCTAGTACACAGAAACTTTCATTATTACACACCTGGTATGACACACCGGAGGAATAAGATTTGGTTAATCCATATTTTATTTACAAACCATTATGAAGGATTTGAATATATGACGATAATTGATGGCCTAGATTAAACCTAAGGTTTCATAGATTGAAATGAAGATTTCATGATTTATATTTCCTAAAAATAATTTTTCACAATTATGTGGTTTTCAATTATGATTAGTGTTTCTCACACCATGTATTTTGGTTTCAGTCAATATATGGAACCCTTAAAGAATTGTGTTAACACTGAATACAATTTAAAATGTAATGATTTTACAGTTAGGCAACCAAATAATATGGGAACTGGAATACAAAAAATTGTTACTATACTCACATAACATTCTCAATCCATGAACCATACTGAGCTTCCAAAAATCAGAGGGAACAATGTTCTGTTAAATCCTTCAAGAGAAAAAATACACCTTCTTTTAGTGGGTGTTTTTATCCACTAGTAGTTGAGTGATGGATTAGCACCATTGAAAATATATTTTCTATTCTCTAGTGCTTGGAAAATGAAAATGTTTTCTTATATATTTATCATATAGATGGTGAATCAGATCAATAGTGGAACCTTATTAAGAATACGAGTCAAGAGGAATAATTTGATTCCATGGAAAGGGATGAGTTTAGGAAGAAATTTTTATTTAGTACATCCATCCCATTCTACATACAAGGATGGAGAAGGTATTTCTTGAGCTTAATCATAAGGATGATGAATCTATTGTTACCTATGAATATAATTTTACAATACTTTCAAGGTATTATTATGTTTTAATCATCAGTCTAGAAAGTAAAATTGATCAATTATTTAGTGGATTAAAACCAATTATCTGAAAGGAATTGGATATGAGAGACTTTAGTAGATAAAAATAAATCATTAATTTTGAACACATGGTAGACATGTAAATTTGATATTCCCACCATCAACATAGATATGATAATAAAAAAATATGGGGTCTCATGAAATCTAGAATAAATCACATGGTGGAAAGAAATTCCAGCCATTTACATGCTTTAAATGTGGGAAGAAGCATCTAGGGAATTGCTTGAATGGAAGTAATAGGTGCTTTAAATATGGAAAGGTGGGTCATAAAAACCGTTAATATAAAAATGTGATTAATGGGATGTATAATGAAATGTATAAGAAGAGGATGCCAACTAATTCACCACACACACTCTAATTCTTAAAAGGAAATGAGTATGAGAATTATTCCAACCAGTTCCTGAATTTGAAGGTATATTAGGATCAATGTAAATAGAATCAGAATCCAAAATTCACAGAGAAATATCATGTGATGATAACTACCGAAGTGGTTTATGATAATGACATAGTAAAAGGAACACTTATCATCTACTCTAGAAATGATTTTGTCTAATTTGATTCTAGATCCACCCACTCTTTCATATCTAAGAAACTTAAAAATGGTATTGGATTTCAATATCAATAATTAGATATTGAGATAGCTTTGAAAACTATTAATGGTAAGATGGTCACATCATAATTATATAGTTTCTATCTGATTTATGATTGTGGGAAATCACTTCCTAAAAATATTATGATTCTACCTTTGATTTAATTTTATGTGATTATAGAAATTGATTTGATTTCTTTATATGTATACCATATTAATTGATAAGGAAGGGAAGTCATATTTCATATTCTAAATGAAACCATTCTCATTTATCATTGTGAGGATGATTAAAATCATCCAATGAAAATTACTTCAACCTTGTGGGTTTTAATTCCTATCTATGAAAGCTATTTGTCTCAAATGGTTGGACACAAAATCAACATTGAAGACCTGCTAATTTTTTAGATGTTTGTTGATGTATTTATATGAAGTTGATTTAATAATAGAACTTATACCTGGTTTTTTACCCATTTCAAAGAATCCATATAGAATAGTCCCAATTGAGTTACTATAATTAAAGAAAAAACTCCCAGATAATATTGATAAGGGATTTGTATTCCCTTGTGCATCACTATGGGGTTCAACTGTTCTCTTTATTAAAAATAAATATCATTCAATTCATATTTTCATTTATTATAAAGAACTTAAAAATATTACTATCAAAAAAAAGTATTTTCTACCCCGTATCGATGATTTATTTGATCAATTACAAGGAGCTCAATACTTTTACAAGGTTGATCTTTGATATTGGTACTATCAGTTGAATATTAAAAGTAAATACATACCAAAGACAACCTTACATATGAAGTATAGATACTATTAATTTATAATTATTTAATTTTGTGTAACATATTCACCTGATATCTTTATGGATTTAATGAATAATGTCTTTAGATATTACCTTGATCATTTTTTTATTATATTTATGGATGATATTATTTTATAATAAAAGATAACATAAGAGCATGAAGATCATTTAAGGATCATTTTGAGTACCCTAAGGAAGGTAAATATGAATTAAACATTTACCAAGTGTGTTTTTTTTTCTTCAAGAAGTTATATTCTTGAGACATATAATCTCATGTGAAGGTATTTTAGTGGATCCTTCAAAGACAAATGTTATTAAATGTTAGACCAAACCAACCATAATGACTGATATTAGTTTTTTATTATTTTTTTAGTGTGATATTATTGATTATTTGTGGATAATTTTTCATGATTTTATAATCCAATCACCAAGTTAACTCATAAAGAGTCAAGTTCCACTAGACAGATGAATGTAAGGACAATTTCAAGGAGATGAAGAGAAGGTTGGTTAGTGCACCTATACTCACACTACCTTATAGTGGAGAAGGGGTTGTAATCTACTACGATGCATCCAAAAAAGGATTAGTGTGTATTATCATGAAGAAAGATATGGTGATATCTTATACCTCATGTTAATTGAAGGTTCTTGAGAAAAATTACCCAAATCATTATTTGGATTTAACTGAGGTATTTTTTCATTAAATATTTGGAGGTATTATCTTTATGGATAAAGGCTTGAGATATATACTAATCAAAAAAATTTAAATTATATATTCAAAATGAAGGATTTGAATATAAACTAGATAATATTTTTGTATTTTATCAAATATTATGACTTCTTAATACATTACTACCCTAGGAAGGCGAACAAG
Organism: Viscum album; assembly: GCA_963277665.1. NCBI lineage: Eukaryota > Viridiplantae > Streptophyta > Magnoliopsida > Santalales > Viscaceae > Viscum > Viscum album. Next base: position 1,246,972,580 of record OY728131.1, read on the forward strand.
GTGGTTGATGTTTTGAGTTGAAAGGATCTTGCTATTTTATCTATGATGAGGATCACCTAAGATCTAATATTTCTAGATTTAAAAAGAATTGATATAGTGGACTTAAAGGGATTATAATGATCTTATCTTTCTCAAATGAGTGTTCAACCATCTATCTATACAAGGATTAAATAAGAACATAAGGGAGATGTAGAGTTATAGAAGAAGATGAGAAATATTCCTAAGTTTAACCTTGATTTTGATGGAATGATAATATTTAGGAACCATGTATGTGTTCCATCCATATCTAATATGAACAAGGATCTATCAAAGTAAGCTCATAGTTTTTAATTCTCTATTAATCCTAGAACTATAAATATCTATAGATATTTTAAAGAGTATTTCTAATGGGATATCATGAAGAGTTATATTGCAGAGTTTGTATCTTGGTATTTGTTAAATCATAAAATTAAGGATGGAATAAAAAATTATAAGGGGATATTAAAACCATTACCCATACCAAAATTTAAATAGAAAAACATCACCATGGATTTTGTTTCTGTACACCCCAATACATATAAAGGGTATAATGATATTTTGGTTGTATTTTATCACCTTAAAAAGTCATCACACTTTATTAACATTAGATAAGACTTCTCTCTTGACAATATTTTGAGAATATACATTATAAACATGGTAATATTACATGGAGTACCACATTATATTGTATCTAATTAGGATCTGTGGTTTACCTAAATGTTCTATCAAAGTATTCAACATGATCTACATATGAAGTTAAGATTCAAAAATGCATATCATCCTCAGAGAGATTCTTAGTCTATGATAAAAATTCAAACCCTAGATGATATGTTGAGATCTTGTTATAAAAATAGCTTTCAATAGATTTAAATCAAGAATTCATATGACTTTTTTCTGAACCCCTATATGGAAGGAAGTGTAGAAATCCAATGTGATGGAATGAAGTTTGAGAAAAAAAGTTATTAGGACCTGATCAAGTTGAATAAATGGTAGAGAAGGTTATATCCATTCATAAACACATTAAGTCTACTTAGAGTCAGTAGAAAAGTTATGATAATAATTAGTGGCATGATCTATAATTTGAATTTAGTGGTAAGGTATTCCTATAAACATCTACATGGAATAATATTACGAGGTTTGGAAATAAGGGAAAGTTAATCCCTAGATATGTTCTTACTTTTGAGATTCTTGATCATATTTGTAAAATAGATTATCATTTGGTGCTTCCACCAAATATCTCTCAAGTTCATGATGTAAACTATGTATCTTTTCTGAGGAATTACACACCCAATCCCTCACATGTACTGAACTTAGAGGACCTACCATTAGAGTATGATATTTATTATGAGGAAAAATTAGTAGAGATTCTAAATCATTGAGATATATTTATACAAAACAAGACAACTCCCTTATTTAAAGTTCTATATCAAAACTGCCAGTTTGAATAATCTGTGTGGAAACCTAGGTAAATGATGAGGCATATGTATCCTAATTTGTCTGTATTAGAGTAATGAATTTTGAGAGAAAAATTAATTTTAAGGGGGTATAATGTAACACCTTGAGTTTTTATGATTTGTTTCAAATAAATTATATTTATTCAATTGATTTTATTATACATGACATCGGGTTTAGCTTGTGTTACACGTGACACCGAGTTTTAAAAAACCATAATATATTATTGTTGTTTAACATGAACATTATAACCTAGTTGTTAAAATTATTGGTGTGAATAAAAATAAAAATTTTTGAAATATCAATTATAATGGTTTTATATAAAGAAATAATATTGATAAAAAGTACATAATGCTTAAATGGTCTTTATATGTTTGAAAAATACCATTTTCTCAAAAATGTTTTATTGAATTTGGTGATAAAATAATAAAATTAATTTTTACCCATTTTATAAAAATTATTTGAAAAAATTAAATTCATTTTTTAAATCCATATGTAAAAATTATATTTGATTTATTTTTTGTGGATTTTTTGAAAATATAAACATTTTAGTGAATAGTGAAAAATACTGGTTTTTATTTAGAATAATATTTTAATTTACAGTATATAAAAACAGCCAAATTATTTTAATATTATTTTAAAATAAAATTAGTTAAACAAATATCTATTAATCCAATTTAGTTCATTTTAACCAATTATATATTGAATTGAGATATTAAACATTCTATACCCATGAGAATTTTCTCTTTGGAAAACCATTTTCTCATCATGTACGTGGGTTTAATTTAAACTTAAATTATACATACTATGTGAATTTAATTTGTAAAAATTTATGCAAAATTTTATTCATTATAATTCATATTTTAAAATATTATAAACATAATTTTTTACCATTATGAATAGTAAAATAAGAAAAATTAATTACCACGGTTAAGGTGAAAATGGATTAATTTGGGGTTAATCAAAAAATATAAGGGGTAAAATTATCTAGAAACTTCTCCAAAACCCATTGGATGGATATATTTTAAAATTATATCTTATAGAATCAATAATGTGCTATTTTGGTTCCTTTTGGTTTGAGAAAAACATGGGTAAAACTTTTTTTTTTCAAAAATTCCAATTATGTCCTCTCCTCCACATATAATTGGCCACCCCATCTCCTCTCATCTTTACACTTCCAAAACCATTTTTTTAGGAAATAATTAAAAAAATATTCCTTAATTCTCTAATTACATCTTATAATCCTTACTTTGATCAGAAATCCAACCTAGGAAGGCTTTTGGTGCAAACCTAAGGAGGTTACCCGATGAAGAGGTAACATTTTTCAATGAGTGTTTTTATTTTATTTCTTTGTCCACATCATTAAAATATTATTATACCATGATAACATAATAACATAAATATCTTCAATATAATAAGTTTTTATTATGCTATGGGTGTCACGATTAGACCCAACAAGGCTCAATCCGCAACTACTCTAAGCCCTCCTCTATAGGCTAGGGGATAGCTAAAAGCACTGAAAGAAATATCTAACATGTGAGGCCTTTTTATATTGTACCTATTAAAACACAACCAACTATATAGATGAAAAATTATAGAGGAATAATAATAAAAATATTAAATATCAAGATAATATCCATGCATGTAAAAACCACTAGGGTGTATAAGAGTATGACAATATAAACTAAAAAGTAATGGGAAAAATACACACCCAACTAGAAAGATTTCCAAACCTGAAAAAACTAGATAATTAAAATATTCAGAGAGAAAAACTCTTGACCTCTAAGATCCAACCACCATATGTGGTCAAATACACCAAGTATCCCTATTCTACTCTATAGTCACCGCCGAACTATCGATCATTTGTATAAGACACAATATATATGGGAAAATCCCATATCAGGGTGAGTATATACATACCCTGTAGGATTGCACAAAATATGAAGGTGGGTAAGTAAGAGACATGATAGGAATAGACAAATATATAAACCCAAAGTAATAGAGTATAAAATCAAAATACATGGATACAAATATATATATTCTCAAACCAACGAATCCCAAACAAGAGGGAAATGGGATCTCCATCTCATTCCCTAGTCTGTGAAAAGAATTCCATCAGTTCTAAGTGGGTCATAATTGATTCCTAGCATCCTTCATGACTATTTGAAGGGAAATATAAGTCAAGCCACACCTCATGTAAGAACCTAGATCTTCTTTTCAGGTATGTTTTTCCTTTTCTAGTCGTTTTTGATAAAAATAGGAAAATATAGAAATTTTCGAATTAGATGCCGTGTATTTTATGAGTACACACAATGTACTTTGATTCCATTGGAGGCCATGTCATGTACACACACAAGGCCATATAGAGATGACATGGAGGCCGCCTAAAGCAGAGTACGAAAAAGGTGAGTACACGCAGTGTACTCCAAAAGTACACACCATGTACTTTTTTTTTCATTAAATGCACAGGGGTCACGTCTGACGGACAAAACGCACTTCTTTTAAGTTTCGTTCATCCAAGAGTGTCGAGTAGCTATGGATCTTCGACGAGCCACCGAGCCTCTGTCCGTCCTCTGATTCGAACACTAGTGAGTGATTTGGAATCATAGTGGTGAGTTCTCTCTTCTCTTAGAGCATCTTTTCCCAATTTCTTCACTTTTCCAAGTTATCATGGGTTTAAAATTTTAGATGTTATTTAAGATATTCAATGTTCAAAGGTGATTCAAGCCTCGTGGTTCATGTATATAGATCTCCTAACATCAATGTAGGTGGTTTGTGCCTTTTCATTGAAAGTCATTGAATATTTTGTGAAAATTCCACCAATACCCTTGAACGGGGTATTGCGTGTTTACTATTTTAGCCCTATTTTTTTCCTGCTATGATTTATTGATTGATTAGTGGTTAATTTGATTGTGAATAGGGTGAATTTCTTGTTTTGAGGTATTACCCATGCTTGTTTTTCCTGTTTTGACCATTGTCTCTAGTTTTCTTGTTAGGCTGCTGTTTAATTTTACATGGCTAGTATTATATGAAAGAGTGACTTTTGTTTTGATATGTTGATATGCAATAGAATTCTTTCCAAGTATTTCTTGAGGTTTACTTTACCCGTTATGCGTGCTATACTTTTTTGACTTACACAAGGCCGTGAGAACCTAGTGTATTAGACTACAAGAATAATGGACGTAAGGGATTCTCCAGAGTGTCTTTATAATACGATGCAAGATCACATGGGGAATTGATGTTGAGTGCTTCCTCATAGTGTCTGTAGTTCCTCGACATGGGCCACAGGCGGAATGACACATTGAGTGATTCCCCAGAGCGCCTTTAGTATGATACGAGACTATAGGGGGAATTAACAGTGAGTGCTTCCCCAGAGAGTCTATTCATTAGCTGAACCAGAGGGGTGAGACTGTGTGTGACTTCCAGAGGGTTGCTAGTACTTGTTTGTTGAACCATAGGGGTTAGGCTGGGATAACTACCCAAAGGGTTACCTGTTTGTTCTACTTTCTTGAGTATCTTCTTACTTGTTTTTAAAGTAAATGCTAGAAATTGTGGATTTTTTACTGTTGAGTACTTTCCTATTTACTACTTTCCATACTATTACTTTCCATATATTCCCTAACTGATAGGCACCGATCTCGTGGTGGTTGCCTACTAGGATTTAGTCTCACACCCTGTTTGGGTCATGTTTTTGGGCCCAAAAAGATTATATTTCCATAGGTATAGACTAGGGAACGTGCACTTCTACTTCAGTACTTGACATGGTAGGGAGCTGGAGAGAAATGGACCAATATTAGGCTTGCGATGCTGAGGATCTAGCTTCTATTTTACTTTTTTTACTTGGTTTAGTACTGTATTTCAACATTGTGATTTGTTTGGCTACTTTCTTAGACATACATGTATCATGCATCATTATATATATATATATATATGCTCTTGTTGTTTCTTTACCATTCTTCCACTGTTACTGTTGTTTGGTCTTATTACTGCTTCTGCTATTATATATCTATTTATTTCCAATATTTACTCTTTCAAGGAGGGAATAGTTTCCCCACCATCACACCCAAGGCCATCGTTTCTAGTTGGCAGCCTCTGACATTTGGGGAAATGCGCTTGAGGCTATGTGACCAATCGGGTACGAGGCGCCTTTGGGTGGATTTCAGAATCGGGATATTACAAAGTGGTATCAAAGGGTTTCTTTTCTCTTGAATTACTTTTTGGAGCCTTTAGATAGGGATATGAAGAAATAGGTACTTGGTAATAAGCTGTGCCTGGGAGTAGCTAACCCGTGTATAGGGAAAAGCCAACCTACCTCGTTTATTTCAATTTTCTGGTTTTGCAAGATTACAGTTGATTTGATTTTACCTTGGGTGATTCACATGATTTGTTCTGTTATTGTGGATGTTATTGAGGCTCTATTTATGTCACAACCCGACGAGATGAGGGTATTCCATCTCATGCATTATATAGGCACTTGTTAGAAATCACATGTCAAGTATTCTTTCCATGCCATTTAGGATTCATTAGTGATTGCATGTTGTTGTGATAGATGTTGTGTAGAATATGAATGATGTTGTGATAAATGCCTTGAAAAAATACCTACTGTTTGATAGGGTATTGTTGCGTATGGTTTTTTTTGAATGAATGCCAAAATTTGGTTCTTGAGGTGTTATAGGCCCTCATGGACCGGAATTTGGTGGATCATTATCTTTTTTGTCTTGTTATAACATGCAAGAGAAACCAAACTTTGATTCACGGGGAGTATGGGCCGTCATGGATTGAAATTTGGCACCTTCTTTGCTTCTTTCAGTGTTTTCTGGGCTCCAGAGTAGTTTCTAAGGCTTACTGTCCAGAAAAACTCAGAATGCATGTCGTGTAGTCTTGACTACATGCCATGTGTTCATCTGTTCTTGAAGAAACAATTTATCAAAAGTTTATGTCGTGTACTTAAGTACACACCGTGTAGCCTCTAACTATTCCATAGCCTATGTGGGAAGAGGCAAGGAATGGGGATTTCTTTATGGAAACACGCTGTGCACCATATCAAAATTCCGTGTAGTCTGACCTAGGTACCCGACCGTGTCACTAACAACACGGGTCAATGTTTCTTTTCACGAACATACTGTGTTTTTTTGGAACACATCGTGTAGATTCATCCATGTAGCCGGCCCTGTATGTAACAAACACGGGTCGGTTGGGACTTCTCATTACACGCCGTGTCCATATGGCAGACGCTGTGTAGTGTAACCTAGGCACATAGGCCGTGTCACTAACAACACGGGCCGATGAAGATTGTTGAAGTACACGTCGTTTCTATCTTGAACACGCCATGTAGTATTTCCTTAGGATAGCTATGTGGCTTGACCATGTATAAGGACTCCGTTAGGGGAAGAGGACTAAAGTACACACCATGTGTTAGGAGAACATGCCACATGTTTGGGGTGTTACATGACTAGTTTAGGCAGGAGTACACTCCCATGTAAATGACTTAATGGAATACGTCGTGTAGTCATGCTTTGTGAAACTTGAATTCTTTCTTTCTCCTGTTCCATTCTAACGCTCCTTGTTTTTAGTACTTGATGACCTTTATCTAAGGTATGCGTTTGACCTTGTAGAGTCATGCCACCGAGACGTCCTCATGTTGGCCGCCAGTTGAAGGGGAGTGATCAGATGCCAAATATGGCTGATCGAGGGACTTCCTGTAGATCCTCTTGTTGTGCCAGCTTTGGCACCAGTAGTGACACCCGTTATAGTATCCGATGTGCAGTTTAGGGAAGGATTTATTAGGATGATGCAGACCTTCCAGGGAGCTCTGCCTCCTACCTCGACTATGGCAGACTTGACGCAGGTTTTTTAGTAGCATCATCCTCCCACCTTCTCGGGGGAAGGAGGACCTCTGGCTGCAGAGTCATGGCTAGAATCCATGCTGATGATCTTTGAGTTTCTAGAGATTCCTACAGAAAGGCGATTCAATCTATAAGGACCAACGTTAAACATTACTTAACATTGAATTAAACGAATAATTCCTATTAAGGATCTTTTCAGGTTTAGAGTTTTAGAGAATTAGATCTTAACTATTACATCTCAAAATAATACAAAGTAGACACTTCTACTAAGTTTCCATAAAATAAAAACTCTTAAGAAAGAAACATGTCTAGTTCCATGTTTTATATAGCATGACTTTCCCTTGATCCCATCCTTGACACTATTCCACATTAAGTCCTGTGAAAAACATTTCAAAAAAACTTGGGGTGAGCATAAAAAGCTCAGTAAGGGAAACACAAATAATGAAAACTATTAGTTTTTAAAAACAACAAGTAAACCATGTATACTTTATCAAAGTAACACTTTTCACCTTTATGAAGTAGTAAAAACTCTTCACCGAATTAAAGATCAATACTTACCCTTTTGTAACCAAAATATTACCATAAAACCCATATAAAGAACACATAACATATAAAGGTAACTTGGGACATAAACATACTTAAATGGAATAAACATACGGTCGACTTCCATACATATCACTTAATGGAATAACCATACGGACGACTTCCATACCCAATGCATTGGAGGTTATAATGTAACAACCCTCCTTGGTATTCACGGCACCACCCGCCATATGGTTTATCAAGTAACCACCCGTCAAATGTCCAAGTACCATTATAAAATCATAAGACATAAAACAAATATAATGGAAAGAAAAAATTTCCACACTTTGATCACAATATAACACTTAAATATATTGACATAGCAAATCCATTATAAAAAACCCTTTTCAATACCAAAATACATAAAACAGTATATGGTATTTATTTCAAAAAAAAACATTACGACTTGTTGAGGAAGCCAAAGACCAAATAATACTCGCTGCAGCGGAAAAGGTCATTGTCACCGCGTACATTAAAAGAAACATTCCTTTTTTTTGTTTTGTAAAATGATTCATAGAAAAATATTTCTTTTGTATAAAAGTAAAAGTCAAATGGGTTTATACACCGTATCAAAGAAATTTGTGTATAAAACGAAATATGCCTCAATGAAAGGAGATTGAGACGAAGTCCCTTACCTCGTGTCTGACATGACCCGTTCCTTATTTAATCTCTTGAATAATAAACTAAAGTTAATTTATACTTGATTAAGAACCTTTTTTAAGTTTATTATTCCTTTTATATCACTTATTACCATGTTATAATCATTATGTAATCATTTAACTTAATAACGTTCATTTTGTCGATATTTGGTACTTGAGTCAAAAATGGACTTCCTATAATTACATGTTGTTCACGTGGTAAAAGGTTTGTTATATCCATAATGTTATTCATGATTTGGGTATCATATATATCATATATATCCATCATGTACATGTATTTATAATAGTACATAACATTTAGAGGTACGAAATGAAATGCACCGTTCATGGAGACGGTAAGTCGTACGTACGCATGAACGCTACTTTCATTTCTATTTCTTATTTTAATGGAATTAAAACATAATGATAAATAGGTATATTATAATTCCATTATAATATCATATATAATATCATTAACTCTATCCTTTATTCATACCACATAGGGCATTAACGAGTCACATCACTTTGAGGGGGCGGTAGTCCGCACTTCCTCAAATGAGATTATCGTATTTACCCACCATGTAAAACATAAAGGTTTGATATAATTGGGAATTATAGAAGAATAAAGAAATAATAAACATAATATATATCATATATAAATACATTTCCATCATAATGGCCACCATTAGAGGCGGTAATATGTAATTGAACAATCATCGTTTCGTGAGGCGTTAGTTTTCCATCCACAGAAACATTATGTTCTTCATCCATTAGATGGAGGTGTGTGTAAGTGTAGTTCGAATCATTATAATAAAAACATCCTAGTATATTGAGGATATTGGTGTTGTTACAAAAGAAAATAAATAAAAAGAGTTTAGGGGTTGGAGAATCAAAATAAACGAAAATAATTTAAGAGAAATTGTTACCTTTAATTTAGGAAACTTATTTGGTTTAAACCAAAAAGACTTCTTAAGTGCCTTATGCCTAAGGTAAGGATTCTAGAAGGAGGATAGGGATGTAGGGAGATTAATTCATCATAGTTTGGATGAGCCAGATGGCTTGAGAGGTGTGAGGAATTGCATAGAAGTAGTCTCTTTTTATAAGGGAGAGGAGGGGCTCTTTAGGAAAGAGTGAAAATATTATTTTATAATATAATGATATTCGGTACTTAATGGTCCAAAAATACTTATGGTCGAAGATAAGATGACTAATAACCGAAATAAAATCATCCAATCAGAATTGGACATGTTTTGGATAATATTTTAATCATTATAATCTTATTTATTTTAATCATTTATTAATGAGGTAAATACTGCATCATTATTGTGTCATAAATAATTTAATTTAATTTATATCTAAAAATTATTAAAAAAATACCATGATGTAGGAAATATTTTTATCTTTCCAATGAATATTTATAGTCGAACAGATAATTTATATAACCCCTTCTAAAAATTAATTTACTAAAAGATATTTGCTTTTTTCATTTTTGTCTTTTCTTTAAGTTAATTATTCTAAATTGTCATTATCACACCCAAGTGGCTTAAAGGGGTCCCAAAATCGACCCAAAGATTCTAATGGTTGTAAATGACTCAATAAATAATATTTGGACATGTGTTAAGGTAATTTTGAATGATTATAATATTCTTTTAATCTTGAATTACCCTATTTACCTTTAACCGCGGTAAATAAAAGTCAAAAGTTACTATTCACCAAAAATTATTTTCATCTTATTGAACAAAATTTTACTTCTTGATAACAAGCATGTATGTAGGATTTTTGAAATTCAATTCACAGAAGTGGTAAAATTCTATTTAAATGAAAAAGTCAGTTTTTTAACTACCACTAAGTGGTGTCACTATTCATCAAAAATTGAAGTTTTTCAGAAAAATACCAAAAATTCAGCCTAGGATATATTTGATATTATGAATTCAGAAATGATGCTTATTTTTCCAAATTCAAAAAATAGAAGTGACATTAATTAATTTAAAAATTAATTCCCGCTGTTAAAACAAATAGCGTGTTTTTAAGAAACAATAACTATCAAAAGATTGATACTTGTTTATGTCTAATTTCAAAGTGAAATTAAATCCAATGACCAACATTGGATTAAATAGTAAAAATATATTTTAATTCCACTTTAAAACCAATTAAAAAGATAATCTAACCATATAATTAAATTAGATTAAAAAGCACTTTTGAATTAAAATACAATATTTTTCACTATTCATTAAAAAATGAACTTTATCAGAAAAATACCAAAAATTTACCCAATGTAAAATTTGATGTCCCAATTCTAAAGAAGTATTTTATTTGGTCAATTAGAATGTATTAAAGTAACCATAACTATATTTAAAGAGGGTTCGCCATTAAAAGGCGATAAATCAGCCCTTTTTTGTAAATTATGCTTAAAATTAGATTCATTCACTTTTTATGACTCTAACTTTTATTGGATAAATATAAATACAAGTATAATCATATTATAGTTAGTTTTGTTCATTCCCACCAATACAATGACTAGGAGTTAACTACCATTTAAAATAATAATATTATATTATTAGTGTGCAACGTAAGATTCCAAAGAAACTCGTTGTTGCGTATCGGGTACACTATCGAACATAGAAACCCCTTTAAGCTAAAATTAATATTTAATTCACAAATATTCATAAAAAAGAAAATTTATTATTCTTTATTTACCTGTGATGTTGCATCCCTCCCCCCTTCTGGGAATTATGACTTCGCAATTTTATTCACTTATCAAAATAAGTGGGGGTATTTATCCCTCGTAGCATTTTCAGATTCCCACGTTGCCTCTTAAACCATATGGTTTTTCCACAAAACATGAGATGGATCTGGCATATACTTTCTCAACATCGAAACATGAAAAACATTGTGTACCTGGGATAAACTTAGAGGTAAAGCTACTCTATACGCAACTGATCCAACTTTCCCTAGAATTTCATAAGGTCCAATGAACCTCGGACTCAACTTTATCTTCCTACCAAAACACATCACACTTTTCCAAGGAGAAACTTTGAGAAAGACATGGTCACCTACCTCAAAAGAAAGATCCTTCCTCCGGTTATCCACATAACTTTTCTGTCTGCTCTGAGCTGTTCTCATGTGCTTCTAAATCAACTGAACTTTCTCTGCCATCTCTTCTACCAATTCTGGTCCCATCAGCTTTCTTTCACCTACTTCATCCCAAAAAGCTGGAGTTCGACAACGCTTTCCATACAATGCCTCAAATGGAGCCATCTGTATACCGGAATGAAAATTGTTATTATAAGAAAATTCAACCAAAGAAAGATGTTGGTCCCAACTTCCCTGGTAATCCATCGAACAAGCATGTAGCATATCCTCCAAAGTCTGAATTGTTCGTTCTAACTGCCCATCTGACTGAAGATGAAAAGCTGTACTAAAGTTTAATTCAGTACCCAATGGCTTCTGAAGGCTTTTCCAAAAGTTAGAAGTAAATCTGGGATCACGATCAGATACAATAGATAGGGGGACTCCATGCAACCTAACTATCTCTTTAACATAAAACCGAGCAAGTTGATCTAGAGGCAAAGTGTCTCTAATAAGAAGTAAATGAGAAGATTTAGTCAATTGGTCAACTATAACCCATATTGCATTATTACCTCGAGATGTATTTGGTAATCCCACAACAAAGTCCATGGATATATTTTCCCATTTCCACTATGGCACCGATAAAGGCTGAATCATTCTTTTCGGTAACTTTCACTCTGCTTTAACCTACTAACAAGTCAAACACTTCACAGTAAAATCAGCAATATCTCTTTTCATTCCATCCCACCAGAAATATTCCCGAAGATCTCTGTACATCTTAGTACTACCAGGATGAACTGAAAACAGAGAACTGTGAGCTTCACATAACAACTCATTCTTCAACTGTGAATCACAAGGCACACATAATCTCTTTCCAAACCTCAAAACACAATCATTATCAATGTTAAATTCAGGTAACTTACCCTTCTGAACCAAATCTTCCTTTTTCTGCAACTCATTGTCTTCCTTCTGTGCTTTATTTATTCTGTCTGATAGAGATGATCTCACTGACATGTGAAACAAAACAGAAGAATTTCTTGCACCAACAACTTCTATTCCAAATTTCATCAAATCAAAAACCAAAGGATCTTGTTTCAAACGTAGTATGGTTAATGAAGCATTACTTTTTTGACTCAAAGCATCAACCACTTTATTTGCTTTTCCCGGATGGTAATGAATTGTACAATCATAATCCTTGATTAATTCCAGCCATCTTCTCTGTCTCATGTTCAATTCTTTCTGAGTGAATATATAATTTAAACATTTGTGATCAGTATATATTTCATACTTCACTCCATACAAATGATGCCTCCAAATTTTTAGAGCAAAAACAACAACAGCTATTTCCAAATCATGTGTAGGGTAATTTACCTCATGAGTTTTCAACTGACGTGAAGCATATGAAATTACCTAATCATTCTTCATAAGGACACAACCAAGTCCTTTCAAGGAAGCATCACTGTAGATAACAAACTCACCATTCCTGGAAGGAAGTGCCAAAACTGGAGCATTCACCAATCTTCTTTTCAACTCCTGAAAACAATCCTCACATTCTTTTGTCTAGATAAACTTAACACCCTTCCGAGTTAGCTTAGTCATTGGACTAGATAACCGTGAATAATTTTCAACAGACCTTCGGTAGTAACCTTCCAAACCAAGAAAACTACGGATCTCGGTTACATTTGTGGGTCTTGTCCATTCTTCAACAACTTTTGTTTTAGCAGGATCAATAGTTATTCTATATTTTGAAACAATGTGACCCGGGAAAGAAATTTGTTGTAACCAAAACTCACACTTGCTAAATTTTCCATACAGTTTCTTTTGTTATAAGGTTTGCAGAATAACCCTTAAATGTCTTTCATGCTTCTCTTTACTTTTAGAAAACACCAAAACATCATCAATGAAAACCACCACAAACTTATCCAAGAACTCATGGAAAATTATATTCATTAAATCCATGAATATAGAAAGTGCATTGGTTAGCCCAAAAGGCATAACAACAAATTCATAATGGCCATATCTAGTACGGAACACAGTTTTCAGAACATCTGCTTCCTTTAGCTTCAAATGATGGTACCCTGACCTCAAGTCAATCTTCAAAAAATACCGAGCTCCCTAGAGCTGATCAAACAAATCATCGATATGGGGAAAAGGATACTTGTTCTTAACAGTAATGTTATTCAACACTCTATAATCAATGCAAAGTGTCATTGAACCATATTTATTTTTAACAAACAAGACAGGAGCACCCCATGGTGATGTGCTAGGTAGAATGAAACCTTTATCTAATAACTCCTGCAATTGTTTATTTAACTCTAAAAGTTCAACTTGAGCAATTCGATAAGGGGGTTTTGAAATTGGCTTAGAATCAAGAACTAAGTCAACAGTAAATTCAAATTCCCGATCATGAATAATACCAGGCAACTCATCAGAAAAACATCAAGATACTCATTTACCACTGGCACATCATTAATCTATACAGTTCCTTTATTTTCAAAAACATGTGCAAGGTAACAATCATTTCCATATTTTACTTGTTTCTCAACTTCCTGATATGTTATCAAAATCAAGGGTTCATTCTTGTACACAAACTGAAAATATTTTTGAAAAGAAACCATTTTAGCTCTGCAGTCAATCTTAGAATGATAAACAGAAAGCCAATCCATGCCCAAAATAGCATCAAACTCTACTAGAGGCAAAACAATAAGGTTTGCAGGTAGATTCTTTCTGCACACAAGGATTGGAAGGTTCTTATAATTTCTTTTTGTCTCAATGTTTCCTCCGGGGGTTTTTACCATAATTTCAGGATTCATATCTTGAGATGGAATTTCCAATTTACTAGAAAAATTCTCAGAAATGAAAGAATGTGTAGACCCTGAATCAAACAATACATTGGCATAATCCAAACAAACAAACAGTGTACCTGATACTACTTCATTCGATGGACCAACATCTGATGAAGTAGTTGCAAAGGATTTCACGACCCCTTTCTGCTTGTAGTCTGGCTTCTTTTCCCCAGTTGAGTTCTTCGTTAGACACTCATTTGCATAATGACCCATTTCATTACACTTAAAACATCTTACCGCTGGCATTTCATTGCTACGAGAAATATGACCAGACTTACCACACCGAAAGCACTTTCCAGACTTGGATAAACACTCTCCAGGATACATTTTACCACACTTCTCACAGGATGGATATTTGGTTTTCTTACCTCCTTTCTTCTTTGATGAATTCTTCCCTTTTTCCTGCCAACTGGACCTCTTATTCTTTTGTTTTTCAAAGAACACCTGATCATCGGCAAAATCCATTTCCACCTTCTCCGCACATCGAACAAGTTTTTCATAACTTTTGAACTCATGAGAAGATAACTCCCTTCGATACTTTGGATTTAACCCTGAGTAAAAACGTTTTATTTTACTATCAAGATCTCATATGGAGTTTGGAGCATACCTTTCCAATTGAGTGAACTTTGCTTCATAAGCAGCCACTGAGTCATCCTCCTGCCTCAATTCCAGGAATTGTTTTTCCATCCTAAGACGAACCACCTTAGGAAAATATTTCTCCAGAAACATACCTTTGAATTCATCCCAATTAAGATCATCAATCTCCTCACTATCCCTGATATTTTTCACCATCGACCACCACTGATCAGCTTCACCTTCAAAACGGTAAACAGCGAGACTAACCTTTTAATGTTCTGAACAACCCATGACATCAAAAATCTTTTCCAGTGCTTTAATCCACCCTTAAGCTAGCATTGGATCATATGATCCTCTGAATGATGGGGGATGTTTCCTCATGAAATGTTCCACCACAGAAATTTCCCTCTGCGGTTGATCTAGATGATCTCGTGCATGGATACCACCACCATTTTTAGCCTGAGTCAACTGTGCCATCACTGCAACAAACTATTCAGTTCCGATTCCAACCATTTCAGGTTGTTGATTTGGAAGGTTGTCTTCCTCCTGATGTCGTCCCAACATACCTACCCTGTTTCCTCTACGGAAAACCATTCTAAACAAAGAGATATCTTAGGCGAAGCAACATGGTAATCTGGGAATTCTATATGATGTCAATATTAACATAAATTACTTTATGTATATTAATTTAACAATATCCTAACTCCTAAAGTTATCTGAACCAACCTCTGATACCAACTATAAGTCCCCATCCTTAAACATTACTTAACATTGAATTAAATGAATAATTCCCATTGAGGATCTTTTCCGGTTTAGAGTTTTAGAGAATTAGATCTTAACTATTACATCTCAAAATAATACAAAGTAGACACTCTTACTAAGTTTCCATAAAATAAAAACTCTTAAAAAATAAACATGTCTATTTCCATGTTTTATATAGCATGACTTTCCCTTGATCCCATCCTTGACACTATTCCATATTAAGTCCTGTGAAAAACATTTCAAAAAAACTTGGGGTGAGCATAAAAAGCCCAGTAAGAGAAACACAAAGAATGAAAACTATTAGTTTTTTAAAACAAAAAGTAAACCATGTATACTTTATCAAAGTAACACTTTTCACCTTTATGAAGTAGTAAAAACTCTTCACTGAATAAAAGATAAATACTTACCCTTTTGTAACCAAAATATTACCATAAAACCCATATAAATAACACATAACATATAAAGGTAACTTGGGACATAAACATACTTAAATGGAATAACCATACATTCGACTTCCACACATATCACTTAATGGAATAGTCATACGGCCGACTTCCATACCCAATGCATTGGAGGTTATAACGTAACCACCCATCCTGGTATTCATGGCACCACCTGTCATATGGTTTATTATGTAACCACTCATCAAATGTCCAAGTACCATTATAAAATCATAAGACATAAAACAAATATAATGGAAAGAAAACATTTCCACACTTTGATCACAATATATCACTTAAATATATTGACATAAAAAACCCATTATAAAAAACCCATTTCAATACCAAAATACATAAAATAGTATATGGTATTTATTTAAAAAAAAACATTACGGCTTATTGAGGAAGCCAAAGACCAAATAATACTCGCGGCGGAGGAAAAGGTCGTTGTCACTGCGTACGTTAAAAGAAACATTCCTTTTTGTCATTTTGGAAAACGCTTCGTAGAAAAAGATTCCTTTCTTATAAAAGTAAAAGTCAAAGGGGTTTATACACCGTATAAAAGAAAGTTGTGTATAAAACGAAATATGCCTCAATGAAAGGAGATTGAGACGAAGTCCCTTACCTCGTGTCCGACTTGACCCGTTCCTTCTTTAATATCCTAAATAATAAAATAAAGTTAATTTCTACTTGATTAAGAAACTTTTTTAAGTTTATTATTCCTTTTATATCACTTATTACCATGTTATAATCATTATGTAATCATTTAAGTTAATAACGTTCATTTTTCGATATTTGGTACTTGAGTCAAAAATGGACTTCTTATAATTACATGTTGTTCACGTGGTAAAAGGTTCTTTATATCCAGAATGATATTCATGATTTGGGTATCATATATATCATATATATTCATCATGTACATGTATTTATAATAGTACATAACATTTGGAGGTACGAAATGAAATGCACCGTTCATGGAGACGGTAAGCCGTACGTACACAAGAACGCTACTTTCATTTCTATTTCTTATTTTAATGGAATTAAAACATAATGATAAATAGGTATATTATAATTACAGTATAATATCATATACAATATTATTAACTCTATCCTCTATTCATACCACATAGGGCATTAACGAGTCACATCACTTTGAGGGGGCGGTAGTTCGCACTTCCTCAAAATGAGATTATCATATTTACCCACCATGGAAACCATTAAGGTTTGATATAATTGGGAATTACAGAAGCATAAAGAAATCATAAACATAATATATATCATATATAAATATAGTTCCATCATAATGGACACCATTATAGGCGGTAATATGTAATTGAACAATCATCATTTCGTGAGGCGTTAGTTTTCCATCCATAGAAACATTATGTTCTTCATCCATTAGATGGAGGTGTGTGTAAGTTTAGTTCGAATCCTTATAATAAAAAAATACTAGTATATTTAGGATACTGGTGTTGTTACAAAATAAAAGAAATAAAAAGATTTTAGGTGTTGGAGAAGCAAAATAAACGAAAACAATTTAAGAGAAATTGTTACCTTTAATTTAGGAAACTTCCTTTGGTTTAAACCAAAAGGACTTCTTAAGTGACTTATGCCTAAGGTAAGGATTCTAGGAGGAGGATAGGGATGTAGGGAGCTTAATTGGGTAGAGTTTGGATGAGCCAAATGGCTTGAGAGGTGTGAGGAATTGCGTAGAAGTAGTATCTTTTTATAAGGGAGAGGAGGGGCTCTTTAGGGAAGAGTGAAAATATTATTTTATAATATAATGATATTTGGTTTCTAATGGTCCAAAAATCATTATGGTCTAAGATAAGATGACTAATAACCGAAATAAAATCATCCAATCAGAATTGGACATGTTCTAGATAATATTTTAATCATTATAATCTTATTTATTTTAATCATTTATTAATGAGGTAAATACTGCATCATTATTGTGTCATAAATAATTTAATTTATTTGATTTCTAAAAATTATAAAAAAATAGCATAATGTAGGAAATATTTTTATCTGTCCAATGAATATTTATAGTTGAATAGAAAATTTATATAACCTCTTATAAAAATTAATTTACTAAAAGATATTTGCTTTTGTCATTTTTGTCTTTTCTTTAAGTTAATTATTCTAAATTGTCATTATCACACCCAAGTGGCTTAAAGGGGTCCCTAAATAGACCCAAAGATGCTAATGATCGTAAATGACTCAACCAAGAATATTTGGACAAATGTTAAGGTAATTTTGAATGATTATATTATTCTTTTAACCTTAAATTACCCCATTTACCTTTAACCGCGGTAAATAAAAGTCAAAAGTTACTATTCAGCAAAAATTATTTTCATCTTATTGAACCAAATTTTACTTCTTGATAACAACCATGTATGTCAGATTTTTGAAATTCAACTCACAGAAGTGGTAAAATTCCATTTAAACGAAAAAGTCAGTTTTTTACCTACCACTAAGTGGTGTCACTATTCATCAAAAATTGAAGTTTTTCAGAAAAATACCAAAAATTCAGGCTAAGATATATTTGATATTCAGAATTCAGAAATGATGTCTATTTTTCCAAATTCAAAACATAGAAGTGGCATTAATTAATTTAAAAATTAATTCCCACTGTTAAAACAAATAGCGTGTTTTTAAGAAACAATAACTATCAAAAGATTGATACTTGTTTATGTATACTTTCAAAGTCAAATTAAATCCAATGACCAACATTGGATTAAATAGTAAAAATATATTTTAATTCCACTTTAAAACCAATTAAAAAGATAATCTAACCATATAATTAAATTAGATTAAAAAGAACTATTGAATTAAAATACAATATTTTTCACTATTCATTAAAAAATGAACTTTATCAGAAAAATACCAAAAATTTACCCAAAGTAAAATTTGATGTCCCAATTCTAAATAATTATTTTATTTGGTCAATTAGAATGTATTAAAGTAACCAATACTATATTTAAATAGGGTTCTCCATTAAAAGGCGATAAATCGGCCCTTTTATGTAAATTACGCTTAAAATTAGATTCATTCACTTTTTATGCCTCTAACCTTTATTGGAAAAATATAAATACATGTATAATCATATTATAGTTAGTTTTGTTCATTCCCACCAATAAAACGACTAGAAGTTAACTACCATTTAAAATAATAATATTATATTATTAGTGTGCAACGTAAGATTCCAAAGAAACCCATTGTTGCGTATCGGGTATGCTATCGAACATAGCAACCCCTTTAAGCTAAAATTAATATTTAATTCAAAAATATTAATAAATATGAAAATGTATTAATCTTTATTTACCTGGGATGTTACACAATCTCACTACCTACATGCTACGAGACTCTTCCAGGAGGTGGTGGGACGTGATATCACAGGAGGTTCATCAGCTGGTTATGGGGTGGGAGGAGTTTCAGCGCGTCTTTTATGACTAATTCTATCCAAGGACTTTGAGGGCCGACTGAGCCCAAGAGTTCATGAGTATGAAGCAGGGTACTCTTTCAGTTATGGAGTATTCCTCTCATTTCATCGAGCTTCAGTGTTTCACACCCCTCCTGGGCGGAGATGAGTTGTTCTTGGAAAGGATGTTCGAGGATGGTCTCAGACGGAAAATCCGCTCACAGGTGAATATCTTTAGGTTGACTTACATTGCTTCTATCGTCAACTAGGCACTGATTACGGAAGGCAATATGAGAGATTCCGGAGCTGAGTTCCAGGGTGGTTCCAGTTCTCGAGATAGTGCTTCACCAGCTAACAGCAGGAAGTGCCTAGGGAGTCTATGCATGGGGATCCGAGGTAACGTGAAACATCTTCAGGTAGCTAAGTGGTAAGATACCTGTGTGGAATGGCTAGGAATATGAGGCCATAGTGCCAGTGAGACCCAGTGGAGTGTCGATCTTGCGGCAAGATGGGTCACCTTCAGCATTTCTATCAGGTTTTCTCACTAGTAGCTGGTGACAGGGGTTCATCCATGACTCCTTGTTCAGGAGAAGCACTACCAGATTCTTACTAGTCAGAGAACTGGAGTTATTCTGGCCGTTCTGGCTGGTCACAGACGTGGTGGTCAGTCATCGGTCTTTTAGTGACAGTAGGGTGGATCACCTCAGAGCAGTCAGGCAGGGTCATAGGGTCGTGGTGCAGTTCAAACTTTTGCAGTGGAGCAGACCCAACAAGAGAAGGATCCCAGAACCTCTACAGTTCGGGGTACGATCTTAGTAGCCTCAGTTTTATCTTATCCTCTTTTTGATACAAGGGCTTCCAATATCTTTATCACAGTTGCTATTGTGGAGATCTATGGGCTCTACATATTTTCCTCTGCTGATATCTTGATGTTATACACACCATTGGGGACTAGGATAGCTAGTGTCCATATATGCAGGGAGTGCCCTCTAGAGGTTGCGGGGTGTCACTTCTTATGGGAACTCTATGTCCTAGAGAGGGCAGGATATGATTTCATTCTCGAGATGTACTGGTTATTTCCCTTCCAGAAAGTCGTCGACTGTTATCATCGCAGGATGAGCTTCATATCACCAGAGGGTGAATCTTTTCTTCATAGAGGCGATTGGGATGTCCAGGCAAGTAGAGCAGGACCCGAGCATCATGGGCTAGGAAGAGTTACAACCCAGATTTCCAGTCTATATCTGGATGACCAGGGGACTTAATAGTTATAATTTACTCCATTGGTGGATCATTTTAGGTATGCCTTTCCAGAGTACTTTTCAGGTTTTCCTCTGGAGCGTGAGGTAGACTTTTCTATTGAGCTGGTGCTAGGAGCGTCACTGGTGTCCATTCCTCCTAGGATGGCTACACCAGAGTTGAAAGAGCTCAAGAAGCATTTGGAGGAGTTGAAGGCAAAGGGTTTCATCCAACCCAGTACTTATCCTTGGGGTTCACCTGTCCTGTTTGTGAAGAAGGCAGAAGACACCCTCAGGATTTGTGTGGATTATCGAAAGATGAACCAATTGACAGTCAAGAACCGATATCCTTTACTGAGAATTGATGATCTCTTCGATCATCTTCGAGGAGCTCTAGTGTTCTCGAAGATTTACTTGAGATACAATTATCATCAGTTGAACATTAGACCATCAGATATACCTTCCACAACCTTTCAAAGTAGGTATGGTCTATACGAGTATATGGACATGCCTTTCAGCCTCACGAACGTGCCTGTAGTTTTCATGGATCTAATGAACTGAGTTTTCTATCCGTACATGGATTCCTTCGTTGTGGTCTTCATGGATGATATCTTGGTGTAATCTCACACTCAACATGACCATGCTACCCATATTGATATCACTTTGAGTACACTGGGGGAGTATTAGTTATATGCTAATCTCTAAAAGTGCCACTTTTGGATGGACCAGATTCACTTTTTGGGTCATGTTATCTCAGAGACAGGTGTATTAGTAGACCTAGAGATGTGAGAGCGGTAGTTTCTTGGGAGAAGCCTAAAAATTTCTTTGAGGTGAAGAGTTTTCTAGGGCTGGCTGGATACTACATGCACTTTATACTAGACTTTTCACACTTAGTAGCATCGTTGACGGGTCTGACTAAGATGGGTGAAAAGTTCTTGTGGTCAGATTCATGTGAGTAAAAATTTCAAGAGATGAAGGGGAGGTTGACTTCAGCACCAATACTAGTCTTTCCAGAGCTGGGAAGAGCTATATTGTCTACTGTGATGCATCGGGTATTGGGCTGGGAGCTGTGCTTATACAGGGAGATGGAGTTGTTGCGTACAGGTCTCAGCAGTTGAGGCCACATGAGAGGAACTACCCGACACACGATCTGGAGTTGGTATCTATTGTTCATGCCCTACGCAGTTGGAGAAATTATCTTCTGGGAGAATTTTTTTTGGTTTTCACCGACCAAAAAAGTATCATGTACATTTTCACTCAGCATGATTTGAATTTGAGATAGCAGAAGTGGGTTCAGTACCTACAGTACTTTGACTTTGAGCTTTCATATATTCCCGAGAAAGGCAATGTAGTGGCTGGTGTATTGAGCAGGAGGAATCAGATACAGGCAGTTTGGGAAGCCATAAGTGAGTGGTAGCTTATGGATCTGTTCTCCAAGATGCATTTGGAGGTGCACGGCAGACAGGGGCGGACCTTTCTATCTTATGTAGATGTTACCTCTACCCTTCTTGATCAGGTGCGAATGAGGCAGTTATCAGACTCAAAAGGCCTAGTCCTGTGGGAGAGTGTGTCAGGAGAGTACCCTCTTCTTGTATAGAAAATAGGTGATGATGAGATCTTGCATTTCCAGGGGCGTGTATGGGTACCAGTAGATATACACGAGGAGATGATGCATAATTTCATTACTCTGTTTGGGAAGTTCATCCTGGTGTCACCAAGATGTATCGTGATATACATCGACAGTATTCTTGGCCAGGTATTAAGTGATATGTTACTGGTTTCGTCATGATTTGTTTTACTTTTCAGCTGGTGAAGGCGGAGCATCAGCAACCATAATGTCTTTTACAGTAGTTACCCATTCCTGAGTGGAAGTGGAACGATGTCACGATGGACTTCGTGACAGCGTTGCAGAGATCACCTCAAGGGAATGATACTGTATGGGTCGTCGTTGACAGGCTTACGAAGGTTTCTCAATTCTTTCTAATCAAGGAGACCTTCAGTGTTGATGATCTGGGATGGTTGTACATCTGAGAGATTGTACGTCTGCATAGAGTTCCACACTCTATTGTTTCATATAGGGATGCCTGTTTTACTTTTTGGGTCTGGGAGGGGCTTCAAAAGGTTTTGGGTACATAGGTACTTTTGAGTACAACATACCATACCTAGATAGATGGCCAGTACGAGCATACGATTCAGGTGCTAGAGCACATGCCCCGAGCATAAATTCTAAACTTTGGAGGTTATTGGGAGAAACATATACATCTAGTATAGTTTGCCTACAACAATAGTTTTTAGATAAATATTCAGATGGAAACTTATGAGGATTTGTATGGTAGACCGTGCCAATCACCCTTATGTTGGTTGGAGGCAGGAGAGGAAGCTTTGCTGGGACCTCGTCTCATTCAGGATACCACAGAGAAGATAAAGTAGATTTGGAAGAGGATGGCTACTGCACAGTCTCAACAGAAGTCTTATGCTAATCAGCGGAGACGACCTATGGAGTTCAAGGTCAGGGATCAAGTTTTCTTATGTGTCACACTGAGGTTGGGGCACATGAGGATTAGGATACAGGGTAAGATTTCATCGATGTACGTCAGACAGTTTGAGGTGTTGGAGAGAGTTGGTCCGGTTTCCTATCAGTTGCAGTTACCTCAGAGGTACCGGGCTATGCACGATGGTTTTCATGTTTCTCAACTCCGAAATTACTTTTCAGACCCGTCTCATGTCATTCAACTCGAGGAGGATGAGATAGATGTGGAAGAATCATTTGAGGAGCATCTGATCCGGATTGTTGATTGTAGTACAAAGTTTCTTTGTGGTCGGTGTGTTCCTCTGGTACGAGTTCTATGGCAGCACGAGTGGGTACAAGACGATACTTGGGAGAGAGAGGTCGATGTATGAGCTCAATGGCCAGAGTTGTTCAGGGTTTCTTATTCTACACTGCTCTAGGGAAATTTGGGGATGAATTTCTTTAAGGGGGAAATTTTGTAAGAACTCGGATCTTCTTTTCAGGTATGTTTTTCCTTTTCTGGTCGTTTTTGATAAAAATAGGAAAATCTGGAAATTTTCAAAGTACACGCCGTGTACTTTATGAGTACATTCCATGTACTTCGATGCCGCTGGAGGCCATGTTCTGGCCATGTCATGGCCACACACACGACCATGTAGAGATGAAATTGAGGCCGCTTAAAGCAGACTAAGAAAAAGGTGAGTACAAATCATGTAATTTGTTTCATTAAACACAATGGGGTTGCGTCTAACAGTCAGAACACACTTATTTTATGTTCCATTCATCCAAGAGCTCTGAGAAGCCACAGATCTTCGATGAACCACCGAGCCTCCATCCATCCTCCGATTCGAACACCGATGAGTGTGTTTGAATCAAAGTGATGGGTTCTCTCTTCTCTAAGAGCATCGTTTCCCAATTCCTTCACTTTTCCATGTTATCGTGGGTTGAAAGTTTTAGACATTTTTGTATATCTTCGATTTTTTAAGGAGATTCAAGCCTCGTGGTTCAAGTATATCGGTCTACTAACATCAAGGTAGGTGGTTTGTGCCTTTCCGTTGAAAGTCATTGAATCTTTTGTGAAAATTCTTCCAATACCCTTGAACGGGGTATTGCGTGTTTACTATTTTATCCCTATTGTTTTCCTACTATGCTTTATTTCTTGAGTAGTGGTAAATTTGATTGTGAATAGGGTGAATTGTTTGTTTGGAGGTATTACCCATGCTTGTTTTTCCTATTTTAACCGTTGGATCTACTTTGCCTGTTAGGCAGCTGTTTACTTTTCTATGCCTAGTATTATATGATGCAATGGATTTTGTTATGATATGTTGATATTCCATAGAATTATAGCCAAGTAGTTCTTGAGGTTTACTTTGGCCGTTACACACTCTATACTTGTTTAACTTACACAGGGCCGTGAGAACCTAGTGTAGTAGACCACATAGAGAATAGACATAAAGGCTTCTCCAGAGTGTCTTTATAATACGATGCGAGACCACATGGGTAATTAACATTGAGTGATTCCTCAAAGTATCTATAGTTCCTCGATGTAGGCCATAGGGGTAATGAGATGTTGAGTGCTTCCCCAAAGCACCTTTAGTATGATACGAGACTATAGGGGGAATTGACAATGAGTTCTTCCCCAGAGAGTCTATTCTTTAGCTGAACCAGAGGGGTGAGACTGTGTGTTCCTCCCAGAGGGTTGCTATTACTTTTTGGTTGAACCATATGGGTTAGGCTGCGAGAACTACCCAGAGGGTTACCTGTTTGTTCTAATTTCTTGAGTAGCTGCTTACTTGTTTTTAAATTAAATACTAGAAACTATGGATTGTTTACTATTGAGTACTTTCCTATTTACTGCTTCTCATACTTTTACATACCATATATTCACTAACTCATAGGCACAAATATCATGGTGGTTTCCTACTAGGATTTAGTCACACACCCTGTTTGGGTCTTGCTTTTGGGCCCAAATTGATTATATTGCTACAGGTATAGACAAGGTCAAGCGCCCTTCTACTTCAGGTACTTGACATGTTGAGGAGCTCGAGAGCAAGGGAAAAATCTTAGGCTTGCGATGCTGAAGAGCTGGCTTCTATTTTATTTTTGTACTTGGTTTAGTACTGTATTTTAGCATTTTTCTTTTTTTGGATTCTTTCCTAGACACATATGTATCATGCATCATTATATATATATATATGTTCTTTAGTTGTTTCTTTATCAGTCTTCCGCTGTTACTACTGTTTGGTATTATTACTGCTCCCACTATTGTATATCTATTTATTTCTACTATGTACTCTGCATATGATGGCGTAGTTTCCCCACTATCACACCCAAGGCCCTCACTTCTAGTCGACAGCCTCTGGAGTTTGGGGAAATGAGCTTGAGGCCATGTTACCAACCAGGTAGGAGGCGCCTTTGGGTGGCTTCTGGAACTGGGACGTTACACCTCATGACTGTGAAACACAGTCATGGGGCATAATCTCTAGGTAAAGGACCCATGCCCTGATACAAATGGAGGTAACCACTTAGTAACTAGTTAGAGGACCCATGCCCTATCCAGACAGGAGGGTTCCACTCTAATGGTCTAAAGAGGACCCATGAACTGCCCAGCTAGAAGGTTCCACTCTAGTAATCAGTAGATAAACCATGCCTAGCCCAGCTGGAGGGTTCCACTATAATAGTCAAGGAACCATACACAGATATTGTAGGAGGGTTCTACTCAGATAGCAGATAAAAGACCCATTAGCTACCTAGTAAGAGGGTTCCACTCTCATAGTTGAGGACCCATACCCTGGCTTCATTGGAGGGTTCCACTTAGTGGATAGGTAGAGGCCCCATGCCTAGGTCAACTAGGATGGTGACACTATAAGAGTAGATATAGGAACCATGAAATATACTACATGAGGGTAACACTATATATATAGGTATAGGACCCATGCTTAGCCCAACCGAAGGGTGCCACTCTGATCCCTCTAATGATCCTTCTTGATCACTACAGTCATCGAACATCGCCTAAACAAGTGTCACACCCAGAAAATATTATATCATATCTCAAACTTTACTATGGAGGCCACTATCATGTTCTATGCAGAAAAAAACATCGGATAGGGTACTCGTGGGCAAAATTAAATTCCTGAAGAAGGAGATATGATATATTAAAGGTTTATCAAAAAGGAAGAAGGGGTATATGACATATAAGGGGACCCACAAGATGTGTGGTCCAACGCCGCTACTTGGTCGTGTCCCTACGAGTACATGTATCAATAAATTTGA
Source organism: Viscum album (assembly GCA_963277665.1). Classification (NCBI taxonomy): domain Eukaryota; kingdom Viridiplantae; phylum Streptophyta; class Magnoliopsida; order Santalales; family Viscaceae; genus Viscum; species Viscum album. The sequence continues at coordinate 1,246,999,247 of OY728131.1, forward strand.
AGCACTAAATGGAGTGTAAGTGGACTACACATTATGCCTTAGCCACACGGGGTCCTACCCATTCTCCTGGGTGTGTCTGTGTAAGTCGGTCCCTCTTCGTGTACTTAGGTACACGACGTGTCCTTTTGCATGGGGTTCTTTCCATGTAGCCTACAACACAAGCTATCTACCTAGTGAGGGATACATGGTGTGTGGCCTAGCTACACATCATGTCATCCTTAACATTCATAAAACCCTAGAACTGTAGCCAAAGGGGTACTATACCGTATGTGTTCATCATAGTACATGCTGTGTAGTTGGGGTTTTCACAGAAAGTTATAACTGCTTCCATCATTCTAGATGTCTCCTTACCTCATTGGGTATCACCTCTAAGACTCTCAAAATTGATGGAAAATGACTTCGTTCATCGTTATTGGCCCTCTGATGGTCGGAAATTGAATCCCAATTGGTTCGTTCAACTCCTTCATTCATCACCCACAAATCTCATCACCTGAAACACCTCAACAATATTCTAATACTCAGTTAAATCACCCACATCCCAAAAATAATCTAAATACATACCTAATTCACTATTCCTTTCACCTCATGTGAATCTGTCATGAATTCAGGGGTCCAATTGGTCTCGATCTCACTCGTCAATGTCGAAATGAGACACCATAGGCCAATCAGTGAATAACATGAAAAATAATTAGGATAAAATCACCAAAACAGAGGTGAGAAATCTTTGTCCAACTATTCTTGGACAATGAACACATTTGAGATATCCATGGTTAGAAATAATTTAATAATCTATTAGAATCGGTACACAGGAACATGAAAATGTTTGAAATTGACAACGATCAAGAAATAAAATAAATCATGCACAAAAAGTTTAATCAATTGATGTGGAATCCATTAATTAATGAGTCCTACCTAGAATCAGATCATTCATCATGAAATAATGTTCTTTCTAACTAATGAGATAAATCGTTTTTTTTTCACCTCGATCAGGCTGGATATGGAGGTCTTCCGTCTTCAGATTCAGATTTTCCAATAAAATGGTGGAAGAACACCTCTCAAAAATCTTAGGGTTATGCTTATAACATTGTATATCCTTCCATAATTTTCTATTTAAATAATAAATTGGGTTTAGTTTATTTAATTATATAAATTAAATTAATTAATTATTTAACTTAAAAAATCCTCAAATAGATTCTTTTATCTGAATACCCCATGCCAACCCATTTTTGGTCATTCCATGGGTAAACCTAACTTTCCATATTCAACCATGATCTCATATTTCTGATATAATATTCCTTTTAAGAGTTGTAAAATTTTATTTAAGAAACTATGTGCGTGTGAAATAAAATATTTTTAATATTTTTATAAAATTAATTATGGCCACGTAGGGCCATTGAATAACACATCGTCTTAGCATCTGGCTTTGAGAATATTTATATATATATTCCAAAGTCTTACATGGGAAAAATATAGTCTCTTAATTATTCTCTCATTCAATATTTTTCTCCAAAAATAAAAACTAAATAAAAATATCAGTATTATAGGCCTGCATCTGGCTCTCCCACCCCAGGATCTCTTTTGTATGCTCCTATACGACCAAAACACATGAAACAAGGGTATGGACCATCCATGTACATTACTATCTTGTTAATCATTGATTTCCACTAGAAGCTCTAAAAAATTGGATCCATCCTAGATGTCCAGCTCACCTGAGTCAATAATGTGTGTGGGCTCATGTGTGTATCTCATCAGCTGTGAAACATGGAAGATGTCATGCACAAACTCCAAATGTGTTGGTAGGGTGAGGAAATAAGCAACCTTGACAACCCTCAGCATGATCTCAAATAGTCTTATGAACCTTGGGGATAACATTCCTCCCCAACTGAGTCTCCACAATCCTCATCATGTTGATACTTTTATAAAAATGTGGTATCCTTGATAAAGCTCCATGGTCTTATGACATTGATCTACATAAGATTTTGGCCTTCTATTAATTATCCCCATCCACTTGTGGATGGCTTGGAACTTATCCATCGTCTCTTGAACCATCTCTATACCCACCAGAGATTCCTTTTTAATCTTTGTCCATCTCAAGGGTAACCTGAAGGGTCACTCGTACCGGGCCTCAAAAGGTTTCATGATGATTGTAGAGTGGTAGATATTATTATATGAAAACTATACCAGTGTAAAGTGATCCTCCTAGCTCTAGTTAAATTCTAACATGAAATCCATCAGTTTATCTTCCAACACCTGAATAGTGCACTCAGTCTTCCTATCTATCTGGGGGTGAAAGGCTGTACTCATCCTCATATGGGTCCTGAATACCTTCTTTAGGCCTCTTCAAAACCATGATGTGAATCGCACATTACGGTCGGGAACAAAAGTCAAGGGAACCCCATGAAAAAAAGTGACCCCCCATATGTACAAATTCCCTAAACTCTCAACTGAAATCTACTACCTAATAGAATGAAAGAGTTTCAACTTCTTGATTTGGTCAACTATCACCCAGATGGGATCGTGACCTCTCACCGTCTGCAGAATCCTTGTCACAAAGTCTATGTATATTCCATACCATTTCTACTTTGGGATATCATGGGGTTGAAACAAACCTACCAAAATCTAATGTTCATCCTTCACCTATTGATAGGTGAGTCATCATGAGATGAACTCAGCCACACTCTATCTCATTCTGTCCCACCAAAACTGCCAATAATGGTATTTATAAATCTTCCCCACACTAAGATATACAACCAAAGGACAAGTGTGAAACTCTCTCATCATGACAACTATCCTTACCTTGTAAATGATGATGTTATTCCCTCCTTCATAAAATCTATTTGGCGAATCTTCCAATGATATCGGGTTACACAAGACTTCACAGTCTATGCCTCCCAAATAGGACTCTCACACACTAGAGTAGCAGAGGAGTCAAAACCATCTATTGAAGAAAAACTTTAACTTCCCACTCAAATAGGTTCAGCCACAAGGAAGCTAATTTCTCAAACTCCTCATACAAAAAACGAGATTGGGACTTTCATCTAAGGGAATCTTCCACCATGTTACCCTTTCCCAGAGTATAGACTATCTCAAAGTTATAGTCCTACAGGAACTAAAACCAGTTCCTCTATCTCAGCTTCATGTATCTCTTCGTGAATAAATACCAGAGACATTGATGGTTTTAATAAACCATGAATCACTCTCCCAGAAGATAGTGCCTCCATATCCAAAGAGAAAAGACTATCACTGAAAGCACCAAGTTGTGAGTCAGATAGGTCTACTTGTGGGGTATCAACTGCCTTGACCAATATTCAATAACTTCCTATCTCTAAACCAATACCCATCCAATCCCAACTCTTGAGGAATTTCTAAACACTACATACTCCATGCCCTCCTCCGATAGTCCCAAAACAAGATCATCTATTAGAATCATCCTCAACTCCTCGAAGGCCCTCTGACACTACCTATTTTGGGTAAATGGGTTCCATTTCTATGTCAGGATGTTCAAAGGGGATGAAATCATTGAGAAGTACTCCAAAAACCATCGTTAGTACCCCTCCAAGTCAAGAAGACTCTACACATCTGAAATGCTCTTGGGTGGATCCCAAGAAATCACTTCTTCGATATCTTCTAGATTCACAACTAAACCATTCTCATAATTGACATGCCCCAGAAATTGAACCTCATGAATCTAGAAATGGCACTTAAAGAGATTACCATAAAGATGATGCACCCAATGAAAATCCAGCACCATCCTCAAATGATTCGTATGATCCTCCTCTAATGTAGATTATATGAGTATGTAATAAATGGAGAAAATAATGAAATAGTCCAAGTATATCCAAAATAACTAGTTCATAAAATCCATCAACATAGTGGAGGAATTCATCACACAAAAAGGAATCACTGGGATCTCATAGTTTTTTAGCAAAATTAGAATGATAAATTTTGAATTTTATCCTCACAAACTCTCTACTAGTGGTAGTCAGACCAGATATCGTTCTTTAAGAACCACCTCATGCCTCACAACTGATCAAAGAGGTCATAAATCCTATAAAAGTGGTACTTATTATTTATCATGTCCTGGTTCAGGCGATGATAATCCACACAAAGTTGTAATATCTCAGCCACCTTTTTTGTGAACAACATTGGAGTTACCCAGGGGGACACAATGGGTTTGAAAAACCATTATCTTGAAGGTCCTTCAATTGCAATCTCATCTCCTAGAACTTGTTAAGGGCCATTTGATATTCTGTAAAAGATATCAGAGTAGTCCTAGGATGAATGTAGATGAAAACCATATCTCCCTCCTCAATGGAAGTCCCAGAACATCATCGAGGAATACATCTATAAAATCCTCCATGACTGAAGGAATACAGATTCATGAAGAGCCTATTACACTAAGTGCTACACTCTCCAAATTATGGGTAATGGCCCACAACCTCTTGTTTGAAAAACCCATTCACCCTTTCATGAGATCTCTCTTACCAAAAAAGGAGAATCTCATTCCATCAGTATGAATACATCTAACTCATCTACAGTGATAGTTAATATATGGTCAGATCATGGAAAACCAATCCATAAACAAGATGATGTCATAGGGTTCAATCATGATTATCAAAATTTCCCACGAGAACCTCTCTAAACCTAGCGATATTTGGAATGAATGACTTATAAAAGATATAGAAGAAGTGTTCTCCATAGGAACCACAAGACTAATTTGCAGGGATAAATCCTCAAGTAGGAAATCAATCTCTTTCCCTAGGAGTAAAGATATGAAATAATGACTCACACCTATGTTTACTAATACTGAATAAAGAGTATAAAAAACATTGATCATACCTCTAATCTTCTTGGGAGCCATAGGGTCATAATCCTTCATAGCTTGTAGCTATCCGTGACCCTGTCTACCACCTCCCAGATCCTGATGTGTACCACCTGGTGGTTATGGTGGAAGGATTTCATAGTGTCTTCCACCATCCACAAATCCTCCTCCTAGAGATCCACCTTCTCCTCTTCCTACTCCACCTCCATGGGGGACACCTTTTTGTCACCTAGGAGATCCTTGATCATGATGCTGCCTCTACTGTGGTGGTCCTTCCACTATCTACCTACACTACTCATTATATAGGGTCGAGAAATCATGCTCCATCTGACCTCGATCATCACACACATAGAACTTCCACTCTCTGTGATGCCCAAGTCCTTTTTGGTACCCTTGACCACATGCCTGATCCTGATCTTGGTAAGATATACTATGTCAAGATCCTATCGATTGGCATTTGAAATCTACTGTAGATGACCCAACTCTATTATTCCCACTTCCAATTCTAGCTATCTAGCATCCCTATGAAAGAAAAATATTCATCACTAGCACCCACTCCAACACCCTCACATAGGTGGGTATGCTCAAGGGTACCACACTGGAAAAAATATCTCTTTAGAGTATCTACTCAAACTTATGTGATTATAAGTATCCCTCTCTATTGTAGCTCCAAAATTTCCAAAATCTAAACTGAGTGAAAGGAGGAGGGAAAGTACTCCCCAAAAGGCAACTTTTGGAAGTCAGTCCATGAGAGTGTCAACTCATCTTGCATATATGTAACAAGACTCCACTATCACCAATGTCCTCCATGAAAAAGGATAGCTGCTAGTGAAATCAAATTATTAGTCAGTGTCTATATAAGCTTGAAGACATGGGTCAATAACTCTATCTAATCTTCTACTACCCGAGGATTTGGATCACTGTGAAGTCTCAATTTCTTCTGGTGCTATAACTCACAGATTTCGCTAAGCATGTGCGCATACTTAGCCTTCTCTACTGGTATGATCTACCATGTGATAGGTGGGGGTGATTCTACCTGTCCACCTAGAGAAAGGATAACATGAGATTAACCCTAAAATGAGGCCTCATTACTCATTGAATCATCATCACAATCCAGAACTAGTATCCTAGATGATTGTCATTGTGTAGTCATCTTGAAATTTTAATCAAGACATACCTAGTTTAGATGATCATATATATATATATACAATTGGGATATATTGAAAGAAGTAAAGTCAAAAGACTCAATCCTATATAATGAATGCACCATTAATCCCTACCACTAATGTATCAGTATGCCGTGTCAACAAGAAGGTAGTCAAGGTCCTAATGAAGGGATATGTCAGCCACCACACCAACACTGGGTTCCCAGGCCTAAAATATGCACTCAATAAACTCGACACCATTTCCCTAAATCCCAACCAAATAATCATAAAGATAATACTAAAAAAACTGTACCAAGGATACAAACACCTCTTATACCAATAGGTCATGACCCGACCCAACATGTATTGATTAGAAACTTCCCCAAGCCAAGCTCTATAGGCTAGTGATTGGTGACAAGCACCGAATAGAAAATCTAACATGAGAGGCCTTTGCTAATGTACTTATATGAACACACCACTATATCTATAGAAAATTTAAGAGGAATAATAATAAAAAGATGAAATATCTAGAGAATATCCACATATATAAAAACCTATAGGGTGTACAAGATTATGAAAGTGTAAAATGAAAAATAAAGTGGTAAAATAAACAACCAACCAAAAATATATCCAAACCTAAAAAAACTATAAAAGTAAAATACTAAAAGATCTTATCTTCTGATATCCAAGATCTGACCACCATACGCAGTCCAGTACACTAGATATCCCTATGATTCTCTATATTAATAACTGACCTATCCATCATCTGTATTAGACATGACATGTGGAGGAAAAGAACATGTAGTGGTGAGTATATACATACTCCACAGGACACCCTGAAAGATGAAGGGGAAGTGGTAAGAGACCTGATAAGAATAGAAAAACATCTTAACCCAAAGTAAGAGAGCAAAAAGTAAAATGAAATAGATACATATATATATATTCTCATTAAAAGAAGAAAAAATGATAGAGAAATAATATCCCCATCTCATAACCCAGTATAGGAAAATATTTCCATAAGTACCAAGAGGTCCATCATCAATGACTCGTATCTCGCACGTATATCCAAAAGGACATATAAGTCAAGACACACATTTCCACTATTCCTCATAGTTGAGGGGACTAATTTCTAGGCAGAGTACCCATGCCCTGGTAATATATGAGGGTGATACTCAATAAGTTTCTAGATGACCCATGACCTGTCCCAATAAGAGGGTTCCACTCTAATAGTCGATAGAGGTCCCACGCCCAGCCAAACTGGAAGGTTACACTCTAGTAGTTGATAGAATACCCATTCCCAACCTAGATGGAGGGTGCCACTATAATAGTCTAGGAACTATACCTTGATACTGTAGGAGGGTGACGATCAGATAATAGATAAAGGACCCATGCCCTACCCAGTAAGAGGGTTACACTATCATAGTCGAGGACCCATACCCTGACTTCATAGGAGTGTGCCACTCAGTGGATAGGTAGATGACCCATTCCATGACCCAACAAGTGTGTTTCACTATAAGAGTATATATAGGACCCATTTCCTATCCCATAGGATGGTAACACTCTATAGATAGGTATAAGACCCATGACCAAGAAAACTGGAGGGCAGAGCTATGATCCCTTTGATGTCCTTATCAATCACTGCCGTTATCGAGCATCACCTAAAAAATCATCACACACAAACATCTCACACAAAATCTCAAAATACTCTATAGATTCCACCATTGCATTATAAGAGAAAAAACTCAAGATAGGAAACTCATGGACCAAAATCTGAGTCAAAAAGGAGATAAGAGAGACTAAAGGTTCTTCAAAAAGGAAGAAGGGTTACAAAATGTGTAGAGGGACCAATATGGTGTGTGGTCCTACAAAACTACCTATCCATGTCCCTTCTGGTACATGTCTCACTAATCATATAACACTACACGACATGTTGGTGGACTACACAATGTTCCTCATCCTCTCAAGGTCATACCTATGCTCCTAGCTAGATCTGTGTAAGTCTTACCATTTCCATGTACTTAGGTAAATTACTTTCCCTTTCGTATGAGGTCATTCCCGTGTGCTCTTCCACATAATAAAAAACATGTGTTTTTTGAAAAATGATTTTTTTAATTCTAAAAATTATTTTTCAAAAAAATTATATATATAATTGATTCCCATGAAATATATTAATTTATGGATATAGAAAGAGAGTTATTTTATTTTAAAACCAATAAAAAATCTATTTCAACCTTTTAATTATTTAATTACAGAAAAGGGTTAAAATATTTCTTTTATTAGAAAAAATCATCACTTACGTTCTAAAATGTCAAACATGGTTTTCTAAATTCAACACAATATTTTTATATTATTTATTTTACTATTTAGAAAAATATTTGGTATAAAGAAAATGTTTCATAGACTCATAATTTATTCTTATATTATTATTATGTCTAAAAATTGATAATATTTGTCAAAAAATATTTTTCACTCTTCACACAAAAACCAGTTTTTTAGAAAAATCCTAAAATTTCATCCAAATATAATTTTAAACATGTAAACTCAAAAATTAGATCCATTTTATTAAATTTAAATTTTAAATTTTCTTAATTTGAATTTAAAATATATCCACGAACCATTTATATTATAATGATAGAATAATAGATTGTGTATTGGTCAATATCTTAGGGATGTATTGTTTACCTACTTTATTAAGATCATGGGTATTGCAACCAAACCTATCTTGGCACTATGCATCATCTATACAAATAAAACACATGTGGGTGTAAGGCCTATGTAAGGGTGAATATAAATATACCCAGTAGGATTACCTGTAAATAAAACTATAAAATGAAACAATAAGTCATCTTGGCTCCTTGAAAGTAGAGTGTAACTAGGAAGAAGACATGAAATCCCAGATATGATTTATAGGAAAGGGACATAGGACCAAAGGGAACATCTTATCACTAAAAAATAAATTTATGTAGATTTTTATATATTACAAGTGTCTGTGGACACTAAAGTCAAAATAAGACCTTTGGTGTCTATTGGTCACCACCCAACATTAGGATATTTCTCAATGGAAAAAAATAATTCCCAAATAAGTCACAAGATCCACAACATATATAAATCACCACATCAAACTATCTAGATCTCATGAAATTTATGAAACCTCATTTTTGAAATCATAAGGGACCCAAATTTCACTAATATATGTAGTTGAACCAAGGTAATACCATTACCCTATTTGAAAGACAAATATACTCCTTATCTTGAGTGGTTAAATAGTAACCTCTACTGGTAGAGGAACAACACCCTATCAAATGGCAGATTACTAACCCCAATTTTAGTATAAGGGAACTATTTATCATAATTAATGAGGGAGTACCAAAACCCATGTACGGATTGAGGATCCTCACCCTACAAATGGTTGACCTAGACCCTATATCCATGAGGGAGTACCCAAATCTAGTGTACTTAAAGGGGACTCACACCTGATCCCTAGATCATTGTTAAGGAAGTTACCAAACTCATTTATAATTAGGTGTATCACCCTATCTCTGTCACTAAATCTATAAAAATATATAATATCATCTTCCCATATGCATTATAAATAGAAATTGGATGATAAAGAGTTTCACACCATCATACTCTATGTGAAATTCATATAGAATAGATTACTCATATGCCCAATTATAACACCAGAGTGAGAAAATATGGAAAGTATTGAATATTAGACACTAAAAAGATTTCAATTTTCTGTACATAGAATATATATATCCCATGAAATCCCACCATGGAACACATTTTTCTAGTTTGTGTGAATTGAACCTACAAGGTTTGACCCGGTATGGTACACAATGTGTGTGACCAGTGGTTTCATCAGAAGTGTGTCTCAAATACACATATTCATTTCATCATGGAATAAATGTTGTATTGTCTAATGATACATGAATTATGTAATGTTTTAGGGGGCTATTCAGCAGGTATTACTAGAACCCGTGTCGTGTTTTTGAAATCATATCATTCTTCTTAATTTTAGTATTCACAAATTTATTTATTAAGTTAGGGTCCCCAATGATAATAATAATTAAATAATGTTATTATTATAAAAAATATATTAATAATAAAAATCATTTTTCAATAAATAATAATGAAATATTTAGTTATCATTTATTTTCATTTAAATGATGGAAAAAATTATTTCCCACTACAGAGTCAAACTTCTTCATAATAATTCTTTTTAGTTACATAATTAAAAAATTAGTTAAATTATTAATAATTAAACAATCATTTAGTTTATCATTATCAATCACTCTTATACTCATAAAAAAATTGACTCACCACATATATTAATTTATGAATAATAATAATATAAACTTTAAATTTAATAATAATTGTAAAAAAACATCAATAATTAAAAAAATTTTATATGTTTTCCACTAAAACGTGTTTTTAATTTATCAATAATATTCATTTACTTATAAATAACTTTAATATATTAAAAAAAATTCTTAAAATTAAACCTTTTTTAAAGTTTTAAAATAAATATTTATTCATTAAATAAAAAATATCCATAAACATCACACCACACGTTAAAGTATGGATGGTTCAAAGTTTTATAAACATTTAATATATATTTTTTATTTTAATAAATTAACATATGGTTTATAATTTTACCTGTCCAATTTTTTTTCAAATTTGGCCTAACCTATAATTTTCTCTTCCATGGAAGATAAAAATTCCTAATAGATTAAAAAATAAAAACTGAAAAATAATTTTATTTTAAACTTAAAAAATATGATGATTCATTAGTTTAAATGAATCAAACAACCTGTAATAGGATTCATCTCATTGTGATAATCATTTCCAAGAGTATGTTTTGTCGGTAAATCTAACTTGAACTAATAATTAATTTTTAATTGGAATCATCTATCTATTTTAAACATATATTTTGTTCCTATGTTCATAAAAATTAAACCATTAAAAATTATCCCCTCCATATATCCTATAATATTCTGCTACATTGACAATTGGTCACTTTAAAACCACCTCACCAATATTCATCTAAAAATAATACATTATTTTTAATTAAATAATAATGGTGTTTCAGTAAAAAACTCAAGGAAATTTATGGTCCATGGATTGAAAAATTATCACTTAACTTATATATCTTATTCTAAATACACCAAATTTTTTACTCAACCATGGTTAAATAATTTTTATTTTACCTTTCATTTAAGATATATTAATGTATACATTCATGGGATAAATATTTATTAATTAATAAATATTAATTATTCCTCAAAATTTAATTACCGTGAAAAATTACCAAAATTAAACCTATGGGTTGATATCATGTTTTGAAACTAGAAAAACAATAAAAAAATTTATAAAGTCATATACTATTATTAAATCACCGTTTTATCCTTTTATGGGAGTAGAGACTTTAAAACTCCAAAATGAGCTATGTTTAGATTAAGAAAAATCCTATTTTCTACATTCTATGCACCTTTAAACATTTTTATTTTTGAAAATGAAAAAACTTGAGATTCTAATAGATAATATAATAAAAATACATTTTGTATAAAAATGACGCATACTTACACATACTTAATACATCTTTGGTGGTCTAGGACATACAGGATCTCAAGACACAACCATTTTTGGAAATGGATATTCTATTTTACCACACACACTATAGCTTCCTCCCCTAAAATTTACAATGAGTAATAAGCACTATCGATTAATTATTGTTCCTAAGGATCACCTTAATGAAAGAATAATATTTCATCATGCATGTTTTAAAAAACCACAACACCCATTACCTTTTCCTCACCTTAAGGTTATATATATACCAAGAATAAAACAAAATCACAAACCACCAACATTAATCTTGAAATGGTTCACTACCTAGAATATCTCCCATGGGGATGTTGAGAACCACTACTTTAAGAATAACACAAATTTCCATTGCATGAGAATATTCTATCTACATCAGATTCCCCTACTCCTTAACAATATGATCTTTCACTAACTCTTGAAGAGATTCTAGGGTGCATTACCCTCCAGTTTTTCTTTATATTTCTAACATATCCTACCAGAAAGAAATATATAATAAAGTTATGAGCACAAGGTAAAATGAATTCTCATCCTTCTTACTCGTCATAATAAAAAACTCCACTTCCACACTTCGAAACCCAAATAAGACAGTATACACTACAAAAAACAACATGTTTGTATTGTTGTCTCTCTTTTATAAAAGATACTAGTGAGAACCTCGATAAATAACACTAATCTACTCATGATACCCAAAATATCACTATTTCTCATCTATGACCCTTTATTCACAATTTAAAGTAGATGGTACCTACTATTTAGACAAACCTACACTATCAGCTCTAGAACCCATAATAATGCTTGGAAAATTTGAGTGATTAAAACCAAAATCATTGGGAACTTACCTTCATTAAATAGTCCAAATCCCAACACATTGTGAACAACCAAATATTCTATTGGATTTACTCCATAAAGAATCATACTCCACTAGGGAAGATCCTAATTCAAATTCCCTTTGATACAAAAAAATAGTGGACAGGGAAAATTATTATCATATTGGGGGAATTCATTTCATGCTCCTCACATTTGGGAATAACCTTTACGTCCATCGATTTAGAGTATCTAGTCATGTTGGAGAACTCATTTAACACCACCACTATGGTACACTATCACACAAATAAAGGGTGTGGGGCCTTCATTTTAATCTCTAACTCCTATATAAATAGTGTGGAAAGAAAATGATACCATTCATCGTTGTCAAGGAGTACAAGGGAACATGGAAAATGGAAACTAATAATACCACGAACAATACTAGGTGTCACCAAACATAGAAATACAAAAAACCAAATTGGATAATTTTAGGGAAAACACCAACCAATTTCCAAGACCTGGGTTCACCTTTAATTAAGGATTAATGATTAAAAATGTTTTATTAAGGACTAATAAATAGGTGAGGATTCATATAGGGATAACCCCAACCTAAATACTCTCAATTAAATATCCCCTTGAACTACCAATATTGAAAACATTCACTTCAAACACATCGAAGGAGTGATTTATGATGTATATGTACCTCTACATGTAAGAGAATGAGTTCTTTATAATGAACTATACTTTTCATACATAAATACTACATCATTTTAGATGAAACATTATGGTCCATGATAGAACCATAAATGTTTAGAGTCTTTAAATAATATATACACAATCTTAATATTTCCTGAAATACCTTGAACATCACCCATAAATATCTTCATTCATAGTGATATTCTTAACATACCCTAATTAAAACCTTTTTTCATAACCTAGGGTAAGGAAACATAAGAAATTTTGAGATCAGATGATTAGTAAGGGTAAACACAGATATATCAATTGATGATCATATTCAATTATAAGATAAGTATAAGGGTGAAATATCATTATCATAACTTAAAAAACTCATACCCAATCTGCCATAGATCATAAACTTGAGTCATGGAATAAAAATTTGTCACAAAATAAAAAAAATTTATAAGAGAGTGGAATTATCAATAATAAGTCATGATTTATGATAACGTAACATAAACATATTAATGTGTAAAAAACATAATCTTATAAAATTATGAACATGTATAAATAGAAACAAGTTCAATCTGTAAGGTAATGAAATTAGGCCCTCACATAAATGTATGAACAGGAAACTAGGTCCATGCATAATCTTATGGATATAAAAACTAATCACACACAAAATATTATGGGCATGAAAATACGACCTTTCATAAACTTATGTACATGAAACAATGTCACACATCTAGTTGTGAATAGGAAATTAGGATCATGCATGGCATAATTATCTCATGAGTTATCCATATTTTACCAATTCAATGGAGGGATATATAATTCTAGGACCACCTATCACTTAATCATAATCCATTCATATCTATTCCACAAGATTATAAATCATTAATCATAACCTATTGAAAGGAAAAAATTTTCATAATCATTTTAACATTTCATCATAACATAATCCTTGGAAAATAAGTGGGTTTCATAAACATATCATAATCCTAATCATAAAACATCCAAATAAATAATAAGGATTGTATTGTTGGATAGTATCCACAATAATACATATGTAACATCAAAGGATTCCATCTTTAGAAGAACATTATTTTAAAAGATATTTGGAATATTTCTTGAGGAAAATATATTTTTCATTTTGAAATCATATCTTTAAAGTTAAAAAATATCCCAAATATTAAAGAAAAACTTTTTTTAAAATAACCTTGTATTATTATAAAGGAAACTTCAAATTATTGAGCTGTCAAGATTGAGGGAAAATCCAATCATGTCTGCTATGTTAAGATAAATATCCCTTTCACATTTTTGGTAAAAATTAATAAGTAAAAAATTTATGAAAATGATAATAAGATGACCTTTAAAACATTTAAAATAAAAAATAAAAAATGGATAAAATGACTAAAAAATTCATAGGAGGATATTAAAAAATTCTTGTAAACATTTTTGCAAAATATAGGCCTAGAAATGTTTTTTGATCAAAGAGAGAAATAATGTTAATTTTCCATTAATACATTCATTCAATATATTGAGTTCTAAAAGAGAGTAAAATGAATGGAAAAAAAGTAATATCTTGAAATAACCATAGAATAATAAAATTCAAGATATTATTGATGGATATATCTTGAAATATCATTACTAGAAACTTAATCACAAACAATTCCGATAAACAATGAGATTGTAACATAAATCCATTACAACTTTGGTAAATATAAAATCAAAATCCCTATGAAATAAATAACATTATATGGATATAAATTTACCCTAATTTTCATGATAATCATTATAAAATATATTCATGGGCATTATATACACCATATAAAAGAAACAAGTGGTGAATATGGCATGTGTCTCGCAAAAATAAAAGTGAGATAAAAATCCCTAACCTCAAGTTTTACTTTCTATAAAAGTGATCTAAATTATTGTATAACAAGTTTATATATATCATAATTATATAAAATAATTATTAATATACTTATAATTTCATATATTATCAACTTATAAAATTTAAATACCCATTTATTAATAATTCCTTGTGAAAATTTCCTTTTCTGAGTGTTAACTGTTTAATTCTTCATGAGACTTTCAGTTTTGTAGTTTTGATCCTCATAGTTTGATCATGGTTCCTTCACATTAATAATTTTAACCATGATAATATATATATATACCTTATATAAATGTTTAGATAAATATATAAAAGATATATATTGAGAAATAAGTCACACCATTCATGGAGATGGTAGGCCATATCTTCACATGAATGTTGTTTTCTCTTTTTTATGGATGGAATAAAAGAAAGGTTAATAATAATTCAAATTTAAATATCATTATTAAATCTTATATATCATAAATATTCATTAAATCTATCTTTATTACCATCTATGTAAATCATAAATGAAAAAAAACCGTGTCGCTTCATAGATGTGGTAGTCCACACATACACACGCGCAAAGATATAATTTTCCAAAGGATTGGAAGGAAAGTAGGTAGATATGATATTATAATTATATAATAATAATTATTTAATAAATATAATATATAAATATTAACTATATCATAATAACCATCCATCAAATATGTTGATGAAAAATGAATTGTATCACTATGTAGATATGGTAAGCCATACGCATGCACTAGTGATAGTTTCACTTCCCATTTGATGAAAAGAGGGTTAATAAGGGTGTTTTAATAATAATAATAAAATTTAATTATATTTAATATACTTAATTTATTATTTTATAAAAAATTTCATAGATTTAGTGGAGATAGAAGAAGAAACAAGTTGAAAGATACTAGGTAAGATGATTACCTCTTCTTCAGTAGACCTCCTTTAGATCATTTTTAAAGACCCTTGGAATGTTATTTTCAGAATAAAAAACCTATAATTCATGTATATCTATGTTTATAAGATAATTTATAAGGGTTTGGTGGATATATATGGCTCAATTTGTTGTAAATAAGAGAAATGTAAGGTTCCATTTTATAAGTGAAGAGAGAGACACTCTTGGAATTTCTTAAAAGATTAAAATATAATTAATCCATTCTCTAGGAAAATGAATAAAAATGTGCATATAGTAGAATATAATGTAGGATTTGGTTTAAATACCATCTAAAATAAAATTTATATAGGCTTATGTGGTGTTTTAAATCTTATCTTTTGATTTAATCCCTTAGTTATCAAATTTTAACCTTAACCGTAGTAACAACCATTTTACTCTTAAAGGGTTATAATTTTACTTATAAGGTAAAAATGGATCATAAATAGAAAATATAATATATTTTAGACTATTAATTATCCTACCTATCCTCTTTCATGTTTTTATAATTTTTAAATAATTAAATAAAATATAATTTTTCATAAAATATCATTAATGTCAATTTTGACACTATTCAATTAATTTGACTTTGAACACAACATGATATAAATGGAATTATAATAAAAACCTTTAAAGCATATATAATATATTATATATATATAATTCATATAACACAATAATTCATCAAAATTTTATTACTTTTAATATTATTAAAATCATTTATTTTATTTTTATACTAATTAAATAAATACTGTGTTGGTGTTGCATAAGAATTTAGAGTAATTATTGAATCCCTAAAATGTAAAAATAAAATAAAATAATAAATAAAATTAATTTATATTTCAAAAAAACATTTAAAACTGAACCTAAACTCTTTTTACACTAAGGATGTAATATTATAGATATTAAAGTCAAGAGTGTAATACTTTTGACTTTATAATTTAATCAAATTAATATAAAGGTCATAATAAAAGAAATATGGAACTAAGTGGATATTTATTTGATAAATGAATTTAAATTGACTAAATAAACCCATCCAATAGGATAAAGTCAAGTGTTATAGAAATTTTAAAGTCTTCTTCCAATGTTTTAACCTTATTTTACATGTTTTACCCTTACTATAGTGATAAGTATTTACCAAAATTACTATTCATAATGAAAAAAATAAAAGGGAAATATTTAAAAAATTTTGACCTCAGAATTCCAAATATATAATCCATTTTTAAATATTAAATTCCTAGAGGTGGTATAAATTAATTTTATAGAAAACCATAAGACACAATGGAAAATGTTTTTTTTCATAAAAATGTCCTTTTTAGTATAATTTTTTTTATAAAAAATTAATCCATAAAATGATTTCCAATGAAATTAATTTTATTATTAATAATATAATAGAACTAATTTAACTTTTAAAACATTTTAAAATAAAATGTAACTTTTTAAATTCTGGAAACAAATATACAGTTTTAAATAAATATTAGTATTATTCACTATTCATTGAAAAATAAAACATTTCAGAAAATAATCTCAAATTCATCAAAATATAATTTTTACATGATTAATTCAAAAATGATATAATTTTAATCAAATATAATTTCTAAAAATTCCATAAATTAATTATAATATTTCTCACAAAAAGGAATAAAAACAATTTTATGGAAGAAAACATATTTTTGAAGAAAACATATTTCTGAAGAATAAAATGTATGTACTAAAAAAATTGGGTTGTTATTTCCTAAGATTTATAGTAAAAAAATTTATTAAGTATGAAATTTATATATATTTCCTAATTTGGTTATTCTTATTCATACCCACCAATTCAAGGACTAGGTTCTAATAGTCATATTTAAATAATAATATTTTTTGGTTCGTTTAAGCTTGGTGTTGCATGTTGTATATGCTATTGAACATAACGATCAAATTTTATAATATAAAGGTGTTAAATTAGTGAAACCTTAGGGTCCACCATATCCTATTTTAGAGTTATCATCAATATTCCTATATGGAACCACATCCTAAACAAGGGACAAAAATCCTACCATGGTAGAGTAGTCCCATCACGAGCTTGAGAAAAACATCATTCATTAACAGATCATTGTTATACATAAGGGACTCAAGTAAAGGATACAATTTGGATGATGGGTTCTAAAACTAGATATTATACATGAGTCAATAACTCTAAAAAACCCTATATTATAGGAGGATTATGGTTTTATTAGAGTCTAAAAAAACCTTACTGAAGAAACTCTCATAACATACATTGCATATAGATGGTCTTGACTAAATAAAATGAAACTGCCATCCAATCTAAAAAAGGTCACTATATGAAAAAAGTAAGAAAATATTCCTCTACACTTATCATAAGTATAACTCTCAAGAAACATGTAGATCCCATATGACTGGTGTAGACTATAGAGGGTGGGTGGGTTAATCATGTATAATTGATTTTTTACCAAATTCTAAATTATCTTTCAATATTTTAAACCCGTATAATATTTTTAATCTTTATTACTAGATAAGATATAATTATATTTGTTTTGTTTTTAGAATAAAAAATTCCATTTAAAATATAATAAAATTAGTATGTAACAACCCGTGTTTTTGAACCAGATGAAAATCTAAATAAATTTGAACTTTTAGCATTTACTAGACATGACCTATTTATGACTGATTATTGGAATGTAATTATAAGATTTATTACACTTAAACCTATTGTTTATGGACTTAGTTAAAGGTAATAGAGGTCCCTTGGAGGTCTCTTTGAGTTTTAGGAGCACTGTGGGCTATAAAATCTAATTTTGGAGGGTTTGCATAGGGCATACGGTTTGTTTGAAACCATGAAAACCTCAGCAGAAAACCGTGTGACATATATAAGAGGAAAAAAAACACCCCACAAGAGATATGAAAATTTCTTCCAAAATATGTGCCTATCTCACACAGGTAGTGCCACTTAGGTAGTTCCCTCTCACTATTCACCACACATTTTACACACGGTTAGAGTAACTATACAACACAAACTGTGCGAGCTGATTTCTTAAGGAATTGGTGGACAAGTTTGGTGCATGGTTTGGACAAACCATGTGACTCCATTTTTATAGGTTAAATGACTATTTTACCTTAATTAATTCTTTTTACCTCTTCATTATTCCCCCTTCTTCTTTCTAGGAGTTGGGTGGAGTTTATCCTCCCATGGGTTTTCTTCTCCCTCAACCTAGGTTCTCCTATATATCCTTTGTCCAATACCTGATTTGAGATCTGTTGAAGGCATTGGATTCCTTAAGGTATTTTTTTCTCATCTCTTATCTTTAGCCTAAGTTTCTTTTGGTTTAATTGTGCTAATTAGGTATAATATAATTTTCTCTATTTTCAGGGAGAAGGTAATTTTCGTAGATTTCTTCCAAACTAGATAGAATCATACCTTGATATTGGACGAGTGATTCATCCTAATTATAAGGAATCTAGTCTATGAATTTTTCTCGAGTTTCCATCATTTTAAAAATAGTACTGTTGTAATGAATAATGACCTTTTCTGCATGTTTCTTTTAAATAAGTTCCTTGATATTAAATTGATCAAGACACCTTGTGTTACACCCATGGATAATTGTTATGAAAGTATAAAATTTCAATCTCGATCATGGACACACCATTGGGTGTTACAAATTGTTTTTCCCCTTTATAATTAAATGTTTTATTTGACCGAAATTCCTTTTATGCATTAAGATTGGATTATAAATTGAATTTTCCCTTGTTGGTAATTTTCATAGTGTTAATGGAACCTTCTAAGTGATATATCAAAACCTTATGAATTTTATTACTATGATTGGTTTTTGATTTTATGAATTGTTTAATTTTGTAAATTTAATTGTGAATCTTTAATTGTATTCTTTTTATGAAAAATTAATTTTTTGAAGAACAATGTCATGATTTTATAATAAAACCCCTCGTATGAGGTGGGATGTCTTATAAACTAAAAGTAGTGATTGGTTATTTATATCATTCTTGGCTTATGGAATTAGTGATTACCCATTACTTTTTTGTTTTTAGATATATGTAATGTTTGAGACATGGCCTTTATTAAAGTTATAAAATGTATTTCCCACCGTTTATTGATGTCAAATGGGATCGATTCACCTTCTAAGTGTATGACTTAGCCTGACTGGTAGAGGGAATACCAATGTAGGTAATTGACTAAATGAAAAGTGTAGCTTCTAAGTGTCTCTTTGAGATTTGAAATTAAATTTTCATGTTTTTTTTACTAAATAACACATATTGGTTTTAATAGCTCTCTCATGATGGCTATTATTCCTTGAATTCTTAAAATAATATTCGTTGGTAATATGGTTTAATTGATATGGAGTTTAATAATGTGGTATGACCACACCACTTATTATAATTTAATAAGAATAGATTATATTGAATTGTTATACTTGTGATACCCTTGATTATAATGGGTTATTAAAATGGAAATCATGAAAGATATTTCCTAATGGGTTGTATTATAAATGTGATGATGCCTTTATATGGGGTTGATAAAAGTAAGGCATGAGAGGCATTTCCTCATGGCCATTAATTATAAATATGATTACGAATTTACATTGGTTTTTTATGATGGTAAGGGTTGTTGAGACAGGAGGTAAAATCACACTCCCTCACATTTGGTGTTGAGTGTGATGACATACACAAGTGATACATAATGGGCGTTGGACTTCGGTGCCATGTACCATGATTAGAGTGTTTCCATGGTGGCTCACTCGCCATTCTGAGTGTTGTCTCATGAAATATATTACTCTATAGGGATGTAGGGAATGTACCCTATTGAATGATCTTATAGTATTGTTTAGACTGGGTATGGATTCCTGAGTTATTCCCTGATACATCCAGCAACTAGTATTCTAGGTATATGTTCATTAGGCATTCGTACACACTTGGTTCATATAGGTGGATAAAATATATCACTAAACTATATATATATATTATTATTGATATATATATATATAGTTACAAGTGATAAATTTCCTTCCGGTAGTGACCTGAAGTAGGTATAGCCTCTATGTGTCCCTTAGGAACCTGGGTGGGTTGTGGTTATTTATTTAGCTCTGCTTCTCTTTTTTTATACTTGCACACTACTTTGCATTATATTTCTTGAATTGGATTCAGTCTAATAATATGTAGGTGGTAACCTACTGTGATTATTATCTCACACCCTGCTTGGGCCACCATTTCACCGGGGTACCCAAGTAGATCTCCTATTTGCAGGACCTTGGTTGATTGATTTAACTGTTTAGCTAGTACCTAGGAGTTAGGATCACATGACCAAGATGGATCTTGGGATAATCATAGATATCACCCTTAGGGATTTTATTTTCCTTTCTTTATTATTCAGTACTATATGTTGTAGAATTCTATATGTATGTTGTTTTCATTATGTATCATCATCAGGACATGAATGCAGAAGTTGTATATTAGTGTTGTCCATCTTTCTTTATTAAGTGACTATTATTAATATTACACTCCCATGTTATTCTTTATTTACTACTTCCACTATTTTTCTTTTTTTATTACATGATATACCACTTTGATACTCTGATTTTAGCGTATAGTCTCTATACTGTACCATCTTTAGACCATCACTGCAAGTTGACAACCTCTAGCGTATAGGTAGGTATTCTTGAGGCCACATGACCCGCTGGTCCAGCTACTGTATTAGTGGTTAGTCGAGTTGGGATGTTACAAAGTGGTATCAGAGCTAATCTATTTCCTTTGTATTACTATTTTGGGTTGGTAGACAAGAGACTAGGAATGTGTTGACACTTGGTAAATAATCATGTATTGGACTAATCAACCCACCCATGAGGAAATGACCAAGTTAACAGGGTTGGGGATTGTTGTTCATGATGTTTGTTATTACATTTGGTTAGGATTTCATCTTGAGTGATTGGTGTACATTACACTGTTTATTGATTTATGGAATTTTTGAATTTTATGCTTGGCCAGGTATGGAAAGGATAAAGCATGACATGGATCATTATAGATACATAGATATTCACATTCCATGAATATGTCATGCCATGTAGTTTCACTTTTAAAGATTATTATTGGTTTGATTGTGTACCTTGAGTGCTATTCCATTCTCTTCTTGATTATCATGTTTGTCATATTCCATTTTTGGTTTTTTATATAATTCTTAGCTGATACATGATTAGGTAATTATTTATCATGCCTATCTATAACACATGTTTAAATGAACATATTCTAGGATTCTTGCTTATTATCCTACCTTTCCTTTGTATTATTCTTCAGTGCTTATTAACACGATATCTTTGTTATAGATTATGATAACATGCTAGTTATGTTTGGATGTAATTGGTTTAATCAGCTAATGTTATTGGTTGAAATTAAATGGGAACCAGATTTTAGTTATTGGGTGTAATGTTGCCTTATAATTGGGAAAAGGTAAGCCATGCATTCCATCGATCTTTTTTTCTTTATACATGTTTATAAACCCTTGCTAAAATGTAAAATGCTTCTAAAGATTAAATGCTAAAATGGGATTGGTTTTGATTAATGGGGGACAAATGCCAAACTGTAAAGTGTATGGGTGCTTTGTGGATTGTTAGTTGGACACCTATATGATTAAAACATTATATATAAGAATTTTAAAATTCAAAATGGGATTTGTTTTGATTAAATGGGAGATAGACTTTGGTTTATAAAGTGTATGGGTGATTTATATATTGGGGTGGTGGAAACCCATGTAATTTAACCTTTTTATGTAACCACGTTATATTAAAAAATTTATATGAATGTAAAAGAAATTTAATTTTAATATGTAATGAATTGGTTAAATACCTAACTTCATAACTGGACCCATGTAGGTCAGTTGGGGCATGGTTCTAATGAGATGACCCGTTTAGGTGTTTTTAAACTTAATGAATTAAAAAACCGCTATTGGGTTTCTTTATGATGAACCTGGGTTGGCTTAATAGGACCCTCTTAGGTCACCTTATCAATAAAAGAGGAGTTTCTTTGATAAATTTTCTATTTATGACAGGATTTCAATAAATGTTTAATTTTTTAAAAGGAAGATTTATGAGACTTCCCTGTTATGTCTGGTGATTTGTTTTAAATATTTTAAATTTTTAAAGATTGAATGTGAATCAATGTAAAAGACTTTGAAATGGAACCTGGAGTGGTATCCATAAGTTTAAACCCTTGTGTAAGGTAAGTTGATGTTTCTCTTGAGTTTATTGGGAATGAAAGATGCGCGATTATTCTATATGACTTTTCCTTCATAGTAATTTCATAGATCATATTTTCTTAAGTTGGTGACTTCTATTAGAATAACCTAGTAATAGGGTCAAAGTTTTTGTTTTTGTAAGGGGATAGACCATGGTAGGTATCACCCTTAGTGCTTTAATCCCTTTCTAATCCTGTGAGTTTTTTGACAATTGGTGTCGTTGTCCCTAGTAGTACTTTCAACTTATAAATGACACCCTTGTTCAAATGGGTTTTCATGGTGTCTTTGTCCCTTGTTACGAGTGTGAGCATTGAGGAATGCTCAGTTCAAGCTCGTTATACATGACTTGGGTATAGTTATCCACTTTGTAGGTCACTTGAACCTTTCTTCTCCTTAGTTATGGATGACTTGGCATTTCATCATCTGAGTTAATGGTCATTTGGGGAAATATGACTCTGGGTCAAATCCCCTCTATGGTCTATTTGATAATTGATTATATAGGGATGATAAGTTTATGGGTAGTATCCAAGATGTGCCATTTTCTTCTAAAACTTAGGGAATTATGTTTTCCTCTACATGGTGCCCATCACGTTCAAAATGATGTAATGAATAGATTGAGTTCAGTGGAATCGTTCTGCTATGGGTTGTTGAGTACGTTCTTGGTTCGTATCCATGGTATAGTAACATGTAGTTTAAATGGAATATGTTCATCCCAATTCTCAAGAGGACTTCTTAGAGACTCTGGTTTATTTGAAACTATGGTCTGGTGGGTTTTGGATTTATTTTTATGATTTAACATACATGAACATGGCTCATAAGAGTGCCACATGTCCATTTATAGTGAATATGATCTAGTGCTCTTATGAGCAGCTAGTTTGTCTCTTCTTCTGATGACTAGGACACTCCTAAGGTGGGGATAATTGAGTTGGTTTAGTTAAATGTGTCATTCCAAGTAAAAGGAGAACAACCAAAGAGGACCATTTGGAAATGGCCCTATTGAATTCCTTTTAGGCTTTCATGTTTGAATCATTTCAGTGCTTACTCAGTAACATGACATTGATATGGCTATCTATGTATGAAACCCTTGGAAATTCCATTGGTCTTGAATGGGATTTTTTTGTTAATCTTGAATGATCATGGGAATGACTTAGGGGGAGAGGCCCTGTGATCGATTTGAGTTAGTGCATTGGTAGGTGAAGCTGAGCTTCTTTCAAAGGAAGTCAACTAGTGGTGGTTTGGATTTTATTCTTTTGGTATTCATAGCTTCCACTTAGTATACTCTTCTGAAGGAGATGAAAAAGTTACCTATATTGACCACATCAATGTTGCACTAAGATAACATCGGTATTATTACATTCTAAATCATTAAATGTAATTGGAATTGTTTGGTGGTTTTCTCAGTGTTGTATGCTGTACATGTAATTTTCTTCATGGCCTAGTTAGTCTTGATTGGTAACTAGATTCCTGTATAAGAATGCATTGGAAAATACCTTGTACCCCAAATGCATTTATTCTAAATTGACCACTTTGAATAATAAACGATGGGCTCAATAATTGATCATATTTAGACATTGTGGCTTTATGCCAATGTCTCGCTTGTAGTTATAGAGTGTGGACTAAGGTTGGTTCCTTGGGCTCTAGTTTATTTAATTCTAAGGGTGCAATGGATTTTTTGTTGGGCTCAGAGCTATCGTTTAAAAAGGATAAATATTTTAATAGGGGTTGATCTAGATTACACCATTATTCATGCGGAGTCATGATATTTTAAATGATAAAGTGGTGGATCAACCAAGGAACATCATTGAAAATTGGCTATAAGCTTTGGTGAACATGTTTGTTCTAAACACAGGATGCCTTAGAGGAAAAAATTATAGTTCTGTGTGAAATGTGCTACCCATCTAAGACAGGAATCATGAGAATGGTCAGTTGGAGTGGCTCGACTCTTCATCCCTATTTTTAATTATGTATAGTAGGATGGACCCATTTGGAGCACGTATCTAGGTTAAGGCGGGTGTGGTCTAAAGGATCCACTATATCTTTTGGAGAAATCATACATGAAAAATTCTATTAGGTCGATCAGGATTCAATCATTTCACTTAGCACGATCTCTTGTACGACCTTAGATGTAATCAGGTTCACTTGGATAAAGAAAACATGACTTGAGCATCACTAGATCTCTTGGAGGTGTGCTTTGCAAGGAAATTATGATGGTGGGAAGTGTCATTGCTTAGAATTGGACCTTTTTAATGTTAAGGCCTATGGTGGGGAGTACCTTTGGTGATATGATTAAATAGAAGATGACGTGATCATGTATCTAGATAAATAGTCTTTGTTAAGAACCATTTAAGTGTTTTGGTTGGGAAATGAGTGTTGGATCAGGTGTTGATGGATTAAGTACAGTATGCATAAGAAGTTGCCTGAGGTGCATTTGGAGTTTTCAAACACAACACCACCATTTGAATGAGAATTCACAAACCATGTAGGTTGGTTGGTGTTTATGTTATTCTTGAAGTCTTGTCAGCGCTGAGAAGTTATAAGGTGAGGAGGTTGAAACAACCTGTGTTTTTGAACTGGAAAAAAATCCAAAGGAATTTCAACTTTTGGTGTTTATTGGATGGTCCATTTTTAAACATGAGTTTCAGAACATAATTTTGAGAGATGGAAAATTTAAATGTGTTTTTTTGGAATTTTTTGAAGGCTTGAGAGGTCCCTTATAGGTTTCATCAGGTTTTGGGAGCACCATGGGTTGTAAATTCCTTGTTTGGAGGGTCTGTACAGGGTGCACAGTTTGTCTATAACCGTGCATCCCTTAGTGAAAACATGTGTGGAATATATCATAGAATTAGAAATGCCACACATGAGCAACACATGGTTTTCCCAAACTAAGTTCCTATCTTGAATTATTAGTGCCACTTAGGTAGTTCCCTCAAACTATTCATGACACGGTTGGTGCATGATTAGGTTAACCATGTGGTATAAACCATGCGAGGTGATTTAGTAAGGAATGAGTGTTGCATGGTTGGTGTACAGTTTTGCCAAACCATGCGTCCAAACTATGAGACCTAATTTTTAGAGGTGAAATGACTATTTTTACCTTAATAAATTGTTTTTACATCATACTTCTTCTTTCTTCTTTCAAGTGGATGGATGGGGTTTCTCCTCCCTTTGATTATCTTCTCCCTTAACCTAGGTTCTCCACTATCTACTTTATTCAGTACCTGATTCAAGATCCATTGAAGGCGTTGGACTCATTAAGCATGATCATCTCATCTCTTACCTTCATCCTAAATTTCTTTTTGGACCCGTTGTGCTAATTAGGAACAATCCCATGTTCCCTATTTTCAGGGTGAAGGTCCATTTCATAGATTTCTTCCAAACCAGATCAAATTAGACCTCTATATTGGATGATTGATGCATAAGGTAGGTGATCTATGACATTTTCACTAGTTTAAATCATTTTATAAATAGCTCCATTGAACCACATGATGGACTTTGCAATACATTGATTTTAAATGGGTTCCTTCTTATTAAATTGATTAACACACCTTGTGTTACAACAACTAATCATTATTATGAAAGTAGAAAATGTCAATATCAATCACAGATACCCCATGGGCATAAAGAATTGTTTTTCCCATTTATAATTAAATTTTATAAATGCCTAGAATGCCTTTTAAGAATTATCCTTCGATTATAACTTGTATTTCCCCTAGTTGGTAATTTCCCAAGTGTTAATAGAACCTCCTAAGTGCCATGTCAAACCCTTATGAATTATATTACTATAATTGTTTTTTTATTTTCTAATTTCCTTTAATTTAGTAAATTGAATTGTGACTCTTGAATATGATGTTGTTTTATTCCAAATAATTTTTAAAAGAAAAATTTCATTATTTTATAATAAAACCCCTTGTATGAGGTGTACTATATTATATACTAGAAAGTAGTGATTGGTAATTTATATCATTCCTAGTTTACGGATTTCGTGATTACCTATTCCTTTGGTGTTGTTAGATATATGGGATGTTTGATTCAATGAATTTATTGAAGATATAAAATGGATTTCCCACTTTCTATAAATGCTACATGTGACTGATGAACCTTTTAAGTGTATGACTTGGCCTAATTGATAAAGGGAATACCCATGTAGGCAATTTCTTAAAATAAAAGATCACCTTATAAGTGTCTCCGTGAGATTTTAAATCAACTTTTTCATGCTTCTTTTATTAAATGAAATGTATTGATTTGAAAATATTTCGGATGATGGCTATAGTTTCCTGAATACTTGAAATGTTATGCCTTAATTGTATGGTTTAATTGATATGGAATTTAAAAGGGTGGTACGACCACACCTATTTCTATAATTAAATAAGAAAAACTGATATTAAATTTTTATAATTTTGATACCCTTGATTATAATGGTCTATTAAAATGAAAATAAGGATAGGTATTGCTTCATGAATTTTATTATAAATGTGATGATTCTTTTATACGGGCTTGATAAATATAAGGAATGAAATGTATTTCCTCATGGATGTTAATTATAAATATGATTACACCTTTATACAGGATATGTTTGATGGTAAGGGGTTTTGATCCAAGAGGGAAATCACACTCCCTTTCTTCAGGTGTTGAGCACGACTAATCATACCAGTGATATGATATGAGCGTTGGGATGAGGCACCACATACCATGATTAGAGTGTTTCCATGGAAACTCACTCTCCATCCTAAGTATTTTCACATGAAATATCTCAATTTATAGGGATGTAGGGAATACAACCTATTTCATGAGCTTATAGGATCATTTATACTAGTTATGGATGTTTGAGTTACACCTCAGTCCATCCAGCAACTAGTATTCCAGGAATACGGTCATTAGGAGTCCACACACACATGGTCCATATAGGTGGATTAAATAAATAACTGAACTGTATATATATATAAATATATATATAAATATAAATATATATATATGATTATTACTATATATATATAGTTACTGGTCAGACATCTCATTTCAGTAGGGAGTCGAAGAAGGTATCACAACCAGGTGTCCCTTAGGAACCTAGGAGGGCTGTGGTTATTTATTTATCGCTTCTTACTTATCTTTTTTCCTATACATTCACAAAATTTTCATTATATTTTATAGGATAGAATAATTTTTAGACTCTATGGGTGGGAAAATAACATGATTATTATCTCACACCCTTCTTAGGCTGCCATTACATAGGGGTACCCGAGTAGACCTTATATTTTCCAGACATTGGTTGATTGCTTAGGCTGTTTAGCTAGTTCATGGGAGTTAGGATCATAGGACTGATCTGGAGCATGGGATTGTCATAGAGATCAACCTTAGGGATTTATTTTGCTTTTCTTACTTATTCATTATTGTATCTTGTAGCATGTTGTATGTCTGTTTTTTTCGTTCTGTATCATCATCAGGTCATGTATACATAAATTGTATATTGGAGTTGGACATATTTCTTTATTCAATGATTATTATTAATATTAAATTTCTATGTTATTATTTATTTACTGCCTAATATATTTTTATATTCTTTATTACATGATATACCACTGTGCTACTCTGACATGAGGGTATATTCTCCCCACTGCACTATCTTTACACCATCACTGCTAGTCGGTAGCCTCTAGCATATAGGGAGGCATGCTTGAGGCAGTGTAACCCACCGGTTCGATGACCATATTCATGGTCAGTTGGGTTGGGATGTTATGCAGTAGATATAGGCACATGATATTTTTATATGGTTATTCTTTAATGTGGGTGAAAACATTCTTTCTATGTTCAAGATCATCCAATACATATATTTTCCACTAATATCCTTAAAATAATTATAAGTGGTTTTCAAGGTATTATTCTAAAACCTCAAGTGTAATTCCCTATATTTAATAAAGGGGGTAATAAACACCCTGAACCCTTGGTAAAAGTTTAGCCTAACCCAAATATAACATCCCACTAGATCATTATGATACCAACTAATAATTTTTAACTCTTCCAAGTTCTTTAAAACAACAAAATAGACTTCCACAAGTTGAGACTCCAATTGTGTTATTGTGGTTCTATTTTATTATTATTATTCTACTTTCACTCTTTCATGTTCCCAATTCTACCTATTCTCATACTTGAAAATAAATGATAAATTACCCTTTCTTCTTAAACATTATTTAGATTTTACAACACTAGATATCAAAGAAAATTATCTATAAATTTTTTTTCACTCTTCCCCTTATTCCCACTTAAACTCACTGAATCTGATCAATAGAAAAAAGTTTATTTCATATATAGATCTTCTTATTTATTCTTCTTCTTAAACTTCTAGAATAATGGGTATTATAGGAATATGTCACATAATCTGTTTCTTCTTATTATTCTTATTTAACCTTCCTTGACGAATAGAATCCAATATCCTATATCACATCAAATTCTTATTTTTCTTAGATAAATTGAAGATATTTATTTACAAGAATTATCATTTTCATCTTCTTATCTTCATTTGATACAATAAAAGCATCAATAACTTGTCTTCCTCTTATTTTTTTGATCACATATTTCATCTTCTTCTATTTATCCCTCTATATCCTCAATATTTTTATGAATATTATCTGCATAAAATATTTATGGAATCATACAAAATCTTCACCCTTCTCCATAAATCAGATCATAAGTTTCAAATTATTCTACACTATTATCACAATATTTAAATTAAAATATTTTAATATGAAATTCCTTCTAATATAATCCATTATATTATTTATAAACTCTTCCATAATTCTCAATATCATCTTATCTTACCAAATATTATGAAAAAATAATAGTAGTTAATTATTTTATTTTTTACACACATACATGGAAGAATACAACCTGATGTGGTAATTTTTCTTTACGATGGGGAATTATCAAACAAAATATTGAATCACAATTCTCTTATTGTGATTTTAATGTAATGAATATCACATCAATAAGAATCATCTAATTTTACCAATCTTAATTTCCTCCTTCAATAGAATATTTATCTTATAGAATATTATTTTTTGTATGATTTGTATTTAATTTGATTTTATTTTATTCCATACTACTTAATATGGATTATTCTATTATATTTTACTTTTATTTGTTTAAGGACGTGATACTGAGGGTATATTCTCCCCCTTAATGGTGTTAAAACCCTCCCTTCATGTTGATAGTCTCTTGATTATAGGGAGGCAGACCAAAGGTCATGAGACTCTCTAACTCGGGCCTGGAGGTCTGGGATGGGGTGTTACAAAATAGTATCAGAACACAACATTTTTCTTTTATTTTTTTACCAAACTGGGACATGGTAGAAGCGAGATAGGTTATATGGTACTCGGATAGGGTAGTTATCGTTTTATTTTGCAACACAAGGGTAAAGGAAAACTGAGTTACCATTTATTGGATTTATTTTAATGTTTTATAGATTTTTAGGTGTGTTCATTCATCATGAGTATGATCGTATGATCACATGATATATATTTACCTATTGTGTACTGTATATTAGTTCATTAATTTAATTCCTTTGTATAGGTATATGTTCAGGATAGATTTATATTATTCGTTTTTCTGATATATTTATACTGGAATTAATTAGTTGAACTTGAGCATGCTTTTATATTTTGTATATATATGTGATTGTGACTAACATACAGGGATGAAGGCCTTGATTAATACTAAGAGGGATATACCTTGGGTTGTGGGTAGACTCTTAGGAGAACCTTGTGTGACATCATAGACTTATTAGGATCTATCCTAGTGGATTTGATATTTCTAAGTGTTTTCATTGTGTTATTGAACATGTCATATTGACGTAGTCGTATGGGAAAACATGGGAAGTGGTTCAAAATACTCTTACAAGGAAGGATGTTTATGATATACCATAGAAAGTGTAGGAGAATTGTAATACAATGGTATTTCATGGTATGTTATCTTCAAAAACTTGTGTTGCAGGCAACACCGAATTGGCTTGTATAACATGAAAGATTGAGTCTCTACGAAACAAAAATTTAGTGTTAAAATTATTTACATGATATATTCATAAATTAACCATTAAATAGAGAAATATAAATAGTAATGAATAATTTTTAAATGTTTTTTATAATGTTTTCATTTAAATAAAACATATTTATAATGAAATGTATAAGTTTTGATAAAATACTTATTTGTTTATAAATACTATTTTCTTAAAGGAGAACATTTTTTTGAACTTTTGTGAACAGTAAAAAAATTTAATTTTAGACACTATTTGATATTTAATTTGGTAAGATAGACTTCATTTTTAAATTCATAATATCAAAATTATCTTAGGGTGAATTTTTGATATTTTTTAGGAAAACGTTCAATTGTTGATGAATAGTGAAAAACACTACATTATTGTTAAAAAAAATAAATCTTTCCATATAAATAATTATATTAATTTAAAATGATTTTAAAGTATAAATAGTTAAATAATATATATATTAACCCAATTTAGTTCATTTTAATCATTTTTATAATAGAATTAGATAAAAAAATTTATTGAACTTTTTTAAACGTCTTTTTACCCACCTTCTAGCAACATTTGAGGATTAACATTAAACGTAATTTTACCACTTATATGAATTAGATTTTAAAAAATGAATATAAATGGTATTAATTAGTATGAAAAATTTGGTTCAATAGGATCAATATAATTTTTTGTGAAAAATAACTTTTGAATTTTATTTACTACAGTTAAAGTTAAATAGGGTAATTAATGTTTGAAATAATATTTCAATAATATAAAATTACCCTAAAACTTTTCCTTACTTTATTGGATAAGTTTTTTTTACCAAAATAAATCCTTGTTCAAAAATATGATCCTTTTTAATCAACTTTTTTTTTGATTAAGATACTTATTATATTTTATTTAATGAAGAGTTAAAAGTGTCATATTCAAATTTTAATTACTAAATAATTTTTAATATAGGATTATAAATTATATTAATTATACTATAAATATTAATTAGAAATATAATAAATTTATCTACATCTTTATAATTTATTTATAATTTTTAGATATTAAATAATTAAATTTAATTGTGACACAATGATGATTAAGTAGTTAATTTATTAAAGAAAGAATTAAATGAAGGACATTAATAATATTAAAATAAATAAAATATTAATTACATAATGACATAAAATAATTTTATGGATAACTTAGACATTTTAGTGAAATATTTTATGTATTTGTTCTAAGTTATCATTTTTTCTTAATATTTTTAAAAATAAAAATACTAAATAGTATTAAAATTGACATAAATGATATTTTAAAATAAATACTATTTTATTAAATGATATAAAATTCATAAAATATAAGGTTTTTCCAAATAACTTTTATAATATCCAAGATCTCATAAATTATCCAATTTTGGTTCTTTTGTCATTTTATAGTAACTATATTAACCGTATAGTGTAAAAATACAAGAAGACACAGTAAATGTTAAATAGGTTAACTAAGGGTAAAATCCCAAAGATAATTTTAATTGTATGATCTAAACATGTCTAAAATTCATTGGTTGAGGGTATTTTTACCCATCCTTCTCTTAAATATAAATAAATCACTTTTGATCAATTTGAATCCAAAAATAAATTTTTAATAAATTATTATTTCAAAATCTTCCAAAAGTACCCCTCACCTCTATTATAAAAGGGAACTTCTCCTTCTCTTTAATTCACACCTCTAAAGCCCTTTGGCTTGACCAAAACCTGCCCATTTAATCTAAAAATTTCCCTAAATCCTTCATAGAGGCCATAATTTTGTACTAAATCCATTCTAATAGTCCTTTTGTGAAAATCAAAAGAAGATACCTGAAAAAGGGGTAATTATTTTATCACCTATTTCAATGTTATTTTCTACTTCTACTTCCTCTTTCTATGTTTTTTCCACACCAAAGTAATAAATACAGTATTATAAATATAATTATATGTTATTATAATCATGTTAAAACCAGATTCTACATTTTATCCATCATATGAATAACAATATCTCTATGTGTGCCTATGTACAGCTTATCGTCTCCACACGGTGGTGTAATTTGTTATTTAAAAACAATATTTTATAATGAGTATGATAATGAGTATAATAGATATAAATAAGGTTTATAAAATGATAATTAATCTGTATAATTAATATACGACCCAATTTTATACCATTAAACCATGAAGGGAATGATACCATCGCTCGTGTTTATGTACAACTTATGGTATCCACGATGTGGTGAGATTCATTTTCCACATTAACCATGAAATAATGATTAAAAAAACTTATATAATGAATAATTAGGAAATATATGGAATAATAATTATACTTATAATATATATATATATATATATATACAAATATATGTTATTTATTTACTTCCATTTAATACGATAAGAAAACAAAAACAATGTTCATGCGTACATACGACCAACCATCTCCATGAACGGTATGCTCCATTTCATTTATATATCTATTATATATATTTATATACTAAATATAAATTATATATAAATAAAATTTTATATTTTTTAAGTAAGTAAATTACCGTCTAACAAATAATATCAAGAATAAAATGGCAAAACACTTATTATAAACAAAGTGATTGTTACCCCAAATGTTGCTTTAACTTCAAAATTATTAATAAATGGGTAATATAAAGTCATAAATGAATCATGTATGATATCATAAATATTATAATGGTTATATTAGAAATTAATAATATGTTTAAAAACATTATTCAGGAGTTTCAAACACATATATATAGTATCCGACCTAAGGTTAGGGAATTTCGCCTCACTTTTAATTTTCATGAGATATATCCCTTATTCACCGCCTATTTATTATGTGTGGTGTATGCATTGACTGTATTATATTTTATATCATGAATAAATTTTCTTCATGGTATTTAAAGATTCATTTGATGATATCAGGCTTAAGATTTAAAAGTTCAAAGTTGTATGGGACAATTTGAATGTTTAAAGAATCAATCCTTTCTCCATTTTAATTTTCTTGATATTATTTTACATAAAACTTTATATGGATATAAAAGTATTATAAAGGATTTTTATGTCTATTTTTAGGTTTATTAATTTTTTTCCAAAAAATTAACCTTTTAAAGGTTTTATATAATGGATAATTTCATAATATCATTATTATCCAAGATTTTTTATGCGTAAGTATCTACCGGGTCATCTTTGTCATCCATGTACATGTTTCTTAAAAAGTATTTCAAAATATTATTGACAAATTTTTAAAGTCATTTTTACCCATGGTTGAATTTTTATAAAACATTTTGAAATGAATATTTCCATCATTTTCCAAATGAGGTACTTTATGACATTTTCGACAAATTAAGGAAATAATGTGTTTTTAAATTATACGGTGTGAGTGGATATTTTACACTGTTATGATAACATAACATTTTGAAACTTCCCGTACCTTATTATAAGGTTATTTTTAAAATAAATTTTTTATTTTATAATTTCATAGGTTTTTAAATGATTTCAAAGTAAAAATAGATATTTCTTTAAAAGAGTATTAATGATTTTGTAAGATTATTTTCATATATGTCAACATCCTTTGTTGGATTTTATGATTAATTGAGGTTGATTTATTATGATACAATATTTCATATTCTATTGAAGAGTTTATGTTAAGTTTGATTGTGGATGTACTATTTTGATACCATTCATGGATTATGGTTAATGTATTAACATTTCTTATGCTAGTTTTAATATGAATTTTTTTGTTGGTAATGTTTCACCCTTTTCATATGAGTAATTCATTGGACATAGAAAGAAACGATT
This sequence comes from Viscum album, assembly GCA_963277665.1. Lineage (NCBI taxonomy): Eukaryota > Viridiplantae > Streptophyta > Magnoliopsida > Santalales > Viscaceae > Viscum > Viscum album. Next base: position 1,247,034,206 of record OY728131.1, read on the forward strand.
TGGGGAATGGTTAATTGAATCCCTATGGGTTGGGGACCAGTTAATGAAAGCCCTATGGGTTGAGTACCATTTAATGAAATCCCCTTTATGCATCGATAGTTCCATTGAGACAAACTAATTTGGGTTTTGACTAACGTCTTACCCATATGGTCTTAGCACGAGGCCCTAATGGTATGTACGACATTATGAATTCTCTCATTATGATATTAGTTATTGATATTACATTTTATTATTAGACTAGTAGAATATCAATGTGAATTTTTAAATGGAATTTTTTTTATTCTATCAATATTATATTGAATATTATGTTTATAAGTCTTGTGCTTTAGATTTTTTACTTTACTTAAAAGTTTATGATTATTTATGAAATATTCTACTGTATTGTTTAACCTTACTAAGAAACTAAGAACACCCCTTTATTATGTTTTATTTTACTAGGATTTCAAGAAGTGTTTTATGATTTATATGCAGGGTTAAGATATGATAATAATGGAATTATTAAATAATTATCCATGTTTCATTTTATGATTTGGATTACAATGTAAAGTTAATGTATGTAATTTATTTTACATGATAGCTAAACTGATCGGACCTTTGGGATTTGATTCCTTGAAATCATGCGAATGTATTAAAATAATGAATTGGATCCAGGCATCAGGGATCAGAGTGACACAATTGGAATCAGAGGAAGTTTAACAACAACCTTGGAAACTAGATTTAGAAAACTTAGATTATGGATCATAAACATAGAATAGAATTTGAGGATATGTATTGAGGATAATACTAATATTTTGGTAATTTTTGAGATTATGTGGGTATTACTATAAAATAAATCCCTGTCTGGATACTAGAAGTGGACATGGGTTGGGAACATATGTACCTTGGAGTAATAACTCCAACAAGGTTTTCCGGGCTTGAATTGAGGTAACTTGGTACACGAAAATGGGCCTTACTACGCACCTAGTTTGATACTCCCTGGGGATATGCTTAGGATAATTCACATGTTCTTACCAAACAACATAAATGATATAATATAAGATTAGAATGAATAACCTTGGTGAAAACTAAGGTGTTTTGGATTGAATATAAGGTGTAATGATATTCTTTTGATGATTTTATGACTGTTGTGACTCACACTCTTTTTTTTGTTTTAGTTATGGATGGATCCAAAAGAAGTCATATTAACATCGAACATTATGGAAAAGATGGAAAAGGTAGCGGAAATGAGAAACCAAATGGAATATTTATAGGTATGAAAGATATCATGTTTATTCCTAATAAATTTTCTAAAAATATGATTAACAACATATATGTTAACCAACCCTCGAACTCATAAATGAAGATAAAGGAAGAGCATGCTAAGAGATCAAGTGGTGGAGACCATGGAGAAAAGAAATATAAATTTACATCATGTAGGAAATGTGTAAGGAGAAACCTGGTAATGTGTCTCAATGAAACAGAGAAATACATTATGTGTGAGAAAGAAGGACATAAACCAAAGGATTCCTGAGAAAAAATTAAAAGTATGATGGAAGAAAATAAAATTGTTCTTAATAATACTTTTATATTCATTTGATGTAAATATAGGGGACCTATGAATTACTCAAGTCAATTACCTAATCTATATAATAACCACTAGTCCAAGTAATGACCACTATGAAAAAATGGATGATGAAAATTTTAAAAGTATTAATGGTCTTTTGATGATAGGATTACATTAGAAGACTTTATTTTAGTTTGTTTAACCATGATATTTATTATGTGAAAGTTTTATTCAAGGAAGAAATTATCTTTTCTTATGTGGACATAATTATAAAGGTTTAAATAACCTTTAGTGTTTATATGATTTTGAGTTAATTATGGTATATTACATTTTGGGATGAAAAATGAAAGGAATGAGATAAACTTTGAGGTTAAAAAATTTCATGGTTATCTTTTTTTATATTTTATATCATTTTTTAGAATGTTATAACAATTATATAGTTTTAGAAAAAAGAAAACCCATAGGAAGGGTGACAACCCGTCACGTCTAACAAGGCTATGGGTCTGGAACCCACAACCGAAGGGCGACAAGGGTGTGATGACTACCACTGGACTATGTGAATTCCCAAGTTAGTATGACTTTTTCTTTTTGGTTAAACGAGTTAACGGAATAATAATAAGTTAATTTTGGGAACTTATGTTTTATCAAATGAATATCCTTGGTGTTGGAAAATGATTTGGGAATTAAGTGATAAATATTATTTTGAAATACATTCACTATTTTGGGAACTTTATATGATTAAGGTAAATATAATACTATGGGATTTTATTTGTGGAGAAATGGATGAATTTTATTTTGGTTGAATATATGATTTATTTATGGAATTGTAATGGTTTGGGTTATTTATGGAAACATTTCCCCTATTTTGGATAAATGTAATTATGCTAATTAATTTTTAGTATGAGACATTAAGAGTGATTATATTATTTTGAGATAAATTTTAAAATTTTACCTAGAAGACTATGGTTGTCGAATCCTTATAAATATTTGGTTTCAATTGTAGTATAGAATATTTTTGAGGAATGTTAGTTATTTTTTGAATTATCTATGATGAACTTTTGCATTTTACTGTATAATTTTTTAGATTATTTTTGGAAATTATCTTATATTGTACTTTAATTTTTGTTGATGAATAAATATAGTAGAAAAATATAGTTAATATTTTGTGAATTATGAGATTATCTAAATGTTTAATCTAGTGATTCAAGTGTGAAAAATTCATCTTGAACACTCATTGTTTGGGGAAAAAGATGAGTCAGTGGTGAAAATTGATTAAAGTAGGAAACTATACTCATTAAGTAAGTATTTTTCATTATGTTCTTAGTCTATGAAGTAAATGTATTTTTCAAATCTAGGGGAAAGATCATAAAACCCAAAAATATTTCCTAGTAAATTATTTAAATTAATCAAATGGTACCTTGGATCATCGTAGATTTATAGCTTTATAATTATTAGCTTTCTTCTAATAATGTTCTCTATCACTCTTCATCCAAACATGATGGTTAAATTTTATTTCATTTGCACAATTTACTACATGGAAACCTAGTATGTGTTATATATAGCAACCATTGTACTTCATATTATCTATTTTAAAATGGATGTCTCATTAATCCTTTTCTGATGTAGGATTTCAATAAAGATATTTTTAAAAGTCAAACACATTTTTTTTATTCTAAGTTTAAATTGAGAGGACATAATTTATTAAAGCTGGGGAGAATGTGAAAACCTAATATTTCATGGTACATTATCTTCAATATATTTCATTACACATAACACTGAAATGGATTTTGTAACACATAAGATTGAGTTTCTGTGAAACAACACTTTAGTGTTAAGATTATTTAAATGTTATATTTATTACTTATCCATTAAATATAGTAACATAAATAGTAATAAATAATTCTTAAATGTTATTTATAATGTTTTCACATAAATAAAATATATTTATAATGAAATATATATGTTTTAGTAAAATAGTTATATATTTAGAAATACTAGTTTCTTAAAGGAACTACTTTTTATGTATTTTTGTGAACAATAATAAAATTTAATTTAGACAATCTTAGAAATTGAATTTGATAAATTATATTTAATTTTTTAATTCATAATATCAAAATTATCTTAGAGTAAATTTTAGTTTTTTTTTCTGAAAACATTCAATTTTGGATGAATAGTGAAAAACACTGCATTATTATTAAAAAACGAATTTTTCATTCAAATAATTATTTTAATTTAAATTTATTTTAAAGTAAAAATATATATATAATACATATATTAACCCAATTTAATTCATTTGAATAATTTTTATAATAGAACTAGATATAAAAATTCATTGAACTTTTATTAACGTCTTTTTACCCATCTTCTAGCCCCAATTGCAGATTAACATTAAAGGTAATTTTACCAATTTTGGGAATTAAATATTGAAAAATGGACATTAATGGTTGTAATAATTATGAACAATTTTGTTCAATATGATCAAAATAATTTTAGGTGAATATTAACTTTTGAATTTTATTTACCACGGTTAAAGGTTAATAGCATAGTTAAATAAAAATAATATTATAATAATATAAAACTACCCTAAAACTTTTTATAATTTAAGTGGATAAGTGTGTTTCAACCAAAATAAATATTAGGTTAAATATACGATCCTTTTTAAGAATATTGTGTTCGATTATGACATTTATTATATTTTATTTAAAGAATAGTTAAAAGTGTCATATTCAAATTTTAATAACTAAATCATTTTTAATATAAAGTCATAAAAAAGATAAATTATACCATATATATTCATTATAAATATAATAAATATATCTACCTCATGATAATTTATTTAAAAATTTTAGACATTAAATAATTAAATTTAATTGCTACAGAATGATGATGTTGTAATTGATTTATTAGAGAAAGAATCAAATAAATGATATCAATAATTTTAAAATAAATAAAATTTGACTTAATGTAATAAAATAATTTTATATATAACTAAGTAATGTTAGTGACATGGTTTATGTGTTGGTTTGAAGTTATCATGCCGGTTTGATATTTTTAAAAATGAAAATACTAAATAGTATTAAAATTGAAAAAAATAATATTTTTAAATAAATACTATTTTTTTAAATGATATAAAAGTCATAAAAATATAAGGTTTTTCAAAAATACTTTGATAATGTAAAATATTTCCTAAATAATCCAATTGGTGTTCGTTTGGAATTTTATAGTAGCTTTATTAACCCTACAGTGCAAAAATATAAGAAGACACGGTAAGAGTTAAATTGTTTAACTAAGGGTTAAATCTAAACTATAAGGTTATTTTTATGACCTCAACATGACTAAAATTTATTGGTTTATCATATTTAGACCCATAATCAAATTATACTAGAAATAAATTACTTTTGAGCTATTTGAAAATGGAAATAAATTTATAATAAATTAATATTTTAAGATATTCCAAAAGTGCCCCTCACCTCTCTTATAAAATGGAACTTCTCATTATATTTAATTAACACCTACAAAGCCCTTTGGATCTTCAAAAACATTAACATTTACTCTCCCAACTTCCCTCAATTTATCCTAGTGGCCATAATTTTGGAATAAATCCATCGTAAGGAGTCCTTTTGTGCAAATCAATAGGAGACACCCGAAAAAGAGGTAATTGTTTTATCAGCTCTTTCAAAGTTCTTTTCTTGTTATACTTACTCTTTATAGGTTGTTTACACATTTAAGTAATAAATAAATTATCATAAATATAATTAGATGTTATTATAATCATGGAAAAACCATATTATTTATTTTATCCGTCTTATTAATAATAATATCACCATGCGTTCATACATAAAACTTACCGTATCCATGCTGTGGTATAATTTGTTTTTCAAAACTAATTATTTTTAATGGGTATAATTATGAGTATAGTGGATAAAAATATTTAATATAACACGATATTGATTCTTTATAATTAATATACAACCCAATTCCATAACATTTAACCATTAAGGGAATGATACTGCCGCTGCTGTGTACGTACGACTCACCGTCTCCATGATGCAGTGAGATTCATTTTACACATTAACCATTTAAGAATGATTATAAAAATATTTATAATGAATAAGTATTATATATATTACAAAATAATTCTAATTTTATAATATATATATATATATACATATATATTTTTCATTTACTTACTTCCATTCAATACGATAAGAAAACAGAAACAATGTTCATGCCTACGTACGGCCTACCATCTCCATGAATGGTGTGTTCCATTTAATTTATCAATCTATTATATATATTTATATACTAAATATATATGATATTTAAATAATGTTTTATATTTTTTATGTAAGTAAATTATGATCTATGTAATATGATTAGGAATAACAAGTCAAAACACGCATGATAAATCGAGCGATTATTAACTGAAATGTTGCTTTAACTTAGAAATTATTAATAAAAGGGTAATATAAAGTCACAAATTAATCATTTATGGTATCATAAATATTATTTTGGTTCTTTTAGAAGTTAATAATTTGTTTAAAAACATTATACAGGAGTTTCAGACACGTACGAAGAGTATCGGACCTAAGGTAAGGAAAATCTTAACTCAATTTTCCTTCATTGAGTTAAACATCTATGTAATTGGTTATGTTAATAAAATAATATGTTTTAATGAAACCTTATTGTTTTATACCGAATATCCACTTATATTGGGTGAATTTATATTTGTTACATAATATTATGTCATTGATTTTTCATCACTCTAATGATATGATCTTTGTAAGGGAATTTCGTCTCACTTTTAATTTTCATGAGATACAATCCATGATCACCACCTATTTGTTTAGTGTGGTGTATCTACTGACCCTATTATATTTAATATCATTAATAAATTTTCTTCATGGTATTTTAAGATTAATTTTAAGATATCAGGCTTATGATTTAAATGATCAAAGTGGTATGGGACGCTTTGAATGTTCAAATAATCAATCCTTTCTCCATTTTAATATTCTTGATATTATTTTACATAACTATTTATATGGATATAAAAGGATTATATATGAAATTTTATGTTTTTTTATGATTTTTAAAATATTTTGAAAAAATAATCTTTTAATGATTTTATGCAAGAGTTAATTTCCCAATCTCATTATTATCTGAGGTTATTTATTCGTAAGTATCTACTGGTTAAACTTTATCATCCATGTCCACGTTTCTTAAAATATATTTCAAAATATTATCAAAAAAATGTTTGAATTAATTTTTACCCTTGTTTGAATTTTTATAAAACTTTTTGAAAGGAATCTTTTCATTGTTTTCCAAATGAGGTACTTTATGGGGTTTTCAAAAAATTAAAGAAAGAATGTTCTTTTAACTTATACAACGTGAATGGATATTTTCCACTATTATGATGCCTTAAAGTTTTGAATATTCCTTTAAAATCATACAAGGATATTCTTAAATGAATTTTTTCTTTCATAATTTCACATGCATTCAAATGATTTCAAAGTAAAAAGAAATATTTCTTTCAAAGAGTGTTAATGATTTTATTAGATTATTTTCATCTATATCAACATCCTTTTTTGGATTTTTTTTTTCTTAATTAAGGATTATTTATTATGATACAATCTTCCATATTGCATTAAAGAGTTCATGTTATGTCTGGTTGTGGGTGTGCTATTTTGATACCATTCATGGCTTATGGTTAAAGTATTAACATTTCATATGGTAGTTTTAATATGAATGTTTTCAAATGGAATAATTTTAAAGTTTTATTGAATAAGTGTGTTTTGACCCAAATAAAATTTTGGTCAAAGATATGATACTTTTAATACACTTCTATTAGAATAATACATTTATTATATTTTATTTAAAGAAGAGTTAAAAGTGTCATATTCAAAATTTAATAACTAAGTAATTTTTAATATAGGATTATACATAAGATAAATTAATCTATAAATATTCATTAGAAAGATAATAAATATATCTATATAATGATAATTTTTTTATAAATTTTAGACATTAAATAATTAAATTTAATTTTGACAGAATGATGATGCAGTAATTTATTTATTAAATAAATAATCACATAAATGATATTAATAATATTTAAATAAATATAATTTTAGTCAATTAATGACATAGAAAAGTTTTTTGGATAACTTATTAATGTTAGTGACATATTTTATGTATTCTTTCGAAGCTATTATGTTGGTTTGATATTTTAAAAAATGTAAATACTAAATAGTATTAAAATCGACATAAATGATATTTTAAAATAAATACTATTTTATTAAATGATATAAAAGTCATAAAAATATAAGGTTCGGATAAATAACTTAGATAATCTCAAATATTACATAAATTAAAAAATTTGGGTTCTTTTGGCATTTTATTGTAACAATATTGACACTTTAGTGTAAATATACAAGAAGACAATTTAAGAGTTAAACTTTTTAATTAAGGGTTAAATCCAAAATATAATGTTAATTTTATGATATAAACATGCCTAAAATTTATTGGTTGAGGTTATGTAGACCATTAATCATATTATACTTGAAATAAATCACTTTTTAGAAATTTGAAATCTAAAATAAATTTATAATAAATTAATATTTTAAGAGCTTCCAAAAGTTTCCCTCACCTCTCTTATAAAAGGCAAACTCTCATTCTCTTATATTTACACCTCCAAATCCATTTGTATTAGAAAAAAACTATCTATTTCCTCTATAAACTTCCCTAAATTTATCATAGAGGCCATAATTTGGGAATAATTCTATCTTAAGGAATCATTTTGTGCAAATAAAAAGGATACACCTGAAAAAGAGGTAATTGTTTTATCACTTCTTTCAAAGTTATTTTCTTCATATAATTTCTATTTCTATGTTGTTTTGATAAAAAATTAATAAATATAGTATAATAAATATACTGAGACGTTATTATAATCATGGGAAAACCATATTCCTCATTTTATCTATCCTATGAATACTAATATCACCATGCCTGTGTGTGTATGACTTACCGTCTCCACGCCGTTGTGTAACTTTTTATTTAAAAATAATTTATTGTAATGGATATGATGATGAGTATAATGGATATAAATAATTAATATAACATTATAATTATTATTTATAATTAATATACCACCCAATTCCATACCATTTAACCATTAAGAGAATGATACCGTCGCTCGGGTGTAATTTTGACTTACTGTCTCCATGATGCGGTGAGATTCATTCTCCACATCAACCATTAAAGAATGATTATAAAAATATATAAAATGAATTAATATAAAATATATAACATAATAATGCTACTGGTATTATATTTATACACACACACACATATATATGTTATTTACTTACATCCATTCAATATGATAAGAAACAGAAACAACGTTCATGTGTACGAACGACCTTCCATCTCTATAAACGATGTGTTCCATTTAATTTATCTATAATTATATATATTTATATAATGAATATATATGGTATATAAATCATGTTTTATATTCTAGATGTAATTAAATTTTTATCTAAGTAATAATATCAAGAATAAAAATTCAAAACACGTACGATAAATAAAACGATCATTACCCGAAATATTAATTTAAAATTGAAATTAATAATAAACAGGTAATATAAATCCATAAAATAATCATGAATGCTATCATAAATATCATTATGGTTCTTTTAGAAGTTAATAATATGTTTAAAAACATTATAAAGAAGTTTCACACATGTACAAAGAGTATCAGTCTTAAGGTAAGGAAAATTCTTCGCACATTTATTTTTCATGAGATATATGACTTGTTCACCACATATTTCTTATGTATGGTGTATGTACTAGCCCTATTATATTTAATACCATTAATAAATTTTCTTCAAGGTATTTAATGAATCATTTTAAGATATCATGCTTATTAATTAAATGTTTAAAGTGGTATGGGTCGCTTTGAATGTTTAAAGAATTAATCCATTCTCCATTTCATTATTCTTGATATTATTTTACATACCTATTTATTTATATGTAAAAGGATTATAGAGGAAATTTCATGTCTATTTTTAAGTTCATTAATTGTTTTTCAAAAACTAATATTTTTAATGTTTTATGTAAGGGTTAATTTCACTATCTCATTATTATATGAGGTTGTTTATACATAAGTATCTACTAGGAAATATTTATTATCCATGTCCATGTTTTCTTAAAATGTATTTCAAAATATTATAGAAAATTGTTCAAAGTAATTTTTACCTATGTTTGATTTTTTACAAAAAATTTTAAAAGGAATATTTCTAATGTTTTCTAAATGAGTTACTTTATGACCTTTTTGACCAATAATGGAAAGAATGTTTTTTATGTTTTACTACGCGAGCATCTATTTTCCATTGTAATTATGCCTTAAAATTTAAAGCATACATTACAAGTTTAAAAGGTTATTTTCAAAATATATATTTTCTTTCATAATTTCATGGATTTTAAATGATTTCAATGTAAAAATGGATATTTCTCTCAAAGATTTTTAATGATTTTATTAGATTATTTTCATCTATGTCAACATCCTTTCTTGGATTGTATGCTTAATTGAGGTCAATTAATTATGATACAATATTCCATATTGTATTAAAGTATTTATTATATATTTGACTATGGATGTGATATTTTGATACCATTCACGGTTTATGGTTAATGTTTTAACATTTGGTTTTCTAGTTATAATATGAATGTTTATTTTGGTTATGTTTCACCCTTTTCATATGAGGACTGAATTTTACATAGTAAGTGAAAAGTTGGGGACTGCGTAATGAAATACCTATAGGTTGGGGACTATTTAATAAAATCCCCAAGATGTATAGATGGTTCTCATGAGACAAACTAATTTGGGTTTTGACTAACTTTTTACTCGTATGGTCTTGGCATGAGGCTTTGACAGTATGTAATACATTATGCATTGCCTCATTATGAGTTTAGTTATTGATATTACATGTGATTATTAGACTATTAGAATATCCATTTGAATGTTTAAATTGAATTATTTGATTTATTATTTCTATATTATGTTGAATATTTTGTTTATAAGTCTTGGTTTCAGTTTTATACTTTACTTAAAAGTTTATGATTATTTATGAAAGCTTATGCTATATTATTTAACCTTTCTTAGTATCTGAGCTCAGACCTTCCTTATGTTTTATTTTACCAGGACACCCAAAAGTTTTTTATGATTAATATCCAGGGTTAATATAGGATAGTAATGGTGTTCTAGAAGAATTATCCATGTTGCGTTTTATGCTTTGAATTTTATTGTAAATTTCATATATGTAATCTATTTTCCATGATTGCTAAATTAATCGGTCCTTCAATATTTTTTTCTTTGTAATCCTGCCATGGTATTATAATAATACAACGAATCCAAGAATTTGGGGTTAGGGAATTACTTATGGTATCAAAGTAATTTTAGCAAAAACCTTGGAAACTAGATTTATAAAACATAGATTTGGGATCATAACCCTAAGATAGACTTTGAGAATAAGTATAGAGGTATATCCTAAAATTTTGAAAATGTAGAGATTATGCGAGAATTCATAGAAAATTCATCCATGTCTGGATATTATAAGTTGAAATGGTTCTAGAATAGATGTATATAAGAGTTATAACTCTGATAAGGTGTTCCAGTATTGACTCGGGGTAACCTAGTACACTACAACATGCCTTACTGTGCACTTAGTTTGACAATCTTGAGGGATATGATTAGGATAATTCACATTTTCTTTACTAACGAATATAAAGGATTTTAATATAAGATAAAAATGAATAAACTTGGTGAATCCTGAGGTGTTTTAGATTGAGAATAAGGTGTCATGATACTCTTTAAATGATTTTACAACTGTTGTCACTCACTCTCTAATTTTTGGTTTTAGTCAATTGATGGATCCCAAAGAAGTCATAGTAACATCAAACATGATGGACAAGCTAGAAAAGGTTTAGGTGATGTGATACCAAATGGAATGTTGATAGGAATGATGGATATAATGTTCATGCCTAATCATTTTTCCAAAAACAATGATTGACAACATATACATTAACCAACTACTAAACACACCAAAGAAGAGAATGACAGAGCATGTTAAGAGATCTAGTGGTGGAGACCATGGAGAAAAGAAATATTAATTTCCATGACATAAGAAATCAGTAAGGATACACACAAGAAATTTTCTCAATGGAATAATGAAATGATTTATGTGTGGGAAATATAGACATAAATCAAAGGATTGTCGAGGAAAAATGAAGAGTACAATAGAAAAAAAATAAAACTGATCCTAAAAATATATTTACAGTCATTTTTTATAAATGTAGGGGACCAAGGAATTACCTGATTCAATTCCCTATTATATTTCATAACCACTAGGCCAATGAAGGATCAATATGGAAATAAATGGATGATTAAATGTTTAAAACTATTAATGGTATTTTGATGATGGGATTACTTTAGAAGACATTATTTTAGTTTGTATATCCATGATGTTTATTATGTGAAAGTGTTATTCGAGTAAGAAATTATCTTTTCTTATGTGGACATAATTATAATGTTATAAATTAACTTTTGGGTTTATATTATTTGGAGTTAATTATGGGATTTTACATTTTGGGATGTGAAATGAAAGTCATGGGATAAACTATGAGTTTAAAATATGTTATGGTTATTATTATAGATTTTATCTCATTTTTTGGAATGTTATAAAAATTATATAGTTATAGAAAAATGAAAAACTACAAGATGGGTGACAACCCGTTGCATCCGGTAGAGTTGTGGGTCTTGAACCCAGAACCGAACGATGATAAGGGTGCCACTCCTACCACTATCCTACAAGAAGTCCCTAGTTAGTATGACCTTTTCTTTTTTGTTAAAAGAGTTGATGGAATAAGAATAATTTTATTTTGGGAACTTTGGTTTTATTAAATAGATATCCATGGTATTCGAAAATGATTTGGGAATTAAGTGATAAAATTATTTTGAAAGACGTTCACTATTTTGGGAACTTTATATGAATAAGGTAAATATAATACTCTGGGATTTTATTTGTGGAGTAATGGATGAATTTTATTTTAGAAGAATCTATGATTTTATTATGGAATTATAGCGTTTTGGGTTATTTATGGAAATGATTAATCTATCTTGGAGAATATGTAATTAGGTTAATTACTTTTTGGTATGAGGAATTAAGAGTGATAATGTTATTTAGAGATTATTGGTTGGAGTAGGATACTCAATAGGGGGTTAATTGAGATGTTATAAAAATTTATGTTAAAAAGTTTATTTAAAAGATTCTCCCCATTAAAAAAAAGGCTAGTTAACCAAGGTAGAAAATTTATAATAGTTTATTTGTTCAAAAAGTTTCTTTAAATATTGATTAATTATTAGTAATATCAGTATAATATCTTGATACAACTTTTTAAACTAACCTAATAAGTGAAAACACTTGTAAATACTATCCAAGACTAACTATCGAAGAAAAATTTAGTTTTCTAAACTATGAGTTAAAATAAAGAAAAACTAAATTGAAAGACATAGTGGATAAAACAAGTTGTTCAGTCTCAAGACGAGACCTAATACACTCTACTTGGTGATCACCTACCACCAACCAATATATATATATATATATATATGAAAAGATTGAATCCACACCCTGGATCAGGGTTAACAATAGAACACAAGACTGTCTAGGTCACATGACCTCTTCCACTATTTTACATGGGAAAATTAACAATCAGGTCACATAACACCCGTTCCACAGTTATAAATGGGTGAAAAGGGTGTAGAAATATTTTTGAGTGAGGATATCTTGTACCCTCTAGTTTAGTGAGAGAGAGAGAGTGTTTTAATATAGATACACACACTGCTCGAAAAGTAATGAAACAATACACATAAGAGAAAATAAAATGAGAATGGATTAGAAATGCCCTAAGTATTCTTCTATGCAGCTCTGGACTTGTACTGTGCAGTATATGTTATTTTAAATTCCTCTTGGGGAAACAGAGTGTCATGAGTCTCGTGTTCTGGTTTCCAGTTTAATGAGATGTTCTTTGTAGCTCTTTTTCTTCTTAGAGTTGCTACTTTAAGGATGTCTGAGGTTCTGATCCATAGAAGTTCCACCATCAATAATCGAGAGTTCTTCATGTGTTCTTTCATGTATATATGTTCTACACTCTTTTCATGCAATCCAATACTAATTACGTTTTTTTTAGTGCCATGATTTTATTTGTTTTTTTTATTTCAGGTTCTTTTGTTGGAACCGATGGGATACACTATCTTCACATCTCATACCTCATACTATTTTCCAACAGGACTAGAAAAGAACTTTAATTATATTAGTGCCATTAAATGACTCAAATATGACCGTTATAAATAACTTTTGAATTTAATTTAAAATGACTGAAAAATGGTTAACTATGGAATGATGTTATAATTGCGGTGAGAAAGTCATGACACCACAGTCACGATAAGATAGTTATGGTGAGACAGTCATAGTGAGGCAAGAACATTGAGATATAAAGTCGGTAGTAAAGTTGTGGTGTCTGGTCCTTTGTGAATTTTGGAATCATTAGAAAGTCAACAATGTCATATAAATGGTGTCTTGGGTAATACTGTATAGTAATTTGTGAAAATTCTGAATGGTGTCTTGTTACCGTGTCTTGGAAACGGTATCATGGAAATGGTGTTAGGTCCTTTGCGAAAATCTTAAACTAGTCGTAAACATATGTTTTCAAATACATAGCCAAATATATATAAGCTAACAGAAGAATAAATATTCACAGAATAGATTAAGATTAAACATAATTATACTAAAACATAATAGGAAAAGATTAAACTTAGTTTTCAAGATTCAAACATTATTTGTGAGATTCTGAATCATGATCTTGTGAGAGTTTAAAACATGAGTAGTCCAACAATATCCAAACATGATTTGTGATTATTAAAACACGAGGAGTACAAAAACCTCCAAAAATGATTTGTGAGTATTAAAACATGAGGATTCCAACAATACCCCCCTTTTTAATGATCAAAAATCAGGAATTTATAAGCCATATATTTTTACTAAAGACATGATATATAAATTTATATGTGATAGGCTGTATAAAAACTATTCTTCTCCCATAAAGATCCTTTTTCCATCAATTCTTCCATAAATGCCTTGTATTATTTCTCCCCATTTTGAGATTATCAAAAAAAGAAAAAAAGAAAAATAAACACTTAATAAAATAATTTAAGAGAATAAAAAACAACAGTGAAAATGGAATTTAATAGAATGAGGGAGTTCATTACAATCTTGAGGAAAAATACAATACATACCTATTAAAATACGTACTTAACTTATCTTCAGTTCTAGAAGTATTTTCTTTTCCCTTAGAAGAGACATCATGAAGAGACAAATGAGCATAAGTAAAAGTGGTAGAAGGGATTGATCTAACTGTGAGAGAAGAAAAAGGCACTCCTTCAAAGATAAAGGGTGTAAGAGATGGTCTTGTGGAAGGCCAAGGCAATGATTTCTAAATAATAACAGGCCTAATATGTCTTAGATCTTGAGATACAGACATGGTATCATGTGAAAAGGTAGTGGAGGAGGAAGGAGTTGGACCGGGATGAAAAGGGGAAGTTGTAGAAGCTACAATGACAGTACTTTTCTCATGTAGATAGGGCTTTAACAACTTAATGAAATCAGTAATGTCCGTAAATCCATACTTCATATCCTTCTCAAAGTCATCATTGTTTTCTAGAAATTTATATAGAGTTGGTTTGAATTATTTTATCTTCTATACTTGATCCTTAAAGGATTTAGTGACTAGATGTATTTCAAATTATCTTCTATATACATGAAGTGATTAGTCAGCTCACGCTTTGAAAAAATTCTTTTGAAGTAGAAGTCCAATTTCTCAGAGATTTCTTCTTGAGTATCATTGGAGATATTTGAATGGATATTCAATAAATCAAGTACATTGAAAATATTTTTTATGACAACAAAGAGACTTTTCTTATCAATAAAAATCAATACTAACTAGAGCTCTTCTTTAAAAATTATTCTGATTATGTCACTATCCATAGGCTGAGATGGCTGTCCAGAGGAATTTGAAGCTGTAACAACTGATGTGAGAGACTAAAGTTAAATTAGAACCTTTTATAAACATCCTCTATATTCATTGATCATCTTATTAAGTCCAAAAACAAGCGCACACATATCTTTGGCTATCATGGGGTTGTTCTTAACCACCTTTTCAAATATAGTGATTAGGTTTGGTTGAATTATAGATAAAAACTTCTGTGGAATGATATCAGCATCATCTTCACTAAGATAAGATATAAGATCTTGAGTAGTTGGAAAAACTTTATACATATCTTCAACCATAGATTTTAGATATTTCACCTCATCACTATTTTTTTTTCTCAATCCGAACTTCCTTAAATTCATGAAGAATCTTCGGTTGAATCTTACAAATAATTTTCTCTAATAGTAGGGCAACATATCTTTCACTATGATTAGCCACATGGTAAGTCTATGACTTCATGACCCTTTCAAATAAAGATAACAAGGTGTTTCCAAAGTCTTTTAATGCATCTTTACTTACATAATCAAGAGTTTTTTGGGTAGGTTTAGAAGTAGGAACTGATACAGATTCTAATTACTTGGAAGATACAATCTCTTTAGCAATGATTGGTTTGATATTAAACAATATAGAGGGATTAATTGATTTAACGGAGACTCCTTGAGAATTAGAAATATCAAAACACTGTAGAAATCTATATCAGATATCCACTGAACTTAAATTCATAGGGTTTTTCACTTCCATTCTCTCCAAATTAGGGTTCTTCTCCCCCCCAATAGGTGCATATATGATAGGACTAAGAGACATAGTATCTTGAGTTACGTACACTTATTGTATTTTGTATGGATTAGTTACTTATTTATCCAACTGAAAGGCATGCCCAATCCTCTCCTCAACAGATAAAATAAATTCAAGCTCCACAGGTTATTCTAAATGCTCCTCAGGAACAACTTGTTTTTCCACAATAAAAACCTGTGCTTATTCATCAAAATTTTATTTAGTAACTTCAGTAACTACATATTCTACAATTACATATTGTGTAATAGGTAGTCCAATGTCCTCTTGTTCTAAGACATTCCCTTCCTCAGGTGAAACTGCTATATCTTCTACCTCTTCATTTGAGTATTCAACAACTTCATCATTTTTCAAACTAGGGTCAGATACATTCTTAGGTATTGAAGGATTTCCAACTGGGTTGAAACATTCATAAATTATTTCATTATCTTCCACCCAAGATTTCTTCCATGGGTTCCAGTTACTTTTCATCATTCTAATCGTATTTTTTTATATACAAAGCTCATAACCTTCAACTACTTCTTTATTTGGACCAGATACTCCCTTGGATAATAAAATTGCAAAAATTAACCTTGAATAAACCAGAGAAGTTGATTTTGATGTTTTCTTGATCATATCACACATGTGAAGTATAATATACTCACACAAGTTGATTTTGTGTCAATTTTTCAAAATATGAATAAAAAATACATCCTGATAATTAATGGTGTTGAAGTGCACTTTCCTTGAAAAAATAAGATGTTGAACAAACTTAAACAACAGTCTTGTCTCACCATCTAGTTTAGATTTTATCAACCTTCTCGTATTTTTGTTTCTAGTTAAACTTTATAGATCCTCTTCTAGGATAAACTCATTACTTGGAGGAGGAGGAACTCTTTAGAAGTCCTCAAAAATTTCCTCATGAGGTATTCCTAGGTAAGAATCCCATACCTTTGAATAAGAAGTACATATTTGACTAGTTACCCACCTTATTACTACAAAATCATATTTAGAATTGAATGTGAACTGAACATAATGATAAAAAATAGAAACTAGCTTCAGATAAATGGATATTTAATCTTATTTTAACAAGTTCAACTATGCATGTTCATCCAATAAATTTAAAACAAGTGGATTACTTGTCAGAATCCACTTTGGACAATCTTCTTTCTCTGGAACTACTAATCAATCAGTAAGTCCTGGATTCAGTGGTTTCTTAGGCATTATTTTCAGATCCTTTTTCACTTTATTCAGAGGCCAACTCTTCTTAAAATTCTATGAATATGGGCACTTAATTTTGGGCATCCAATGTGGGTTTGAGAAAGATGAAAAGTTGAAAGAGGTCTAATGGTTTGGGAGAGAAGGGTTTTAATTTTAAGATAAGAGATCTCCAGTGAAGAAGGGAGGGGAAATATCAAGTTTTTATCATTTAGGTATTTCAAATATCCCGAATATAAATACATGGTATAAAATCAATAAAATAATCAATAAAATGATAAAGAGAAAAAATTCTAAAAAAGAAGAAGTTTGAGTTACTATGGTGAGACCGAAACAAGTAGTCACGGTGTCCGCATTACAGTGTGGCTCTAAACAGGGGAATTGTATCATTGAGACAACAAGTATGAGACCGAAACTAATATATAGTAACTATAAGACAGTAACTTATGAAACTGTGAATCGTTAAGATATAAAATATGAAACAATAAACTATTCACTTAAGGCTGGTCATCCCTAACTCATGAATGATGTAATTTATCCTTTCAGAATTTAATTTCTTAGTGAATATATCAGCAAGCTGATGTTCAGTGCCAATGAATTCCAAAGTGATATCGCCTTTTTGATAATGATCTATCAAAAAGTGATGTATTACATCAATATATTTAGTCCTATAATGTGAAATAGGATTCTATGAAATGTTAATAGCACTTGTATTGTCATAATTTATAGGTACATTATTGAATTGATATCCATAATATAGTAAAGTGCGTTTTATCTAATTTTTTTTCACAATAACTACCAATAGCTATGTATTCAGCCTCAATAGTAGATAATGCAACATAATTTTTCTTTTTACTACACCATGATACTAGAGAATTTCCTAAAAGTGACATGTTCTAGAGGTTCTTTTTCTATATAAATTACAACCACCAAAATCATCATTAGAATAAGTTACTTAATCAAAATGTTTTCTTATAGGATAGAACAATCCTAAATTGGTTGTAGGTTTGGGGTATTTAAAAAAACATATAAAAAAATTTAAATGAGACTCTTTGGGGTTTTCTTGAAAACACGTAGATATGAAAACACTAAACATAATATCAGGTCAACTAGAAGTTAAGTAGATTAAACTTCCAATAATTCCTCTATAAGTGGTTTGATCAACAAATTTACCATTTTCATAAAGATCCTACTTACAGGTAGTACTCATTGATGTATCACTAATTTTAGTACTATCCAAGCCAAAATGTTTTATGAGATATATTTAATATTTTATTTGATTTAATATAATACTTTATTTGTTTTGAAAAATTTGAAACCCAAGGAAGAATTTGAGTTCACCATCTAAACTCATTTCAAATTCATTTTGCATCATTTTTTGAAAAATCAGTACATAATGAATTTCTTGAAGATTCAAAAATAATGTCATCTATATATATATTTGAACAACTAAAAAATCATTATAAATTCATTTTATAAAAATAGTAGGATTAGAAATACCTTTTGTAAAACCTTTGGAAATAAGAAAACTACTTAATCTATCATACCAAGATCACGGATATTTCTTTAAATAATATAAAGCATTAGTTAATTTAAAACATGATTTGGAAAGTGAGGGTTTGTAAAACCAAAGGGGTTGTCCCACAAAAAGAATCCTAAAATATATAACCATTTAGGAATTGACTTTTAACATCCAGTTGATAAAGTTTGAAATTGAGATGTGCTATATATGTAAGAAATCTTCAATTGGATTCAATTCTAGAAACTAGTGCAGAAGTTTCTTCATAGTAAATTCATTCTTACTGACTATAACCACGTGCAACCAATCTTGCTTTGTTTCTAAATATGTTACCAGCTTCATCTACTTTTTTTCTGAACAACCATTTAGTTCCTATGATCAAGGTGACTTTGGTTCTATCCACATTTTCCCAAACATTATTCCTTTTAAACTGATTTAGATCTTCTTGCATAACCATAAAAAAAGAATTCATCATTGATAGAATCATTTATGTTTATAGGCTCAAGTTGTGATAGAAAGGATTAATGATCGACCTTATTTCGAAGAGAAGCTTTATTCTATGTTAATTTATCTAAATCTATAACAACAAAATCTAAAGGATGATCCATAAGGGTTCTAACAGATCTAGAAAAAGAAAGACTATTAATTTTGGATTTTTCAACAGGTTCAGGTTCATTATGGCTCTAATATGGAGAATTTCCAGAATGGGAAGTTTTAATAGATTCATTTATAGGATGGTCAGAATATTTATCATTAATATACATGTAGGAACGAAATAATGTTGTAGATTCTCAATATACATGAGGGGGGGGGGGTAAATTGTACACTTTAAAAATTCCTTTGGAACCTTTAATGTTAGTTACGATTAACTATGTTTTCCTTAAGAAAAGGAAAGGGCTATGTTTAACAAAGTTAAACTAATAAAATTCACAACACCTCTAACACCAAATAAAAACTTGGAAAGAGGAATGAAGTTATAAACTTCAATTCCTATGTACTTTCTTAAAACTGGAAAAAGATTCCGAAAGTAGGTTCCAAAAATATGGTTTCGGAAATTGAAACTTAACTAACGATTACAATATGAGATTTTAACTTAAAGCGTATAGAATCTAAATAAAACAGAGTACATGTAAGGAAGTATAATAAAGTTATACTTTCCTTACAATACAAAATGCAACAGAAATAAACAATTAGTAAAACTACAAGTAACAAGATATAAGTCTTTTAACCCAAAGAGAAGGGTATCCAACAACCTTGGATAAAGGTCCCATGATTTATAATTTCAAGAAAGTCTGTATTACCCACACCAGAGTAAGCCCTCGATACGAAGATCGGAGTCTCTGTCTTGCTATCCCCACAAGCCCTCAACTTCAAGGTAGTTGGAAACCTCTGTCTTCCTCAATAAGGAAGCCCTCAACTTCAAGGTGTTGGAAACCTCTGTCTTCCTCAACAAGGAAGACCTCAACTTCAAGGTGTTGGAAACCTCTGTATTCTTATCCCCGGAAGTCCTCGAATGTAATCACAAACATTCGGAGTCACACGAAGCAAAAACTGAACGAGCGGTTCAGTACGTACAAGGCATGAAAAGCTTTCTCTCTCTAGAAATCACCTTAACAGCGTGTGGTCTCTAGATAGATCAACTTCTCTATGTTCTTTTTTTGAGCTCTTTCAAATGAGCTCCTATTTATAGGCAAGGTCGGCCTCCTTTCCAACGGTCATATTTTCCTTACAAATCGGAGGGACCTGTACACGTGTCACTTAACCAATGGTTAGTTTATAACAGAATAGACGACATCGTTTTATAACAAAACAAGTGTAACAGAATGTACGACATCATTTTAAGTCTAACACAAAAGTTCAGAGTGAAGGTTCAGAGTGTAAACAAAATGTCAAAGAGTAGAAAAATTATGAAAGCGTAAGCAAAGTGAAAGTTCAGAGTCTAACCAAAAATAATTTTCGGAGTCTAAATAAATTCGGAGTGAATAAAGAAAATATGATCAGATTCTATTTAATAGGTGAATTCGAAATGAGAATTCGGAATGAGAATTCGTCATCAGAATTTGTAATGAGAATTTGTCATTAGAATTCATAATGAGAATTCGTCATCAGAATTCGTAATGAGAATTCGTCATCAGAATTCGTAATCAGAATTCAATGTCGAACTTCATAAGGATTCATGTCCAGAATTCGGAGTAGAACTTAATCAGAGTTTGTATCCGGAATTCAGAATGAAACTTTATTACAGTTCTCATCTGGAATTCGGAGTGAAACTTCATTAGAGTTCTCATCCAGAATTCAAATCCTAAAACAAAATGATTTATATCAAAGTTTCAAACAATTCCGAGAATATAGAAATGAATCCGAATCTTATACTTAAGAAATAAATTGATGAAAATATGATAAGGATAATTTTTCTTACAAAAGAAATTTTCCTTATAAAATCAATTTTCCTTATAAAAGTAATTTTCCTTATAAAAGAGATTTTCCTTATAAAAGCGATATTTTTTAAAGATAAGGTATTTGTGATTTTCAAAACAAGAAGGAATGGAAAAGTCATAAGGAAAACCTTATTGACTCAAAAATCTCCCCTTTTTTTGAAAGCACAAACATCCCTACGAAAAATAAATTCTAAGAAGAAAGAAAACATTAAGGCTTATCTCCCTTTTCTTATGGAAGTTGATGAATATGACTAACTCCCCCTCAGGCTTTGAAACTCTAAGGATCGTATTCTAGATTTCTGGAATGATATTTCATTAAGAATAAGAAATTATTCTTTAATGAAAACCTCCCCCTTAGATAAATTCTATTAGAGTTCTTTTTCTTTCTCATCCTTTGTTAGGATTCTTTTTCTCCCTTTATTAGGGTTATTTTCATTCTCCCCCTTTGTGATTTTCAAAAAGAATTTGAGGGAATGGAAAATATATCAAAGTACCTGAAAAAAATAACAACAACAAAAGAAACGAGCAAGCACAAATTTCATTAAGTTTTAAAGCTCAGCAACAAAGAAATTTATATACAACAAAATATTGGATCTATCAATTTTGGATCTTTTTCCTTTTCCATGAGACCCTTAAGAATAGTCTTTATCGTCTTCAAGTCTTTATGGTCTTCCTCAACTTGCTTCTCTAATACAATAATTCTTGCACTTTGAGCTTCAATCTATCCTTCTTGGGCTTTAAGCTTTTCTTCTTGAGCTTTAAGCTCTTCTTCCTGAGCCTTCAAATTTTCTTCAAACTCAATCTGATGATCCCTTTCATACTTCCAGTTTTGAGAAACAGAATTCAACTTCCCATTCAGATCTCTAACTTCTTGAATCCAGAAATTCTTTTCATCTGTCAACTTTTCTTCAAAGGATGAAGTAAGTTCATTTATCTTCCTGTCTTCTGTCTCAAAGGCATCCTTCACATTGTCTTGGAATTCATCAAAGAGCCTCATCTCTTCTACAGTCTTCATCAACCAACTAGTCATCCTCTTGCAAGATCTTCTGTGGGATTCATAGCCGACAAATAAAGTTCTGAACTGAGCCTCAATCTCAACACATTTGTCTATAACCATGGATACTGAGTCTATTTTCTGATTCAAAGCATGTTGGAGCATCTGGCATCTTGAATCCATACTTGAAAAAGTCGTAATAGTACCCACCAACTTTTTTAAAGACTGAACAACAAAGTTTTTCCCCAACGAAGATGACTCCGAATCCGAGACTTTTCTTCAAGAATTTTCTTCTTCAAAATGCTCAAACTTCTTCTTAGAAGAATCACCAACTTCCCTTCTCTTTACAACCACTGAGTTCGGGGTATCAACAACAAGTTGTTTTCCCTTGTCCTTTTTTGGAATGGATTCCTATTCTGGAGTTCTCTTTTCACTGTCAAACACTTGAACAACATTGTCTTCATCATCAGTAACTTTTTGAAGAACCATACTCTACATTCTCCATTTGAGAAATATCATGTATAAGTTGTTCTTCCTCGGCATGATAAGCTACTTCTTCTTATCCTTTATCCTCATCCTTCCCTAGAGTGTCTAAATTTGATGATTCAGCTTCTGAAGTTCAGAGAGACAAATATTCTGAAGGTGTCCCCTTATAATCATCTACTTGCTTCAAAATATCTCCGGTGTCACCACTACCTTCAGCAACTGCTTATTCTTCTTCGACTTTCTCAATCTGCTCTACTTCATCAACATGCTTAGCAACTTCCTCTTCCAGGGTGACAAAGTTTCTTCCTGGAGTCTCAGGTAGAGATTCTAAAGAAAAAGACCTCAGAACGTGAATGTTCACTGAAACCATCTCATTAAATTTCAACAAATGCTGAGCTACCTCAGCTTCAGACATCTTCTTCTTTTGCTTCTTTTCTTTCACTTGTTTTTCTAGCTCATCTGCAGTTCTTTTCTTCAAGGCCTTATCCTCTGCAGGATCCAAGCCAAACTAAGGCTCCCCTTGCACTCTCTTCTCTTTGATTTCCCTCCATTTAGCAACTACCTCATCAGGGTAATCTTTATTCTTCTTTGGTTTAGGAGGTGCAGAATGAACTTCTTTATATTTGGGATTCTCTACTTCAACTTCAATTTCTTTCAACTTTCTCTTCCTCACTGGTTTAGAGGATTCAGGTTCAGCAACATTCGGAACCGTTTCTTCTTGAGCAGGTAAATCAACAAACTGACTAGTCTTCTTGTCGAAGGCTACATCCATCCTTTTGAGAGTACCATCACTCACCAAAATAATCTTGCAAACTCTTGGCCTAGACTTGCAAGCCTCCTTGAAAGACTCAAGGCACCGAACTATCAACTTTGATAGGATTGCTGGATACATTATGATCTGAGCTCTCAAATTCCCTTTCTTAACATTTTCAAGGGTAATAAAAATGTGTTTCATCAGATTAAACTTCCTCATATTTATCAGAAAATCTAGGATTTAGATCTCACTATTCTTCAAACTATATTTGTCACCCTTTCTCAGTACGATAATACCTTGTACCCATAATTCTAGAATCCAGAAATTCGTCGATAGAGAAGAAATATTCGGAGCCTTATCATCTGACAGTCCGAGAGTTTCCGAAGCCTTTTCCTTACCGAAGCTTCCCTTCGTATCTGACAAAACCTAAGAAATGAACTCAACTTCTCCTTCATTTTTCCGCCCTACCAAGATGGATGCCTTGGCATAAGAAAGTTTATAAGTCTTTCCATAAGACTTAAATGACAACTTCTCCCTACCATCTTCCTTAAGGACGGAAACTGTCTCATATAATTTTATAAGAAAATCTGAAAAAACTTCATCTTTATTTCTGGGCTTAGACACCGCAACATCTTCCCATCCATTAAGCTTTATGTTCTTGGATATAAGCGAATCATACTTGTTGAAGAAATCAGGATGAACCAACCTTTCTATATATTCTAACCACTTCGAAATCGGCTTAGAGGAAGACATGTCTTGAGAATCTACTTCCATAGACATTTGGATCTGAAGGCCTCTGAGATGTTCAGAATGGAGATTGCTGAAGTTTGGAACGGCCTTAAAACAGATAGGCAGAGCTTCGGGACACTGGAGCTTGAAAACCAATGTGGGACAATCATTTGGGGTCCCCTTTATATAGGCAACGAGAAGACGGTTCAACTTCCTTGGTTGATCGAACGGTTGTGACAAGCTGAGATCAGATCTGACGGTTGAAAACCAATTCTCAAGAAAACTTAAATCCGATCATTTGAGGTTTTTATTAAAAAAAATATTTAAGAAAGAACTATAATCTGAAAACAAAATATAAGAAAATATCATCAAGTAAAGTATGATTAAGAAAACTCGAGTAAGGAAATCATACCTTTCAGATTGGCTTAGAAGGATTATTTGTAATGGGTAATATTTGTCTTGAAGAAGAAAAAAATTGTCTACAAAAAAATCTGTACTACGAAAAGAAATAGTTTGCAAAACTCACTACGAAAAACTCAATGAAAAATCATTACAAGATTTTCATCATGAAAAATTTCATTACAAAAGTTTGAATATGAAAAGCTCATTATGAATGTCTCGGTATGAAAATCTCATTACGGAAACACCAGTACGAAATTTTTCATTCCGGAAGTTTTCAATACAAAAATTTCCATTTTAGATGTTTTCTATACCAAAATATCCATTCTGAAAATTTCAGTTCCGGAAATTTCCATTCCGAAATTTTAGTTCTTAAAAGTTTGAAAACAGGCTTTGAAAATCATAGTTACTCTAACAATAAAATGTACTCCCCCTGTGAAAAGGAGTTTATTACTATAAGGAGAATTGTTCAACAGAAAGTAAATTAAGAAATATTACCTTATGATTATCATTCGTAACTTCTGTTTAATGTATTCAAATTTATCAGATGGAAAAGATTTTGTGAAAATTTCCACAAGTTGATCTTGTGTTTCGATAAACTAAAGAATGATATCTCCTTTTGTTTTGATAATATTTTCAAAATAGCTTTTGTTGCCAGTCATGTGCCGGGAACATCCACTATCCATGTACCATGTATTCTTGCTGGTACTCTCTTTATTTTCCTGAAATCAAGAAGAGAATTAGACTTTCGGAATCCAAACTTGTTTGAATCTGATATTTCCATATAACAAAATTTTAGGTACCCACATCTTCTTAGATAAATAAGCTTTGTAAAATCCTAGAGATTGGGTTTTGTTTAAGGAACAATTCTTTGCCCAGTGACCACCACATTGACACTTAGTACAAAATGGGGCACTTTGAGGAATGAAATAATTGTTACTAAAAATTGGTTTTGCCTTGGTATAACCAAATCCGGATTTATTTCTTAAAGGTCGTATTTGGGAATACATTTTATCAAAATTTTCCTTACCATGGGTAAAGTTTGATAAACACTTCTTTAAGGAAAAAATTTCGGACTTGAGTTTTATAACCAAGTTTTTATCCTCAAAATCATTAGTCTTAGAACTAGAGCTAGGCTCAAAAACATTTTTCTTAGAAATTACTTTTTCTATCTATTTAGAAAGTTGGTTCTTCTTAGAACTTACTTCCTCAAGATTTTTTGAAATACTTTCAAAATTAGAATTTTTCCTATCAAGATCTTTAGAAAGACCTGATATCTCTTTCGTAAGAATAGAATTTCTAGAGTTTGCCTTATCAAGTTTCTTATTGAGTTTAGAGTTCTCAATTTCTAGAAGTTCAGAAAACCTAGAGACTTCTTCATAAGTAGGTAATGTATTTTTTTCATCAGAAGAGGATTCTTCATCAGAAGAGTTATAATAATTACTATCATTATAATTTAAAGAATCATTGGTCAATGATTCAGCATTTCATACCTTAGCCATAAAACAATGATTATCAATAGGTAATCTAGCTATAAGACCAATATTCTTCTGTCCTGAAGATTCATAATCAGAAGATTCATCTGAAGAGTCACCACCACTGGTACTCCAGGTGTCACTAGCTTTTAGAAATTTCATAGCTTTGGCTTTATAATACTTCTTTCTGTTCCTGTTTGAATTCCTTTCTTTCCTTTCTTTCTTTTTGAGAAAAGGGAAATCTGGTCTAGTATGTCCAGCTCTCTTGCATTCATAACAAGTGACTTCTCCATCTTTCCTATCTTTCCTGTCCTTCTTCTTGTACTTGGATTGGAAATTTCTCTGACCAACTATCTTGTTCATCCTTCGAGCAAGATTTTCTAATTCATTCTCAGATAGTTCACTCTCACTAGATTCAGATTGAATAACTATCTTCTTAGAATTGGATCTGGTTACTCTCTCTGGAGTCTTAGCTTTCATATGATTTGATGTTGTTGTAAAATCAACAGTACCATTCCCATTCTTCTTTTTGATGTTGTCAGCATCTCTCTTCATTCTAGTTTCATGTTGGAGAAGAGTTCCAAATAACTCATCAAGAGAAATTTTAGTGACCTTCCTGTTCTCATCTATAGAAGTTATTTTTAATTCCCACTCATTGGGCATAATATCAATTATCTTATCCACAAGTGCTTCGTCATCTTACCCTTTTTCTCCCATAGACTATAAACTGTTTACTATAGTCATGAACCTCTGTTGAATTTTACAAATTGGTTCACCATATGGAAAATTGAAGCCATGATATTCAGCTCTAAGCATAGCTCTCCTAGTCTCAATCACTTTAGTAGTTCCAAAGTGTGTAACCTCCTACTTCTTCCAGATACAATTAGCTGCTTTACAAGAAGAAATTTTTCTATATATATTTCTAGTCATTGAACAAAGTAGAGTATTGCGTACCTTATAGTTGAGTTGATACTCTTGTTTTTCTTGATTAGTAAAAGTTATAACTTCTTTATCAGGAATTTTATAATCACCAGTAAGCATAACAAAGTTGTCCACTCCAGTATTGATAACAAAAGTTTTCATTCGATCTCTCAAATACTCATAGTCATTACCATCAAATATTAGTGGTCTTGTATGATTTAGATTATCAATGTAACCAACATTAATTCCTGCCATACTTGAAAACCTTTGGCACACAAACTTGTAAGTAGAAAAAATTTCATAATCACAAAGTTCGGAATGAAAAAATTCGAAATGAGAATGTTCGGAATGAGAAAGTGAGCAAGAAAAACTTATACGTGAGTACAAGTATTTCAGAGACCTCCTCTGATACCAATTGTAGGATCGAAATAATGTTGAAGATGCTCAATATACAAGAGGGGGGGGGGGGGTTAATTGTATACTTTAAAAATTCCTTTGGAACCTTTAAAGTTAGTTACGATTAACTTTGTTTTCATTAAGAAAAGGAAAGGGATAAGTTTAACAAAGTTAAACTAAGAAAATTCACAACACCTCTAGCACCAAATGAAAACATGGAAAGAGGAATGAAGTTATAAACTTCAAGTCCTATGTACTTGCTTAAAACTGGAAAAAGATTACGAAAGTGGGTTCCGGAAATATGGTTCCGGAAATTTAACCTTAACTAACGATTACAATATGAGATTCTACCTTAAAGCGTATAGAATCTAAATGAAACAGAGTAAAATTAAGGAAGTATAATAAAGTTATACTTTCCTTACAATACAAAATGCAACGGAAATAAACAAGTAGTAAAACTACAAGTAACAAGATATAAGTATTTTAACCCAAAGAGAAGGGTATCCAACAACCTTGGATAAAGGTCCCTTGATTTATACTTTCAAGCAAGTCTGTCTTACCCACACCAGGGTAAGCCCTCTATACGAAGATCGAAGTCTCTGTCTTGCTATCCCCGCAAGCCCTCAACTTCAAGGTAGTTGGAAACCTCTGTCTTCCTCAGCAAGGAAGAACTTAAATTCAAGGTGTTGGAAACCTATGTCTTCCTCAGCAATGAAGCCCTCAACTTCAAGGTGTTGGAAACCTTTGTCTTCCTATCCCCGGAAGTCCTCGAATGTAATCACCAACATTCGGAGTCGCACAAAGAAAAAACTGAATGAGCAGTTCAGTACGCACAAGGCATGAAAAGCTTTATCTCTCTAGAAATTGCCTTAACAACATGTGGTCTCTAGATAGATCAACTTCTCTATCTTTTTTTTTGAGCTCTTTCAAATGAGCTCCTATTTATAGGCAAGGTTGACCTCCTTTCCAACGGTCATATTTTCCTTAAAAATCGGAGGGACCTCTACACGTGTCACTTAACCAATGGTTAGTTTATAACAGAATAGACGACATAATTTTATAACAAAAAAAGTGTAACAGAATGTACGACATCGTTTTAAGTCTAACACAAAAGTTCGGAGTGAAGGTTCGGAGTGTAAACAAAATGTCAAAGAGTAGACAAATTATGAAAGTGTAAGCAAAATGAAAGTTCAGAGTCTAACCAAAAATAATTTTCGGAGTCTAAATAAATTCGGAGTGAATAAAGAAAAGATGATCATATTCTGTTTAATAGGTGAATTCGGAATGAGAATTCAGAATGTGAATTCATCATCAGAATTCGTAATGAGAATTCGTTATCAGAATTCGTAATGAGAATTCGTCATCAGAATTCGTAATGAGAATTCATCATCAGAATTTGTAATGAGAATCTGATGTTGAACTTTATAAGGATTCGTATCCAGAATTCAGAGTAGAACTTAATTAGACTTCATATCTGGAATTCGGAATGAAACTTTATTATAGTTCTCATCTGGAATTCGGAGTGAAACTTCATTACAGTTCTCATCCAGAATTCAGATCCTAAAATAGAATACTTCATATCAATGTTTCAAACAATTCCGAGAATATTGAAATGAATCCGAATCTTATACTTAAGAAATATATGGATGAAAATATGATAAGGATAATTTTCCTTACAAAAGAAATTTTCCTTATAAAATCAATTTTCCTTATAAAAGCAATTTTCCTTATAAAAGAGATTTTCCTTATAAAAGCGATTTTACTTAAAGATAAGGTGTTTGTGATTTTCAAAACAAGAAGGAATGGAAAAGTCATAAGGAAAACCTTATTGACTCAACAATACAAGTATGACATATCATCCTCAAGATTCTATAGGGTGGTATTTGGTTCATGTGGATTTGTTTCATCAAATTTGATATGTACAAATTCTTCCACATATTTGGTTCATTTTTTTAAAACTCTATAAGATTTACTAAAGATTTAGTAACCTAAAAATATTCCTTCATCACACTTGGATGAAAACTTATCAAGATTATCCTTTGTATTACGAATATAGACTTTGAAACAAATAAATTTGAAGTAATTAACCTTGGGTTATCTATTGATCCACAACTCATAAGGCATTTTCCTAAGTATAGGTCTGATCAAGACTATATTGATTATACTCACTAAGAATGGTTCTATAAATTTCTTGTAGGGTTATATTTCTTATTTCTATAACACCTTTTTATTTAGGTGTCCTAGGAAAAGATAAGTTATTACTATAGATATTTTGTGAGAAAAACGATTCAAACTCTTGGTTTTATAACTCACAACCATGGTCACTTATTAGGGATTTAATTCTAAGATCACTAAGATTATCTATAGTCCTAGAATAATTGGTAAAATGAGAGCATGATTAACTTTTTTGATCCAAGAGGAAGGTCCAAGTATATCTACAGTATTCATCTACAAGAACATATACATAGTTCTTCCCATTAAGAATTGAGACTCAAGAAGGTCTAAACAAATCTTTGTGAACCAACTCAAGATATTTAGAAGTTGAAACTTATTTCTTTGGTTTGAAAGAGATTTTGTGCTATTTACGCATTTGACAAGGATTAATGACTTTATCATTTGGAAACTCAAGTTTGGGTAGATCATTGAACAAACCTTTTCTAATAAGATTTCTATGGGAGTGTATATTGCAGTGCCATAGTCTTCTTTTCCAAATCCATGAATCTTTCTTAAATACACTTAAGAATGAAACATTTTTAGAAAGTAAAGAATCCATATTAATAGAATAAACATTTTTATTTCTAAATTCAGAGAATACCAATTCATTATTAGAATTAAACACATTAAAAGAATTATTTTCAAATTTAACATGAAAAACATCATCACATAATTGTGAATTACTAAGTAGATTATATTTTAATCCATCAACAAAATGTACTTTATAAATTAAAACTGAGTTAGAGTAACCAATATGGATGAGGCCAATTATTTTTCATTTAGCATTGTCACCGAAGGTGACATGTCCACCATAAATCTTCATTAAATTATTTAAGCATGAGTAATCTCTTATCATGTGTCTTGAACATCCAATGTCTATGTACCATAAGGTTATGTAGGAGCTCTTAAAATATATTTACTATAAAATGACAAAACAATTAGATTTTAATACCCTTTTTATTTTTGGGTCTAGTAATATTAGTAATCAGTGCTTTAAGAACCCACATCTACTTCATGGGTTTCCTATAAGCATTATGTAACATATTTTAATAATAGATTCTATTTGGTCCAAAAAAACTAGAGGTAGTAAAAGAATTTCTAGAACTGGAACTACCAAAAGAATATTCATTTTTAGGTATAAAAGCAGATTTTCTTGATTTAGTTACAAACTTGTTTATGGTGATATTTCTTTTCCCAAGATGGTATCCTATACCCGTAGTGTTTGTAGGGGAAATTTGTTTACCAATAATCTTTTTAAGAGTATTTTTACCATTGGTAAATTTCTCTTAGTACCTTTTCAATTTCTCATTTGATAAATTATATTCATAGTTATCTTTAAGAAATTGAACATTTTTCTCTTTGTCTACAACAAGCTCATATTTGATAGTAGTAGTCATGTAATGTTGTTTCAATAAAGATTTATATTTGTATTTTAGATCATTGAAAATGTATTCTAGACTTTGGAAGTATTCAAACATTTCCTCATTTTTCATATTTTTAGAATAAATTTTATATCTAGAATAATAAGGATTTTGTAGAGGAGACTCAAGGGTTACCTTAGATGTGTTTGTCATAAAACACATGTTGGATTTGTTAGAATTTTCATCATGTGATGACTCTGAGACACTTGACCGGTCCTGAGAAGCACTCCATGTTACATTAATTTCATTTTTATACTTTATATCTTTGTCTTCATACATATTTTTATATTTTATCTTGAAAAAATTAGCCTTTACACGTCCTTTTCTCTTGCATTCATAACAAACTAATTCATCACATTTTTCACTTCTTTTCCAATCCTTCTTCCAGTTTACCTTATGATCATAACTTCCTTTGAAGTTGGAATTTATAATTTTTTTTATTCTATAAAATGTCTTAAATCATCTATCTAATTGAGCCATTTTCTCATCACTATCAGATGACTAATCTTTATTACCTGTACTATCAGAATGAGGTTGTATTCTTTCCTTTCCCTTTTCCTTATTCATTGAAGTAGTAGTTTTTAAATCCACCGACTTTATCTTCGATTCATATTCCACTTCCTTGTTGACTTTTAATTCTTCCTCATACATCATAAAATTGAATATCATCTCCTTTATTGGTAACTTGATGATGTCACATGATTCTCAGATTGATATGGAAGTTCCTCTCCATCTATATGGTAAGAATCTAAGTAGTATCATGATTTTCTCCGTGACTGAGACATCTATTCCCAGAGATAGTCTCATCAGGATTCATTTTAAATTTATCATATTTAATTGTATATGTGATAAGTCTCATTTCCTTGACACTGGAGGTTCCTTAATGTGAAACAAATAAAGTATCCCAAATTTCGTGTGCTATTTTACATGTAGAAATTTGGTTGAATTCATTATCTCCTAAAGAATAGTATATAGAATTAATTTATTTGAAATTATTATTCTAAGAAGCCTTAGTTGTGTCATTCCATGTTTTCCTATCAGTAGAAGGAATATTAAATTCATCTACAATTGAAGACCAAATCTCAAAACCCATACTTTCTAGGTGCATATTAATTTTAATTTTCCTTTGTGAATAATTTATTCCATTAAAGAATATAGGTATATTGGTGGAAACACATTCCTATATATTATCCATGATATAGAAATAAAATTTTAAAGAAGGATATATTTAGAATTAACTGAAATTTAAAGATCTTTAAAACACAACTAAAATCACAGTTGAAAAATATTTTAAAACATAATTAAAATTTTGAAACCACCAAATTGAAAAAAAACCTCTGATACCAAATGCTGGTCGAAGAAAGATACAAAAGTGGGGGGTTAATTGAGTTCCAATAAAAATTTGATTAAAAAGTTTATTTAAAAGATTCCCCCAATTAAAAATAAAATAGGCTAGTTAACAAATGTAGTAAAATTAACTGTTCAAATAGTTTCAAAAAACATTGATTAATTCTCAGTGATATCAATATAATATATTGATACAACTTTTGAAACTAATCTAATAAGTAAAAATAGTTATAACTAATATCCATGAATAACTATCAAAGTAAAATTTACTTTTCTGAACTATGAGTTAAAATAGAGAAAGACTAAATTTAAAGACACATCAGATAAAATAAGTGGTCCAATATCAAGCTAAGACCTAATCCAATTCACTTAGTGATCACATACCACCAAGAAATATATATGTACGAAAATATTTGGTCCAAGTCTTGGATTGGGGTTAAGAATAGTACATAAGACTGTCCAGGTCACAAGACTGCTTCCACTATTATAAGTGGGAAAACTAACAACCAGTTCACATAAGACCTCTTCCACAGCTATATGTGTGTGAAACAAGGTATAGAATTATATTTGGGTGATGATATCTTATATCCTCCAGTTCGGTGTAGGAGACAATGTGTGTTTTAAAATAGATACTCACACTGCTTAAAAAGTAATGTAATAGTACACAACTGAGCAAAGATAAGGATAAATGATTAGAAATTATCTAAGTATTGTTCTATTCATATATGGACTTGTAGGATGTAGAAGATGTGATTTTTGAGTCCACTTGTGGAAATATAGGGTTGTGAGTCTCGTGTTCTGGTTTCTAGTTCAATGAGATGTGATTTATAGCTCATGTTATTCTTATAGTAGTTGTTGCGATGATGTTTGAGGTTTTGATCCACAATAGTTCAACTGACATAAATTGAGAGTTCTTCATGTGTTCTTGCATATATGGATGTTCTTCACTCTTTTCATTCAATCCACTACTACTTATGTTTTTTTAGTGCCGCACTTTAATTTGTTTTTTTATTTTGGGTTCTTGTGTTAGAACCGACAAGATGCACTATCTCCACACCTCATACCTCATAATTTATACTGATAGGGTTCCAAAATAACATTAATTATATCAGTGTCATTAAAGGACCCAAAGTTTACCATTAGAAATTTATTTTAAATTTAATTGAAAAAGACATGAAAAATTGTTTAGTATGGTATAGTGTTATAGTTGTGGTGAGATTGTCACAGTGCCACAACCATGATAAGATAGTCACGATGAGGTAGTCATGGGGAGATAGTCATGGTGAGATAGTCACAGTGAGATCTAGAACAGGTAGCAATGTTTCATTGTCTGGTTCTTTTCATATTCTGGGATCAATAGCAAGACTACAATATCAGACAAATTATGACTCAGGTAATGGTGTGTAGTCCTTTTTAAAAATTTTGAATGGTGTATTGTTATGGTGTCTTGGAAACGATAGCAAGGAAATGGTGTCAGGTCCTTTGAAAAAATTTGGAACCAGTAGAAAACTTATGGTGTCACAGACTTTATCTGGAACTGGCAGCAAACATACGATTTCACAGACTTATCCAAATATTTGTTATCTGTCTTAAGAATCAATATTCACAGAATGGATTAAGATTAAACATAAAGAAAATAAAACATAATAGAACACGATTAAACATAGTTTTCATGATTTAAACATTATTTTTGAGATTCTGAATCATGATCTTGTGAGAGTTTAAAACACGAGTAATCCAACAATCTCCAAACCAGATTTGTGAGCATTAAAACATGAGGAGTCCAAAAATATCCAAACATGTTTTGTGAGCATTAAAACATTAGGATTATAATATAGATAAATGTTAAAATTTATTCTGGAAGATTATGTGGTCAAATCCTTCTAAATTTTGGGTTTTAATCTTAGTCACGAATATTTTTGAGGAAGTTTAGTAATTTTCTGAATGATCTATGATGAACTTTTGGGATTTACTATAGAATTTTTGAGAATATTTTTGGAAATTATCTTATATTGTACTAACATTTTGGTTAATGACTAAATATAGTAGAAAAATATAGTTAATATTTTTTGAATTATGAGATTAACAAAAAGTTGAATCTTGTGATTCAAGTGTGAAAAATTCATCTTGAACACTTATCATTTGGAGAAAAATATGAGTTTGTGGAGAAAATTGATTAAAAGAGGAAACTCTACTCATTATGTAAGTAAATATATTTCATTATTTTCTTATTCTATAATTTAAATTAATTATTCAACTATAGGGGAAAGATCGTAATTCCAAAAATGTTTCCTAGTACTTTATTTTGCGATTAATCAAATGGTCCCTTAGATCATCATAGATTTATAGCTTTCTGATTATTAAATTTATGCTAATAATTTTTTCTATCAATCTCCAATAAAACTTGATACTAAAATTTTCTTTAATTTCCATGATTTTCTACATGGAACCCTAGTATGTGTTAAATATGGTGACTTTTTTACTTCCCAATCTCTATTTTAAAATGGAGGTCTCGATAATCATTTTCTAATGTGGGATTTCAATAAAGATATTTTGAAAAGTCCGACCCATTGTTTTCGATTATGAGTTTAAATTGAGAGGATGAGTGAATGTAACACCACAATATTTCAATGTACACTATCTTCAATAACCTTTATTACATGCAACACTTTCTTGGCATGTGTAACACACAAGATTGAGTTTCTGTGAAACAACTCTTTTGTGTTAAATTTATTTGAAAGATGTATTTATAAATTATCCATTAAATATAGCAACATGAATAGTAATAAATAATTTTTAAAAGTTATTTATAATGTTTTCTCATAAATAAAACATATTTATAATGAAATTTATAAGTTTCAGTAAAATAGTTATATGTTTATAAATACTATTTTCTTAAAGAAACAACATTTTATGCCCTTTTGTGAATAATAATATAATTAATTTTAGAAACTATTAGAAATTTAATTTGGTATAATAGACTTCAATTTTAAATTTCAAACACAAAAATTATCTTAGGGTGATTTTTTGGTTTTTCTCTGAAAAATTTCAATTTTTGATGAATAATGAAAACACTACATTATTGTTAAAAACCCGAATTTTTCATTTAAATAATTATTTTAATTTATATTTAATTTACAGTTAAAATAGGTGAATAATACATATATAAACTCAATTTAGGTTATTCTAATCATTTTTATAATAGAATTAGATATAAAAATTCATTGAATTTTTTAACGTCTTTTTACCTGCATTTTAGCCACATTTGTGGATTATCATTAAATGTAATTTTACCACATCTATGAATTGAATTTCAAAAAAAATGGATATAAATGGTTTTAATAAGTATGAAAAATGTGGTTCAATATGATCAAAATAATTTTTAGTGAATAGTGACCTTTTAATTTTATTTACCATGATTAAAGGTAAATAGGGTAATTAAAGAAAAAAAATAATATTATAATAATATAAAATTATCCTAAAACATGTCCTAATTTCATTTGCTATGTTTATTTAAACCAAAATCAATATTAGTTAAAAATATGATCCATTTTAAGACACCTGGGTTAGATTAAGACATTTATTACATTTTATTAAATGAAGAGTTAAAAGTGTCATATTCAAATTTCAATAACTAAATAATTTTTAATATATAGTTAAGTATATGATAAATTATATTATAAATATTAATTATAAATATAAGAAATTTATCTACATAACTATAATTTATTTATAATTTTATAATTTAAATAAGTAAATTTAATTATGGCATAATGATGATGTAATAATTGATTTACTGAAGGAATAATCAAATAAATGATAGTAATAATATTAAAATAAATATAATTTAACTTAATCAATGACATAATATTATTTTATAGATAACTTAGACATGTTAGTGACATATTTGATGTATTTTTTCAAAGTAAGCATGTTGTATTTCTATTTAAAAAAGTGAAAAATACTAAATAGTATTAAAATTGGCATAAATGATATTTTAAAATAAATACTATTTTATTAAATGGTATAAAAGTCATAAAATTTTTAGGATTGAAAAAATAATTTGGAAAATGTAAAAAAATGCAATAAATTATCCAATAAGTGTTTGTTTGATATTTTATAGTAACTATATTAACCTTATAGTATAAAAATACAAGAAGACACGATAAGATTTATATTGTTTAACTAAAGGTTAGATCCAAAAGATAAGGTTAATTTTATGACCTAAACATGTCTAAAATTAATTTTTTGGGGGTATTTAGATCAATAATAATCTTATCCTCTAAATAATTTATAGTGCATCTATTTGAAACAGAAAATATAATTATTATAAATTCATATTTTAAGATTTTGAAAAGCTCTCCTCACCTCTCTTATAAAAAGGAACTTCTCCTTCTCTTTAATTAACACCTATAATCCATTTGAATATGAAGAAACCTGAATGTTTACTCTCTAAAATTCTCTAAATTAATCATATAGGACATACTTTGGGAAAAAATCCATCCAAATAGTCTTTTGTGCAAATCAAAAGGAGACACCCGAAATATAGGTAATTGTTTTATCAACTATTTCAAAGTTATTTTCTTCTTATAAATCATATTTCTATATTGTTTACATACCGAAGTAATAAATTAAATATCATCAATATACTGTGGATTTATTATAATTATGGTACAACCATATTACTCATTTTATCCATCCTATAAATAACAATATCACCTTGCATGCGTACATACGACTTACCATTTCTACACCATAGTGTAATTTTTTATTCCAAAATAATTTATTATAATGGGTATGATGATGAGTATAATGGATATAAATAATGAATATAACATGATAATGACTTTGATAATTAATATTATACCAAATTCCATACAATTTAACCATCAAGGGAATGATACCGTCGCTCATATGTACGTATGACTTACCGTCTCCACAACACGGTGAGATTCATTATCCAGATTAACCATTCAATAATGATTATAAAAATATATATGATGTATAATTATGAAATATATGACATAATAATTCTACTAGTAATATATATATATGTTATTTACTTACTTCCATTCAATATGATAAGAAAACAGAAACAACATTCATGCGTACATACAACCTACCGTCTCCATGAATGTTGTTTTCCATTTAATTTATCTATATAGTATATATATTTATATACTGAATATGATATATAAATAATGTTTTATATTCTAGAAGTAAGTAAATTATGATATAAGTAATAAGATCATGAATAACAAGTCAAAACATGCATGATAAACATAGAGATTTTTACTCAAAATGTTGCTTTATCTTGGAAATTATTAATAAACGGGTAGCATAAAGTCATAAATGAATCATTTATGATATAATAAATATTATTATGGTTTTTTTAGAAGTTAATATTTGTTAAAAAACATTATATTGAAGTTTTAGGTATATACAAAGAGTATTGGACTAGAGGTAAGGGAATTCCGTCTCACTTTTAATT
The DNA here is from genome assembly GCA_963277665.1 of Viscum album. Classification (NCBI taxonomy): domain Eukaryota; kingdom Viridiplantae; phylum Streptophyta; class Magnoliopsida; order Santalales; family Viscaceae; genus Viscum; species Viscum album. Next base: position 1,247,072,425 of record OY728131.1, read on the forward strand.
TTAATGAGATATAAGCCATGTTCACCACCTATTTACTATCCCTTTTTTACATTGAAATAATTTAAAAGACTACTAAATTATTAAATAAAAAATTTCTTTTAAAAATAAATATGTAATATTGTAAGGCATCATGGCAGTGGAAATAGCCCCTCACGTCGTATAAGTTAAAAAACATTCTTTCCTTAATTTTTCCAAAAGGTCATAATGTACCTTGTTAGGAAAATGATAGAAATATTAATTTAAAATGATTTATAAAAAGTCATACATGGGTAAAAATGACTTTCAATTTTTTTTTATAATAGTTTGAAATACATTTTAAGAAACATGGACATTGATGATAAAAATGTCATAGTAGATACTTATATATAAACAATCCCGAATAATGATGAGATTGTAAAATTAAACCTTACATAAAACCTTAAAAATGTTTTTTTGAAAATTTTAATGAAATTAATAATAAAAATAAAATTATATTTATAATCATTTATATACATATAAATAAATATGTATGATAATATCAAGAATATTGAAATGGAGAAAGGATTAATTACGTAAACATTTAAAGTGTCCCATACCACTTTGAACATTTAAATCATAATCCTGATATCTTCAAATGAATATTTAAATTACATGAATATAGATTTATTCATGTTATAAAATATAATAGGGGAAGTACATACACCACACATAAGAAATAGGTGGTGAACATAGCTTATATATCACAAAAAATAAAAGTGAGATGAAATTACCTTACCTTATGTCTAATACTCTCCGTATGTTTCCGAAACTCCTATATAATGGTTTTAAACATATTATTAACTTCTAATAGAATACTAATAATATTTATGATATCATATATGATTCATTTATGACTTTATGTTACCCATTTGTTAATAATTTCCAAGTTAAAATAACATTTCGGGTAATAATCTGTTTCTTTATCGCACGTGTTTTGTCTAGTTATTCTTGATCATATTACATAGATAATGATTTAATCACTTAAAAAATGTATAAAATGATTTATATATCATATATATATTCATAATATAAATATATATAATATATAGATATATGAAATTGAATACACAGTTCATGGAGATGGTGGGCCGTACGTACACATGAATGCTATTTCTATTTTCTTATCGTATTGAGTGGAAGTAAGTGAATGAAATATATGCACACACACACAAAGGTATATATATATATATATTATTAAATTAGAATTATTATATCATATATTTCATAATTTTTAAATATATATATTTTTATAATCATTCTTAGATGGTGAACGTGGAAGACAAAGCTCATCCTGTCGTGGAGACGGTAAGCTATACGTATGCATGACTGATGGTAAAATTTCTTTAATAGTTAAATGGTATATAATTGGATTGAATATGAATTTTAAAAAATAATATATTGTTTTATTTATTATCTAAATCTTTTATTTTCATCATTATACCCATATAAATAAATTGTACATTAAAAACAGTTTACACAACGACGTGGAGACAGTAAGTCGTACGCACGCAAGCATGGTGATATCGTTTTTCATTGGATGGGTAAAAGGAGGAAAATGATTATTCCATAATAATAAAAAAAAATTGAATATATTATATTCTGGATTTATTAAATTAGTATAAAATTAAAATAGAAAGTGGAAGTAGGAGAATAAAAGAAATTGAATTGAATTATTAAAATAATTACCTCTTCATCGAGTGTCTCTTTTTTATATTCACCAAAGGACTCTTAGGTTGGATTTATAACCTAATTATGGTCTTCATAATGAATTGATTGAGTATTGGAGAGTTAATTTCTAGGTTTTGGATAATACAAATGAATTTGGAGGTGTGAATTAAAGAGAAGGAGAACTGCCCTTTTATAAGAGAGGTGAGGGTGATTTTTGAAAGATCTTAAAGAATTAATTTAAAATAAATTGAGATTATGTTTAAAATTGATCCAAAGTGATTTATTTATAGAATAAGATAATTATATATCTAAATAAATTTAACAAATTTATTTTATACATTTTTAGATAATAAAATTAACATTGTCTTTTGGATATAACCCTTAGTTAAATAGTTTGACTCTTACTGTGTCTTCTTGTATTTTTACACTACACGGTTAATATAGTTACTATAAAATGTAAAAATAATCCCAATTTGATAATTTAGGAAATATTTTACATTATTAAAGTTATTTTTATGAACATTATATTTTTATGACTTTTATATCATTTAATAAAATAGTATTTATTTTAAAATATCATTTCTGTCAATTTTGATACTATTCAATATTTTCATTTTTAAAAATATCAAACCAACATGGTAAATTCTAACCAATACCTAAATATGTCACTAAAATGTATAAGTTATAAATTAAATTATTAGATGTCATCAATTAAGTCAAATTATATTTATTTTAATATTATTACTATCCTTAATTTGATTTCTCCTTTAATAAATCAATTACTGCATCATCATAGTGTTCCAATTAAATTTAATAATTTAATGTCTAAAAATTATAAATAAATTATCATGATGTAGATAATTTTTTCATATTTATAATTAATATTTATAGTATAATTTATCTTATGTATAACCCAATAATGAGAATTATTTAGTTACTAAAATTTGATTATGACAATTTTAACTCTTCTTTATATATAATATAATAAATGTATTAATATAACAAAAGTTGCTTAAAAAAGATCATATTTTAAAAATAATGTTGATTTTGGTCTAAAAAAAATTATCCAATGAAATTAATACAAGTGTGGTGGTTATTTTATATTATTATAATATTATTTTTACCTTTAATTACCCTATTTACCTTCAACCGCGGTAAATAAAATTCAAAAGTTACTATTCACAATTTTTTTTGATCCTATTAGAATAAAGTTTTAATACTTATTATAAAAATATAGGTATTATTTTCTAAATTCAAATCAGAGAAGCTGTAAAATTACTTTTAATGCTAATATGCAAATGTGGCTAGAAGGTGGGTAAAAATATGTTAAAAAAGATCAATGAATTTTTATATCTAATTCTATTTTAAAAATGACTAAAATGACCTAAATTGGGTTAATATATTTATTATTTATATATTGTGACTTTAATATCAATTTAAATTAAAATAATTATCTTAATGAAAAAGTTGGGTATTTAACAATAATAAAGTGTTTTTTACTATTCATCAGAAACTAAAAGTTTTCAAAAAAATACAAAAAATTCACGATAAGATCATTTTGATATTTTCAATTAAAAAATTAATTCAATTATACCAAATTAAATTTATATAAGTGTCTAAAATTAATTTTATTATTGTTCATAGAAGGACCAAAAGTAGTTCCTTTAAGAAAATAATATTTCTAAACATATCACTATTTTACTAAAACATATAAATTTCATTATAAATATATTTTATTTATGTGAAAATGTCATAAATAACATTTAAAAATTATTTATTACTATTTATATCACTATATTAACTGTATAAGGTACAAATATATCATTCAAATAATTTTAACATTAAAGTGTTATTTTACAAAAGCTCAATCTTGAGTGTTATGTAATAAAAGTCGGTGTTGTGTAAAACGTAAGATATTAAAGATAACATACTATGAAGTATTTGGGTGTTAAATTCTCCCATCATTTAATAAATATCATCCTCACAATTTAAACTTGGAAATAATATCTATGGGATTGAATTTTCAAAATATCTTTATTGAAATCCCACATCGGAAAATGGATTAATGAGACCACTATTTTAAAATAAATAAAGTGAAGTATGATGATCACTAGAGTTAACACATACTAAGGTTCCAAATAGAAAAACCTGAACATGAAATAAAATGTAACCATCAAGTTCTGATGGAGTTTGATCGAGAACATGATTAATAAAAACTAAACAACAATAGCTATAAATCTATGATGAAATAAGGGGACATTTAATTCATCACAAAAGAAAGTACTAGGATTTTTTTGGTTTTATGATGCTTTACCTAGAGTTTAATAATTAATTTACTTCATATAACAAGTACAAAAGTAAGTATACTTACATGAAAAGTATAGGTACATCCTTTAACTAATTTCTACAACAAACTCATCTTTCTCTCCAAAAGATAATAAAACCCAAAATTATTATATTTATATTAATCATATATGGTCCAAAAATGAATTTATAATAAATATTTAAATCCACTTTAAGAAAAAACTATGTTATACAAACCAGTACATTGCGTAGGCCAGTGGCAGGTTATAAAGCCTTCTTGCACTTTAGTTGTGGGTTCGATCCCACAACCTTGTCCGACATGATAGGTTGTTACCCAACCTATGGGTTTTCCTTTTATTAAACATATATTATTATAAAATTCAAAAAATTATCTTAATAAATGTTTTAACTTTAATCAATACTCCCCAATTTACAACATAATCCATTCCAACTATTAGGCTTATCCAAACCACTTCTATCCAAACTCACAGTCCAAAATATTATATTGAAGGCCACATAACATAATGCATATCTTTTTTGTCACATTATAAGCATGTGAATACCTTCATCATGTATTCCCTTAAAACATTTTAATACCTATAATTTCCATAAAACACTATTTAAATATGTACATTTTTCCCAATTCCTTACGTAAAACATAGAATATTGGATATTATCCTTAAATCCAAAAATGTTGTAAACTCCAACAATAATAGAATAAAAAAACCAATAATCAGTTCCAAGGTAGTCAATAATATCCAATATACTATATACAACTAAATCATATTTTTATTAAAACATCATTATCTCAATATCAGAAACATATTAAGGGTTATCTTTCCCTCAACCATATATTTAAAAAAATGTTTAACTTGAAACAATGCCACTTTACTTGGTACCATACAATCTCAAATCCATAATGAAATAGTATTATAGTACAATCATTATTTGTTTACATAATTCATATAACCAGTACATAATTAATAAAATACTCAAATGACATAATCCCAACATAATAACATTAATCATTGCTCTTCATCCATGGTAGAATCATAATCTTGATTATGATCCTTTAGCAGCTTTTGGGATATATTCCTTTGATTCTTGGGGCATTCCCTGGCATAGTGACCCACATTCTTATAGTTAAAGCATTGAACATTGAAAATTCTTTTCTCCCCTTTAAATCATGATCATGGTTTCCTTTTTATCCATAATTAAAGAAAACTCTTTTCCCTCTTAAACAGGCACTGAGGTGTTTCCTTCCACAATTATCACTTGTAAAAAAATACTTCTTTACCTTCTTCTTTTTATACAATTTTTTCGTAGCTATCATTTTATTCTCATTATTCCATATGAATCCATAATACATAGTATATTATTTACATGTCCCGCTATCAATTGATATTAGTTCCTCATATGATGAGAATGTTTGGGAGATTATTTCCCTTAGAAATATTGGCCTAATACCGTGAAAGATACGATCATTCTTAATCTTTAGATCACATGCATCAGTGAGGTTCACATTCCTTCTATTAAGCGCCATTTCTAAATGACGAAATACACTAGGTTATAAATTATATTAATATATAGTCTAAAAACTACAAAAAATTATTTACATAAATAGAATATTTACATATATCTAGTCTCATAATCATAAAAATGGTTTCTTTGGGGACATATTTACTCATACATCTTTAATAATAATTTATAAAGAAAATGTGAATTATTTTAAAAATATCACATGGGAGTGTAAAACGATGTGTGTAATAAGTCCTGTTTTCCTATACCAGGTTACCCCAAGTCATGTTCGGAACACCTTGTTAGAGTTATTAATCCTAGGTACATCTATTCTAAAACCACATCCAATTTTTGTATATATATAAAGATTTATTTGATAGGAATACCAACATAATATCAACATTGCCACAATTTTAGGATATTCCTCTATACTTATCCTCTATGTCTATCTTAGGGTTATTATCCTTAATCTAGGTTTTCTATATCTAGTTTCCAAGGTTGTTTCTAAACTTCCTTTGATACTAACCATAATGCCCCGACCCTAGATGTCGTGTTCCAGTGCATGATTTTAATACATTGGCATGATTAATCAGAATAAAATCCCAATGGACCGATTAGTTTAATAGTCTTTTAGAATAGATTACATACATGAACTTTACATTATAATTCAAAGCATAAAATTAAACATAGATATTTCTTTGGGAATTCCATTATTCTCCTATTTTAACCCTATATATCAATCATAAAACACTTCTTATCATATTGGGAAAATAAAACATAAGAAAGACGTGAGCTCGAATGCTTAGTAAGGACAAACAATATAGTGGAAGATATCATGAATAACCCTAAACTTTTGAGGAAAGGTATAAACACAAAAAAATCATTTTAAACATAATATTTAGCATATTATGGAAATAATAAATCAAATAATGTCATTTAAACATTCACATGGATATTCTACCAGTCGAATAATCATATGTAATATCAATTACTAATCTCATAATGTGGGAATGAATAATTCCATACATATAATTAAGGCCTCGTGCCAAGACTATTCGAGAAATATGTTAATTAAAACCCAAATTATTTTTTATTATGAGAATTATCGATGCATCGAGGGGATTTCATTAACCAGTCCCCAACCCATAGATATTTCATTAACTGATCCCCAACCCATAGTGCTCTCATTAACCGAAACCAATCCATTTCTTTCTAAGTCTAATGCATTCTTTATTTGAAAAGGGTGAAACATAAACATTCGTATAAAAACTGTCATACGAAATGTTATTACTTTAACTATAAACCATGAAAGGTATCAAAATAGAACATCCAAAGTAAAACATAGCATAAACTCTTCAATACAATATAGAGGATTGAATCATGATAAATTAACCTCAATTAAGCATAAAATACAACATAGGATGTTTACATAGATTAAAATAATCTAACAAAATCATTAATACTCGTTGAAATAAATATCCATTTTTACTTTTACTTTCTACGTTGAAATAATTTAAAAGCCTGCGCAATTATAAAAGAAAACATTTCTAATAAAAATAACCTTATAATCTTGTAATGAAAGCATCAAAACGATAAGGATTTATGACATTTGAAATATCCTTTTATGCCCTATAGTTAATAAAACATTCTTTTTTTAATTTTTCAAAAATTTCATAAATTATATCGTTTTGAAAATTATGGAAAGATTCTTTTTAGAATTTTTAAAAAAATTCATAAATGGGTAAAAATAAATTTAAACAATTGTAGATAATATATTGAAATACATTTTAAGAAACATGGACATGGATGATAAAGACATCCTAGTAGATACTTACCTATAAACAATCTCGAATAATGATGAGATTTTAAAATTAACCCCTATGTAAAACCTTAAAAGACTTATTTTTTTATTTTTTAATAAGATCAATAATATACATAAAATTTTATTTATAATCCTTTATATATATAAACAAATATGTACAATAATATCAAGAATGTTGAAATGGAGAGATGATTAATTCTTTAAACATTCAAAGAGTCCCATAACAAATTAAATATTTAAATCATAAGCCTATTATCATAAAATGAATCATAAAATAACATGAAGAAAATGTTTTAATTATATTAAATATAATAGGGGCATTATATACACCACATACAAGAAATAGGTGGTGAACATGGCTTATATCTCACAAAAATTAAAACATAATTCCCATACCTTAGGTACAATACTCTCCAAACATGTCTAAAACTACTATACAATGTTTTAAAACATATTATTAAATTCTAAAAGAACCATAATAATATTTATGATATCATACATGATTCATTTATGACTTTATATTACCCTTTTATTAATAATTTCCAAGCCAATGCAACATTTCAGGTAATAAACGTATTCTTTATCGTATGTGTTTTGACATGTTATTATTGATAGTATTATTTGGATCATGATTTAATTACTTAAAAAATGTATAAAATGATTTATATATCATATATATTTATAATATACATATATAGAATAAATATATATATATATTAAATAAAATACACCGTTCATGGAGACGATAGGTCGTACGTACGCATGAACGTTGTTTCCGTTTTCTTATCATATTGAATGGAAGTAAGTAAATGAAATATATGTAAATATATATAGATATATTATTCCAATAGAATTATTATGTAATATATTTCATATTTATTAATACTATATATTTTTATAATAATTCTGGAATGGTGAATGTGGCAGATGAATCTCATCACGTCGTGGAGATGGTAAACTGTACGTACGCATAAGAGACAATATCATTTATCTTATAGTTAAATGGTATGGAATTTTATGGAATATGAATTTAAAAAAAATAATTTTATTTTTTATTATTTATATTCATTATACTCATCATCATACATATTAAAATAAATTAATTTTGAAAAAAATTACACCACAGTGTGGAGATGATAAGCTATACGTACGCATGTATAGTGATATTATTATTTATAGGATAGATAAAATGAGTAATATGGTTGTACCATGATTGTAATAAATTCTAAGTATATGGATGATATTGTAGTTATTACTATGGTATGGAAAGAACAAATTAAGAGGAAGTAGAAGAAGAAAAGAACTTTTAAAGGGTTGATAAGATAATTATCTCTTGTTCGGGTGTCGCTTTTTTATTTGAAAAAATGACTCTTTAGGATAGATTTATACCCAAATTATAGCATCTAAGATTAATTGAGGTAATTTTGAAGAGGATATGGGAAGGTTTTGGGTGAAAAAAGGGCTTTGGAGGTGTGAATTAAAGAGAAGGAGAAGTGCCCTTTTATAAGAGAGGTGAGGAGAACTTTTGGATGATCTTAAAATATTAATTTATAATAAATATAATGTTGGGAAAAAATCCCTCAAGGTATCATTGAAGCATTTTTGAGGTGATTTTGTTTGTTGAAAAAGTGAACATCTGTGTTTTGATTGTTGACAATGCAAACCATGACATACATATTTGTTGAAAAAGGGGATTTCATGGTGCCATGTTGAGTTCAAGAGCTGCGGTTAACGATCAATGTTTGATTCAAGAACTTCGACAAAGGAATGGATGATCTGGAGGCGGTACAAAAAGAACAGATATAAGGTGCGCAGTTTTCCAGTGTTTTCCAAATTTTTGGGCCTGAAAAATCGACAAATGAAGAAAAGTATTTTTGGAAAAGGGACTTGTACGCTGATGTCTTGGAAGATAAGAAACTTGCGCACCATATGTTTTTGAAGATTAGATCATCAAAATATGGACAAGGGATAAGGGTCGCGCAAGTTTTGGTGAGGTCGCGCCGGTGACTTGCGTGCCGTGAAGAGACATGCGCGCCGATGCCTTGGAAGCTTGAGAACTTGCGCACCTATGGTTTTTCATGATCAGAAGATCAAAATATGAAAATGGAAAGAGGAGCGTGTAGGTTTTTGGTTTGGTTGGACAAGTGTTTAGGAGGACAGAAAAGACCTGCGCGTCGAGACTTTCGCACCGAGGGTTGACTTGCGCGCCGTCGCACATGGTGGTCAAATTGCCTATAAATACTAGAACACCCCTACTCATTTCTCACTGGAGTTCAACACATTGAAGATTTAAAGCTCCCATTGCACATGTGTGGTGGTCACGCAAGTGGTGGTGTGTTGCGCAGGTGGGACTTGTGCACCAGAGTAGGAAGTTGCGCACCAAGTGTGAGTTGCGCTCCTAAGGTGGTTTAGGTGAGGAAGGAAGTGAGTCGCACAAGTGTGGAGTTGAAAAATATTGTGTCACGCATGTTTCTGAGGTGGACTTGCACGCCAGTTGTGACTTGTGTGCCGATACTTGCGCGCTAAGGTAGACTTGCGTGCCAAGTAAGGATGATTTTCCGGGCGTACTTTCAGGCCGCATGGAAGATGGAAGATTGCCCGATACCTTCGGAACAAAGAGATATTCATCTACGGGTGAATGTTGGACATCAACAGAGCATCTACATATAGAGAAATATGTATTCCTTCATGAAAATGAAGAGACCTACAGGTTTATAAACCATGAGTGGATTCTTCCAGAGCAGTGAGGAAATGAAGAGAAAGAAGGTGATCCACTCCACCAGCAGTGAGCCAGAGAGAGAGAAACAGGGAGTGACCCTTGGGAAAGTAGTAAGCTGACCCTAAACATTGTAAAGGCAGTGAAACTGGGACAGAGTGACTGTGCCCAAACCATGTAATCCAAACCTAATGAAGTTTTGAGGAATTTGGTATGACCGACAACCTGTCGGCGTATACTCCTTGGACGTAGCCCTTAGCGGTGAACCAAGTAAAATTGTTGTGTCATATGAATTATTTACTTTCTGTTTATATTGTGCAATAGAAAAGAGAGATAAGTGTTTTTTTCTTAACAGCGAAACAAGATCAGAACGATGTTTAATTTTAAATTAGTCATACCCTGATTCACCCTCCACTCAGGGTATTACGGCTTGTGAACCTAATATATATTTTCAATTTCAAATAGTTAAAAAGTAATTTTTTTAGAGGATAATATAATTATGTGTCTAAATACCCTCATCCAATTAATTTTATACATGTTTAGGACATAAAATTAACCTTATCATTTGGATTTAACCCTTAGTTAAACAGTTTAACTCTTACCGCTTCTTCTTGTATTTTTACCTTATGTGGTTAATATAGTTACTATAAAATGAAAAAAGAACCCAAATTAGATAATTTATGAAAAATTTTACATTATCCATGTTATTTGAAAAAACGTTATATTTTAGGACTTTAATATCATTTAATAAAATTGTATTATTTTAAAATACATTTATTTAAATTTTAATAATACCTTGTATTCGCATTTTTAAAAATATAAAAACAACATGATAAATTCAAAATAATAAATACAATATTTCAATAAAATTTATAATTTAACTATAAAATTAGTGGATGTTATTGAGTAAGTAAAATTATAATTATTTTAATATTATTATTATCATTTATTTGATTCTTCCTTTAACAAATCAATTACTACATCATCATTGTGTCACAGTTAAATTTAATTATTTAATGTCTAAAAATTATAAATAAATTATCATGGTTTAGACAAATTTATTATATTTTTAATTAATATTTATAGTATAATTAATATTATGTATAAACTTATATTTAAAATAATTTAGTTATTAAATTTTGAATATGACAGTTTTAACTCTTCTTTAAACAAAATATAATAAATGTATTAATCTAACAAAGGTTTCTTAAAAAGGACAATAGTTTTTTAATTAAGATTTATTTGGGTTGAAAATCACTTATCTATTAAAATTAGGACAAGTTTTAGGGTAATTTTATATTATTATAATACTATTTTCCATTAATTACACTATTTACCTTTGAGTGTGGTAAATAAAATTCAAAAGATACAATTCACTAAATATTATTTTGCTTCTATTGAACAAATTTTTTAATACTGATTACAACCATTTTTGTCCTTTTTTCAAAATTCAATTCATATAAGTGGTAAACTTTCATTTAATACTAATCCACAAATGTGGCGAGAAGGTGGGTACAAAGACGTTAAAAAAATTCAATGAATTTTTATATCTAACTCTATTATAAAAATGATTACAATGACCTAAATTGGGTTAATATATATATTATTTATCTATTGTGTCATTAAAATCAATTTAAAGTGAAATAACTATTTTAATGAAAGTGTTGGGTTTTAACAATAATGCAGTGTTTTTCACTATTCATAAAAAATTGAATGTAAAAAAAAACAAAATATCACTCTTCTAATTTTGAGATTTTGAAATCCAAAATAAAGTGTATTTTACCAAAATCATTTTCTATGAGGGTCTAAATTTTATTTTATTATTATTCACAAAAGGACATAAAATGTAGTTCATTTAAGAAAATAGTTTTTCTTAACATAAAACTATTTTACCAAAACATATATATTTCATTATAAATATTCTTTATTTTTGTAAAAACATTATAAATTACATTTAAAAATTATTTATTACCATTCATGTTAATATATTTAATTGATAATTTATAAATATATATTTTAAATAATTTTAACACTAAATTTATATTTTGCAGAAACTCAATCTTTCGTGTTACACAAGTGAAGTCAGTGTTGTTTGTAACACGAGGTATTAAAGTAACATACTATGAGATATTGGGGTGTTACATTCTCCCCTCATTCAATAAATGACATCCTTTCAATTTAAACTTGGAATAAAAAATAAAGGGTTGGTCTTTTAAAAATATATAATACCACATCAGAAAAGGATTAATGAGACCTCCATTTTAAATCATAGAACTAGAAGTATGAAGGTCACTACAGAAGTTCTCTTTTAAAAGGGAGGTGAGGGGCACATTTGGAAGATCTTAAAATATTAATTTATTATAAATTTTTTTCACTTTAAAATACTCCCAAAGTAATTTATTTCAAGACTAAGATGAGGATGGGTTGAAATCCCCAAAACCAATGAATTTTAGACATGTTTAGGTCATAAAATTAACCTTATATTTTGGATTTAACCCTTAGTTAAATAGTTTAGCTATTACTGTGTCTTCTTGTATTTTTTCACTATAGGGATAATATAGTTACTATTAAATACAAAAATAACCCCAAGTTGGGTCATTTATAAAATAATTGACATTACCCAAGTTATTGTACCAAGACTTATATTTTTGTGACTTTTATTTCATTAAATAAATTAGTATTTATTTTAAAATATCATTTATGTCAACTTTAATACTATGTTGTATTATTTTATTTTTAAAAATATCAAACCAAAATGATAAATAATAAAAAATAAATCAATTATTTAATTAAAATGTCTAATTAATCCATAAAAATAATTTGATGTCACTAATTAAGTAAAATTATATTTATTTTAACATTATTAATATCATATAGTTGATTATTCCTTTAATAAATCAATTACCACATCATTATTGTTTCATAATTAAATTTAATTATTTAATGTCTAAAAACAATAAATAAATAATCATGATTTAGATAATGTTATGATATTTTTAATGAATATTTATAGTAGATACATCTTATTTATAACCTTATATTAAAAATGATTTAGTTATTAAAATTTGAATATGACACTTTTAACTCATCATTAAATAAAATATAAAAAATGTCATAATATTACACAAGTGGATTAAAAAGGATCATATTTTTTACCTAAGATTTATTTTTTTCGAAAGAAACCTATCCAATGAAATTAGGACCTGTGTTAGGGTAATTTTATATTATTATAATATTATTTTTACCTTTAATTACCGTATTTACCTTTAATCATGGTAAATAAAATTCAAAAGTTACTATTCAACAAGAATTATTTTGATCGTATTGAATTTTTTTTTCATATTTATTACCACTATGTATTTAAATTTTTTCTAAATTCAATTCATAAAAGAAGGAAAATTACCTTTAATGCAAATCCAAAAATGTGGCTAGAAGGCGGGTAAAATGCTGTTAAAAAAAGTTTAATGAATTTTAATATGTTCTACTATAAAATGATTATAGTGACATAAATTGGGTTGATATATGAATTATTTATCTATTTTTACTTTAAAATAAATTTAAAGTAAAATAATTAATTAAATGAAAAAGTCTATTTTTTAACAATAATGCAGTATTTTTCACTATTCATAAAAAATTGAATGTTTTTAGAAAAATAAAAAAAATTCACCCTAATATAATTTTGATATTATGAATTCAAATATGAGGTCTATTTTACCAAATTCAATTTCTAATAGTTTCTAAAATTAATTTTATTATTGTTCACAAAAGGACATTAAACGTAGTTCCTTTAAGAAAATACTATTTCTAAACATATAACTATTTTACAAAAACTTATAAATTTCATTATAAATATGTATTATTTATGTGAAAAAAATATAAATAATATTTTAAAATTATTTATTACTATTTATGTTACTATATTTAATGGATATTTTATGAATATATCATTTAAATAATTTTAACAAAAAAGTGTTGTTTCGTAGAGACTCGATATTGCATGTTACACAATCCAAGTCGGCATTTCCGGAAAAAATAGTTATTGAAGATAAAATACCATGAAATATTGGGTTGAAACAATATACCCTCCTGTAATAAATTACATCCTCATGATTTAAACTCAGAATCGAAAACTATGTGTTGGACTTTTTAAAATATCTTAATGAAAATCCCACATCACAAAATGGATTATTGAGACCACCATTTTAAAATAAAGAAAGGTAAGTACTAAGGTCACGAGAGATAACAAATAATAGGGTTAAATTTATTAAAACATGTAAATAAAATAAAATAATATCCTTTTTAATTCACTTGTGTTAGATTAAGACATTTATTATATTATATTTATAGAATATTTAAAAGTGTCATATTCAGATTTTAATAACTAAATAATTTTTAATATAGGGTCATACATAATATAAATTATACTATAAATATTAATTATAATTAAAAGAAATTTATATATATCATGAAAAATTATTTATAATTTTTAGACATTAAATATTTAAATTTAATTGTGACACAATGATGATACATTAATTGATTTATTATTAGAAGAATAAAATATATGATATTAATAATATTAAAATAAATATAATTTTACTTAATTAATTACAAAAAATAAGTTTATATATAACTTATACATGTTAGTGAAATATTGGATATATTTCTTTGAAGTTATCATGTTGGTTTGATATTAAAAAAATGAAAATACTAAATAGTATTAAAATTAATATAAACAATATTTTAAAATAAATATTATTTTATTAAATGATATAAAATCCATAAAAATATAAGGTTAGGTAAAATAACATTTATAATGCAAAATATATCATAAATGGTCAAATTGTGGTTCGTTTGACATTTTATAGTGTTTATATTAACCCTATAGTGTAAAAATACAAGAAGACATGGTAAGAGTTAAACTGTTTTACTATGAGCTAAATCCAAAGGACAAGGTTAATTTTATGACCTAAACATGTCTAAAATTAATATTTTGAGGTTAATTCAAACCATACTCATCTTAGCCTCTAAATAAATCAGTTTTAATATATTTTAATTTTAAATCAATTTATAATAAAATAATAATTTAAGATCTTCCAAAAGTGTCCCCCACCGCTCTTATAAAAAAGAACTTATCCTTCTCTTTAATTAACTCCTCCAAAAGCCTTTGGATCAGACAAAACCTTCCCATTTCTTCTCCCAACTTCCCTAAATTCATTTTAGAGTCAATAATTTTGGCTGAAATCCATTTATAGAGTCCTTTTGTGCAAATCAAAAGGGGACACTCGAAAAAGAGGTAATTGTTTTATCACCTCTTTCAAACTTATTTTCATCTTACACCTGATATTTATATGTTTTTTTCATAAAAAATTAATAAATAAAGTATAATACATATAATAATATGTCATTATAATCTTGGTACCACCATATTCCTCAATTTATCTATCCTATGAATAACAATATCACCGTGTGTGCGTACATATAGCTTTCCATCTCCACGTCATGGTGTAATTTGTTATTGAAAAATAATTTTTTGAAATGGGTATGATGATGAGTATAATGTATATAAATAATTAATATAACATTATAATTATTCTGTATAATTAATATACCACCCAATTCTATACCATTTAATCATCAAGGGAATGATATCGTCGCTCGAGTGTACGTATGACATACAGTCTCCACGATGCATGAGATTCATTCTTCACATTAACCATTGAAGAATGATTATAAAAATATATATAACAAAAAACTATGAAACAAATGACATAATGATACTATTGGTATAATATATATATATATATATATTTATATACACATATATGTTATTTACTTACTTCTATTTAACTTGATAAGAAAACAAAAACATCATTCATGCGTACGTATGATTGACTGTCTCCATGAACGGTGTGTTCCATTTAATTTATCTATCTATTATATATGTTTATATAATAAATATAAATGATATATAAATCATTTTTTAAATTCTAAAAGTAATTAATTTATGATCTAAGTAATAATATTAATAACAACAAATCAAAATACGTATGAAAAACAAAGTGATTATTACCCGAAATGTTTCTTTAACCTGGAAATTATTAATATACGGGTAATATAAAGCCATAAAAGAATCATGTATGATTTTATAGATACTTATATGGTTCTGTTAGAAGTTAATAATATGTTTAAAAATATTATACAAGAGTTTTGGACATGTACAAAGTGTATCAGACCTAAGGTAAGGGAATTCCGTCCCACTTTTAATTTTCGTGATATATAAGCCATATTGACCACCTATTTCTTGTGTGTGGTGTATGTAATGTACCTATTATAATTAATATCATGAATAAATTTTATTTATGGTATTTAAAGATTCATTTTAATATATCATACTTATGATTTAAATGTTCAAAGTGGTATGGGACACTTTGAATGTTTAAAGAATGAATCCTTTCTCCATTTAAATATTCTTGATATTATTTTACATAAATATTTATATGGATATAAAAGGATTATAAAGGAAATTTTATGTATACTTTTAATTTCACTAAAATGTTTTCAAAAAGGAAGCTTTAAAAGGTTTTATGTATTGGGTAATTTCACAATCTCATTATTATCTGAGGTTGTTTGTATGTAAGTATCTACTGGGACATCTTTATTATCCATGTACATGTTTTTTAGAATGTATTTCAAAATATTATTGAAAAATGTTTAAAGTAATTTTTACCCATGTTTTAGTTTTTATAAAACATATTGAATGTAATATTTCTGCTTTTTTTCAAAAGACGTACATTATGAAGTTTTTGACAAATTATGGGAAGGATGTCTTTCTAACTTATACAGCTAGAGCATATATTTTATGCTATTATGATGCCTTAAAATTTTTAAGATTACCGTACAATCTTACATGTTTATTAATAATAGAAATTTTTTCTTTTATAATTGAACAATATTTTAAATGATTTCAATTTGAAAAGAGATATTTTTTTCAAAGAGTATTAATGATTTTGTTAGATTATTTTCATGTATGTCAACATCTTTTATTGGATTTTATGCTTAATTGAGGTTGATTTGTTATAATACAATCTTCCATATTCAATTAAATATTTTATGTTATGTTTGACTATGGATGTGCTGTTTTGATACAATTCATGGCTTATGGTTAAAGTATTAACATTTCATATGCTAGTTTTAATACGAATGTTTATTTTGGTTATGTTTCACCTTTTTCATATGAGGAATGAATTATAATTATAAAGAAATGGGATGGGTTGATTAATAAAAATCCTTTTGGTTTAGGTACTGGTTAATAAAAGCCCTATAGGTTTGGGACCAATGATTGAAATCCCCTCGATGCATCGATAGTTCTTATGAGACAAACTATGTTGGGTTTTGACTAACATCTTACCCATATGGTCTTGGCATAAGGCCTTGATGGTATGTCCGAAATTATGAATTCCCACATTATGAGTTTATTTATTAATATTACATGTGATTATTGGACTATTCGAATATCCATGTGAATGTTTAAATGATATTATTCAATTTATTATTTCTATATTATGCTGAAGATCATGTTTATAAGGCTTATGTTTCAGTTTTATACTTACCTTAAATGTTTATGATTATTTATGAAAGCCTGTGTTGTATTGTTTAACCATAATTAGAATATAATCTCACCCATTTCTTATGTTTTATTTTCCTAGGATTCCAAGAAGTGTTATATGATTGATAAGCATGGTTAAGATAGGATAATAATGGTGTTCTCAAAGAATCCCATACCACTTTGGACATTTAAATCATAAGTCTAATATCATCAAATGAATCTTTAAATACCATGAATATAAAGGTATTCATGATATGAAATATAATATGGGTAGTACATACACCGCACACATGAAATAAGTGGTGAACATGACTTATATCTCACAAAAATTAAAAGGAAGAAGGAATTCCCTTACCTTAAGTCTGATACTCTTTATATGTGTCTGAAACTCAAGTATAATGGTTTTAAAAATATTATTAACTAATAATAGAATCATAATAATATTTATGATATCATATATGATTATTTTATGGCTTTATGTTATCCATTTATTAATAATTTGCATGTTAAACCAACATTTCAGGTAATAATTGCTTTCTTTACCGTACATGTTTTGACTTGTTATTCTTGATTGTATTACATAGATCAAGATTTAATTACTTCAGGAATGTATAACATGATTTATTTATCATATATATTCATAATATATATATATAATATATATATATATATATATTAAATTAAACACATCGTTCATGGAGACGGTAGACCATACATACGTATGAACATTGTTTCTGTTTTCTTATCGTATTGAATGGAAGTAAGTGAATGACATATTTGTATATATATATATTATTAAAGTATAATTATTATGTAATATATTTCATACTTATTCATAATATATATTTTTATAATCATTCTTGGATGGTTAACATGGAAGATGAATCACATCGCATCATGGAGACGATAAGCCGTATGTACGCACGAGCAGCAACATCATTTCATTAATGGTTAAATGGTATGAAATTAGATTTAATATGAATTTTATAGAAAAAATATAATTTGATATTTTTTATTTACATACATTTTATTCATCTTCATACCCGTAGAAATAATTGTACATGAAAAACAGTTTACACCACAATGTGGAGATGGTAAGTCGTACATACGCACACCTAGTGAAATTGATTTTTGTAGGATGGGTTAAAGGATTAATATGGTTTTCAAATAATAATAAAAACATCTCATAATATAGTATATTATGGATTTATTACATTAGTATGGAAACAACATTTGAAGAGGAAGTAGAAGAAGAAAAGAAATTGAATTGAATTGGTAAAACAATTACCTCTCCTTCGAGTGTCTCATATTGATTTTCACAAATGTATGTCTTAGGTTGAATTTATGCCCAAAATATAGACTTTAGGATTAATTGAGTGAATTTGGGAGAGTAAATACAAAGGTTTTAGCCGGTCCAAAGGGATTTGGAGGTGTTATTTAAAGAGAAGGAGAAGTTCTCTTTTATAAGAGAGGCGAGGGGTACTTTGGGATCTTAAAATATTAATTTATTATAAATTGAATTTTGGTTTCAAATATGTCAAAGGTGATTTATTTCTAGGAAAAGATGATTATGGGTCAAAATACCCTCAAAAACTTAATTTTAGATATGGTTTGGTCCTACAATTAACCTTATATTTTGGATTTAACCCTTAGTTAAATAGTTTAAACTCTTACCATGTATTCTTGTTTTTTTACACTATAAGGTTAATATAGTTAATATAAAGTAAAAAAAGAACCCCAATTAGATCATTAATGAAATATATGACATTATCCCAGTTAGTTGAACAAACCTTATATTTTTATGAATTTTATATCTTTTATTAAAATTGTATTTATTTTAAAATATCATTTATGTCAATTTTAATACTAATCAAAATTTCCATTTTTAAAAATATCAAAAATACATGATAACTTTGAAAAAATACTTCAAATAAGTCACTAACATGTCTAAGTTATCTATTAAATTAGTGTACATAATTAATTAAGTGAAACTAAATTTATTTTAATATTTTTAATATCATTTATTTGATATCTCAATTAATTAAACAATTACTACATCATCATTGTGTCACCATTCATTTTAATTATTTAATGTCTAAAATTTATAAATAAATTATAATAATATAGATAAATTTCTTATATTTTTAAATACTATTTATAGTTGACCATATCAATTTTATAACCTCATATTAAAAATAAAATATTTATTAAAATTTGAATATGATATTTTAAATACTCTTTAAATAAAATATAATAAATTCCCTTTTATACTTCAATTGGATTAAAAAGGGTAATATTTTTGACCTTTGGTTGATTTTTTTTGAAAAATACTTATCTAATGAAATTAGTACATGTTTCAGGGTAATTTTTTTATTATAATATTATTTTTACCATTAATTACATTATTTACCTTTAACTGCAGTAAATAAAATTCAAAAGTTACTATTCACTAAAAATTATTTTGATCCTATTAGACCACATTTTCATAATAATTACAAACATGTATTTCTTTATTTTTGAAATTCAATTAGTAAAAGTGGTAAAATTATGTTTAATGCTAATATGTAAATGCAGTTGGAACACTACGGGAAAAAAACCTTTTGCAACCGGTTATTTGCGACGGGATATTATCTTGTCTCAAATAGTCAAGTCCAAAGATTATTTACGATGGGGGAGCCATCCCGTCGCAAATACCTTATTATTTGTGATGGGATTTGGTGGCCCGTCGCAAAATGTAATGCACGGTTTGACACAGATTGCATGCGAAACCGTGGGAAGCTTATTTGCGATGAAAGGAATATTCCCGTCACAAATAGTTCGTCGCTCAGAGGTATTTGTGATGGGTCTTGTCGCAAATACCCTATAGAGGTAAATGAGTTTTTGTGATGGGATGATGCCCCATCACAAAACGTCTGTCGACAAATATCTTTTGCGATGGGGCCCGTCGCAAATACCCTTTTATCCACCGACAACAATTAATGTCAGGAAAGGTATTTGCAACAGGGCCTGTCGCAAAAGGTATCTGTTGCGATGCTAGTCCCATCGCAAAAGGTCCTGTCCCAACTAATCTGCGTGGGTGACATTTTCTATCTTTTGAACCGGTTCTCGGATTAAAAACTATAAGGCACCATTGAATCCTTAGCACCGTGATTCACTTAATGGAAGATTAACATTGACCGCAGTAGGTTGGGTGTAAAAGTTAGTTTTTAAGACTTTTAAAGAAATAATAAAATAAAAAAGAGATTGTTATTTTTATTTTTTCCTACAACATGTTGAGTGGCGGTGACAGGGACCACAGAGGTAGTCAGAAATTTAATATGGGATATTAAATGTCCGGTTACACTTTGGTTGCATAACCACCCCTCGCGTAATTAATGAGGCACATTAATTACGTCAATTAATGAACCTCATTAGTTCTTCTATATGTTACCCACCCTTTTCCCCTTATTTGTAAATTGGGATTCAGATAGAGTTTTTGAGAAGGATTTTCCCAAAGAGGAACCTCTGGTGAAGTGACGCGACACCTTCCACCGACAGAGACGGTAGCTCAGGCAGCAACCAACTGGGATCGATGAACGTTGATGGGTTTATCAAATGCAGAATATTTTTCCACTACCGCAACATCTCCAAATATCCTTGAGGTAGGGTTGTCTTTTATTTCTTGAAATTCCCATGATTCCTCTCCTCCTTCTTGAATTTGACGGTGGTCGTAGCGGGGGATTTGAATGAGATTTATAATTAATTTATTGTGATATATAAATTACTCCCACTTCTTATAATGCTAATATAGAGTGCGTGGTCCCAATAGAAAAGACATGGACCCTACACTGCTTTATTTTTAATGTGTTCTATGGCGGCAGGTTGTTCCAACTTGATAGAACATTGAATCCAAGAGGCGTGCAATAACGGTGGCATCACGGGAGGACCGTAGGTGTGTCTGGAAGGAAGAAAGGACCACCATAGCTCACCTAGTAGCCTATAGATGAATCACATGGGTGACACTGGAGAATTATGTAGACAGCGAAGGCAGTGGCCAATGCTTGCCGACCCCAAAGGAGGGCGGCGCTACTCGGCACCGCAGCAGACTGAAGGGGCAGCTAACATGGGTCGGCTGTGGAGACGGTGAGGTGGCACGCCATCACACGTAGTGGTGATCAGTTCTCGTCTATAAAACCGTGGTGAAGGAGGGACTCACTCCCTGCAGGTCCCATGAGTGATGAGGCAGCGCCACCTGGCGCTGCTAATCAAGGTGAAGAACGACTCATTTGAGCGGTTTGGTAAGCGGACCACGCGACCCCTACCCAGGTCGTGGCTGCCAGTGGGTCGGGTCGGTCTACAGCCCAGCTGGCCGACCCCTCCATGGCCCAACCCAACCGGGCTGTCCCAGTCCAGGTCGGGCTGGGGCAGTTTGACTGGGTCGGACTGGACCCATACCCCTCTTTGGGACTGATATTCTTAAAGGGCCATATCTTGTGAACCAGACGTCTATTTGATGAAACGTTTGTGGCGCTAGGATCCTTATAGGGAGACTCTCTTTATGAGATACTCCACGATATTTTTAGAATATGTGGGAGTATGGACGGGTTGGATCAACTCCGAATCCAACCAGGCCCTCAACACTAAAATACCAGTAACTTACAGATCAGGCATCCAGTTAACGCGCTGTTTGTTGTTTTGGGACCCTTATAACATGACTAATAATTACATAACTTCTACGTGGGACTTAATACCTTTTGAAATATGATTGATGGATTGAGAATCAGTGTCTCTTAAGGAAATGGTACCATTAGAAGGAATCTTGTGTTTTACTAAGACGTGATGAATGATGAGTGATTCTGCATAAATATGCATTGAGAGATTCTGTATGAATCAACACCCAGTGATTATATTTAAATCATCACCGAGAGATTTTGTGTGAATAATCACCCATCGATTTTGTGTGAATTAGCACCCAACGATTCTGTGTGAATCAACACCTAGTGATTCAGTGTGAATGAGCACCCAGTGATTCTATGTGAATCAGCACCCATTGATTATGTGTGAATCAGCACCCATTGATTCTGTGTGAATCAACATCTATCAATCCTATGTGGGTCTTGAAGGGGTTATTACCTATTTATCATGTATGGGTCAACAGCGGTGCCTCTTTATATATTAAGATGATATAGACTTACGAATAATCATTTTTACTATTGTACTTTAGTGATACCTAGTTTGAGTTGTGTCTTTTGCTTTGTAATTTTCGATTGAGATCATGCTTGTGGTTTTCCTTAGTGGAATTCTGAGAGACCTTAGGGGGTCTCGGTGTCCCTTATGGGTATTTTTATACACACCTCTTCTTGGGGTTCTCCTGCACCTTGTTGTGTTTTGTGCTGGTGACGGGTAGCCTTGACTGAGACTCAGGGTGCTAGGTCTTGACAGTGGACGGATTTGCAGAGGAATGGTGACATGGAGAGATGATGAGACGAGTTATACCTACCCTTTAGGTAGGATACTCGATGAACAATCTTGAGAGCGGTTTTGTATTTTCTTTTGGTTGTATCATTTTAGTTTGGATTGTTTTCTGGTCCCTTTACTTTTAGTACACACTTTTACAATACATTTTTTCTTTTTTGGTGGCATCTTGATATGTTATTGGGATGTGTGTTTGTACAGGTTTTAAGGAAATGCCTTCAAATTATATGGATATGATTTTCCAGTGCTAGTCCTCAACCTCTGGCCTATTGAAGGAAGGTGTAACATCCCATGATTTACCAAACCTTGTTTTTTTATATAATTATATATATTTTTATTTAAAATTTAAAAGAACTAGTAATATTTTCAGATATTTTTTACTTAAAAGAATAACTGAAATCATGAGTTTTAATTAATTTGATACATAATTATACTAAGTATTTTTAATAACAAATACTGATTTTTCATAGTTTAAAATAATATATTAAATAACTATTTTTAAAATTATATTCATTTTTTTTTCGAGAGGTTAAGTAATATAATAAATTAAATGATAATTATATTAATATATGATTGTAATTATTATTATTATTATTATTATTATTTTAAATTATGATTTGAAAATTATTATAATTTTTATAAATATATGAAAATAATTTGTGTGTTTTTAATAAAATTTATAAATAATAAATATATATATTTTTCAAAAAAGTCACATCATATATATATGTGTGTGTTTTTCTAAATTTTTCATTTGAATTGTTTTATTTAAAAAAACAACATTATATATATATATATATAACGTTAGACTATTTTATTAAAAATGTAATTTTGTTTAAAAAAACTAATGTCGTGGAAAAGTAAAAAAGGGAATAAAACATTTTAAAATATAAAATGATGGTGGTTTTCAAGGGTGACATGTCTTGACACGTAATAATAGAGAGAAATGTTAAAGGATAATGGGAAAAACAAGATTGAACAGAAAGAAAAAATTTTATGTAAAGATGGATAATAATAATAAAAGGTGTGACACTTATCAAAGGGAAAAATAGATTATTATAATGACAATGTTAATTTGATTGTGTAAAAAGTAACTCACATCCTTGTTTTTTTGGATGCCTGTAATAAAGAAATGATACATAATTTTGTTCCTTCCTCAAGAAGAATGAAATTATTTGACACCCATCTATATTTTAAGTAAGTGTGTCAAGATGACTCCATATTCATATTTTTGTTGAGTTATGAATCTTTTTGACTGCTACACACATATCGTTGGGGGCACAACATACCATTCTTGAGCACCGCACTACCCGTGGTATTTTATGTTCCCCCTTCTTGGTGTATCCAATCCAGGAAATGCAGTCTAGATCCACTAACTTAAGGGGAAATTATTTATTTAAATGAAATGTTGAAATTATTTATTTACATTTTGATTCCATAAAATTAATATTTTGTGGAACCTGCTTGCATAATGGAATTGTTATTCTTCTTAAGTATTTGTGTAATCAACCGAAAACATACTATTTACTAATGAAAATAATCACTGGTATATATATATATATATTTATTAATTTTAATTTGTAATGAAATTATTTTCTACTTATGTTATATATATATATATTATACTTAAATGTTTGATGCAGTTCAAAACATTTTCTTGTAGTCGATTAGAAATTTGTTTTATGTTTAAACTTTCTTCGCACATGATTTTTAGTATTGAGATTATTATTGGAAATTCTCATTTATTGTTTTTACATAAAAGAAACAAGGCTAGCCAATATAAGTAATTCGCTATTTATTTTTAAACTAATTTTGTAAAGATGGTTTAGTGTTTTATCTATGTTCAGATTTTAATTTTGGATTTTCAAATGAGTATGAGAGTTATCCAACTTATTTTTAGTTTATAAATAGTTTGATATTTTATCAAGTTAAACTATTTGAATCCTATTTTGTAAGGGCGTATATACATATACACATACCGGCACTTGTATATAATTATATATGTATATATATATATATAATTATGTATACATATTTTTTTGAACAAATAAACCATACGGATTATTATTTCCATGTACGATATAAAAACAATATATATATATATATATAATTAACAATATTTAAGTTATATTTGGATATCATGTTACTTCTGCCAAATGAAATTTCTCATTTATCAGCGTTTTGTAAAATATGCAATTATTCTATAAAAATTGTTACAGTGAATTCCATATAAATTTATATATATATATATATATACACACACACACACACACAAACACATTATACAAGATTAAGAGAAATTTTAAGATCGTTGACTTAGAATATAAAATTACTTTTTATAAATATATATGTTATTTTTGTTGAGTATTTGGTCGATGCTTGTGAATTTTTTCTATACATCATTAATTGACCATGAAATTTCAAAATTTTTTATATGTAAATTTATTTATGTATGTGTAAAAATGCATTTTCATGGAGTGAATTTCAAATTTATATATTTTTTGTACAAGAATGACTTAATGTTGATATGGGTATTACAAAAAACCATACGTACATATTAATTTTCAACTTTATGATATTTAAGTATATATATATACATATAAATATATATATTTTTATATCAGCATACTAAAAATTTATTGCATGAGTTGACTATGTGAGCTTTTCATATATGAGATAAAATTAAGGATTATGGAATAAAACTATATCGACAAACTATATAATTATTACATGATAATTTCATGTGATTCAACTTTATATTTATTCTTATATTTTTAGGAGAAGGTGAAATTTTTCGTTCATTTTTCATGATAAATTTTTCATTATTTCATTTGCCACTTTTTTATGATTCTAAAATAAATACGTTAATTTCATGAATGGGATTCTCCAAAAAATACTTTTTAGAAACACTTGAGAAAATTTTGATGACATGTGACTAGAACGATTATTTTCTTTTAAAGATAATAATAATATGTATATTTGAAATTATTTTGGGACAGAGATGAGATATGCAGGACTATAAGAATATGTTTTTGAAAATTGGCACTGGTGAATTAAGAGGTGTTACAAGGAGTGAACCACTAAGTCTATGTGAATGCCTGTGGCCTTAAGTTATGGATTTTAGTTATGGAATGCAATTGATTGTCAATATCCCAATGAAATAATAATATTTTTTTAAAGATAATACTCAATGGATTTTCAAGTTTAACTATTTTTTGATATAGTAATTTGGTATATATTTGTATGCAAGTATTTGTGAAAATATGTTTTTGAGTATGTTTTTAAAATTTTAAAGAAATACTAAAAGTATTTTATCATATTTTTTGGAAAAAATATTTACTAGTAATTTCTTGCACACCCTATGTATTTATATATTTCTTACAGGTTTAGTGGAATTTCTATGATGTATTTATAATGTGGAAACTATTCACTAATGATCTATTATTCAATGTTTTATAAACATTGTATATTTGTGATTGAATGTATTTTTGGATTTAATTCTCTGAAACCTAGGACAGAAAAAGATCCTGATATGACAAATAAATGCTATCTATTTATTTAATTTTTTTAAAAAATACACAACATTTTCAAGGGCTGAGTTCGGTAGCTCATGGCCTAGGTCTTCATAGCGGTCTTGGGGTAGTCATGACACATGCCTCGGGGGAATGTTCATGACAAAGTGGTATCAGAAGAGTCATTTATACTGAAGAACTGAGGCTCTGATTTTTTTAAATGTAGAAATAATTTTAAGTGTTTTGTGTGTGGTTTATAGTGTCGGGAGTCCACTATTGGTGCAGGGGCTGACGAATTCATACACTAGGACCCTGAATTCTGATTTCTGACTTGGTGCACAAAATAACTAATTGCGTGTATTTTGGAAATGTTTTTTACATTGATCTCTTTTCAGTCATCTCACCAGGTATATGTTATTGACCATTACACACCTCTTTCTTTTCAGTATGACACAACATACACAGGCAGGGAGGGTTCCCGATATACTAAACGATGAAGGCCCACTGAGAAAAAAATATTTAGTGCATGGACCTCTTACTATGTTTTTACCTTCAGGTGGTGTACCAATAGCATCACCACTCGGAGGGAAGTAGTTTCCACTATCCCCACTAGTCGACGATGCACACCGACTGAGCATGTCACATGAGTTCAAGTGGTAGAGGCCTCTGATGTTTCGATGCAAGATAGATTCCCAGGTTGCTGAGTATAGGATTGAGGATATGGATAGAGTTTTACGCCATGTTGCGGCACCAGTGGAGCAGATGGGGATCCTAGCTAGTAGTCTCTTTCTGGTCATGGTAGGAAGATAGTGGAGCCTGAGGCTCCAATTACATGTCGAGGAGACCCTCACCTAGAAGGACTATGAGAGCCTCTTTAGGTAGGAGTTCATCATAGTAACACTATGATCTGTGCGTATCCAAAACTACTACACTTACCGTAGGGAAATTTGTCAGTGGCCTAGTACTCGGTGAGATTCACTGACCTCTCGTGATACTCCACTGACATCATGTGGGACCCATTCTTTAGGACCCAAAACCTTTGATCATGGACTCCAGTTGGATATCATAGCATTGATGATATCACTAAATATCCCAATGCATGCGGGAGTGCTCAAGCAAGCATTATTGGTGGAGAGGTTCTTAGCTGAGCAGGAACCGATGATGAGAGCCACCACTAGGAAATAGGAAGTTGAGTCTTCTGTAGCAGGAAGTAGGAAAATTACATCAAGGCAAAAGTGGGATAAACCTTATGGAGGAAGACCCAAGGACATAGGGTTAGATGTGCAGAGATCGTGAGGTATAGGGGGTCATTAGGGAAGAATATTGTGCTTCATGTGCAGTGGGTAAGGACACATGGCACTCGACTGCCTGAACCGTCATACCGATGATCAGCATACGGTCGAGGAAGCGCCGAGGTAGGGGTAGTGGTTCGAGCAAGGTGTTCTATAGGGAAGTGTATGCGGCAGAGGAGAATGTTTTATAGTTGGTAGTGGATGAAAGTTTGAGGTTCTATTGACACCACCCCCAGGTGGTCTACCCCGACCAGATGGAGCAGGTGGATAAGGGAAAGCACAATTACAAGAAGTAGAGGCCTATGACCATGGAGCTCTAAAGATGATTAGATGTACCATATATATCTATTCTACACAAGCTACAATACTTATAGACATAAGTACCAACCACTCTTTCATTTCCATGACACTCATTCAGAGCTCAGGGATTCTAATGGATCTGTTGGATCAATCTTTATGATTAGGGACTCCTACGGGAGAAGATTCTATGATTAGACACTAGTGAAGGTAGCGTGAGCTCACTATAGGAGACGAGGGATTTGGATGGGATCTCATAGTAGTAGCATCAAGGCCTTATGATGTCATCATGGCTATGGATCGACTCTCCACACTTTATGCTCAGATCAACTATTTTAGGTGAAATTTTTAGTGTTTTCATGAGTATGGGATCAGCTTTAGCTTCACCAGTGAAGAGAAAAACATTCCAACACATGATGGACTATCTCAAAGGTTGGTGCAATCGATTACTCATCAGATGGCTAGCCTCACCCTCAGAGCAGTTGATGTGAAGAGTCCATGTTACCCTGTTGGGGTGGACCAATATGGTAATGTCTTCCATGATTATGTTCCAGGACTACCTCCTCAAAGAGAGGTAGAATTTCACATACACATGTACCCCGGGATGGAACCGATATCTTCACCAGCATATCAGAGGGCTCCCTTGGTGCTCTGTGAGATGAGGGTACAATTGGAGGACATGCCGAGAAAGGTGTTCATAAGGCACAATGTTTCCTCATGGGCATCCAAGATCATGTTTTCCAAGAAGGTAGATGGGAGTATAAAGCATTGTGTGGACTATCAGTATCTGAATCAGGTGACCATGAAGAACATGTATCGTCCGCTGAGGATCGATGATCTCTTTGACCAGCTGAAGGGAGCTCGTTGGTTTTCAAAGATGGACCCCAGATCAGGCTATCACCATCTCAAGGTATGAGACGAGGACGTATCGAAGATAGCCTTTATTTGTTGGTATGGAAATTATGAGTTCTTGGTGACTCCTTTCGGTGTGAAAAATTCTCTTATAGTGTTCATGGGTCTCATGAATAGGATCTTACAACCGTACCTCAATCACTTCATGGTGGTATTCATTGATGAAATCTTGATATACATGGAGTTGGAGGTGGAGAATTCCATGCACCTTCAGATAGTTCTGGATACACACCAAGAGCACCAGCTTTATGGAAATCTCTCAAAGTGTCTGTTCTAGATATGGTAAGTCCACTTCCTGGGGCATGTTATCTCAGAGGTTTTAGCTGTAGTGGATCCAAAAAGGATAAAGGCAATTCATTATTGGGAGACACCCAAGAGTGTGACCGAGGAGTGTTGTTTCCTGAGATAGGATGGGTAATACCGGAGGTTCGTAACTGAATTCTCCCAAGTAGTGGAACCCATGTCATCCTTGATGAAGGATGGGAAACATTTCATGTGGAAAAAGAAGTTTTAGCGGATTTTCCATAAGCTATGGTAGAGACTGAAGAGTGCCCCCATCGTGAGGGTACCAAAAAAAAGAGTTTAGTATATAGTCTACTACAACACATCAGGGAGGAGACTAGGTTTTTTCCTCATGTAGAATCAAGAAGTGATCTCATACGGCTCATGGAACATGAGATAACATGAGCATAACTACTCCACCCATGACCTGTAGTTAGAAGTAGTGGTCTTTTCACTAAATATGTGGCAACACTACTTGATGGGTGAACTTTTTAGAGTCTAATCTGATCACAAGAGTCTCAGGTATATCTTCTCACAGAAAGAAATAAACCTGATACAATGATTATGGATAGAGTTCCTCCAGGATTATGAATTTGAGATAGTCTATACTCCTGGGAAGGGGAACATACTAATAGATGCACTTAATAGGAGTTCTGTTCTACAACTTCTGAGTGAGGCGACATAGCAGTTAGCCATGTTGTAGATAGCTTTCATGGATAGAGATGAAGCAGCTTACCTCTAGTCTATGATTTTTATTCCCCCACTTATTCAACGATTTCGGTAGGTAGATCATGGGGACATTGACAGCTAGCCTGATGTGCTCAGATATCCACATGACATGATCTTGAGGGATTTTTTGAAGGCGGGGAGCACATCGTTATCTTGAAAGGACACACCATGGAACCAGTGACGCTCTGGGGGGAGGTGTTTTGAGAGTTTCATACAACCACTTTAGTAGTACATCCTAGAGTAGCGAAGACGTACTAGGACCTACGACATTAGTATTGACGACTAGGGATGAAGAAAGTAGTGACATAGTTTGTATCATGATTCCTCACTTGTTATCAAGTGAAGGCCGAGCATCATGTACCAGGAGGCTTTGCCCAGCCACTTTAGGTACTAGAGTGGAAGTGGGATGGTATCTTCATGGACTTTGTGATAGGGCTACCACGTACATCCATGGGCCATGATTTTATCTGGGTCATTATTGACCGACTCACCAAGTAGGCCCATGTCCTACCCATCAAAGAGTAGGAATCAGTAGAGGTCTTGGGATGCCTCCATGTATAGAAGATTTGTGTGACTACATGGGGTTCCATTGAAAATTGTCTCGGATCATGACACATGGTTTAATTCCCACTAATGGAAGGGATTATAGGAGGTGTTCGGAACAAAGCTATGCTTTAGCACTGCCTTCCATCCTCAATCAAATGGTCAGATGGAGAGGACCATACTGACAGTCAATGACAAGGTTCATGCTTTTGTCCATGATTTTGAACACAGTTGGGAGGACCACCTACTCCTGGTGGAGTTTTCATACAAAAAATAGTTATCAATACAACATTGGCATGGATCTATTTGAGGCCATGTACGGGTGGCCATGCAGATCAACTCTATATAGGACAGACCTTGGGGAGTCAGCACTTATGGGTCCAGAGTTGGTACAGGATACTGCAGAGAAGGTGCAGATCATCCAGGAGAAGATGAAAACTACACAGAGATAACAGAAGTCTTATTCTGACAAGAGATAGAGACCCTTGGAGTTTGAGGAGGGAGACCATGTATTCTTATGGGTATCACCCTGAGAAGGATTACAGAGGTATGGATGTGGCGGTAAGCTATCTCTTAGGTTCATCCAAGAATTCTACATCATCAGCAGATTTAGCGAGGTAGTGTATCATCTAGATTTTCCACCACAGATGCACCAGATGCATAATGTTTTCTTGGTGTTGCAGTTGAGGAGATGCATGCATGATCCATCACATGTTATCAATTGGGGAGAGCTGGACATCGACGATGGGGTGACGTTTGCGGAGTTCCCAATGGAGATAGAGGATTAATAAGAGCGGTTCCTTCATGGGTGGTCATTCCTCTGGTGTGAGTTTTTTGGTAGCATAGAGATCTCCAGGAGAGCACATGGGAGCAGGAGGCTCAGATAATTGCTCAGTACCCCCATTTGTTCCCCTAGTTTTGTTGTATCTTTCAAGGAAAAAATCCCTAAGGTGGGAAAAAGTTAAAGGCCTAGAAAATACAATTTAAGTTTTCTTAAAAAATTATTTGGGATTATTATGATTCTGCAAAAATTAACAGCGTGTGATTCTGAGGCCTGATGTTCCCATAATAAATTTTTGAACGTTTTTAAAGGTATGTTCAGTAAGCATGAAAACTATGTTTTCTATCTTTTGAACTAGTGCTCGAATTAAAAATATGAGGGCACCATTGAATCCATAGCGCTAAGATTCACTTAAGAGAGGCTTAACTTTGACCACAATAGGTCGGGTGTAAATGTTAGTTTTTTAGGATTTTTATAAAATAATAAAATAACATAGAGATTGTCATTTTATTTATTTATTTTCATACCCCCTATTGAGCGGTGGTGGCAGAGACCACATTGGTAGTCAGACATATAATAAGGTATATTAAATGTGTGGTTCCAGTTTGATTTCATATCTACCCCTTGTGAAATTAATGTGTCACTTTAATTACATCAAATAATGAACCTCATTAATTTCTCGGTGTGTTACCCACCTTTACCCCATCTATTTTAATGGGTCTCGTGGTAGAGTTTTTAGACATCTTATTCAAGCGAGAATCCTCTGGAGATGTTACATGACACCTTCCACCAACAAAGATGGATGGTCAGGAGGCAACCAATCAGGATCAAAGAGCATTGGTGTCTTCATCAAATGCAGAATCTTCTTCCACCACCGCGATGTCTCTAAATAATTTTGACATAGGGGTTGTATTTTTAATTCATGAAATCCCCATGATTATTCTCCTCATTCTAGTATTTGTGGGTGGTCATAGAGGGAGATTTGAATAGGTATTATCCTTAGTTTAATGTGATGTATAAATTAATCCCACTTTTTATAATGCTAACATAGAGGGAACTGGCCAAAGATCAAGGCTTAGACCCTCCGCCACATGATTTTAATTGCGTTATATGAAGGGGGTTGTTCCAACATGACAGAACATTGAAACCGAGAGGTGCGCAACGATGGTGGAATCCAGAAGGAAGAATAAACAACCATAGGTCCCCCGGTGGCCTGTCGAAGATCCACCGGTGCGACATTGGTGACCGGTCCTAGCGGATAAGGCGATGGCCATCGCTCTCTACCCACAAAAGAGGGTGGAATCGCTAAGTGCAATGATAGACTGAAGGGGAAACTGGTGGGGTTAGCTGTGGCGATGATGATGCAACTTGCCATGGTGAGCAGGGCGTCGCTACGAAGCCACAACAAAGGAGGGAACTGCTCACTACGGTTCCCACTACTAACGAGGCAGCACCACCTAGGGCATGCCAATCAATGAGCTGAATGAATCCTTTGAACCGTTCGATATACGGACCCCGGGACCCCTGCGTAGCTTGCACTAGCCACTGGGTCGGGCCGATCCACATACCATCCCAATGGGGTTAGCCAAGGTTGGTTTGGGACATGTTGGGTAAGACCCAAACCAGGTTGGGTCGACCTGAACCGGGTCGGGCCTGGTCAGTTCGACCGGGTCTGACCGGACCCAGACACCTCTTGGGCCCAAAATATTCTTAAAGGGCCTTATCTTTTGAACTAGACGTACATTTGAAAAACCGTCTGTGGAGTTTGGATCCTTGGAGTGAGATGGTACTTTTGAGATACTCCACGAGAGTTTTGTAGGATGTCGGAGTATGGATGGGTTGGATCGACTTCAAATCAAATCAGGACGTCAGCACAAAAATTCCAATAACTTACAGACTGGGCGTCTGGTTGACACATTGTCTGTTGCGTTGGAACCCTTATGATGTAACATATAATTAGATAAATTCTATGTGGGACATCATGTCGGTTTAAATATGACCAATGGATTGGGGAGTGGTTTATCCCATAGATAGTCATACTATGAGTGGGAATCCTGTGTCTGGCAGAGGCGTGAAGAATGAAGAGTGATTCTCTGTGAATCAACATTAATCAATACTATGTGAATCAGCACCCAACGATTCTCTGTGAATTAGAACCCATTGATTCTATGTGAATTAGTACTTAGTGATTCAGTGTGAATCATCACCCAATGATTCTGTGGGAATCAACATCCATCGATCCTTTGTAAATCATCACCTGTCGAATATATGTGAATTTTCACCCAATGATTCTATGTGAATCAGCACCAATCAATTGTTGTGAATCATCACACATCGATCCTGTGTGGGTCCTACTGGGGTTAGTACCTATGGATCATATGTGGGTCAGAAGCAGTGCCTCTTGATTAAGTAAGGTGATCCTTCCCTATGACTAATCATCAGTAGTATTGTAGTTTAGTTATACCTGGTTTGTGTTGTCTCATTTTCTTTGTGCTTTGTGGTTGAGATCATACTTTTTATTTTCATTTGGTGAATTATGAGACACCTTCGGTCATCTCAGGGTCCCTACTGGGTATTGTTATACTCAACCATTCATGGGTTTTCCCTGCACCTTGTTGTGTCTTGTGCAGATGATAGGCACCCTTGACTTAGGCTCGGGGAGCTAGGTCATGACGATGGATGAAGGTGTCTGTGATAGGTGATGTGGAGAGTTGAGGAGAAGAGCTGTGCCTACCCTCCAGGTAGGATCCTCAGTGGATGATCTTAGGAGATGTTTTCTATTTTCAATTGGTTGTATCTTTTTAGTTGGACTTGTATTCCAACCCCTTTACATAAAGAACACACTTTTACTACTAAAATTTTACTTTGTGGTTGAATATTGTTGTGTTCTTGGGCTGTGTGTTTGTACAGGTTTAAAGGAAATGCCTTCCCGTTTTAGGGATACACCTTTCAGGTGCTTGTCGCCAACCCTTGGCCTATGGAAGACGGGCTTGGGGTAGTCATGGCACGGGCCCCGGGGGACAGTTCGTGAAAATGTAATCCTTTTACACAATCCAAAAAGAGTTACTCAATTAAGAGATAACCTCTTCTCTCAAGATTCTTTCATTTATATTCCTTATCCAAGGCCAAAAAATAAATTATAACATATTTTTATTACAAATAATTATCATAAATATAATAGGATGTTTCTATGATAAGGGTATTACCTACACCTACATAAATTTCCATCTAATGGGTAACAAACATACAATTTACCAGTATGGTGAACTATTGCCTCACCAAAGGATGATTTCTCAATTTTCTATTACCACATATCATGGAGGAAATAATGATGGAATGTTTGTTTATATAAGTCATATGTTATGATTATTAAAACTCTATACTTCTTTAATTATTTGATGATACATCTCTTTATATATTCCATTTTGTGTTAATATGATTATTTCATTTGAGGAAGTGTGAACTACTACCCACTTAAAGCGATGTGATTCATTTATACACTACATTGAATATATTAAGGATAGTTTTCATGATTATATATAATATATAATTTATATTAAATCTAATTTAATAATGATATATATATTCATAAATATACATATATGTATTTTACTCTCTGTCATTCAACAAGACAGTTAAATATAAATAGTGTTCATCCGTACGTATGGATTATCCTATCTATGAATAGTGTATTTTTTTTCATAATAATATATCCAATGAATTATTATAATAAAAATATAATGAATATAAATTATATTTAAATCATGTTTTACATTATGGAAATCATGAAATAAATAGAAGGATCAAATATATAACAATTTAGGACACATGCGGAAAACAAAGCAGATATTACCTAAAGTGAAGAATTAAATAGAATTGTTGACAAGAGGGTAGAATAATACCATAATAAAACTATTTAAGTTATTATAATTTATAATATGGTTTGTTATAGATTTATGATAAAAAATTATTTATTATATTGGAGGTTTAAATGAATACTATGAGAGTCAAGACACAATGTAATTGGATTTCATCTCACTTTTTATATCTATGAGTTACGTGATTTATTCACCACCCATTAATTTTTTGTTGTGTGTATAATGAAAATGGGTGTTTTCTATGAAAATAATAATTAAATTTTAGGATATTTACATATACATATTTTTTTTAAATCCATTGTTTTTATATTTCAAAAGATACCAAATCAGTAAAAATGTTTTTTTCACATTTTTCCTTCTTTAAGACTCATGTTTGGGTATGCAGCTAAACTCTTTTTCAAGGTGTATATACATCCATTTTACCTATTATATCAAGAATATTCTCATTTTTATTATATTTTACGTTTCATGTAATTTAATATTCTTTAATGGGGTGTATGATCCCATATTACCATGTGATAAGATTTTATTGAAATAATCTCATCATTATTCGAGATTATTAATGTTTATGCTTATTTGATGGAATATTATGATTCATACCTCAAAAAAACTCATGAGATTTATTGTACTATATTTATTTAATATATATCCATTTATTAGTTCGACTTTTCCACTAATTGTTATTATATACAATTAATAACAAATATTTACGAAAAACCTGACCATATAACACTTTTAATTCAGAAATCTGTTTTATTTCAAAACCATGTTTTGAAAAAATATTATTTTTTGTTCAAATGTTATATTTATATTAGTTTGAAGTAAAAAATTATTTTAAGAATGTTTTCTGATTTTAAGATATTTTTATATATTTTTTCATTGTTATTTTAAATGAAAAAATTTTAAATCGTTATTTATATTTCTTTAAAGTGTTTTCAAAGAAAAAGAACTTTAAAATGCTTTCATGATTATATTTAATGTTATCAACGAAAAATAATTTCAATATGATTTCAATCCTTCTTTCGACGTTTCAATGTATTTTAAATGTAAATGGTTTTCAAAAGGTACTATTTTTTAATAATCATTTTTAAAAAAGATATGATATTTTCATTACGATAATTTTTTAAAAGATATTTCAAAATTAATTTTGTCTAAGTTGAACTTTATTGATGTTACAGATTCCATTATAATATATGATCTAAATGATCCATTCATATTATTTTATAAATGGTTTATTATTTGATTTCATGATTTTTTATGAAACTTATTCCTCTTCTACAAGTTATATGATTTTGAAACCCCATTCATTTCATTGGTTATTCTTTCATGAATTGATAATGAAAACTATATATTTTCATAATTTATGATGAAATTAAATGTTAATGATAACCATTTCATTTCATAGGTTATGATATGATATTTATAAAACCTATCAATTTTTATTTTTCATAAGATAATTGATGATGTACATTGTTGAACATATATGAATGGATTTATTATGGGATGGGTGGGACCTATATCTTATTAAAAGGAATTGGGTAACAATGTATTAATCATGATTATAAATGGTATGCATGAACCAAATTACTTGTTCAAAATATTTTGTATAGAACTAGTTTCATTTCCCTTTTTTTATGCATGAACCGAAATACATATTGATAATGTCATGATTAACCTTATTACATATTCAAAATGTTATGCATGTACTTGGTTAAATGTTTATAAGTTTATACATGAACATGATTACATGTTCACTATGTTATGAGTGAACCTTATTATAGGTTCACTATGTTATGGGAGGACCTGGTTTCATGCCTATATGTTTATATGGGAACCTGATTACATTTTCAAAATGTTATGAGTGAAATTTATTACATGATCATAATATTTTTAATGGACCAGGTTTCATGTACATAAATTTATGGATAGGATTTATTACATGTTCATAATGTTATGTGGGATCCTTATTACATGTTTATGATGTCATGCATGGACATGGGTTCATCTCCATAAGTTTATATGTGAACCTGATTACACATTCACAATGTAATTCATGGAACTTTTTAAATGTTTATAGATTGATGTGGGGCCTGATTTCATGTCCATAACTTAATGAGTGATCATGTTTATACTTATACATGTTCACAAGGTTATAAAAAAATCTGTATTCCAAAAATTCAATGTCTTGTTCTATATTATGTTTTAAAAAAATTATGATCTTAATTATTTATGATCGATGTCTTATGAACTTCCAATATTTATCTTTACATTTAATATGTATGGTATTATGTTTAAATGTTATGATCAAGTTCCATACCATTTTGTTCATTTTATGCTTACACATTTCCTTTATTTACCATTACTTAGCGTATGAGCATGCCTTTTTCTTATAATTTCTTTCCACATATTATGAATAAAACATTTAGGTATAATTACTAAAGGTGAAGGACTTTCTTGATGTTTTAAATATCTTTCCCCATGATAGAATATATTTTTTAAATGTTTCAATTGAAACCAAACTATTTTTGTCCTCAAACATGTAATTTTGTAATATACTGAATATTAATAAAAATGATGTTATATCCATTTATTGTAAGCATGGTTCTCTTTTGATGGTATCAAAGGAAAGTTATTTTCAACCTTTAGAATCATTTAGGATAATAAATTAATTATATCCCTCGGTATGTTTCTATGGAAATGTATCGAGATGTATCTAAAGGTAAGTATAAGGATGAAGTAACGTTTTGGAAAATGTCCCCAAATTTTGGTAAAGGATACAGTGAGTGGATTCAAAGAAATAAATCCATATATTGATACTAAAAGATAATGTGTCTATAGTATAATTATATATAGGAGTATCAACTCTAAAAAAATTTATTGGTTATGTCTTGGTGTAATATGGTATATGAAAATGGGCCTTACTGCACACATGGTTTGACACTCCCAGGGGATATTATTTTAGCATTCAAAAACAATTCATGAACCATTACGAAGGACTTGAATATAATATGTTTATTAATAAAAAAGAATAAACTAATGGTGTCACATATTACAGATGTTGGAGCCAGTATTTAGAAATCCTATAATTAATGTTTCATAATTTTGTGGATTTCTTATATGTTTTATATTTCTCATCCCATGATTTCTTGTTGTATTAAATAGGGATAACATAAAGGAACAAGGTTAACATTGAATTTTGTATATTTGGAATTTCTGAGCATAATAAAATTATATTTCCCATGTAGAAATATATAAAATGCAATCATTTAGGTGGTGTGATAATTGGTTATACTACTATATAAAATGACACTGAAAATGTCATGTTAATGGTATTTGATGTTTTCCCGTATTGTTTACATTGATCATAAGAAGCATGATTAGATTGAGGTTTAGGATTCGTAAGACACGATTCATATTTCATATTCTAAGAAAGAGTTATTATGGAATTATTTTTTGAATCTTGAGTAATGGTTAATGAATAAAGTGGTACAGATGATGTATTTATATTTTTGAATTCAAAGATTATATAATATGAATCATGAAATAAATAATTATTTTAAGAATAATTTTTCATTATGGATTTAAAAAGATATTTTTAATGGCGATGATGATATAGAAAAATTATTTCTTGGAAATTTAAAATTTCAATTAAGGGAAGGTCGACCATGATTAATTCAATAAATTGGGATAATGATCCTCAGATAATGATATGATGGATCTGAATATGTAAATATAACAATACGGGATACCCTATAACTAATTGTTGACAAAATGGTCTATTTAATCTAGGTTAATGTTTATTCCTTCTAATATTTAAAGGATATATCCAGTA
The DNA here is from genome assembly GCA_963277665.1 of Viscum album. Taxonomy (NCBI): domain Eukaryota; kingdom Viridiplantae; phylum Streptophyta; class Magnoliopsida; order Santalales; family Viscaceae; genus Viscum; species Viscum album. The sequence continues at coordinate 1,247,111,592 of OY728131.1, forward strand.
ATCATGGGAATAATGAAGAATCCATATTTTACAAAATTATTGATAGTAATTATGGTTATTACCAAGTATCAAGGGAATATACAATTAGGGTAATAACATTTTTCGAATGTGACTACCAAGATTTACATTTTGATATATGGGAGATCAATGGTAAGCTGATTTCATGAAGTTATTTCTAAATATTTTAATATTCATCTTTTAGAAGGGTAATAAGGTAAACCATTTATGGAATGTTTATGTTAAACCATAGATGATGTTAGTAATATTAAAGTGTTATATTTCCATATGTGGATCTATGTATATTGGATAGCCCCATAATACAAATTTATGTTGATGATAAATTATTTTATGGCATATCATGGGTGTCATGATATATTAGTACATCAAGAATGAAAAATTCACTATTATTTTTATAGAAATAGGTGAAGTTGATCAATAAAATAAAAGGGTGGAATTTTCCTCAAATCATGGAAGTATATTTTTTTAAAAATCATTATCTTTGGGAAAAATTATCTTGATAAAACATTTCCTAGTATATACATTTTTGATGAATCATATGGCCTCTTTGATCATCGTAGTTTTATGGCTTTCTGATTTTTATCATTATCTTGAACATTTTTTCTATCCCTGTTCATCAAAACAAAATAATTAGATATTTCATCTATGTATAATATTCAATCCCAAACTATCTTTTATTATGTGGAAACCTATTTATAATTTACTTTGTATAAAATTTATGGTTCCAACATTCTGTTTTTAATGAACATTTTAGTATTCATTTTTACGATGTGGGTTTCAATGAAATGAATTTTAAAGTGTTAAAATTTGGTTAACCCAAACGAATTTGATGAGAGAAATCAATTATATGTGGGGTAGAATGTAACAGTCCAATATTTTTTGAAATAATTTTATCAAATTAATTTATGTTTTTGATTCTTTTCATTTCATGTTACATTGGAAACAATTTATATATATACATACATATATATATAATATAATACTAAGTCATATATCCATTTAACATGGATTAAACATTTATTATGGTATATGAAATAATGTCTTGGATTTTGATACATGAAAAACTGACTTGTCTTGTGCTACATGCAACACCGACATGGCTTCTATTACACACAATAACAATTTTCACCAGAACATCATTTTATTGTTATAATTATTTAAAAGAGTTAGATATAATGTTTTTTTAAAAAATATTAAAATTAATATAAAAATCTACTTTTAAAATATTTCTATAATTCTTTTATATAAATAATACATTTTGATAATAAACAATATAATTTTGTTAATGTCTTTATATGTTTTAAAATACTATTTTCCAATTAAACAAATTTTAATTCCCATCATTGAAGAACAATAAAATTAATATTATAAACATATATAAATTTAATTTTATAAAATAATCTTCATTTTTTAGTTTATAATTCTAAAATTATTTTATAATGATATTTTGGAATTTTTCTATGGAACACAATTTTTTTAATGATGAAAAAAATTTCATTTTAGATAATAAATTGAATTTTATTTTTAAATAATATAAATAATAAATTATAATTTAAAATTTTAATTTATAGTTAGATCATATATATATATATTAATTGAATTTAGATAATTATAATTAGTTCCACAATGAAATTTAATGCAAAAAATTTACAAGATTTTGATCATTTTTCTACTTTTATAATCTGTTATTTCGTCCCATATACATGATTACCGTTTATCTTAATTTTTCTATTATGTGAATTGAATTTTTGAAAATGAACATAATTTTTGTTAATAAGTATAATATTTAGTGTCTAATTAGATTTTTTTAAAATTTTACTTAAAATATTAGTAATAGTGATTAAAATTAATCACAACAATTATGGTCAATGTAAGAATAATTAGGCACTAAACCCAAATATTTTAGGTCCAAATGGCCTATGTACCTTTCCAAAACAAATTTACTGAACATATTTTGGCACTAAGACTTATAATATCTATTATTTTGTATGGTATGCCTTTTTTTATGTAAAGACATGTGTACACCTAACTTCTTTTCAAAAATTCCATGGGAGTCATTTTAATTCCTTATAAAATTCCACCACATCTCCCTTTTATTTACATAATTAAAACCTCATAGATTCAGATGAGATATACTAAATTCACTTCTAAAAAACCCTATATTCATACTAGATTCCTATTCATGGGTATAAATAATTCCATGATATTATTATTTCACCAAATAAAATAAGTTACCTTATTAAGAGGTAACCTATTCTCCCAAAATCCTTTCTTTTAATTTCTTTCTCCCCCCCAAAAAATATTTATTCCATTATTTTATAAAAAATATTATAATTAATATACTTTTTTATGATAATTATTTTACATACAATTATGGAAACCTCTATCTAATGGGTAACAAAAATATTGTTTGCATACACAATGGACTAGCACTCACTAAATGATAGTTATTCAGTTTTAATTTACTGCATATCACCATAGAAATTATAATGGAAGCAATGTTTATATATATGAGATTTTATATATATAATTTATTTATTTTTTCATCAGTACATATTTTATAATACATAATTTTATACATTCCATTTCGTGTTAATATGATAATTTTGTTTGAGTATTTGTGGACCACCGCCCCCTCAAATCAATGTGATTCCTTCATACACTAAATTTAATGTATTAAAGAATTATTCAGTGAATATATATATATATATATATATTATATGATATAATAAAAATATTTTAATAATTATATATATATATACCTATATTTTTTAGTTTCCTTCTTTCAAAACAACAATTAAACGGAAGTACCATTCATGCGTACATACAGATTACCTTCTCCATGAACGGTGTATTTCATATCATAATAATATATCTTAGAGAATATTTTTATAAAAATATAATGAATATAAAATATATTTATATCATGGTTTAAATTATGGAAATCATGATATAAATATAAGGATGAGAGTTATATCAAATTAATACACATGCGAAAAACAAAGAATATATTACCAAAACTAAAGACTTAAAATATAATTGTTAACATGTGGGTAACATAATTCCAAAATTAAACCAAATGTGGCATTATAATTAATAATATTGTTCTATGATAGATTTATAAAGTTTTTTATTTATAGTAAAATTGGTTTGATCAATTATGATGAGAGTCAAGAGACATGGTAAAGGGATTTCATACCACTTTTTATTTTAATGACTAATAGGCTTTGTTCACCATCTATTCTCTTTGTGATATGTGTATATTGACTATGCAAGTATTATATGATTCTTATAATTATATTTATTGGAATTTACATATACATTTTATCCTATTTATTTCAGGGGTTATATGTTTCAGAAGGTACTAAATCGGTAAAATTGTTTTTTCTCAGTTTTCAATCTTTGAGACTCAGGTTTGGTTATGATCCTAACTTCTATTATGAGGTGTATATACTTAAATTTAACATGTTATATCATGTATATCATTATTTTCAATAAATTATATGTTACATGTAATTACATTTTCTTCAATGGATAGTATGATCCCAAGTTACCATGTGATAAGATTCTACAGAAACAATCTCATCACAATTCGAGAATGTTAATGATTATGATGATTTGATATAATATTATGATACATATATCAAATACATAATCAGATTCATTATACTCTATTTATTTAAGATATATCTAGGTATGAGTACAATTTATCCAATACTTTGTACTTACGATAATTAAGGACATTTTATTTAATAAAAATATGACCATATCTCTCTCCTGGGTAGGAAATCTATTTTATTTCAAAAATATGTTCTCAAAAATAATTTCAGAAATGTTTCCAACAAACTTTTGAAGAAAATTTTCAAGGAATAAGTTATTTTAAATTTTTTTTATCATTTTAAAATATATCATTATAAATATCTAATTATATTTTCATGGAAAAGTTCTTCAAAAAACATTCAATCATTCTTTATAAAATTTCAATGTGTTTTTAAAGAAAAATTTTTTTTAAAAATATTTGTAGCATATTTTATATTAATTAAAGGAAAATTGATTTCTAAATGTTTTCATTTTTGATTAATATGTTTTCCAGGAAAATGATTTCACTCTTTTCTATGTTTTCAAAGTATTTATAAGGGAACTTGTTTTCATATGATTCTATGTTCTTCGATGAATAATTTTTCAAAGAAGAAATGATATTTTCATCCATAAAATATTTTGAAATATATTTACAAATTATTTTCCACATATGTTGACAACCATTAATAGTAATCATTCCTTTCTAGGAAATGTTCTCAATTTTCCATTCATATTGTTTCTTTGACTCGTTTATACATTGATGTCATGTTATTTATCAAAACTGTTTATCTTCCATGAGTTATTTTATTTTGAAACCATGTTGTTTTCATGGGTTATACTTTCATGATGTGATATTGAAACATATCTATATTCATAATTTATAGTGCAATGAAATTTTAATGATACTTACATCATTTCATGGGTTATGATATAATGTTTATAAAACCTATCTTTTTTATGGATAATGATATGATGAATGTTTTACTTTGTGGAAGATTCTTGAATGGTATTATTATGAGATGTGTGGGACCTATATCTTCCTCCGATGCATTTGGTAACAATATATGAATCACGAGAATAAATGTTATGTGTGATCCTGATTACATGTTCACAATGTTATGCGTGGTCCTGGATTCATATCCCTAAGTTTAAGTGTGAACTTGATAACATGTTCACAATATTATGAGTGAACATTATTATGTGTTCAACATGTTTTAAACAGAATTGGTTTCATGTCCAAATGTTTACATGTGAATCTGATTACATGTTCACAATGTAATGTGTAAACCTTATTACATGTTCGTAATGTTATAAATGGACCTAGTTTCATGTCTATAACATTGTGTGTGAACATGATTACATGTTCAAAAATGTTTTTATTCAAACCTATTATGTGTTAACAATATTATACATGGACCTAGTTTCATGTCCATAAGTTTTTCCATGAACCTGAATACATGTTCACAATTTTATGCATGAACTTGGTTACATGTTAATAATGTTATTAATAGACCAAGTAGCCTATCAATGAGTATTTGTGTGAACCTGATTACATGTTCACATTATTTATCATGGACCTAGTTATGTTTCCATAGGTTGATGGAGGGGCCTGATTTCAATTCAATAACTAAATGCATGATCCTGTTTCAACTTATACATGTTCAAAACCATATAAAAAATTGGTAATCCCAAAATATCATGTCTTATTTCTGTGTTATGATTTCATGGCCTATTCTTGTAACTCGCTTATGATGCATGTATTATAAACTACCGATATTTATTATGATCTCTAATATATCATGTATTACCATTAAATATTTTGACCAGGTTCCACGCCCTTTTGTTCATGTTATGCATAATAATTTTTATTATTTACCCTTACCAAGAATCTATGCTCACCACTTTATTAGGATTCCATTACAAATGATATTAAAAAGGTTTTAGGTAAAAAAAACTAAAGGTAGATATCTTTATGGGAGTTTTTAAATATCTTTCACGAAGATATAATATTTTGTTTCCATGTTTCTAAAGGCAGTAAACTGTTATGGCCCTCAGACATGTATTTTTGTAATTTAATGAATATTCATATAAACTAATATTATATAATTGTATACTAACCATCAATCACCATAGACTCTATGATGAATATTTATAGGGTATTCAAGGATTCATTATGATCATGATAAATATCATGATTGAAATGCCTTATAGAGATGAGCTGACTAGTTACGTATAGCTGAGGATTGATCAAGATGAAGTTTCTTCTTTTATTTAGCATGTTTTTCCTCTTATATAATGTGGTAATGTAAACTATTACCTTTCATTCCCTCCATATTTTTTTTTATTTTGGGGATCCAAATGATATTTTTTTTCTCTATCCCCTATATGGGAATTTCCTACAGATGTCATGTTTTGTACAATTGGTATGCCCTTTGATAGAGTCCTAGGGGGACCTAGGGCTTTTGTATATTACAGATCTAAATATAAAAAGCTATGTAAAATTGGTTTCATTTTATATCAATCCCATAATTTTGATAAAACTAGACAATTTTCTTACTTTTCCGGGCTTTTGTTATTCTATTTTTCTTGATTTTAGTAATCTGAATGTTGGATATATCCATATATGTAATTTGTTTTTACAATATTCTATTATATAAACAATATCATAGTGTTTTTTTTGTGTGAATGAATATATTTACAATAGGACAAGGATTATAATGTGTGTGATATGCCTACTCAACATTGGACCCCATACCCAGGTCTATTGGAGGTGTGATTGGGGTAGTTGTGACTCAGACCCCATTGGATCTATTCATAAGAGAGTGGTATGGGTGGGAGTCATTTCATTGGACTGGTGTAGTTTTATAGATTCAATAATAGTTTTGGATTATCTATAAAGTGTTTTTGGGTCTTGATTTTAGCTTTCAAGAATGAGAGTCTAGTGTTTATGTAAGAGTTAACGTATCCATTCACCGAGACTTTGATAACCTACTAGTTAACTCAAAATATTTCGGCACTGATTTCTTGGGAATGTTTGTAATTACATCATATATGATTGGTTTATGGGTTTCATGTACATGATATATTCTTATTGAACATGGAAAATATAGTTTTCATATTCTTAATTCACTACTATGAAATCTATACAAGCTTCCATTGAAGGATTTCAATAATGTTTTTTGTATGATGAAGCTTCAGGGAAGGGCACTTGGTCATGAGGTGGCACATCTAGGTTGGTTTTCAGTGGATCCCTCACACAATGAGTAGTATAGATTGATATATGTTTGGGACAAGGATGTGAATAGTCTAAGTGGGATTGAAAATTTCCATAGGTAGTTATTTATGAGGTATCGAGTTGAGATAGATCCCCTTTAAGCTAATGACTAGATTAAGGCCATCAAACGCATTTTTTTCTTATGAGGGATCCTCCTAATCAGACTGTGATTCTAGTGTTGAGTCTTTTACATGGCTTGGCCGTGTGATACTGGATACTAGTGACATAGATATTGTTTTAGACAAAAATCACTTCAATTGAGTTATAGATTGTCTTTAGGGAATAGTTTTATTAATCCATGTTGAGACCAGTGAATATCTAAGAGATTATACAGCTTCTGTAGGGTAGAATAACTATGGAAGTGTACTTTATTGGTTTCATATGACTTCCTTGTTACTCAATAGATATGTTTAAATATATATTTTTTAGATTATTAACCCTAGTGTATGAATTTTGTTAGTATATTAGGGATTCAATGATATTTTTATACATTCCACTAATGCTTTAGTGATCCAGAGGTCTTGGTGGTGGGGAGATTTTTTTTCTAATTAGACTCAGCCTCTTGGTGTTGAAAACATAGTAGCTGAGACATCAGAACCTATAAGGTGATGGAAAACTTAGGGATCTAGGAATGTGGCATGTTTAGAAGATGATTCTATGATAGATATTCTACTACTCATTGTTCCCATGACAAATCTACTCATCTACAAGAGAAGAAGTTTTTCACATGTGAAAAAAGAGGATATATTGAGATGGATTAGGTGACTGTATGTGATACTAATATAGAGATAGTCATTGGACCGACCTAGTATATACAACACCTCAAAAATGGAGTTTCTCATGACATAATATATAGTGAATTAATTGTGATAGAAGCAGATCCTAATAAATTATTTGTTTTATTATCACCACCACCATATGTGGTCTGTCCCTGGATCAGGCAGCTAGAGGATGGGGGATAAGTTAGATACAGGCCTCATAAGACTATGACCTGGTGGATATGAATATGATTTGAGTTACAAATATTTTCCATTATTCTTTTATATTAGTATTTTTTGAATTGTTTTGACATAATATATTCTTTCAACTCCTTGTTCTATGCTAATCCATGTTAAAAGAGGGTGTCATTAGAGCCATATGAGATTGATGTTTGATGTAGATTTATATGTAACATCCCAAGTAAGTAATGAATAATAGATATTTTTTATCTGTGTCTATTAATGAATTAGATAGTGTTTTAGAGGCTTAAAATGAGAATAAATCCAATCTTAAGCATGTAATACACTAATATTTTTAAAGATTGTTTTACTGCATTTTGATGGAAAACCATTTTTAAATCAAACTTTTGACAAATTTAAAAGCTCTATTTGTCGAAATAAACTTATTCTTTATGATTGGGACATTGAAATTTACTTTGGGTCAATTTTTGGTATTTTTCTGATAAAGTTCATTTTTTTAATGAATAGGGAAAAATGTTGGATTTTAATTCAAAACCTCTTTTTAATCTAATTTATTTATATGATTATATTGTCTTTTGAATTGGTTTTAAAGTTAAATTAGAATATATTTTTACCATTTAATCCAATAGTGGTCGTTGTAATTAATTTCACTTTGATATTGGACTTAAACTAGTGTCAATCTTTTGATACATATTGTTTCATAAAAACATGTTATTTGCTCTGACAGCAGGAATTAATTATTAAATTAATTAATGCAACATATATGTTATAAATTTTGTAAAGTAGAATTAATTTTTAAATTTGGAATATCAAATATATATTAGGGTGAAGTTTTGGTATTTTTCGGAAAAACTTCAATTTTTGATGAATAGTGAAACCACTAAGTGGTACTTAAAAAACTGATTTTTCGTTTAAATGAAATTTTACCACCTTTTCATTTTGAATTTCAAAAATCCGACATACATGGTTGTCATTAAGAAGTAAAATGTGGTTCAATGGGATTAAAATAATTTTTTGGTGAATAGTAACTTTTAAGTTTTTTAATCGCGATTAGAGGTAATTAGTGTAATTTAAGGTAAAAATAATATTTTAATAATATGAAATGACCTTTTCACATGTTCTACCCTTATTGGATGTGTCATGGCTGACTAAGAAAATCCATTGGTCAACTTGGGGACCCCATGGAGCCACTTTGGAAGGAAAATGTCATTAATATCTTTTTATTTATTGTTAAAGTAAAAATGTCACAAACATGAGTTGTTTTACTAAAAAATTTTTTAAATATGGTTATACAAGTCCTAGTTTTTACTATAAATAGTCATTGGAAATATAAAAAGATTTCCTACATCATAGTATTTCTTTCTAATTTTTAGACATTAAATAAATTAAATTATTTTTGACATCATGACGATGCAACGATTACCTCATTAGTAAATGATTTAAATAAAATGAAAAGATAATGTAAACTCTAAGACTTACACTTTTCAAATACCTATTGTATGAGTGTATTTCGAACCCTTATCACCTTATACTCGAGATTTATAATTTTGGGACCTTTTTTATCAGAAAATTATTTTATAACAATGTATCTTTTCTTAACTTTCCAAGAGTGCCCCTCCGCTCCTCTTATAAAAGGCCCCCACCTATACCACCTTACCCACACCTCTCAAGCCTTTGGATCGGCCAAGATCTGCCCATTTTGTCTCTCCACATCCCTCTATTACTCCTAGAAGCCTCACTTAGGGCAGAAGTCTTCCCAAGTAAGCCTTGGAGATCAAATCAAAAAGAGTTACCCGTTTTAAAGGTAGTGTTTTCTCTTATGTTCTTATATTTTATTTTGCTTCTCCAAACCCCTATAATCTTTTTTATTCATTTATTTTGTAACAACACCAGTATCTTAAATATACTATGATGTTGTTATAAGAAGGATTCGAGCTACACTTACACACACCTACATCTAATGGTTAAAGAACACACTGTTTCCGTGGATGGAGAATTTCTGCCTCATGAAACGATGATTGTTCAATATTATTTTAACACCTTCTAAGGTAGAAATTAAGATGACACTATATTTATATATGATATATAATATGTTTATGTTTTACTTAAGCTTCTGTATTTTTCATTTATGGCATACCTTTATGGTTTCCATTATGGGTAAACGCGATATCTTTATTTTAGGAAGTACGGACTACCGCCCCCTCAAAGTGATTTGATTCGTTAATGCCATATGTGGGACGTATAAAGGATGTAATTAATGATATTATATATGATATTATACTGGAATTATAATATACCTTTAGATCATTATGATTCCATTCCATAAAATACGAAATAGAAATGAATGAACCGTTCATGCGTATGTACGGCTTACCGTCTCCATGAACGGTGCATTTCATTTCATACCTCTAAATGTTATGTAATATTATAAATGAATGTATATACTGGATATATATGATATATTTTATATCTACATCATGAGTATAACTCTTGATATAATGGATACATGAACAACCTGTAATTATAAAGAGTTTATTTTTGACTCAAGTACCAATGATCGTTAAAATGACTTTTATTAACTTAAATAATTAAATAGTGTTAATAACATGGTAATAAGTGATATAAAAGGAATAATAAACTTGAAAAAGGTTCTTAAGAAAGTAGAAATTAAATCAAATTTTTTATTCAGGATATTAAAGAACGATCGAGTGAAGTCGGATTTGAGGTAAGGGAACTTCTTAACCCAATTTCTATTCTTTGGGTTAATCTTTTATTTTCAAATTATGTCATGATATTATTATGTCTAATCTTGTATTTATACTTTATTTATGTGTACAAATAGTTAATACACATAATAGATCTATTTTATTTAAAAATTATCTTTGTAAGGGACTTCGTCTCAATCTCCATTCATTGAGGCATATTTTGTTTTATACACAACTTTCTTTTATACGGTGTATAAACGCCTTTGACTTTTACGTTCACTCAAAAGGAATATTTTTATACTAATCGTTTACTAAATGAAAAAAGGGAATGTTTTTTTGTCGTATGTATGCGGCGACAATGACTTCTCCGCCATCGTGACCATTATTTGAGCTTCGGCTTCCTCTACAAGCCATAACTTTATTTAAAATGAAAAAATAAATACCATGTTTTACTTTTCTTTTATTTTTGTATTGGAAATGGTTTTGATAATGATTTTATATCAATGTGTTGTATTGATATCTTGTGATTGAAAAGTGGAAGTGTTATGTTTCTTTTATGCATGTTTTATGTGATATGATTATGTTATGGTTCATGGGCATTATTAGGAAGACGGGTGGTTCCGTGATAAACTAAGGGCGTGTGAGCCCGATATAGCTCTCCAATGCATTGGGTAACGCGGAGGAGTTAAACGTTAAGGTTTCTCTGAAGAGATTAAGGGAATATACTGTGATGGGTATTCCAAACGTAACCAAGAGGGTTACTCCCTATGTAAGAATGTTATGAATGCCTCAAGTTACCTTTATGTCTTATGATTTCAATGATTTATTCATGATTTGACGAGGTATGTTAAAGTGCTTATATTTATGAGTAAAGTATGATTTCATTGATTCTTATGTATACATGTACTCATGTTTCCTTTGCATATTTTCATATCCCTTACTGAGCTTTTTATGCTCATCCCAAGTTTTTGAAATGTTTTTCACAGGTCAAGGGAAGGTTACATGATATGACGATAGTGTCAAGGATGTGTCAAGAAAGAATCCATGTTTTATTTTAAATATTTTTCCGTTTATGGGAAAAAATGCATACTATCTTTTATTGTAACCACTTTGTTTAAATGTGGGATGTAATGCAAGTTTTATGATCTAATTCTCTAAAAATCTAAACCTGAAAAGATCCTCTATGTGAATTATTCATTTAATTCAATAATAAGTAAGGTTTAAGTCTAGGGGATTATATTTGGTATTAGAGGTTGGTTTAGACAACTTTAGGAGTTAGAAAATTGTTAAATTATAAATTAATTTATGGTATGATTGAAATGATATAGCATTTGAAGATTACCATGTTGCTTCGCATAAGATATTGCTGTGTTAAGAATGGTTTTTTCATAGAGGAAACAGAACAACTTTTTTGGGAATGCATACAGAGGGAAATGACCTTTCAAATCAGTATCCTGAGATGGTCAGAATCACAACTAAACAGTTTGGTGTAGTGATGGCTCAGTTGACTCAGGTGAAAAATGTTGGTTGTTTTTATTGATGATATTTTGGTTTTTTCTAAAATTAAAGAGGAGCATGAAAGACATTTAAGGGTTATTTTGAAAACCATAAAAGAAAAGAAATTTTTTGGGAAATTCAGAAAGTGTGAGTTTTGGTTGCAACAAATTTCATTCCTTGGTCACATTGTTTCAGAAGATGGGATAACTGTTGATCCTGAAAAAACAAAAGTTGTGGAAGAATGAACAAGACCCACAAATGTAACTGAGATTTGTAGCTTCCTTGGTTTGGCAGGCTATTACTGAAGGTTTGTTAGAAATTGTTCACAGTTATCTAGTCCAATGACTAAGCTAACTCAGATGGGTGTTAAGATTATCTGGACAAAAGAATGTGATGATTGTTTTTAGGAATTGAAAAGAAGATTGGTGAATGCTCATGTTTTGGAACTAACTTCTAGGAATGGGGATTTTTTTATCTATAGTGATGCTTCATTGAAAGGACTTGGTTGTGTCCTAATGCAGAATGATCAGGTAATTGCTTATTCTTCGCGACAGTTGAAAACTAATGAGGTAAATTACCCTACACATGATTTGGAATTAGCATTAGTTGTTTGTGACTTAAAAATTTGGAGGCATCATTTGTATGGAGTAAAGTGTGAAATATATACCGATCACAAAAGTTTAAAGTATATATTCACTCAGAAAGAATTGAACATGAGACAAAGGATATGGCTAGAATTAATCAATGATTATGATTGTACAATTCATTACCATCTGGGAAAAGCAAATAAAGTGGCTGATGCTTTGAGTCGAAAAAGTAATGATTCATTAAAAATGTTTCATTTGGAACGTGATCCTTTTGTTAGGGATTTGATGAACCTTGGCATAGAACTTTTTTGTGCAGGATGTTCTTCTTTTTTGTTTCAGGTATTAGTGAAATCTTCTCTATCAGACAGAATCAAGAAAGCACAGAAGCAAGATAGTGAGTTACAGAAAAAGGTAGTGCTGCTTCAAAAGGGTATGTTTTCTGAATTCAACATTGATAATGACTTCGTTTTGAGATTTGGGAAGAGACTGTGTGTGCTGTGTGATTCATATTTGAAGAGAGAGTTGCTATGCGAAGCTCATAGTTCTCCGTTTTCAGTTCATCCTGGCAGTACTAAGATGTATAGAGATCTTCGGGAGTATTACTGGTGGGATGGAATGAAAAGGGATATTGCTGATTTTACTGTGAAGTGTTTGAAATGTCAAAAAGTTAAAGCAGAGCGGCAGTTACCAAAAGGGATTCTTCAACCTTTACCAGTACCAGAATGGAAATGGAAAAATATATCCATGGACTTCATTGTGGGATTGCCGAAGACACCTCGAGGTAATAATGCAATCTGGGTTATTGTTGATCGCTTGACTAAATCTGCTCATTTCCTTGCTATGTGAGATACTTTTTCCCTAGATCAAATTTCACGTTTGTATATTAAAGAGACAGTAACGTTACATGGAGTTCCTCTCTCCATTGTATCTGATTGTGATCCCAGGTTTACTTCTATCTTTTGGAAAGGCCTTCAGAAGTCGTTGGGTACTGAATTAAATTTTATTACAGCTTTTCATCCTCAATCAGATGGGCAGTCCGAATGAACAATTCAGACTTTGGAAGATATGCTACAAGATTTTTCGATGGATTTTCAGGGAAGTTGGGACCAACATCTTCCTTTGGTTGAGTTTTCTTATAATAACAGTTTTCATTCCAGTATACAGATGACACCATTGGAGGTGTTATATGGGAAGAAATGTCGAACTCCAGCTTTCTGGGATTAAGTGGGTGAAAGGAAGATGATGGGACCAGAATTGGTAGAAGAGTTGGTAGAAAAAGTTCAACTGATACAGAAACACATGAGAACATCTCAGAGCATGCAGAAGAGTTATGCAGACAATAGGAGTAATGATCTCTCTTTTGAGGAAGGTGATCATGTTTTTCTCAAAGTCTTACCATGGAAAAGTGTGATGCGATTTGGTAAAAAGGAAAGTTGAGTCCAAGCTTCATTGGACCATATGAAATTATGGAGAGAGTTGGATCAGTTGCTTACCGAGTGGCTTTACCTCCAAGTTTATCTCAGGTACACAATGTTTTTTATGTTTCAATGTTAAGGAAGTACATGCCAGATCCATCTCATGTTTTGAGTCCAGAGGTAGTTCAGCTGGAAGAGAACCTATCTTATGAGGAACTACCGGTCCAGATTCTTGACCATAGGGAGCATGTGTTACAGAATAAGGTGATTCATCAGGTAAAGTTTTTTTTTGAAAAAACCACATGATTGAAAAGGCAACATGGGAATCTGAAAATGCAATGAGAGATAAATACCACCACTTATTCGATAAGTAAATAAGCTGTGGGGACACAATTTTCTAAAGGGGGGATGGATGTAACATCCCAAGTAAGTAATGAATAATAGATATTTTTTATCTATGTCTATTAATGAATTAAATTGTGTTTTAGAGGCTTAAAATGAGAATAAATCCAATCTTAAGCATGTAATACACTAATATTTTTAAAGGATTGTTTTACAGCCTTTTGATGGAAAACCATTTTTAAATCAAACTTTGGACAATTTTATAAGATCTATTTGTCGAAATAAATTTATTCTTTATGATTGGGACATTTAAATTTACATTGGGTAAATTTTTGGTATTTTTCCGATAAAGTTAATTTTTTAATGAATAGTGAAAAATGTTGGATTTTAGTTCAAAACCTCTTTTTAATCTAATTAATTTATATGATTAGATTATCTTTTGAATTGGTTTTAAAGATCAATTGGAATATATTTTTACCATTTAATCCAATAGTGGTCGTTGGAATTAATTTCACTTTGAAATTGGACTTAAACTAGTGTCAATCTTTTGATACTTATTGTTTCATAAAAACACGCTATTTGCTCTGACAACGGGAATTAATTATTAAATAAATTAATGAAACTTCTATGTTTTTAATTTCTTAAAATAGACTTCATTTTTGAATTCGGAATATCAAATATAGCTTAGGGTGAAGTTTTGGTATTTTTCGGAAAAACATCAATTTTGATGAACAGTGAAACCACTAAGTGGTACTTAAAAAATTGATTTTTTGGTTAAATGAAATATTACAGCCTCTGTGTTTTTAATTTAAAAAATATGACATACATGTTTGTCATTAAGAAGTAAAATGTGGTTCAATGGGATTAAAATATTTTTTTTTGGTGAATGGTAACTTTTAAGTTTTTTAATCGCGATTGGAGGTAATTAGTGTAATTTAAGGTAAAAATAATGTTTTAATAATATGAAATGACCTTGACACATGTCCTAACCTTATTTTATGTGTCATGGCCGACCAATAAAATCCATGGGTCAACATGGGGACCCCATAGAGCCACTTTGGAAGGAAAATGACATTAATATCTTTTTATTTAATGTTAAAGTAAAAATGTCACAAACATGAGTTGTTTTACAAAAACAATTTTTAAATGTAGTTATACAATTCCGATTTTTGACTATAAATAGTCATTGGAAAGATAAAACGATGTCCTACATCATATTATTTTTTTTATAATTTTTAGACAAAAAATAAGATAAATTATTTATGACATCATGATGATGCAACGATTACCTCATTAATAAATGATTTAAATAAAATGAAAAGATAATGTAAAATCAAATACATACACTTGTCAAATACCTATTGGATGAGTGTATTTCTAACCCTTACCACCTTATCCTCGAAAGTTATAATTTTGGGACCTTTTTTATCTGAAAATCATTTTATAACATAGTATCTTTTCTTAACTTTCCAAGAGTGCCCCTCCTATCCTCTTATAAAAAGCTACCACCTATACCACCTTACCCACACCTCTAAAGCATTTGGTTCGGCCAATATCTGTCCATTTTATCTCTCCACATACCTATCTTACTTCTAGAGGCCTCACTTTGGGTAGAAGTCTTCCCAAGGAAGCATTTGAGCTCAAATCAAAAAGAGTTACCCATTTTAAAGGTAGGGTTTTATCTTGTGTTCTTATGTTTTATTTTGCTTCTCCAACCCCCAAAAATCTTTTTATTAATTTATTTTGTAAAAAAACAAGTATCTTACATATACTAGGATGTTTTTATAGGAATGAATCGAGCTACACTTACACACACCTACTTCTAATGGTTAAAGAACACACTGTTTCCGTGGATGGCGAATTTTTGCCTCACGAAACGATGATTGTTCAATATTATTTTAACACCTTAAAAGGTGGAAATTAAGATGACACTATATTTATATATGATATATAATTTGTTTCTGTTTTAGTTAAGCTTCTGTATTTTTCATTTATGGCATACCATTATGGTTTCCATTATGGGTAAACGCGATATCTTCATTTTAGGAAGTGCGGACTACCACCCCCTCAAAGTGATTTGATTCGTTAATGCCATATGTGGTAAGTATAAAGGATGTAATTAATGATATTATATATGATATTATACTGGAATTATAATATACCTTTATATCATTATGATTCCATTCCATAAAATACGCAATAGAAATGAAAGTAGCGTTCATGCGTACATACGGCTTACCGTCTCCATGAACGGTGCATTTCATTTCATACCTCTAAACGTTTTGTAATATTATAAATGCATGTATATACTGGATATATATGATATATATGATATCTAAATCATTATTATAACTCTGTATATAATGGACACATGAACAACTTGTAATTATAAAGAGTTTGTTTTTTACTCAAGTACCAATGATCGTTAAAACGACCATTATTAACTTAAATAATTACATAGTGTTAATGACATGGTAATAAGTGATATAAAAGTAATAATGAACTTGAAAAAGGTTCTTAAGCAAGTATAAATTAACTCAACTTTATTATTCAGGATATTAAAGAACGATCGAGTCAAGTCGGATACGAGGTAAGGGAACTTCTTAACACAATTTCTATTCTTTTGGTTAATCTCTTATTTTCAAATTATGTCATGATATTATTATGTCCTATCTTGTATTTATACTTTCTTTATGTGTACATATAGTGAATACACATAATATATTTATTTTATTTAAAAATTATCTTTGTAAGGGACTTCGTCTCAATCTCCATTCATTGAGGCATATTTTGTTTTATACACAACTTTCTTTTATACGGTGTATAAACCCCTTTGACTTTTACGTTCACTCAAAAGGAATATTTTTATATGAAGAGTTTACTAAATGACAAAAGGGAATGTTTTTTTTGTCATATGTATGAGGCGACAATGACTTCTCCACAGTCATGACCATTATTTGAGCTTCGGCTTCCTCTACAAGCAATAAATTTTTTTAAAATGAAAAAATAAATACCATGTTTTAATTTTCTTTTATTTTGGTATTGATAATGGTTTTCATAATGTTTTTATATCAATGTGTTGTATTGATATCTTGTGATTGAAAATTGGAAGTGTTATGTTTCCTTTATTCATGTTTTATGTGATACGATTATGTTATAGTTCATGGGAATTATTAAGAAGACTGGTTGTTCCGTGATAAACTAAGGGTGGGTGAGCCCGATATAGCTCTCCAATGCATTGGGTAATGCGAAGGAGTTAAACATTAAGGTTTCTACGAAGATATTTAAGGAATATACTGTGATGGGTATTCCGAACGTAACCAAGAGGGTTACTCTCGACGTAAGAATGTTATGAATGCCTCAAGTTACCTTTAGGTATTATGATTTCTATGATTTATTCATGATTTGATGAGGTATGTTAAAGTGATTATGTTTATGAGTAATGTATGATTTCATTGATTCTTATGTGTACATGTACTCATGTTTCCTTTACATATTTTCATATCCCTTACTGAGCTTTTTATGCTCATCCAAAGTTTTTGAAATGTTTTTCACAGGTCAATGGAAGGGTACATGATATGATGACAGTGTCAAGGAAGTGTCAAGAAAGAATCCATGTTTTATTTTAAATATGTTTCCAT
Organism: Viscum album; assembly: GCA_963277665.1. Taxonomy (NCBI): domain Eukaryota; kingdom Viridiplantae; phylum Streptophyta; class Magnoliopsida; order Santalales; family Viscaceae; genus Viscum; species Viscum album. The sequence goes on from OY728131.1 coordinate 1,247,129,609, forward strand.
TGATGGGAAAAAATACATACTATCTATTATTTAACCACTTGGTTTAAATGTGGGATGTAATTAAAGTTTTATGATCTAATTCTCTAAAACTATAAACCTGAAGAGATCCTCAATGTGAATTATTCATTTAATTCAATAACAAGTATGGTTTAAGGCTGGGGCCTTATATTATACTTATGTGAAATTTTTACACTTCCCCAATCGAGGAGTGTTCTTGTGTTGTGATAAATAACTATGTGTGTTACTCAATGACACAAAAATCATATATTGTCAATTTTTCACTAACTTGTTCCTCTGACTTGGGTATTTATGGTATGGTTGCATATTGGAGTCACTATTAGAAAAATGAAATATACCCACGGTATTGATATCCTTTGGAAACTAATGCGTCAGGATAGGTCCCCAGCCTATCCCACGGTTTTACAAACCATTGGTATAGTTTATTTTCCACTTTTTCAAAGCCTCGTAACCTCATTCCACACTGTCAATGCCTTATAAAAATGGTTTATTATTCGTGTGTATAAATAGTTCAAAAAAATTGCCATCTGGTGTTGAACCTGCAAACTACTCTTCTAATTAGAGGCGTCTCACCAATCAAGATAAGTCACATATGTTTTTATATATATATATCTATATTTTGATAATTATATTAATCCACGACCATCATATAAAAAAATGGCAGCATGTTTCGATCCCGCATCATTCTCTTCAAACTACCAATTCCTAACTAGCCTAGATACCTAGAATACATAGACAAGTATCTATATTTAGTGTCATATATTAATCTCAATCCCGATATTTGAAAAAAAGGGTCAACTCAATTCAATCCCGCGACTGCCTGTACTAATAGACATCACCACCCCAACCCACCTATTCATATTATATGTTTATATATTTGTATCTAGGTAAATATATTATTCAAGCCCATTAGTATATGAGAGAAAACTGTGGGTATAGGTTTTCCTGCAATGTTTGTTTTCTATACTATGGAATTTTTTCCCTTTATAATGCAGGAAATCTATACCCAGGGTTTTAAAAAAGTGTTTTTATAGGTCTACAATAAAAACCTATACCCACTATTTTGTTAAAACCATGGGTATATGCCTTAAAAAAACACTTCTACCCACAATTTTAGTGAAAACCGTCGTTATAATTGTTTTTCCCCATAGTTTTTTCAAAAACATTGGAATATGTATTAAAAAATACCAATACCCATGGTTATTCTCATATATGTGGGTGTAGGTTCCAATAATATCTCTATACCAACGGTTTTGGTCAAAATCATGGGTATTGATCTATTTTATAATGGAGGAACCTACATAAATGATCAGTGACTCAACCCATTTATATACAGTGCTACCTGAATTAATGAGGAATATTCCTTATAAGGATGCTTCTCTTAGTAGTATTGATAGTCCCTTTGATTCTTACCTCAATGTGGACTGGTTTCCTACCATTATTGCTTATAGGGATTCCACCATAGTTTCTAGAAATGTTGATGGATTTTGGGATTGAGTTCCTATATTTTATTGGAGTAATCCAATGTGAATATGGTGAGATCAAATGTGAGATGATACAAACAAATTTTATCAGATGGCTAATATGACCATTGTATTGGTTATTCTATGATATTTTATTTCCATTTTTAGTGGTGGAATTAGGATATCTTCTTGAGGATGTTCCAATTTTACCTCCCCAATGAGAGTTGTCTTATACATATACATTCACCGAGGGACTACCCCAATATTTCATAATCATATCAGTTGGATTCTATGAAGCTTCATGAGTTGTGGTGTAGATGGAGGATTGTAGATAGAAGTCCTGATATTATAAAGTTTTTTGACATGGAAATATTTGTGTTGTCAAATGGTACCATCATTTGATCATTATTAATTCTTTTATTTCATAATTTTGATATTGCAATGGTGCGTCTATCACTCCACCATTAATGTATCACCATTTTAGGCCTTTTTTGGGAGGCCTTTTTATGTCACCACATTACTAGTTGGATTTAGATGGAGATAGAGTTTTGGAATAGGAGTTGATGGTATCTAATGAAATTGAGGGAATAGTTCATCCATGGGTATATTTGGACTTCCAGGTTATGTTAGTATCAAGTGCCTATTAGTGAGGTTCTATACTAGTAGACCATTTTACCACATATGTACTATGTTCTTAGTGTTTTTAAACCTATCGAAGCTGTAGAGACATTTGCACCCTTCATTCAATGATGACAACCTAGTTTGATATCGGTGTGTATTTTGGTTTGGCCATGGTGGTTCCCATTAGTGTGCGTATATAGACATCACATGAACCCTTTGTTTTGTTCCCTTGTGGGGGTATCCTTGTTGATATCTTAGTTTATCTATGTATTCCTAGTATTTCACTTTTTGGGAAAAAATAATTAGGGGGGAAGGTTTTTTTCCATAGGGTTTCCTTATAAGGCTTTGTAATTTTTCTATGAATACTTATGTATCTAGGTGCGGAGTTTGATATGGATTCCTAGTTCAAAAGGACCTTATGTCCTGATGTTAACAACACTAAATATATCTTATAAAAAATTAAATGTTTTCAAGAAAAAGAGGATTAAATTTTGACTAGACTCTAAAATTGGAAATTTTATTCTTTTTTGAGTTTAGAATGAAGGGTTTAACTTATGTGAAACATAATGTTTATAGGTGTCAGGTGCTCCATTATGGGTGATTTTGAGAGGTTTTGAGTTTTTTTATTAATAAATTAAAATTTTATTAATATAAATACTTCTCCCCCTCTCATGTACCATGTTTTACAGATGAAAGGGGAGGAATATCCATTTTTTGATGAACAACCCATGGCCTAACATGGGAGGGGAGGTGCCACCAGTGCCTATTTTTTTATGTAGATCATTAATAAATCAATTAACATTGGGTACTTAACATCATTCTGTACATCATGATTCTAAGCTTCACCATGATATTTTTAGATTTATTATTTTTTACATCATGAATCCCTTTGATGATTTTTTATAGTTATAGAGGCCTATTAATTCTGATAGAGATCCCATGGGGTAGATAAGTGGATTTATATTGTGATTGGGTAGTTCTTTATAGTTTTAAGAGGATTACAATTTGGAATTCTAGATCACACAACACGTAATGATGGATACCATGCCATGTGTTGTTCCTCTTATGAGAATATGATCGTTTCAGTTATGCATGTCGTGTATTGGGTGTACACTCCATGTATCAAGACCAATCCATGTTTTTGAAAACATGGGATGGAATATCATGTTATGTTATATATATTTATGGATGTATATGACTAGATTACCTGGGAAAATGATTCCAAAAACATGAACAATAATTTGAAATGACGGGTAGTTGGGTATCTAAGAAACATCATGTGGTGTGACATGGACAGCTAACAATGTATGGGGGAGGACATGCCCAGGAGTTCAGATGAGGTCACATGAAATGTGACATGGGTACCATTGTGTTTTCTCTTTTTAAAAACCATGTACATATATGGGTTATAGTAATAACCCAAATATTCATTTCATGTATGGATCTTATTTTCAGATTAATTTTGAGGAAAAAGGATTAAATGAGAATTTTATAAGAACATGTCATGTACTTATGAGTACATGTTGTGTACCTGGGTGCCACATATAACCTTCTACTAGCCATCCAACCACTAAGCACATGGCCGAGTAGGTGACTTGGAAAATATCCTAAAGTGGGGGCCGATTGAAGATAATACACGGTGTGTACATTTAATAAACACACCATGTACTTCTCTTTTTATTTGATAAATCAGATAGGGCTACCCTTAATGTCTAGAACATATTTCTTCTTCCCTTGGTTTGTATAGGATAGTGAAGGAATGACCATGAACATTGAGCCCCTATTGATTCTCTATCTGATCTCTTATCGGGACACCGTTTAGTACATTGGAATACCACCAATGAGTTCTCAATTCTCTTCTATCAATTATTCTTGATTCTTCTACTCTCGTGAGTTATCAAGGGGTGATAGTTTTAACCCTTCTTGTAGATCAACATTGTTCAAGGTCAATTAAAGGAATAACATTCAACCGTATTGATCATACAATATCGAGGTAGGTGGTTTTTTCCTTACATTGTTTGTATTTGAATTATATATGCTAAAATTTCCCCATACCCATGTTTAGGGTATTTCATGATTGGGAAATCAAACATATAATTTAGCTTTTATTTTTTTATTGATTGATAATTTGTTTTATAATATATGAATGTTTAGATGCTTTGATTACAGGACACCCCAGGGGTGTGTTTAAATAGAAATATTTTTTTTGGATGTTTGTTCTAGGGTGCATATATGGATTACCTTTTTCAGTGATTGAATTGTTTATGATAGATATTGATTGATTATATGAATTTCATTTGTTATTCTTGTGAATTTTATCCATGTAGTAGTTATAAATTACTTGTGTTTCCTTGTTATGATATGTGTACTATTTTTCCAATGGATCTTTAGAGCCTTAGACCATGAAAACTAGGTGGGTTTCCATGTTTAATTACACATAACCATGATAGCCTTGGTGTAGATGCTAACTTAAGGGTATTGACCATGGGAGCTACCTAGTAGGTCGTTTGTAATTTTTTTAAGCTATGATGACATAGGGGTATTGATCATTTGAGGTACTGAGGAGGTCATTTATAAGTTATTAATTCTTTGTTGGCCCATGAGTATTGACCATGATAGCTACCCATGAGGTTTCTTATATGTTATGGATGCCATGTTGACCCAGGGTTATTTATCGTGAGAACATCTCTGGTGGTTTTAATTTAATGAATTCGTTCTGTGTTGAACCAAACTGGTTAGATCATGAGTGTTTCCTAGAGGTTGGTTAATGAATGATTGAATGATTTTTAATATTTTTCCAAACCAAAACACAAACATGGAATCGACCTTAATTGATTATTTATATGGTCTTTTGAGATGTCTATTTGTTACTATTACTCATGGTGAATGTATATCTTAGGATATATTATACGATTTCATGACTTAGAGGGTGAATAATAAAGTAAATGAATGTAATTGAAAACCTAATGATTGTTTACTATTGATCACAACATAGTTTATTGCTTTATTTATACATATTACATGCTATATATATTCACTGAGAGTTAGGAACAAATATTTTGGTGGATTCATACTAGGATTCATGTCACACACTATTATGGTCATTTTTTTGGACCCAAATATATTATATGGTTGCAGGTATAGATAAGGGAAAGCACCCTTCTTCATTTGGTAATTTATTATTATTGGAGATGGAGAGTATGAGACCAAGAATAGGCTTGTGATGCTACTAGAGTTTACTTATTTTCATTGGAACATGGGTTTCAATATTTCTTTCTAGTATTTTTACTTGTTTGGATTCATTCCTAGAAACATGTGACGTGAAACATTTATATATGGTCTAGTTGATAGATTCCTATAAGTCTTCTATTATTTACTTCTTTTGTTGGTATTATTTATTCCTTTATGGTTTACTATTTTTTCTTCCATTTTTCATACTATGAAAATGAGGGCATAGTTTCTTTATTATCAAACCTTAGCCATTGATACTAGTCAGTAACCTCTAGCGTTTGGGGATTTGTGCTTGAGGTCATGCGACCAACTGGGTTCGGGGCACCTTTGGGGGGAACCCGAAACTGATACGTTACAATATCAAAGTAGCTTCTTTTATAATTTGTTATAGTAGTTGGATACTATATAATTGGATAAGAAGGGATAGGTAGTTGGTAATAATCTGTTCCATAGAGTAACAAATCCGTGTATAAGGAAATTCCATATTACCTCGAATATTGTAATTTTTCTGGATTTACAATTTTTACGTTTGATTTGATTTCACCATTGGGTGACACAATTGTTTTACACTATTATTGTTTATATCAATGTGGTTCTATTTATATTTTGACTGGAAGAGATGAGGATATTCCATATCACACATCATATTGTCACTTTCTAGAGAACACATGTCATTCATTCTTATCATTCCTTTTAGGATGCATTACAGATTGCATGCTATTGTGATTGATGTTGTGCTAGATATGCATTATGTTGTGATATATTCCATGATATAATTCCTACTATTTTTATTGGGTATTCATATATGTAAAGTTTCATTGGGATGGATTCCAAAATTTCATCCCTAATGTGTTATGTGCCCTCTTGGATCAGAATTTGGTGGATCAAGTTTGAACATTTATTGAATTCTGTCACGTTATGATATGAAAAAAAGGATTCCATCCTTTGATTCACAGGGAGTATGGGCTCTCATGGGTTGAAATTTCTCATGCCAAGGATTATTTTTTTGTTTTTTAGGTTCCATATAGTTGTTTTAGAGGATTACTAACTGGAAACCCATACAATACAGTGAGTGATGTTATGAGAACATACCTTGTGTTCTTATGTTCTGGAAGAAACAACTTTTCTTTTGTACACGGAATGTATAGTATGTACACACTGTGCAGTTTTGGCTATGTGACCAACTGTGTGAGAAGAGACAAAGGGTATGTAAAATATTGGTAGAACACGCTGTGTACTAGGAGTACACATCATTCTGTAAATACCATGTGATCGGTCTTGTGACTAACGACACAGGGGGATGGAACATAAGTAGAACATGCCTTGTCTAGGGTGGACACCCTGTGTAGTTTCACACCAAGAAAGTACCATGTAGTTCTAGCCGTGTAGAAGAAATTTTGAGGGAAGGAGTAATACAGTACACACCCTGTCTCAAGAGAAACATGTCATGTGTAGGGGTGTTATGAAACCTCAATTGGTAGTGGTACACACCCATGTTAAGGTTTAATAAGAACACAATGTGTAGTGGTTCTATACGCCGTGTAACCCTGTTTTGTAAAACATGAATTCATACCTTCTCCTATTCTATTCATGCATATATAAGTTCATGTCTTCAAAAATATTTTAATGAGGTGTGCGCTTGACCATGCGGTGTCATGCATCCACGAAATCTTCCGGTTGTACGTCAGGTTCAAGGCAATGATAAGACACCCAAAATAGTAGATCAGAGGCCACCATCAGATCCTCCCATCATGGTAGTTTTAAAACTAGCTATTATGATGGCTCTGGGTGAGGATTCATAGTTCCATGAAGGATTTTTGAGGATAATATAGACTTTTCATAGAGCACCACATCCTTTACTAACTATAGTAGAGTTGAAGAGGATGTTCCAATAGCAAAATCCTCCCACCTTTTCAAGGGATAGAGGTCCACAAGATGCAAAGTCATGGTTGGAGGCAATACATTCTATCTTCAAGCATATAGAGATGCCTCCTATGAGGAGGATGAAGATCACAGTGTAAATGTTGTGGGATTAAGCCAAGGGATGGTGGGATGTATTCTCACATGTGAGATGTCATCGTGATATGTATTGGTAAGAGTTTTAGAGGACATTGTATAATTACTTATAACCTAAGTCATTAAGGGATGACTGATATTAGAAGTTCATGCATTTGGAGTAGGTCTATCTTTCATTGATGGATTATTCTCCTCTCTTTATAGAGATTCAGTGCTTCACGGTTTTTTTGGGAGGTGATGAGTTATATTTAGCTAGGTGGAATAAGTATGGTCTCAATAATGGAATATGATCATAGGTGAATGTTTGTAGGATGACATCAGTGAGTAATATAGTAAATCAGATGCTGATTACTGAGCATAATATGAGGGAGTTTGGAGCTGTGACCTAGATCAGTTCAGCATCCAGGGATGGTACACCTTCGTTTGATAGCAGGAAGTGATGTAGGGAGCCTTCACGTGGTGATTTCAGTAGTAGGGATGTATTTTCAAGTAGCCATGTCTGGTTCTTCCAGTTCATCAAGAGTGTCCACAAAAGAGATCATTTACCAAGAGACCCAGTTGAGTGCCGATCTTATAGAAAGATGGTTCATCTTTAGAATTTTTTCAGGATGTTCTCACTGGTAGTTGGTAAGAGGGGATCTGTTATGACTCCATGTTTAGGATAAGGAGAATTAGTTTCTACTCAAATAAATAATTTGATTTCTTCATGCCATTTTGGAGAAGGAGGTGTTCATGGCCACAATATCCAGGCAACATGTTTTCAGTGATAGTATGGTGGATCAGATCAGGATGGTTAGGTAGGGACATAGGTCTATGGTACATTTCAAAAAATTTCGATGGAGTAGATCCAATAGAAGTAGGATCCTAAACCCTATACAGTTAGAGGTGTGAATTTAGTTTCATCATTTTTAGCTTCTGTACATTTTGATATAAGGGATTCCCACAGGTTCATATCTTTTTTCATTGTGGAGAGCCTTGGGCTCTGTATCATTACATTTGATGATGTTGTGAAACTAGACACTCTCTTCGTGATTAGGATGTCTAGGGTACATCAGCGCAAGGAGTGACCTCTTGAGTTTTGTGGGTGTAACATCTTATTGGACCTATAGCTTTTAGACAAGAAAGGATTAAATTTCATTCTTGTAATGAACTAGTTATTCTCATTTCTAGCCTTACTTGACTGATATCACCGCAGGTTGAGTTTCACATCACTAGAGGGTTGGTCTTTTCTACAAAAGGAAGAATGAGATGTCCAGGTGAGCATTGAGGTACCTAACCATCATGGTATGGGAGGAATTACATCCCATATTGGATGATTATATCTGGATTACCAAGGGACATCAAAGATTGAATTTCCTACAGTGGTGGATCATTTTATAGATTTCTCTCTTGAAAAAGTTTCTGGTTTACCTCCAGAGCATGAGGCAGATTTCTCTATTGATCTTTTTCCAGGAGCAGAAATAGTGTCCATTCCTCATTATAGGATGGATACACTAGTGTTAAATGATCTTGAGAAACAATTAGATGAGTTGTAGGTGAAGTGTTTTATTTGACCCAGTACTTCTATTTTGGTTTCTTTTATCCTTTTTGCGAAAAAGGTGAATAGTAACCTCAGAAATTGTGTGGATTATGAGAATATGAACTAGTTGACTGTCAAACACCGATATCCCTTGATGAGTATTGATGATCTCTTTCATCTGCTTTGAAGACCCTGGGTGTTCTAGAAGAATGACTTGATATCCGATTATCATCAGTTTCATGCTAAATCATCATATATACATCTTACAAACGATTAGAGGAGGTGTGGTGTATATGAGTATTTGGTTATGTCATTCGGTCTCACAAACACACCAGAAATTTTCATGGCACTCACGAACCGAGTGATCCATAAATACATGGATTCTATTGTGGTGGTTTTTGTTGAAGATATCTTATTTTACTCTCACACTCGAGAAGACCATGTCATCTATCTCAAGATCATATTGAGTACACTGAGATAGAATTAGTTATCTGCTAAATTAATAAAGCACCACTTTTGGATGGTATGGATTCACTTATTGGGTCATGTCATCTAAGAGACAGGAGTATCAGCAGACCTAGAGAATGTGAGAGTAGAAGTTTCCTAGGAGAAGTCGAAGAACATCTTTGAGGTATACAGTTTTTTGGGGTTGGATAGTTACTAGAACCATTTTATTCTAGTAATTTTCTAATTAGTAGGGTCACTTACGATCCTGACTAAGAACGGTGCGACGTTAATGTGGATAGATTCCTACAATTCATCATTTCAAGAGTAGGATGTGCGATTGACTACAACATTGATAATTTTTTTTAGAGCTGATGAAAAGTTTATAATTTACTATGATGCATCAAGTATCAGGATGGGTGAAGTAATTATGTAGTGGGAAAGAGTTGTTTTGTAAGGGTCTCAGCAGTTGATGCCACATGAGAGTAATTACCTGATGCATGATCTCGAGTTAGCTACAGTTGTGCATGATTTGCGCTGTTGGATACTTTATCTTGTGGGAGAGCATTTTGTGGTGTACACTCACTACAAAAGTATCATGTATATCTTTACCAAGCATGATATTAATTTGAGATAGCGATAGTGGTTTGAGTACCTTCAGTATTTTGACATTGAGCGTGCCTACATGCCTAGAAAAGGAAATGAAGTTGTTGATGCGTTGAGAAGGAAAACTCAGATACAAGCAGTTCATAAGGCTAGTCGTGAGTGGCTTCTTATGTCTCTATTCTCTAAGATGAATTTATAGGTGCATGATAGATAAGGTATGTCATTACTTTCTTTTAAATATGTTACCCCTACTCTTCTGGATTGATTTTGAATGAGGAAGCTATCTCATTTCAGAGGCCAAGTCCTAAGAAAGAGGGTGTGAGGCAAAGAACCTACTACAGGATGGACAGTAGGAAAGGATGTTGTTTTTAATTTTGATGGGAGCGTATGGGTATCAGAATACATACACAAGGAGATATTGTGTGATTTTCATGCCTAAGTATGTCTAGTTCGTCCCAGTGTCATAAATATGTATCAAGATCTACATCACCATTATTGGTGGGTAGGCATGAAGAGGGATGTTTCTGGTCATGTTATGAGATGTCCCAACTATTAGCAGGTGAATGCATAGAATTTGTGACCAGTATGGCTATTACAGTAGTTACCCATTCCTGAGTGGAACTGGAATCATTTTTCAATTGATTTCATGATGGGATTACCAAGGTCACCACAAGGAAATGATGTTTTATGGGTTGTTATTGACATAATCACAATGGTTTCACATTTCCTACCTATGAAGGAAACCATAAGTGTTTATGGTCTTGGAAAGATATACATCCAGGAGATTGCATGGTTGCATGGGGTTATACACACTATCATTTCATAAAGGAAAGCATGGATTACATCTCGAGTATGTAAGGGGATATATAGCACTTTGCGTACATAGGTACATCTGAGTACAACATACCGTCCCCAGATAGATGGCTAGTACGAGCACATGATTCAGGATTTTGAGTACATGATTCGACCATGCGTCTTGAATTTTTTTATCTCTTGTGAGAGACACATACCACAACTTGAGTTTTCCTACAATAAAAACCTTTAAGAAATGATTCAGATGGAAATTTATTAGTCTTTTTATAGAAGTTCATGCTGATTACCCCTATATTGGCTGTAGGGAGGAGTGGAAGCTTTTCTAAAACCATTTATTGTCTCGGAGATCACAGAGTAGGTCGAGTTGATTTGGAAGAGGATGGATGCTGCACAATCTCACTAGAAATATTATATTGATCGAGGGAGATGAACTCCGGAGTTCATGGTCAGAGATCAAGTTTTCTTACAAGTCACACAAAGGCTGGGACATCGGAGGATTAGAAGATAGGGGAATCATTCATCAAGATATGTACTGTCGTTTGAGGTTTTAAAGATTTTAGGATGGTTTACTACCTGTTGAAGTTAACTCAAAAGTACTGGGATTTGTACGAAGTCTTTCATGTTTCTTAGATACAATATTACTTTACATAATCTTCTCACATTTTTCAAACTAAGGAGGATCAATTTGAGGTGAATGCATCCGTCGAGGATCACATTTTTTAGATTGTGGATCACATCAAGATGTTTCTTATGGAATGGTCTGTTCCTCTGGTATAGGTGCTATGACAACACAGTCGATTATAGTATGAGACTTGGGAGGGAAGGCTAATGTAATATCCTAGTGGTCAGAGTTGTTCAAAAATTTCTCTTCACCACCCTTGGATGGGAAATTCAGGGAGGAGTTTTTTTATGGGGGTATCTTTTTAAGAGCATCGATCTTTATTTCAGGTTTGGATAATTTTTTTTGGGTTTTTTGAGGAAAAATGATGAAATTGTAATTTTTTATTTATGCGTCATGTACTTGGGTATCATGTACAATCATTTACTGGACATGTACTATCCAAGTACATGGTAGTGTAGGAGACCTAGAAGACCGCCAAAATTGGGGGCCGTTTAAATATAATATACGACATTCACATTTAATTATCATGATGTGTAATTTCATTTTTATTTGGTTAATCAGAGTGGGGTCATGTCTAATGTATAGAACATATTTCTTCTTCCCTCAATTCATACAGAAGAATAAGGAAATGACTATGTACTTCAAGATCCTACTGTTTCTCCTTCTGAGTTCCGATCGAGACATTGTTTAGTGTGTTAGAATCCCACTGGTGAGTTCCCATTTCTCTTAGAGCCTTTCTTTATTATTATTCCTCTCTCATGATTTATCAAGGGATGGTCATTTTTACTATTTTTGTAGATCTATATCATTCTAGGCTGATTCAAGGGTTTACGTTCAAGAGTATTGATCGTATGATATCGATGTAGGTGGTATGTTCCATTCATTATTTATATTTGGATCATATATGCTAAAAGTGATGTATACCCACATTGGGGGTATTGCTGGATTGGGATATTTACCCTATAATTTACCTTATATGGTTTAATTTATTGAGAAGGGGTTGTACCATATGAGTACAGTAAGATTCCTTGTTTATAGGACACCCTGGGGGTGTGTTTCCCTAGTTTTACTTTTTATGGACATTTGGCCAAGGTTTCCTATGAGGCATACCTTGTTGCATTCCTTAAATTTTGTGTGTGCATTTTGATTGATTATATGAATTTCTTTTGTTATTATTTTAAATTTTATCCATGTATTAGTTATATAATACATGTGATTCCTTGTTATGATATGCACACTATTTTTCTAATGGTCCAAGAGAGCCTTGGACCAAGAAAAATGTGGGGGTTTCCATATTTATTTACATAGGACCATGAGAGAATTGGTGTAGATGTTTACCCTGGGTTATTATCAATGAGAGCTACCCAGGAGGTCATTTATGATTTGTTTATTATATGATGACCTAGGGGTATTGACCAAGGGAGCTACCCAGGAGGTTATTTATAAGTTATTGATGCCATGATGAGCTAGGGGTATTGACTGTGAGAGCTACTGAGGAGGTCGTTTATAAGTTATTAATTCCATGTTGACCCATGGGTATTGACCATGAGATCTTCCTAGGTGGTTTTTATTTAATGAATTTTTTTTGTGTTGAACCAAAGGTGTTAGACCGTGAGAGATTCCCAAAGGGTTGTTAATGAACTATTCAATGATTGCGATGAGTCTTCCAAGCCAAAGCAATGGTCTTTTGATATGCCTATTTGTTTCCATTACATAGGGGGATATAGACCATAACATAGATCCCCAAATTAAATGACTTAGGGGATGAATAATAATATAATTGAATGTAATTGAAAACTGTAGGATTGTATACTTTTTAGTACATCCTTATTTATAACTTCATTTATACAAATTACCTACTATACATATTCACTGATAGTTAGGAACATATATTTTGGTTGTTTCCTACTGGGATTCATCTCACTCCCTATTTGGGTTATGATTTTAGACCCAAACAGATTATATGGTTTTAGGTATAGATATGGGAAATCGAACATCTAAAACTGGTACTTGATTGCTATTGGATCTAGAGATCAAGTGACAAAGCTAAGCCATGTTATTCTCATGGAGTTTATTTATTTTAACTTTTACATGGGTTTTTATATTTTTATATAGTATTTTGACTTGTTTGTCTTCTTTCCTAGACACATCTGTCATGAAACATTTATATATTATCCATTTGTTATATTATCATCAGTCTTTTGTTGTATACTTTTGTTGTTGGTATTACTGCTTCAACTATTGTTTACTATTTTTCATTAAACTATGAATACTCTACCAATGATGAAATTGTTTCCCCATTATCTGACCTCGTCCCTTGATTCTAGTCGGCAACCTCTTGCATTTGGGGAAATGCGCTTGTGGACATGTGACCAACCGGGTTCGAGGCACCTTTGGGTGGCAACTGAAACCAGGACATTATAGGTATGTCATTGAGACAATTTCTAAACACACAACATGTATTGTGGGTACAATATATGTACTCACATACTATATTTATCTTTGGATTATATCAAACTTCAAAACTCGGATGGGGTCCCACGAGTAGCCTATCCTTAGAAGTTTTCCATATATGACATGAGTTTGGGATTTTTTGGCATGCGATATTCCATGAAAGGTGAAGTTATATAGACACATAATAATGACATATAGACCTATATCGATTGATTGGAGTCCCTAGTTCAATCCTTGTAATAGTACAATGTGGAATAACTTCCTTCTGATATGATTATGATCCCATTGGCATGACAAGTTCACATATAGTTTTTCTGTCACTCCCTGAGTCTATATTATGATCCTCTATCAAGTCATCATCCATATGTGGGGATAGTTTTATCATCATTACCTTAATAAATTGGGAGGAAATACCTTATATAAAAGAATATACTAGTAGGGTATGATGCATTTTTTTGGATATATGACCCCATACATGGTGGGTGTTTTTAATAGTTTTTTTGAATTATTATATATATAAACTCATAATCAGTGATGGATTTAAGTAGGGTTATTATATCATTAAAGATTTGATCCCCCATATAGAGGTTGGATGCATATTTGGGTTTTTGGTATCACCCATTAGTCCTAGGCATGATACCCTATTTCTTATTATGGTTTTGAGACTCAATTGCATTTGTAGTATCCCCAAACCATCCTAGGTGTGATCCCCTAACTAAGAGATATGATCTCTTGGGTTATGATATTGGGATAATGTTACACCAAAATGTATTTGGTTGTGATCTGCTATCCACGAGATGCGATCATTTTAATTACTGTATTGGGGGTCTTATTTTACACCAATTGTCCTCGGTGTGATCCACTTTCTTTGTTGATATTTTTAGTGTTTCGAGTATGGATAAAGGAGTCCCCCATCCGGGAAGGGTGTGACACCTGATCTAAGTATTGAGATATTATGGGTTCCTATGTGACTTAACACCTGGTAAAACATGATGTGAGTGTTCTCATAGATGCATGCCATATGGGATGGATGGGAAATTACATTGGATTAGTTATTCTCAATGGGTTGTTTCATCTTAGTTTTCCTTTATGGGATGTAATAGTTATTACTAATTGAGTGTTGACTCAGGGATGTTCCATCAGTGATGGAGGGGTTTTACCATATAGGTTTTATCTCTCGGATGAGTTCCCTCATGTATGATAGAGATCGTGGGGTGAGTTCTCCTGGACGAGTGTTACATTTCAGCCTCAAGAATAATCCTACAGTTGACTATGTGGTCGGGACCTCATGACACATGAAATATGGGATACATATATCGTGGTTAATCATTGATTACTTTTTTTATGTCACCTATCATGGTAGAGAATCTATGTGTATATGAGATTAATAGTTATATTTTTACATGTAGTGGATGAGATAAAGTTTCTCGTTCTATCAAGGTTGGGTTTCCTCCTCCGGCATAGGGTTGAGTGGACCATTGGCTTTTTTCCCCTTTTTCGATGTATTGTGGAATGTTCGATGTACTGTTATAAACACCCAAACATGGGTTTTCTCAAACATGTCATGTATTTTTAGTCTACAATCCATTCAAATAAGTTTGAAGAGGACATGGAGAAGGAATAAAATAATGATCTTGAAAACCTTGGGTGTATATGGGTGATACAATTTTATAGTCATCCACTCCTTATATGTTGGTTAGATTCCTTTATAGTTTTTGGTTGGTTTTTATTTTTTTTATTTTTTTCCTCATTACAATTGTTGTAGGATATCTTCTTGCATTAATTTATTTTCAAACATTATGGTCTATTCATTCTTACAAGGATATATATGTGTGTCAATGTGTATAGGAACCATAAGCTATGGCCTCTCATGTGTGAGATATGCTTACTCAGATATAGATCCTAGACCATGTTCTATTGGAGGTGGGACTGGGGTAGTCATGCCATAGGCCCTAGTCGATTGTCTTGTGATAGTTTAAATAAATTATTACCTATTTTTTAATTATAAAATGGTTTAAAATGAGTATTATTGTCACTGTTTGAATGAGTTACCTTTGAATATTTGTTAATAATATTGAAGGAATGTTTTTTTAATACACAACAAGAATTTAATTACCCACTATCATGACTTATCAATGTATAGAATATTATTTTACATGATTCAAGGGATTTATTAAAATAAATTTTTCTGTAAGATTAAAAAAACTGATTTTGAATAAGTGATTTCAAGGTTAAAAGGGTATTTTCCCATACAATATTCATATTGATCATTGAAATTCATTTCTATATAAGATAATGTATTTTCATGTTACTTATTCATTAATGAGGACATTATACATTGATATAATCCTTATTTATTTCTCATGATGGGTTTTTATTATGATTATTATAATTTTTGAAATCTGATTTCTTTCTAGGGGATATATTATGATGAAATATTGAAATGATTTTGAAAAATGTTTCCATTACATGGATTATGATAAATTATGAATGATTTATGATCTTTTGGAGAACATATGAATGGTTAATGATTATATGACTGGTGGTTCTAGAATAATAAAACCCTCTAATGCATTAGGTAAATATTGAAATCTTTTGAAGAAAATATGTTATCTGTGAAAATAATTTCATGTTCCCAATTTTAATTATGGACCTAGTTTTTTCCCATAATATCCTATTTGGAATGAGTTCATGTTCTTATAACATTATATGTAGACATTTTTTTCTTTTCCATAAGATTTTACGTGGATATTTTTCATGTCAATGGGATTTTATGATGGACTTATTTCTTTTCTGTAACATAATGTGTGAGACCATTTCTATTTATAAATGTTCACAATGTTATATGACTATTTTTTCACATTTATATCTGTCTGTTTTCCCATCATAGAGGATGAATAATTATTGATGTTTACAGAATCATATGAATATGAACATTTATTATGCCTTTGAATTTTTTCATATCTCGTGATTATTATCTATTATAGATTGGGAATAAATTCTTTAATTTATGATCACAATCTCATATCATTGTAATTATAAAATTATAACATATGTTAATTGATTTATGTCTTATTTTTTCTCCATTACTGATAATATATGCTTATCTATTCTTATATATTCCATCCCATGGTTATAAATAATTCATTTAAATAGGATATATCTAAGGAGAATTTCATGTTGGAATTTTGAAAATCATTCTTTAAATAAGAAGAGTATGTATATAGTCTCGAAAGACAATAAATAGTTTTTTGTAAGGTATCCTAATATTATATATTTAAATTTCATCTAAAAAGACGCAATGTTTATGAATGAAATGTATAGTTTTCTATAGTGGTTGATAGTGAAAAATAATTATTGTAATTGAATGTGGGAGATAGTTTGGTCTCCTTGCATTGAAGAAGTTAACATTTATTCATTAGATAACGTATATTTATTTTAGTATCTGAATTTATTTTTATTTAATTTGAGAACAATATTCATCTACTTATTATATTCTCTTAGTCATTGACATTAGTAAATTATTATTTCAAAAAATTTAGAAAGATTTTTTATTTTTTATAACATAATCATAAATGAAAATTATTATTTTTTCTATGTGTTCATAATAGTCCTCAATTATTCCCATGATTAAATTATATTTCTCTAGAGAAGATTATTTTTCTCTAAATAATGTATTTTTAACAATGTCATTTCCTTTATAAAAAATATGTATTTACATTCAACTATACACCTCTTCTCATTCATCCATTAATTTTTTTTATTTCCACTATATATTATAATTTTGGATAAATTTCTCCAAAATGATATTAACAAAACATCTATAAACTAAAATCCCTTGAGATAAATTCCTTAACATAATCATCCCACAATGGTTATTATGTAGATATATTCTAGGAGTATAATCTAGTTTCCTGAAAGGTTACTTTTATTTAATGTGAACTTATTTAGAATTATTGGAAATATTAATAAATTACCACACATACTTTTTTTGGCTCTCATTATATTTTACATTCATAGTATAAAAATAAATCCATGGAATCATTTGAAAAGATAAGTTTATACATATGTATACCAAAATAGTAACACATTTTTCCCATAAGAATAACATTGATTTAGAAATTAATATTTTTTTTAAAAATTTACTTTTAACATCATGTCAACTAGAAAGCTCTTATCATAACATGATTATATATTAAAAATAGAAAAAAATATTTCTATTTATCTTTTCGAATGGTTATAGTATAATTTTTATTCTTTATTATGGATAATATATTTTAATTCATAATGAAATTATCATTCCAATTGAACCCCAAATATGAAATACAACACTTTTGTATCTTAAATAAATAAAAATATTCAATAATATGTTCTATTTTTTGACACATTTCTATATATTTCTTTAAATGTTACCTCAAGATGAAGACACCTCATATTTAGAAGACTTAATTTATATAGGATAAAATTTATATTTTTTTCATATTATTTAAAAATATAAACATGACCATTATGAAAATCCTGTATATAATTATAAAATCAAATTAACCATTATGATAAATCATGAAATGTATTTACATATAAATTAAATTTCATATATATACATATATTTGAATTTATATTTTAATATTCATTATATTAAAGATAGGTAGTTTCACAGTCAAAAGGAAAAGTGTTTTATTCTAAATATAATATATTTCATGAAAAAATTAGTTATATTTTAATTTTTAATTTATTAATTTCGTATTTTAATTTAATAAAAAAAATTCTTCAATTAAAAAGTAAAAAAACTTATATTTTATTCTTTTAGAAATAAATATATTTTATTATATGAATATGAGAAAAATATTAATTTAAATATAATTATCTTAACTTTTTATGTATATAAATTGACACATTATATCCATTATTGGTTTTGAAATATATTCAGTTCTTTTTAGTAATATTTATTTCAATTTGTTTTATTGAGTTCAACATTATACCTAAAATTGATATTAAAAACATTTATACCATAATTCCATATTTCTAGAATTCTAATTTCCTCTGTGTTTTGGAGGATTTTATTAATATTAATTTTTGAATAATTTATAATTTCAATATAATAAAATGGAATCCATATTCTGGAATATCTTGAAATTTTTTAATTATTCCACATCCATTGGTATTAATTATAAATTTTTTCTTTAAACAGAATTTCATTTACCAGGGTAAGACCAAGAACAAGTTCAAGCATTTAAAAAACATTAAAGGTATAAAACCACTTAAAATACACTAAAAAACGTATTATATGTCAATATTTTTATCCAATATTATATATTATTTGAAAATGATTCAGTTTTTGGCCACATATCCTGAGTTATATGATAATCTATTTTATTCTTTTGAAATGTTCTAAAAGCTTCATCACTATCACTTATAAATGGAATCCATCTCTCCTATAATTTAATCAAATATAAAGCCTATTATATTTTCAAATAGATTACCATATTCCATCTCTAATATCCCTAATCACATCCTATAGTTATTCTATTTGTCATAATATTGTCCTAACAATGGATTATGTATAATCCTAAAGAGGTTATCAATAGAAGAGGTATTTCTCTTAACCAGTTGTTTTCTTATTCTTTATTCTTTTACCTCATTCATAACAAAAATATCCATTATAATGGAAATACAATATCATATAACATAAAATATAGTTATATCAATTTTTTAATAACATTTTTTCACATACATACCCATATAATTAAAAATAAATATATCTCTCATATGTACGTGCAGACTTCCACCACTAGAGATGATGTATTTTAATATTATGTACCCAATATTATTTTTCTCCTAATAATGAATTAAATTAAAAAAAATTATATATTTTATAAATTTCATTATTTATTGGTAAATACGTATTATAATTCATTATTTATCAATCAATGAAAAATAAAAAACACCACTCACGAATATGTGCACAATACTTCCTCACAAAACGATTTATTTTATTTTCCATCACTGCCTCACATGGATGGTATATATTTGTTGATTTAGAGATATAATATTTTTTATGATGTAATTATAATTATTAATTAATAAAATAATACATACCTTTTTTCCATCATGTTCATTGAAAAAAGAAAATGTCACTCATGCATATGTACATACTACCATCTCCATGTTGTAACAAAATATTTCTTTCATAATATTCATATATAGTATGTTATTAGATTATAATAAATGTATTGAATAAATTATAACATTATCATTGTTTTTTGTTTATGTAAACATGGTACATTTGACTATAACCATCCTACCGAAGTAATCATGGTCTTTTCAACCAAACATCCTCAAGAAAACAGATTAAACTTAATACATTATGTTATTATATATGACATAGTAATTAGAAAATTAAAAGGAATAATAAAAGATAAATTACCTTATAATTATTTCCATTAAATTAAATATTTATCATGACACAATTATTATGGATGATAAATAACATACATATGAAGTTCTTCCTATGTTAAGAAATTTATTGTCTCAATTCCACTTCTTTGAGACTAAAGATATTTTCACCACAAGATTTTTTTATGTGGTGTATAAAAATCCATATGAATGAATTTTAATATTAATTTTTTAAAATTTTATTATTTAAATATCCATTCAATGTTAAATCCTTCAATTTGTTTTTTCAGATAAAAAGTTTTGAAGTATTAAATAAATATTCTATAATACATGATATAAAAATATTAAAATTTTGGTTCTATATTTACTCCATATTCACATTCAATAAAATGTTTCATGAATTTTACTAATATTAATAAAATTATGTAACAATGAAGTGTATCCCATTTTTAACATAATTTTTAGTTGTAACATGTTTATAATTTCTGAATCTTTTATTATAAATATATTTAACTTCTTGGTAGTTTGCATTACACACAACCTTGAGTTTTAGGGAACCATGATACGAAATTTAAAATATATTTATTTAATAATATCACCTAGAAGATAAATTATAGGTTCTTAATAGGAAAAAATAAATCATAAGTTATATAAAAAGTCACTATATGTTACAAATGATTATTCTGTGAACACTCGATTTTTAGTAACGTCATTTTATTTATGAAAAATATTCTCTCCTCAAAAATGAATTTTTATTCATTTTTGAGAAAATATTATAATTATATTTTGGATCTTTTAATAAAAAAATTTAAAAAGTAAAATACTCTTTAAAATCATCATATAATAATTTTATTAGGATGATATATTTCAATTTTTTTGAAAAGAGTGTTTTTTACTAAATAGTAAAAAATACTGGTTTTTTAAAATCGATCATTTTCCTTTCATATAATGTATTATTATTATATGGATTTAATGTAAAAGTAATATTTGAATTATTAAATTTTATTTAATATAATTATCATCATTTGAATAATTATTATTCATGATTATAGTATAATTACATATTTGGGATTAAACCATATTTTTCAAAAAAATAATTTCTTTTTGTTTTACAAAATAATATTAAAATTAATTTATGCCATTTATTGAAATTATATCTTGAAAAAATATAATATATTTGGAATCATGATTTTATATTTTTTTGAATAGGATCCAATTATTTATGGTCAAAATAAATAGTGACATTTGTAAAATTTATCATCTCCGTAAAGGGAAAATATGATAAATCTTTGATAAAACTAAGTGATAAGGTAATATTTTGTCAACATAATTCTTATTGAATTAAGAAAAATCAACTCGTATCATATAAGAGACTAATTGTTTTATATGTGACTTATCAATGAAAATTATTTATATATTATTTAAACAAATGGGAATTAAAAAATGTCACTCACCTAGTTTTAAATTTCACTTATGTGTTTATATAAGGAAAAGAATTACATATGAGGGACTCTTAGAAGTAATAATCTGAATAATTTAATTATATTAATTATGGTAAAATACTTATAATATTTATTAAATAAATAATTACCATAAATACTTTTACATCACCAAAACGTTATATAATCAATTTATGAAAAAATAAACATAATGGTATTGAAATTATTAAAATTATAATTTTAGAGAATTTTAGAGACAAAAAATATTAAAGGTAAAAATAAAATATATCGATTTATTAAAACATTTGTTTTGAATATTTTTTCATTATGTTGTTTGTGTCACCATAATGAATAATTTCAAAACTAAAAAATCATATATTATTTGAAAAACAGATTTCATTAAATTATATAAAATCATAAAAAATAAGAGAAAAATGGGATATTATAAGGTCAAAAATGGAACCCACTTGGAGTTTATATTCATTTTTTGGTGTTAGAGATTATATTTGATTTGTTATAAATTATTATTTTTTGATATTCTATATGTTCCCCAAACCTACACTTAGAAAAGGTGCATCCTCTCTCACATCTTTACACCACCTAAAAACACATATCTAGATCATAATCATCAAATTTATCTTTTAAAATTACCTATAAACATTATATAGGTGATGTTCATCCAAAAATAACAACTCAAGAAACCATTTTATGTGATGTAAAAAAGTTTGTTTTAAAAAAATATATAATCCCACTAGCCGACCACTTTCTTTTTCTACTCTTCACTAACTAATTTAAATAAACAGTGTTTATTATAAATTAAGAACTAGAATATCCTATATATTCTAAAAATTTATTTTTTCTAAAAAACATAATCATACACACTCTTTCACATTAAATAATACGTGAAAGTTGTCATCGTGTGTACGTACCACTTATTGTCTCCACATTGAGATACAATTAATTCATCGTCACTATATTCTGTTGAAGGGTATTATAATGGGATTAATTTTTTTATATGATATTAATGACATAATTATACCCTGAGAAGGATAATTTCACTTCTACCTTATAACCCTACAATCCAATTTGAAATGGCAACGATGTTCATGCATACACATGGACTACCACCTCTACGATGTGATGAGAATTGTTATTATTTATATTTTACTTGTATTGTAAAAATTATTAATTTTATGAATATATTTGGTAAATATGAAATTATAATTATTATGATTTGGTGGATTTTAATTTAAATTTATTTCATTATGTTAGTCAATAAATGGAAATTACTATAATGACTCAAAATTTTCTTGATTTTTTTAGAATTTATTTGTGAATATTCCATGATCAGGAACTGAGAAGACATGTTATTCTAAGGCCTAGTGTTCCAGGAATGATTCATATAATAATTTTCAGTCTTTAATAAAGAAAGCATGAGGTTTTCTAGAAAAAATGGAATAACTCTTAAATGAGTGGCCAGATCAAAAATCAAAGGGCACTATTGTTTTTGATGATGTTGATTTACTATAAGCGAGACTTAACATCATTCATCCTTGATCAACTATAAATGATATTTTTTGGATGTAACCATAAAAAAATATTTAAAGAAAAATTATTTTATAATCAAATTATAATAAATGAAGAATTATAACATAGATCGGAAATCTGAGACCACTGTTGAGTTCATAATGGGGTGTTTTCCCTAGGTGAGTTATAACTTTGGTCGAAATGTATATTCTTTGGAAAAACCTAAAAGGAAGAAATTTATATTATATAATTTATAGATAAAATATTTTATTGATGCAGTGATGATTTCCTTTTAAATAATAGTAATACAAAAATCCTAGGGTTACCCAAAAAACCTGTGAACTCCGGAGAATTTATATGGAGATCATTAGAGATTCCTCTCATGGATGTGGAGAAAAAATCAAAAATCGACGAACAATAAATATCATTCTTGATGGAACTCTATAATGACAAAAATTTATTGATGAATCCTTTCCAATGAGAAACCCATGTCAAATATAGGATGAATTATTTTGTAATTCCTTCCCCACTCATAAATTCCATGTTGAACGTGGACCAACCAATGGACATGTTGATCTGTGGTTCGATCGTAACCTTGAGGGATGGGTTTTATTCATATGAGATTATATATAGATATGATCTTGTGATTATTTGACGATGAATTAGATTTTTGTTCTAATGGAAATAAACCATTATTCACACAAAAATCGATTGAGGTTTGTTACTCTTGTTTGATTTATACATTTCTACCCTGGTTAATATTTTTTCCCAATTTTTCTTCATTTGTACCACAACTCGACATATCCTAATCAATCAATCATTGTACACATTTTTCATGTCTCAAAGATTTGTTATTATCATGACAAGATGGTAGTGTGAAGGCATACACAAATTTATTGGGATGAATGTGGATCCATAAATATGTGTTCTTCAATGTTCTTCTATAAAACAAATAATTACCCATTTTAATTTGTTGTGTGACCATATCGGATGAGGAAAAATATTGATTGGATAATGTCTTGAAAGGATGAGGTTGAATATTGTGTTTCCTGACAAGTCATCAATGGAATGGTTGCTGGGGTAGTAGAGGAGATGATCAGAGCACGAACAATGGATTCTAGAAAATCTCGATCTACATGGTGTGTAATCTTGGATTACACAGAATGTTGGGGCCCCTTTGCAAAGGCTAGGATTTCTATATGTTGTAAAGCATCACAGGGTGTATGAACCATGTCACACGGTGTGTGGGACCTTCCCTGAGGCTCATCATGTATCTTGGGAGTTACATAGACATGAGGTGGAGAACAAAGCTTTCCCACACGGCGTATACAACACCACACAGCTAGACCCAGACTAGATACACATGTTACCTCATGTACTACTGTATAGCCTGACAAAAATAACTCAACACCATGTATTGATAGATAGCCATAGTACATGATTAGGCCATGGAAAGTAGGAAAAAACATGTGACCTTCTGTATACATTGTGTAAACCATTTACACATGACATGTTCTTCTAACTCAAGTCATTATACATAGGTATTACCCTGGGTCAAGGGGCACATGTTGGGATGCTTCTACATGTTGTGTAACATTTTCTACAAGACTTGGTATCATTGTACACCATATCCTTGACATGTGTTTATTATGGATGGTTCCCCTACAATTTTCCCCTATAGTATAGTCAGTATCATTTCATATCCTCTTGTGTATGGCCCCCTTCAACATGACTTTCTAGATAGATTCGGGAGTCCCGTTCAAGAGTCTTGAAGTGCAATCCTATCTCCATTCTTATTCCCTATGTCTATTAAGGTTATCAATGTGACCAATCCTATTGTACTTCGTTCCTCTATATAGAATGTTAATTAAGATGGGTCATGGTATACGATGTTTCCCTGGATGTGACCATCATAGAGTATCATGATCTTCCAATTCGTGGAGTTGTTTCTCCTTAACCGAGTGTATCATAACTTTATTTACATTTGTCAGCGTATCTCTCTCTCATGAAGGTTCTAGATGAAAAATACTTCTAAGAAGTATATCATCAGGGCTATTAGTCTCAAGAGTGAGTTCTCCTGTATGAGTGTTTCATGGAATCTTTATACTGAATCTCTAGTGTTGGTATATGGTAGTTGTGACTTACCTTTAGAATATGGGACTGTGTTCGAGTACATCTTGATATCTCTCTTATAAATGAGATGGTAACATTATTTTTTGGATACGAATTTACCTTTACCTTGTTTATTTCTTGGTGATTTTAGGGTTTCCTACTGAGTATTATTATACTCTCTTCTTCTACCCAGTCCGTTTTGCATGTGTTGTGTCCTGTGAAGATGAGAAAACTTTTAACAGAGTCCTAGGTGGAATAAGATAAGGGCTAGGTGGTGCTTCATGAGTTCAAATAGGTTGTGTTTATCCTAAAGCTATATATAGATTTTCTATTACCTTATTTACCAGTTGGAATTTGTATTATACAGACTCTCTCTTTTGGTGGGATTTTATTCTATCCCATTTTAATTACATCACTTTACATTAACTATTGTACACTATCAGTTGGGTTTATTTGTAAGAAATTTTTTTGATTCATAGTGCCTTTTACATTTCATAATTTGTGGGCTTGGAGATGTGTGCGTGTGTACAGGTTCTTAAGAGATAGGTCCCATGTTATTGATATTCCTACTCAGTGCTAGTAACTAAACCATAGCTTATTAGAGGTGGGATTGGGGAGTCGTGGCATGATCTCTATTGGGATGTGTCATGATAATGTGGTATCAGATTTGGTTGGTTCAACATTAGGATGGAGAATATATGATATTTGGTTTGGGAAACAATGTTATGTGTTTTCAAGGTCTGATTTCAGGATATTGACTCTAGTTTTGGTGTTGTAGTTGATGTATCCACACAAACAGACTCTGATATACATATTTTTGACTCATTACATGATAACACTATTTTCAAGAGAAATAATAATGGTACACGAATCATATAAAAAAGGTGTTGGGGTTTCCATTTCCTTTTTGAGTGTGATATCGAGATATAAAAATTGACCTTGGTACATCTTGTTCTCTTATAGGATGGTTTCACAATGTATACCAATATGGATTGAGAATAAGGAGCATGAGGATGACTCCCTCAGTGGAAAGGCTTCAATATAGGGATTAATCACCCATATGTAATCTCAATGTAGTACGCCAGCCATACCTACACCTATAGTGCAGTACATCATACTCACAATACTAGAGGATGAAGAGCGTAGGATGAGCATGCTTCATGAGTTTCAGTACTAGAGACCCCTCGGGTTTCTAGGTAGACCCGACACATTGTATAATAAGGACTATCTTGATGCGCTGAAATGATTTTTTTTCATATTATAAGGACACTATTAGATCATACGGCAGTTCTAGTAGCGATCCTTCACTTTGGCACAATAGGGAAACGATGGGGATTAATTACTTGATCATATGATGATTTGACCCTTCTGTGGAAGGAATTTTAAGACCTTTTTATATAGGGTTTATAACCTTATAATTTGAGGGTTATAAATATATAGGCTTTTATAGATCATTAAGGATGATATTTCAATGTCTGTCTATTAATTGAGGCATATATACATCTCCAGGTACTTGATAGATATGACATAAGATTAGCACTACATGGATCAGAACTTCAATTGAGGCATGTGTAGAGACATCCAGTACAGTTTATCCCTTCTCTTTATTCTAACATGTTCTTGGGTTCTTGAGTAGGTATTAGAAGTAGAGAGTTCCTTGGCTAGGTAGATACAATAAGTGGAAGTGAGAATAAGGTAGGAAGATGTAGAGATCTTGATAGTAGGGAGATAACAACAGTTTCAGTGATCTGGATGTGGGAGACATTTCTAGAGGAGGTCCTAGGATAAAGAGTCTACCATTCAGGCTCACAGGTTGGTTCTATTCATCCTAGAGGAATTCGATGTTATTCTTGTGGTCATAGAGGAAATCTCACTATAGATTGTCCAACCCATCAATCTACTAGCAGGGATTCAATAGATGGGATGTAAAGGTAGAGTTAAAAACAAGAGTATGAATATATGTAGGGTTGTGGGTATGTAAGAGAACCTGAGACAACAACAGTATTTGGGAAACATTTCAACATGTTACCACCACCACCCCAGGTAGACTGTTTAGGCTTTGGGTGACGTAGGATAGGGGAAGGGCAATTTGTGTGTGGTTGAGGTGTATGACCAATATGCTTAGAAAATTAGTCATTGTATGATATATGTCTTTTATACATTAGCTACCATATTTATCGACACAGATCCTGGTCATTATTCTATTAAAACAAATCATGAATGATACCTTGTGATTCAGATTAGACCCTTTACTCGACCACTGCACATAGAGACTACTACAATACAAGACATGATGATCACACTAAAGTAGAAAACGTGACCTGAACATTGGAGAGAAGAGGTTCGGTTGGAACCCCTATGTGGCTGCATTAAGGCATTACAATTTCATTCTTGGTATGGATTGGTTATCTTCAGTCCATGACCAGACTGACTATTTTAGGTGAAAGGTGTGGTGTGTCCACAACGATAGGACATGGTATTCCATTGTTAGAGAAATGAAATAATAGGAAGCATTGTATTGAATCATCTATAGGAGGTTTTAGTTGATTACAATTGAGTTGGCTAGCCTAGACCTCATAGTAGCCAATGTTTTCAGATTTCAATCCCCAGAAGTAATTGCAGAATATGAGGGTGTCATTCCAAAAGATATTCTAGGATTAAATCCCCATTATGATATGGACTTATGCATTGTTTTACACCGTAGTACAACAAAGATATTAGTAAAAGTGTATCAGATTTATATTAAAGAGATTCAAGAGATGAGGGTTTAGTTGGAGGACATTCATAGGAATGACATAATAAGACATAGTGATTCACCCTAGGTGGCCTCTATTTTATTTTACAATAATGAAGAGGATATATTGAGGTTATTTGTGGATTTACATCACATAAACCAAGTGAATGTGGGTAATGTGTATCCACTTACACGTATCGATGACATCCCTAAGTGGTTGAGAGGGTAAAAATGGTTCTTCAATGTTTACCCAATGTAAATTTTTTTAGAAATTAAAGCCAAGTCTGAAGGGAGCCCTAATATTGAGATTTCTAGAGAAGGGTGTTGAGTACGTAGTGTTCTGTGATGCCATAGGGATAGGAAATTGTTGTTTCCTACTACAGTGGAATGGGGTCATTTTCAATGGTTCATACTAGGTGAGGCCAAATGAGAAAAACTATGCGACTCAGGATCCTGAGTTGGTAGCGGTAGTATTCACGGTAAAGATGTGTGATGTACCTTATGGGAGGGAATTTTATCATATACTTAGAGATTATCTACACACCTTTGATGGGGAACATGGTGGTAGATTCTCTCACCAGGCGATGTAGTTCACAGTTGCTGAACAAGGTGTCAGAGGAGTCGAAAACGTCATTTTTATACTTTGTGGATATAGATTACACATATTACCACCATTTTATAGTTGTAACACATATAATATTATAGTGTTCTTGGGAGGAATATCTTGGGGATACCGACTACGGTACCTTCATGCACAGATATGCACAGGTAATTCCCTTGATGGATATTCCCAATATAGGGATCATGTCATCATTTTCATAGGATATACATTAGTATCAAAGTTTTTGTGGTAGATGGTTCTGATAGAGTTACAAAAACCCCCTTTGATGGTACATCTAAGTGTGGTGAAGATGTAACATGACCTTAGTCATCAATTATAGTCGATAAGGATGATGAAGGTAGTGGAAAAATTAATTTCTTGATGCCTTACATGTTAGCATGTGATGGTCGAGAACTAGGTTCCATTAGAAATAGAAAAACCCATTGAGATGATGAAATAGAAAACCCCGTTGAGATGAAGAAATAGAAGAGGGATGAAATATAAATGGACTTCATGAAGGGTTTACCATGTATGTATAAGGGAAATGATTCCATATGGGTTACCATTGACCGAAACACCAAGTCATCCCACATCTCATCTATCTAAGAGATAAGATGAGTTGTGGTCTTGGGATTCTTAATCATTTAATAGATCATTCGATTCCATGGATTTCCATTGATTATTTTTTAAGATCATTATGTTCATTTCACATCCCATTTATAGAAAAAGATTAACAGATTCATTTGGGACTCAGTTGTGCTTGAGCATAGTGTTTCACCCCCAGGGCCAAGGTCCAGATGAAGTGGACCATTCATGTCATTGAGGATTTGATATGAGCATTCTTCTTCGACTTCATCCCTAGTTGGGAGGATCACATACCATTGGTGGTGTCCATGTACAAAAAACTACCCTTCCTCCAATGGTATTACACCATTCGAAGCTTTTTATGATTGACCATGTAGGTGACCACATTGATTGGATGAACCAAGAGATTTAGCACTCATGGGCCTAGAATTGGTCCAAGATTATTCTGAGAAGGTGTAGATCATCAAAGAGACAATGAATATTCCATTGAGCTATATGAAATCTTATGATGAAAGCAGACATAGACCATTAGAGTTTGAGGAAAGAGATCAAGAGTTCTATTAGGTCTAACATCAATGTGGGTTATAGAGATTGGTGGAATGCTGTCTCTGAAGTATATCATCCCTTTTTCATATACAAATAAGAGTTGGATGTATGGAATATCACAGAGCTCTACCCCCATAGTTGGAATGATTACATGATTTCATCCACGGTTCAGTGATGAGGATGTACATTCATGACCCATCGCATGTCATCCACTGGGGTGAGCTGAACATTGATGACAGAGATACATTTGTTAAGAACATAGTATTTATCTATTATTGGTAGTAGTGGATTGTCATGGGTGACTAATTCCACCGGTACGTGTCATGTTCCATCATAGGAATCAGCTGAAGATCACATTGGAGACGGAGGATTAGATTCATTCTCAATACCCTCATCTATTTGTGAATAATTGTTTTGGATTTTTGGGGATGTAAAAACATATGTTTGGGAGAATTTAATGATTCGGATTTTACTAATTTTCTTTTTTATAAATTAGTTGGTAAAATTCTGAGACTAAGGGTTGAGACCGAATACGATTTTGAGGCCTAGTGTTCGCAGAACGATTTGATGAAAAAAGTTCAGTTTTTAATAATGTGGGAGAGAAGTTGAAATGAAAAAAAGGAATAACTGTTAAATGAGTTCCCTAATAATATATATGAGTGCATCATTGTTTTAAGAGACACAACTTTACCTTAGACGAGTCCTAACATTGGTCGGGGTGTCGGTGGATTGGGAAATATTTTTTGGACATAATCATAAGTAAATAATAAAATAAATAATATTTTAGTTTCAAATCCTAATAACTCATGATATTTAACATGTATTAGAAATAATAGACCACCATTGAGTTTGAAATTGGATTTTTTTCTAAAGAGGGACTTAAATTTAGTCTGTTCTGGTCTTATATAGAAAAACCTAAAAAGGATGTAAACATTATTTAATAATTTAATGATAAATTTGCTTATTAACACAATAAAGATTTTCATTAAGAATATCTTTTTGTATAAATCCTAGGTTAAGATGCATAACCATGCATACGATGGAAAATTTCTTGGGAGAGAGTTGGAGAAACCAATCTAGGGAATGACGACAAAAACACAGATCAATGAATGACGAATGCCGTTATAGACCGATATTGACAATGACAATGACATAATGATCGATCTTAACTATAGAGAAATATATGCCCAAGGTAGGATTAATTTTTTTGTATTCCCTTCCCCATTATTAAATTCCATAATGAATGTATACCAACCAATGGACAAGTTGATCCTTTGTTTGATAGTAACATTGCTTGATGAGTTTTATTTCTACAATATTTTTTTGGTAGTTGATATTGTGAATATTTGTTGACTAATTAAATTGTTGTTCTAATGGAAAAACACATTATTCCAACAAACCTTGATTGTGGTTTGTTCTCTTGTTTGATTGATTCTTCCCCCTGTTATTTGTTCTTCACAGGTGTTCTTCGGTTAGACCATGAATCAACTTATCCCAATCGATCGATCCTTTTGCACCCGATTCATGGACCAATAAAATGATATCACTAAAATGGGATCTATGTGACAAGATAGTGGTGAAAAGACAAAAATTTACTCATTTGGATGATGTTTGATCCACAATTCTACATTCTTTTATGTTCTTCATAATAATGAAAAATAACCCCTTTTAATCTTTTGTGCGAATAGATTCAAAGTTGAAATGCATTTTTTTTATTATGGAATTTACGAACAAGGTTGGATCATGGGATTCCATGAAAGGTGTGGTCGGAATAGTGGTTGAATCTTTAGAGGAGATGACATGAATGTGAACTATGGATTATGGAAAATCCCACACTACACAGCATGTAATTAGGGATTACATGATGTGTGGTCCCCCCTTAGTAGTGGATAAGGTTTAGAGAGGCAGTAAAGCATCACACAGTGTGTGAACCCTATCACACGATGTGTGGTTCATTTCTGAGGCCCAACATTTATCTTGGAAGTTACACATACATGAGGTGCAGTACACCTCTTTCCCACATGGCATGTACACCACCACACTGCTAGACTGAGACCAAAAACAGGGTGAACCTTTGTACTGATAGATGGGTAGGAGAACACTGGTTGACACCGTGTACTGGGACATTAAAATAGTATACGGGTGGACACAAGGAAGTAGGAAATGACATTCGACCTTCTCTACAGATCGTGTATATTGTTTTCACATGACATGTTTTTTTAACTCTTGTCATTGTACATGGGAAGTACATGGGGTTAGGGGACACAATGTGTAACCCTTTAAATTACCATTTAATCTTTTATACATGGATTGAAGTCCTTGTTCACAATATCTTGTACATGTTTCGTTCTGGATTGTGCCACTTGATCATTCCCCTAAAGGTTAGTTTGTATCGTTTCCTATCAATAGAAGTATGTACCCCTTCAGTATGATATTATAAAATGAGCCGGGAGTCCCCACTGAGAGGCCCATAGAAATATACTCTATCCATTATTATACCCTCGGTATAGTTAGGTCATCTATGCAAAAAATCCTTCCAGAACTGAGTCCTCTGTTTTGTAGGTGAATCGGGAAGATTCTTTATTTACACCATGGTCATAGCCATGATCATCATCCGTGTATCATGATATTCCCACTCGAGGAGTTTTTTTTACTAGGGTAAGTGTATTAAATTATCTATTTAGATATATGAGTGTATCTTTATCTCAAGGTGGTTCTTGATGAAATGTACTTCTTAGATGGACTTCATTAGGGCTATCAGACTCAGGAGTGAGTTCTCTCAAAATAGTGATTTGTGTAATCTTCGAACATAATCTCTAGTGTTGGTATATGGTTATTGTGACTTACTATATAATATGGCATTGGGATAGAGTATGTATATGTATATCTATTATATGTGTTATGATCATATTCTTGTGTAGAAAAAAATATTCCATTACCTTGTTTATTGCTTTGTGGTATTGGGGTGTCCTACTATGTATTTTTATACTCACCCATATATAAGAATTTCTCAAATGTGTCATGTCTTGTATATATAAGAGTCCTCTTAACTGAGTCTTGGAGGAATAGGACCCTGGCCAGGACAAGACATCATTCATTAGTTTAGATATGTACAGTTATTATTACAACTACAAGTCGAAGTCAAAATACCTTTTTTTACAGGTTAGACATTGTAGTTTACAGACTTTTTTTTTGCTAGGATTGTATTCTGGCCCAATTTAGATTACTAAACTTTAATTTTCCTCTTGTTCTCTATTGGTTGGGTTTAGTTGTATTCATGTATTTTGAACCTTAGTGGTTTTTGTATTTCATCATTTGTGGTCTTAGAGATGTGTGCATGTGTATAGGTACATTGGAAATTCCTCCAATGTTATTGATTTTCCTATTTGGTGAAAGTCACCAGACCCCTTGCCTATTAGATGTTGTCATGGGGAGTCTCATCACGAACCCCACTAGGACAGGTTGTGATAACGAAATTCATGAGTACATATGACCTACTGTCTTCTTTAACAATGTAATTCATTTTTATATCTCTAATTTTTATGAATGTTTAAAAAAAGTGTATATAATGGATTTGTATAATTATTTATACCATGATTAACATCATTAAAATCAAGCTATCATGATCAGTGTATTACAATCGGGATATATGAGTAGAAATATTCTTGGAAAAAGAATCCATTATCACTCATAATTGTGCTTTAAATAAAAAATTATTAATAATTGAGTGGTACGAAATTTAAAACAAATCATAAATGATATTATTATGGAATAAATGTATATTAACTATATATTTATTATACAAGAGTTTTTTTAAGTAAATAAGAAATGGCAAGGCATGTGATAAAGTTGTATTTTATAATTTATTATTTTGGATTGTTTATATTATGTCTCTATTTTTTAATATTTCTATTACATGTCTATGGATAAAAAAATTTCTATAAATTTTTTTACAACTCTCATAAAACTATTTATTATAATTTTTTACCCGTATTTGAATTTTTAGAAATATGATTGAACGAAATATATTTTATTTATTCAAAATAATGTGGTTTGTGGGTTTACCAAGAATAACAAGGAATAATTTTTTTATATAAAATACATGAAAATACATACCTCTATCATGATGCATAAATTATTTGAAGACTTATTTTTATGTGTACATGTTTATTATCAATGAATTTATTTATTTATAAGTGATTATATTTTTAAAAAGAGAAGTTATTTTAAAATAGCAATGTTAGTTTTCACAGAAATTATTCTAACAGATCTTTATGAATCATTTTTTATAAAATGTGACATACATTTATGTTATATATAATTTAATGGGGATATGAATCAAGGATATCTACATTTTTTATTCTTGATATTCTTTATTATTTTTATGGGATTATGCTAAAGAATCCCATTTCATTTCCATGAGTTGTGTTATGATGAAATTATTATGAAACCCATATCTCCTCGGGTTTTCTAATATGGTAAATGTTTTATATTATTTCACATATATGTATTATTTTTTGTTAATGAGTTATGTTACCTATATATACCTTAAATTCATTGGGTAGTGTATTATATCTCATGTGGATATAATGGTAATCAAGATGATGTGGTTGATCCATTATGGGAAACAACTCTATATGATTGATCCAATATGAGAAACATGTTGTTTAGATTGATCTATTATTGGAAAAAGTTAATATTCTTGATCCAAGAGTGGAATCATGTGGTGATTCCTAGTCAAATGATAATCATATTTAACCATCACATATGAAATGTTTTCTATACATTTAACAATTCCACACTCATTTATAAAAAGAACATATGGTTCTTGATTATGTATTGATGAATTATTATTATTATTATTATCCATGTCAATTGAAATGATATTGTTTTATGCCAAAAATAATGTTTATGATCTTTGTTATATTGTATATGTCCTTTTTATGTTATATTCATGATCTCATTTTCTAATGCTCCTATTATGATATCATCTGACCATCAATTTATATATCACATGATTACCCTTACTAAACGTATAAGATGGTTATTTTTTATGTTTCATATCCCAAGGTTAAAAATAATGTTTTTATAAGTAATATAGTTGTATTTTACTATTAGGGAAGATATTTATGGGATACATTGAAGATATTTCTAAAAATAAAAATATTTTATATATAATATCTAATGACTCTAAACCTTTATGGTTCTTATGTGGATAATGTTGTTATGTATTTTTTATTCATATATTATGATGTAGTATTTATGTATGATAAATTGAGGTCGTTATAGATGGTATCACAACAAGGTTTTGTAAAACATTAGAGATTAGGGTAATAAATTATTTCTTAAAATAATGTGGATAATTATTTGTATAGGATAACATCCCAATGTTTTGGTAAGGAAGGTACTATATCATATTACAAAAAATTACACCCCTTTACAAATAATACACATAGTTCTGTCTCTTAAATAGTTAAAACTTGGGGTAATAAACCTGAAATGAGAACATTGATGTAGATATTATTTCCACATGGTAAATATTAATGAGATATTCTTTACAACTTATTATTTTTTTCATGGGATATGCATTGGAATAAACCATAATTTATTTAAGAACAAATATTAAGGATTTATAAAGATGATAATAATTTATCACCTTATTTAAACATATGAATTCATTGATTGTAATGAATTTTTCATGATTTTCAAATACTATAAATGATTTTGTGGTTTCCCACTATGATTTTGGTTTATCACAATATGAATTTTGTTTTAGATAATGGTTTGATCCTGGATGATTGAAGTTAATGGTGAATGTGGTGGAAAATGTAATGATTTTCCACTTTAAAACTATATTAAATTTGATATGGAAGAAGAAATTTTTTTTTCTTAATCATAAATTTCACAATATTATCAATAATAATCACATAGGGGTGTTTTATAAAACACCTAACAAGACGAACATGTAGTTTCATGATGAACACCTATGAATAAGAGTTCAATTTTATTCAATTTAAGTATGTGGGAAGAAGAATAATATATAATTAATCAATGGAAGATATTTGGGGTGTTTAAAAGAAGTACGTATAAAATGGATTTGATAAGAAATATTTAATGGTATTATTACCACAATGTATGGGAATAATATTTATAAAAATTTATCATTGATAGTTTAATCATTTAAATATGGAATATACAGTGGTTATGAAAGTCAATATCATTGGGAGAATGCTCATGAAAATGATTAGAAAGGTAGTATGATTAATAAATTTTCCTTGATGATAAAGAGACTAAAATTGATAGATGAAAGAGAAGAATTTTTATAGAATAAGATGAAAATACTTGGTTTACAGATTAACAAGGAAGCTGAATGATTGATGTACATATATATTGGGATTTTAGAATTATTTATTAAAAGTGTTTTATGAATAATATTTTAGACAATAAGAATCCTAAAATATATATATATTGTTCCTCAACAGTTATTCATGATGTAATTGAAATTATATTTTGAATGGTACATATATCAATGATATATAATTTAGTGGTGAAATGGACTTCTTGTAAAATAGAAAATTGTGGAAAATATAACCCATAATATATGAAAAAATTGATATAATAATGTTTAGTTGTGTTAGATATATTATTGAATCTAATGGTATACTATTGTTACATTAAAATTGGTTAGTAATTGTTTTAAAATGTGAATTATGTCATATTTGATAGTGTTTCTTTCATTTTGGATTTAGGGGATATGTTCAATAGTATTAGGTTTTATTTGAGGAAAAAGGATAATATTGATTTATTGAAAAATTCATTTGTTTTTATAATAATTTATTTCATTATGAGGTTTTCAAATAATATATGACGAAATTTTTCCCATATTAGGTATGTGTAAATAAGAGATGCTATTGGGGGCACATGTTAATTTCATTTTCGTATCATATTGATTTTATTAATTTAATCAATGGTTTTTTAATTTGTGAAAGAATATTTTCAAGGGATTTTTTGACTAATTATATATTTATTAGAATGTTTTAATACTTGGAAATTATTATTAATTCATTAGGAATTATTTTTTTTCCATTGTTGTTAAATTTAAAAAAAAAATCCAAGTATTTGTTAACATCTAATGATAAGAGGAGTATCTTGTTATCAATTTTTTGATTATTATGTCCATAAAGAGGTTTATCACAATGATTGATGATAGAAATACTCATCTGGAATATTCAAACTTTGGATTAATGTTTTATTTGTTTATAGTAATTCACTAAGTTTTTAATTTTAACAAATCATGTATGTATATTTTCTTATGTTCATAGTAAATTTGGAAAAATAATTACTTCACTCTCAGAAAATTATATTATGAGAAAAAATAATATTGTCTTGTAATAAAAAATTTCAATTTATTTATTGTCTTTTCCACATCTTCAGTTGACATTTTTGTTATTTTTTACTCTATCATGATCATTAAATCTCATGTAATCCGTGATCAATTTACATTAGTTTTATTTGATGATTATCTCTTCAATAACCACCAATTTTATCATATTTGGAAACCAAGTATGTGTAATCTCTAATGAAATTAATACCTAACTTTCTAGATTTTAAAGAGAGATATTCATTTACCCTTTCTATAGTCATGGTTTCCACAAAGGAAAATACAAATGAATAAACATTGATTAATGAGAACAAAATGTGAGGACACAATTTATTAAATATGAGGACAATGAAGCACCCATATATTTTATAAAATATTTCATTTAAATATAATTAAATTCTTCAACAACTTGTGTTTCAAAAAACCATGAGATTATGTTTACAATGTTATACAATTTATGTTATTTTAATATAATGCTATCACATATATGTTAAATTGGAATTTATGAGTAGTATTAACTAAATTATTAATTATATAGAATGAACTTACTCAATAAAAATTCTTATGATTTAATCATCCAATTTTTATTAAATTATTTTTATTCTTTATAAATACATTTTATTCAAAATATTATTTATATTATATTTTTTCAGAAAATATAATCATTAATTTTTTGAGATACACTGTACTTTCATAGGTTTATTTTGAATAAGGAAGTGGTTTTGTAGACCAAGTGTCTAAAGGTGGGATAAGATGTTGTTTTAGCCTAGGTGTCTGTGGGTGAGAGGTGGCATGTGGAACAGGTGTGTGTGGGTAGGTTTTGATAGTCGAGAATGTGGAATAGCGTTGTAGTGTTAAGACATTCACCATTAGGGATGAGCTGTTAACTAGTGGGAAGTAGTTCAAGCTACACTATCATGGATCTACTTACTAATTTACATTACTTGACTTGCATTATTCGGTGATCATTCATTACTGAGGTTGGGGGGATAGTATACCTTATTATGTGCTTTTAAGTTCCTACCATTTTCTCACAGGGGAATTAGTATGTTTCCACCACCTATACATGAGAGAATTTGGTTTTTCCTACTAAGTATACTATTATACTAACCCTATATAACAACCCAAAGTATTTAAAGGGAAATTACCTTATTAAAAACATGTCATAAAATCACATGAAAACACAACATAATTAACTACTAAGTTCTATGTGACCTTTAAACATAATTTTATCACTTTTGTGTTTGGAATTTTGAAAATACGGCATCAACGGTTGTGTTTAAGATAATTTATGCAGTCCAATAAGAAAAACATAATTTTTGGTGAATAGTAACCTACCACTATGAATAGTAACCTACCCTTATGAATAGTTGTATGACCCTTATGAGTAGTACATCTTCCAAATAATAGTAACCTAACCCATGAATAAATAAATAAATTTTAGGCATCATAAAAAGTGACAATTTGACCATAGTAAACTTTTTGGTATTTTTGTAAGTTATAAATAATTAATTATAATTAATTAATAAATTTAAAAGAAAATTTATTTTCTTAAAATGTGTTCATAAATTATCAAATCTACGTCTTCTAGTTTTTAGATATATTTATAAGACCCTATGTAATTTTTGAAAGCATTATAAAATCAGTTTCAATTTTAAAAACAGCATTTTTCAGGTATATTATGGTTTTAACTCAATATTAAATTAATCATATTTAGAAAAAAAAATTTAAAAAATGGACTTAATTTTTGGATTCTACACGTTGAAAAATGGTTAGGGTGAAATTTTTGGATTTTTCTAAAATACTTCAATTTTTAGGTGAATAGTATAAAATATAGTTTTTCACATAATCAGTGTATCCTAAATTTCATCATTAATGATGTAATGATGGCATAAACATTATGGAACCTTAGTTGCGGCCAAATTATACTAAATTTCATAAATATTTCATTAAAATACAATAAACTCAATTTTCAAACCTAAAGAGAACTTTCCAATGCCTAAAGTCAAAAGGTGATTTCTTAAAGTGTCTTTTTCTCTTTCTTTCACTTTCCTTTTAATAAATTAATGAATTAAAATTACATAGATGAATTAAATCCTAAAAAAATTTATATTATATTAATATATGATTTAGGATGTCAAAAAACTACTACTATAAGTCTAACTTTCGATATATTATTTTATTTAATATTTTATACAAAAAGCACCTCCCTCCTCAGTTATAAATAACCCCTCCCCCTCCCCTTGAAAAAACACACCTCTCAAGCTTAAATCATTGTCTAAAATATTCCCAAGAATCTTTACTAGCCCCTCCCTCATGTCTAGGAGCTTCTTGTCTCATCAAAATACCAAGTATAGGCCCCTTAAGGAGGATCTCAAGAGGAGGATTCAAGAGGTAATTTCTCTTCCTCTTTCCTTTAATTCCTTTTCAATTTCTTGTCCCTTTATTATTCTCTCCCAACCTATATTTTTCCAAATGGTATGGTAACTCCAATATCATACATATAATGGAATTTTATGATACTGATGGGATATTATACCATCCAACCCCCTTCTCCCCTTCCTTTTATTTCATAAAAGAAAACATTGTTTGTAAGGTGTTAACCTATCACCTTCTAGAATGAAATGTTTTCTTTTTCCATTTATACCTACAGTTATAGTCATGAAAAAATATTTATTGTTGAAACAGAATATTATATATTTATTATTTCCTATTTTAAGTTCTGTAACTAACTTATGTACATATTACTAGATGAGTAAACCAAACAAGTTCGTTGTGGTCGAGAAACCTCCTAAATTAACCCAAACGATCATCATTAAATTCCTATCTAATGATTCATCCACATGGTATAAAATGTAATTCATATTAATATCATTTTAACTTCTGGAATATAATTAATAACATTTAATATATTTTCTGTATGTTTACCCATGTTCTACACGAACTTCAATTCATGAATACATGTGAAACTCTCAAGAAAATCATAAAAACAAACATTCCCAAAAAATGTTTTTAAACTCTATACCTCCTAAAAAGGCCCATAAAATAACACAATGAAACCAAAACGACCTCTATTAATGTATTAAAGGTTAGTTAATTTCTAATTAATGAATATATTGTCATTATATTGTAAATTTAAATGAAGGAAGCGTTTAAATACAAGGTAAGGGGAAATTCTCGAACCCAACTTTTATCCTTCGGGTTCTCCATCTTTCAGTCCTTTTTTATATGGTTACTCCTAAAAAATATTTTGTTCATCATTGTCCATACTTTTCTGGGATATTCAGGTTTGTCACTAGTATTT
The DNA here is from genome assembly GCA_963277665.1 of Viscum album. Classification (NCBI taxonomy): domain Eukaryota; kingdom Viridiplantae; phylum Streptophyta; class Magnoliopsida; order Santalales; family Viscaceae; genus Viscum; species Viscum album. The sequence continues at coordinate 1,247,170,038 of OY728131.1, forward strand.
ATGAAAAACCAAATGTTTTCCAAAAGAACTCTTCTTTCAAGAACACACCTTTTACTTCTCATTCAAGATTGACAGTTCTTGTAACATGAATGTTATTCCCTCATTATTTTGGGAACCCAATGTTTATGAATGTTTCTTATGAGATAAAACCCATTACTTTTCATGGTCACATTATGTTCATTTATTTTATATGTTCATTTTTTCATGCATCATAAATGATAATGTTATGATGTGACAGATGCGCCTGGAATTATATAGCGCAATATGAATATTAAAATGTGACGGGAGAGCCCAGAATTATACATCGCTCAAATGCAATGTATAAAGTGATGAATCTCATGAGTAAATGTGAAATGATGTGTTAACAATATGCTATATTTTTTAAAAATCATGTGTTGTAGTTAACCACTAAGACATGATGTTTCATTTTTTTGCATTGCCACATTTCAAGTCTCTTATTAATGCTTCCTATCATGTTCATGATTATTTTACAATGTTATGAATATGATCATCCCATGATATATTGTTCTCATCCATACTCTTACTGGTATTATAGATCCCCCCTTTTTATGTATATCCTCAGGTGGCTACATGTACTAAGAATAGATCAATTTCTAATAAGAAGCTAGAGAAGAAGAAATGAACAAAAACGTTTATGCTCGATGTTGTAATTGTTATGTATGGTCTTAGTTTTCCTAAGACACTAAACCATTGGATCCTCTATGCGTAATACTATTATTTTGTTTATCTTTAAAATGATGCAATATTAATGTAATAAATAGTTGGGTCGCTATAGTTGGTATTATAGGAATAGTTTAGTTAATTTGGGAATTAGGACTAGTGAAATCTAGAGAAAACCTCTAGCATGAATTTAAGTACAAATATGCACACAAGAATCATTACATAGGGATCCCATATATTATGTTTTATTTAAATTAATAGGTTATTCATGAATTGTTGACTTATGTTTTGTTCTAACCTTTTCTATTTTAGAAAATGGTGGGAACCAGGAGAAACCAGACCAACAACTCGTGTGAGGGACAATGAAACGATTGCCCGAACAACATCCCAAATAATTTGGGAGGTTTAGTTAAAAACTTCTTGGTGATGCTTAACCAATTATCTCATGTTATGAACAATAAACATAATAATGGGGAACGTCCGCCTTCACCAACGAGAGAGAAACTTGCTATCAAATGTTTTATGTGGCAACGACCACTGACGTTTAGTGGATCTTCTGATCCACTAGTTGCGGAATAGTGGGTCAACTCCATCGAGAAGATCTTTTCTATTCTTCACTATTCTGAGATGGAGCAGGTGACACTAGCCATTTATCATCTAGATGGAGAGGCTGATCAATGGCATGTTTTGTTTAATAACCCCAATCCAAGGGTGGAAATTGAATAAATGGAATTGGAAGACTTTAATATCATGTTTCTTAATAAGTATTCCCAATAACTCTTCGTACAAATATGTAGAGAGAATTCATAGAGCCCAAAAAAAAGAAGGATAATCTGTCACAACCTACGAGGAAAATTTCACAAGGCGTGGAAGGTACGCTTTAGGTTTTGTTATCAACAATGATAGAAGAGTTGATAGATTCTTTAGTGGATTGAAACCAAACTATTGAAAGGCTCTTGAAATTCGAGACTTTGGGAGTTATGAAGAATTTGTACAGTGTGCTATCAAAGTGGAGATGGAGTTTGGAGAATGGGTCCATGGATATGGTGATAAGAAATGAAATATGGAGTTTCAAGCCAGTGGATATAATGAAAAATGTGGGAAGAAAATTAAACAACCCACATGCCAAAAATGTGGGAAGTTTCACCATGGGAACTGCATCCAAGGGATGAGGAAATGATTCAATTGTGGTAAAGAAGGACACCTAGATCAAGAGTGTCAGAAAGAAATAAAAATGAAGGAGAATGTGGTAGAATACATGAGAGAACCATTCATGGCTCAATGCTACAAATGTTTGGAGCTAGGGTAATATGAAAGCCAGTGTACTAAACCTCAAGTTCTCGAGGGTAATCAATGTTAGCAACCACAAAAACCAAAGGAACAAGGGAATAATTATGCCATTAGTACTTCAGAAGTGAAGCAAGATAATGAAGTCGTACAAGGTACACTTTCTATTCACTCAATAATGGAAAAAGTCTTATTTTATTCTATTTCTATGCATTCCATTATATCATGCAAGTTTGCTAGAACTATATAATCGAAGCCCTGAAACCTTGAAGTAGAGATATCTATAAAAACACCATGTGGTGAAATCATTTCAATCCAAGTGTTTGACTCTTCTTTTATTGGTGTATGTGGGAAGATTCTTCTAGAGAATCTCATAATACTTCCCTTGGAATAATTCGACGCTATAATGTGAATGGATTGGATCTCGTTATATAGAGCACATATCAATTTTCAGGAAAAGGAAATATATTTTCATATTCCAAACCATACCATGATCCTCTACAAATTCAAGGAGGATCATGAATCTCCTTTGAAAAATCCTTCCATGTTGTGGGTGTTGATTCCATATGATGAAGCATTCCTCTCCCAAATGGTAGAGTCAAATCAAGGTGCAAACCTTGTCGAAATTCCCATCATGATGGAATACGGTGATGTATTCCTCGAAGAGTTACCCCGAATTCCCCCGGATCGTGAGGTGGAGTTCTCAATAGAACTCATACCCGAAGCTATTCCTTTATCAAAGTGTACCTATAGGATAGATCCTATCGAACTAGAGGAGTTAAAGAAGCAGCTGCAAGAGAATCTAGACAAAGGGTTCATACACCCTAGTTCATCTCCCGGGGGTGTGCCAATGCTCTTTGTGAAGAAGAAGGATGGAACAATGATGCTCTGTATCAACTATCGGGAACTCAACAAGATCACCATAAAGAACAAGTATCCTCTTCTAAGGATTGATGACTTGTTCGATCAGTTAAGAGGATATAAATACTTCTCAAAGGTGGATCTTCATTCTAGATATCATTAGTTAAAGGTGAATAAAGAGGATATTCAGAGGTCTACCTTTCATACAAGGTATGTGCACTATTAGTTTCTAGTGATTCCCTTTGAACTTAATAATTCCCTTACAATCTTCATGAATTTGATGAATAGAGTCTTTAGAAATTACCTCAACAAATTTTTGGTAGTGTTTATCGATGATATTCTTATATAATCTAAGAGCAACGAGGAACATGAATAAAATATAAGACTTGTGTTGGCAACATTGAGAAATGAGAATTTGTACACAAAGTTCATCAAGTGTGACTTTTGGATAAAGCAAGTCACGTTCTTGGTACATGTGATCACAAGTGAGGGAATTTCTATATATCCTTCAAAAACAAAGGCTATTGTGGAATTTTTGAGGCCCTCTAATGTCACCAAAATCCGTAGTTTTCATGTATTAGCTAGGTACTACCGATGTTTTGTGAGAAACTTCTCACAATTGTTAAGACCGCTAACTATGTTAACAAAGAAATGGGTAAAGTATGTCTCGACAGAAGAATGTGAGGGAATCTTCAAGGAGCTAAAGAGAAGGCTGACCACTGAACCTACACTCACTCTACCGAAAAGTGGAGAAGGTTTTGTGATATACAATGATGCTTCAAAGAAAGCATTAGGTTGCGTACTCATGAAAACTGATAATGTGATAGCCTATGCCTCACGATAGTTGAAGATCCATGATCAGAACTATCCGACACATGATCTCGAGCTGGCAGTCATGATTTTTTCCTTGAAAATATGGAGGCACTACCATTATGGTGATAAGTGTGACATATACAGCGACCAAAAGAGCCCTAAGTATATATTCACACAAAAGGAGATCAACATGCGTCAAAGGAGATGGTTAGAGCTAATCAAGGATTATTATTGCTCTATTCACTATGATCCTGGAAAGACGAACAAGGTAGCTGATGTTCTAAGTAGAAAAGAACTTGATACTCTATCCATGTTACGGATTGAGAATGACCCTATATTTATGGATATAAAAAGCATGGATTAAGAAATCCTAAGGGAAGGGGATACATCATACCTTGAGCAAATGATTGCGTCACCATCTATTCAAGGGAAGATTAAAGAAGAAAAAAGTGATTATGTGGAGATACAAAAGAGGGTGAATGCAGTAAAGGAAGGGATTCTGCATGAGTTCCATATCGATGATGATGGTTTGATTTGGTTTGGAGATAATGAAGGATCCATTGGACAATTCACATAGCTCAACATTCTCTATCTATCCTGGTAGCACCAAGATGTACCGTGATCTCTAAGGACACTTCTAGTGGGATAAAATGAAGAAATAGATTGCAGAATATATATCAAGGTGCTTGGTGTGTCAAAAAGTAAAAGCAGAGTGAAAAAAGTCCAAAGGGATGATGCATACATTTCTTATACCCATGTGGAAATGGGAAAATGCTACTATGGACTTTTTCACGACTCACACGAAGAAATCGAAGGGAAATAATGCGATATGGGTTGTGGTTGATTGACTCACCAAGACTTCCCATTTTATTGCTATTAGGGAAGATATCTCGCTTGAAAAAATTGCAATGATATATGTGAAGGAAGTGGTGAGATAGCATGGTGTTCCACTCTCAATCGTCTCTGACCGTGATCCAAGGTTCACATCTAAATTCTGGAGGATCATTCAACATACATTGAGTAATGAATTAAATTTCAATAGGGACTATCACCCCCAACATGATGTCCAATCTAAAAAGACTATTCAGTCACTTGGAGATATGCTAAGATCCTGATAACTAGAATTAAAAGGTGGAATAGATCAGCATCTTTCATGGGTTGAGTTCTCATACAACAATAGCTTCCAATCGAGTATTCAGATGGATCCATATGAAGCTCTATATGGAAAGTGATGTATAACTCCAACCTGTTGGGATGAAGATAGAGAAAGAAAGCTACTTTCACCCGATCTTGTGGAAGAGATGACAGAGAAGGTTCAAGCCATTCAGAAACACATCAAAGCTGCTCAAAGTCGGCAAAAGGTCTATGCTAACAACCGTCGAAGGTATTTGGTGTTCGACGTTGGAGATAAATTCATCCTTAGAATATCATCATGGAAGAGAGTCATGTGATTTGGGAAGAAACGGAAGTTAAGCCCAAGGTACATTGGTCCCTTTGAAATCCTTAACCGTATAGGAGCCGTGGCCTATCGGCTTGCACTTCCACTGAATATGGCTCATGTTCATGATGTTTTCCATGTATCACTCCTGAGGAAGTACATACTTGATCCTTCACATGTAATAAACTCAGAAGTGGTACAACTTGAAGATGATCTCTCTGATGAGGAGCAGCCAGTAAAGATTTTGGACTGGAGAGATAAGGTTCTATGCAGCAAGACAGCCCACCTTGTCAAAGTGTTGTGGAGGAACAATAATTTTGAAGAAGCTACTTGGGAACTAGAGGAGGTGATGAAGGGTAATTACACTCACCTGTTTGTGTAAAGTGAAATTTCGATGGGAAAATTTCATAAGGGGGGAAGAATGTAACGACCCAAAATATTTAAATGGAAATTATCTTCTTAAAAATATGACATAAAATCACAAGAAAACACAACATAATGAACTACTAAGTACTAAGTGACCTTTAAACAAATTTTTATCACTTATGTGTTTGGAATTTTGAAAATCCGACATACACGGTTGTGTTTAAGATGATTTTTGCGGTCCAATAATAGAAACATAATTTTTTCTGAATAGTAACCTACCCCTATGAATAGTAACCTACCCTTATGAATAGTAGTACAACCCTTATGAATATTACATCGTCCAAATAAGAGTAAACCTACCCCTGAATAATTAACTAATTTAGGAATTTTAGAAAGTGACAATTTGACCATAGTAAATGTTTTGGTATTTTTGTAAGTTATAAATAAATAATTATAATTAATTAATTAATTTATTAGAAAATTTATTTTCTTAATTTATTTTCATAAATTATCAAATCTATGTCTCCTAGTTTTTATATAATTTTATAAGACCCTACGTAATTTTTGAAAGCCTTATAAAATCAGTTTTAAATTTAAAAAATGTATTTTTCAAGTAAATTATGATTTTTATTAAATATTAAATTAATCATAGTTAGAAAAATTATTTTTAAAAAATGGAATTCATTTTTGGATTCTACTAGTCAAAAAATGGTTAGGGTGAAATTTTGGGATTTTTCTGAAATACTTCAATTTTTGCGTGAATAGTAAAAAATACATTTTTTCGAATAATCAATGTATCCTAAATTGCATCATTAATGATGTAATGATGACATAAATATTCCAGAACCTTAGTTTCGGCCAAATTATATTAAATTTCATAAATGGTTCCTTAAAATACAATAAAATCAAATTTCAAACCTAAAAAGAACATTCCAAATCCTAAAGTCAAAAGGTGATTTCTTAAAGTCTCTTTTTCTCTTTCTTTCACATTCCTTTTAATAAATTAATGAATTAGAATTATAAAGATGAATTAAAGAATAAAACAAATTATATTATATCAATATATGATTTTGGATGTCAAAAAACTACTATTACAAGTCTAACTTTTGATATATTATTTTATTTAATATTTTATACTAAAAATACCTCCCTCCTCATGTATAAATAACCCCTCTCCCTCCCCTTGCCAAAACACACCTATCAAGCTCCAAGTATTGTCTAAAATATACTCAAGAATCTTCCCTAGCCCATCCCTCACGCCCAGGAGCTTCTGGTCTCATCAAAAGACCAAGCTTAGGCCCCTTAAGAAGGATCTTTAAAAGAGGATTCAAGAGGTAATTTCTCTTCCTCTTTTCTTTAATTCCCTTTCAATTTCAAGTCCTTTTCTTATTCTCTCCCAACCTAACTTAGTCCAAATGGTATGGTAACTCAAGTATAATAAATATAATGTAATTTTATGATACTAATGGGATATTATATCATCCAACCCCTTTCTCCACTTCCTTTTATTATATAAAAGAAAAGGTTGTTTGTAAGGTGTTAATCTATCACCTTCAAGAAAGAAATGTTGTCTTATTCTATTTCTACCTATAGATCTGGTCATGAAAACATTTTTATGGTTGAAACAGAATATTATATATGTATTATTTCCTATTTTATGTTCTGGAACTAACTTATGTACATATTACTAGATGAGTTGTTGTGGTCGAAAACCCCCCCAAATTAACCCAAACGATCATCATTAAATTCCTTTCTAATGATTCATCCACCTGGTTTAAAATGTAATTCCTATTAAGATAATTTTAAATTCTATAATATCATTAATAAAATGTAATATATGTTCTGGATGTTTACCCATGTTCTACACAATCTTCTATTCCTGAATACATGTGATACTCTCAAGAAAACCATAAAAACGAACATCCCCGAAAAATGTTTTTAAACTCTATAAATCATCAAAATGACCATAAAATAACACAATTAAAGTAAAATGACCCTTATTAATGTATAAAAAGTTCTAGAATTTCTAATTAATGAATATAATTTCATTATACATGACATTAAAGCGAAGGAAGCATTCAGATACAAGGTAAGGGGAAATTCTCGAACCCAACTTTCATCTTTCGGGTTCTCCCTCTTTCACTCCTTTTTGATATGGTTACTCCTTAAAAATTTTATGTTCATCATTTTACTTCCTTTTTTGGGAAATAAATGTTTGTCACTGGTGTTTATGAAAAACCAAATGTTTTCCAAAAGAACTCTTCTTTCAATAACACACCTTTTACTTCTCATTTAAGATTGACAATTCTGGTAACATGTATGTTATTCAATCATTCTTTTGAAAAACCAATATTTATGAATGTGTTCTTATGAGATGAATCCCATTCCTTTTCATGGGTTCATTATGATCATTTAAGTTATATGTTCATTTTGGAATTCATGATAAATGATAATGTTATGATGTGAGGTGTGCGCCCAGAACTATACAAAGCTCTAATGCATTGGGTAAAGTGATGAATCTCATGTGTAAATGTGAAATGATTTGTAAAAAAATGCTAGATTTTGTCACAATCATGTGTGGTAGTTAAACACTAAGACACTATGTTTCATTTTTATTAATTTCCACATTTCAAGTATCTTATTAATGCTTCCTCTCATGTTCATGATACTTTTCCTATTTTATGAATATGATCAACCCACAATATATTGTTCTTATATATCCTATTATTGGGCTTCTAGCTCATACCTTTTGATGTATATCCTCTGGTGGCTACATGTACTAAGGATAGGACAAGTTCCAATAAGAATCTAGAGAAGAAGAAATGAAGAAAAAAGTTTTTTCCCGAGGTTGTAATTATTATGTATGGTCCTAGTTTTTCCAAGACACGAAACCGTTCGATCCTATATGTGTAATACTATAATGTTTTTTTGTCTTTAAAATGATTTTATAGTAATTTTAGAAGTGGTTGGGTCACTATACCCTACATATTTAAAACTATTTTCAGGTATCTAATTATATTACATAGACCGTCCTAGACTATATCAGCTCGAGATTCAGGATTAATGTTGCATCACTAAGTATCATTATTGTTTTGGTGTTTATCTTGAAGTTTTTCCATGCATTTTTGACTTATTTTATTTTTAAAAATAATGTGTGATGAATTTGGTATTTATTTTATATATCTCTTGGGGTTGTTTTGTGGTCGATACATCTTATCTCCTGATCTAGTTACTCTAAAAAGGGTAATGACTCCAACTTTGTGATATTTTTGTACCCATGCTATGGGTTTCCACCCTAGGGCCTACTAGATGTGGGAAACATGGGTCATTATCTCCCTTTATCTATTTCTAGAAAATTATGGGAATATTTGGAGGGAGGGGGTCATGAATGAATTGTATCATATGTGATCGTTGAGAGATTGTATGGAGTTTGGAATTAGGAATAGTGAGGATAACATGGGATGGAAGGATAAAATGTGAGCTGATCTTAGTGTATGAAGTATGCTAGGGAAGAATAAGTAGGACATAAGATTTTAGGGCCCTCCAGGATTCGATATAATGATTCAGAGCCTAGTGATACACTATGTGAGGATACACTATTTGCAGGGTAGAGACCATATGAATGGTTTATGAATCATGATGACTTGTTTTCTTTTTTTTTTTGTTTTTAGAAAATTAAAATAAATAAATTTGTTAAAATTAATCCAAATTAAATTCTAAAATACTCAGGCTTAGGAGTTCCTTGTTTTCTATTAATCTATTTAACTCGGTTGTTTTCAATGAGTGACTATGGTAGTAGAGGCTTAGCAGTCCAATATTCCTGATCAGCAGAGGGTTGATCCACAGGATGGGGACAATTAGTGGAGGAAGACACTTCATTCTTTCAAGTAGTAGACTCTAGGAATGTATGAGGGTAGTGTTTGAGACATAGAGAGAGAGATCTGAATAGATGAGTTTGACATACCATTCAACTAAATACATGCTCCAATAAAGAACTTGGCCCTATTGGTAGTTAGTCAGATGATAGGAGCTTCAGGTCAGTGGTGGACACTCTACTAGGGTGAGTGAGGAGACAAATGTTCTATGGGTTTATATTTAGAAGGTTTTACAAGAATATTTCATTTCTTAATCCATGAAGGCTGAGAAGCGACATGATCTAATCTCCCCTGGTAGAGGAATATGTCTGTATAAGATTTGGGGTTAATGTTAAAGTATCTCCTTTTATTTAATATGGATTTATTTTAGGATGATGAGTCTTAAGCGAGACACTTTTAGGAGGAACATCATCCTTCCCTCCAGTACACAGTCACTCCATTCACCTTGTCAATATACATGGAGGTCTATAAGATGTAGTAAGTAGTTAAGAGGAGGAACCCACGATGAGGTATACCACAAGAGGGGATCCAATGAGGTTCAAAAAAGGGATAGGCTTCAGCATTATGTCTCAAGTTCTAGGGCATTTGGGGTTTCAGCCAGTGGGGAGTCGACCTCAGCTATTTAAATTTCAACCTTCTAGTCTACATAATTTTCCCATATGCTTAAGACCGTGGTGTTCACCTATGGAGGCTGTGGGAACCTTCAAATTTAGTTCCCATTTTGAGCTCAGTGCATTGGAGCGGTTAGGCTTAGTGCTTGCATCAGTAGTAGTTTTTGTTTAGTCCAATTTAGAAGCAGGTACAACATGATCCTACTCCAATTAAGGGATATGAATTATGTAGAGACCGACCTCAGGAGGTTTCTCTATGATCTAGAATCATTCATGGTCAAGGGGATGGCCAACATCAGTTTGGAAAATGAGCTATGCATGGTCAGTAGTATTCTGTAGAGGATGTCGTTTCAGCAGGGATAAATATCATTCGAGGAATTATAAACATATTTAGTACTGTTTTTTGTGACTTGATTGATTTAAGAGATTTTTAGTAATTTGTTTCACCTAGTCTAGATCATGCTCTAAGACTGGACATAGAGATACTTTCTGTTCCCCTATTATCTGATTGGAGGTCAGATAGGCTTTTTTAATGTCTGTGGGGGTAGTAAACTGATGATAGGAATGTAGTAGTCCTATGGTGAATCTTTTTCTATTGCAGACAAAACCGTATGATATCATCCTTTTCATCAAATGGTTTTACAATACACATGATTTTGTTGACGTCTTCCATATAATATTCATGTTATCATACATAGATGGACAATGTGTGGCTTTTGTTGGCGAGTGGAGTACTCTGATGGGAAGTTGAGGTGTGGAGCCTCTTCATTCCTTATTAGACAAAATTTTATTGGAATCAGTTAGATAATTATATGGTAGGGATACCCATAATTGGTGGTCAGTTCAAAGAATTTTTTATGGAGGAGGTTTTGACACTACCTCCCAAATGTGACATTGAGTTTGGGATAGACTTTCATTCCGATGCTTGTTCGATTTCCATGGCTCCTTATTGGATGACGCCTTGTGAGTAGTGGGAGCTAAGGATTTATAATAATGATATGATGAAGAAGGGATTCATCTTACCTGGTGTGTCTCCATAGGGTGATCTAGTATTTTTCTCATTGATAGAAGATGGCGGTCCGAGGATATGCATAGACTATTGGATGTTTAATCATGTGATTCTCCTGAACCATTACCCATTACTGAGAATAGATGATCTTTTTGACCACTGGAGGGGAGAAAGATAGTTTTCTATGATTGATCTATAGTTTGGATATGACTAGTGATGGTAGAAAAGGGTGACATCATCAATACTTCTTCCATATGTAGTTATGGGAACTTCGAGTTAGTGTTTATGTCGATCAGTGTCACGAACACACCCATTATACTCATGGATCTTATTAAATCTTTATTCTGTAATTTCCTAGACTAGTTAGATTTCATGCTCATCAATGACATCATGATCTACTAAAATTAAAATGAAGAACATACTGAGCATCTTACAACTATCATGGAGGTTCTTCAAAGCCACCATCCCTATGGGAAGTTGAAATAGTGTTAGTTTTGTACACGATAGGTAAAATCCTTGGATATGTGGTGTCATTTCGAGTGATAATAGTGGACCCATAGAAGTTCCAAGAAGTTTTTCATGGGTATCACTTACAAATGTGGATGAATTTCATTTATTTTTTGGTCTTCTAGAACATTACCAATTATTTGTACCCGATTGCTCTCGAGTTGCAGCTCTGTTAATGACTCTATAAAGAAAAGTCCAATATTTGGTATAGAGTGAGAAATTCCTGTCATCTTTCAGCTCTCAGAAGGGGAATATGGTCAGTGCTTCATTCCATTGATTTCTAACGGATGGTTTTATGTTCTAAGAAATTTGTAACGCTTTCTGTTTGTGAATGGGATGTGTGATGATGCATCGGTGAGGAGTGATATCTTACGGGTCTAATCTATTACATGCCTAATACGGTAACTATGCCTCTAGAGGAGGTTTTTTTCTTGTAGAAACTGTGTCGATATTATCTCATTGGTGAGAGCTTTATGGTCTTAACATATCACAAGAGTATGATGTATTTTTTTCCCAACAAGACATGAGCTTGCGACAATGAAGGAGGATGGAGTTTCTCGAGGAATACAACTTTTATATCACTTAAAACTTAAGAAACCAAATTATTGATGATGATTAATTGAGAATAAAATATTAGAAATATGTTTTTTGGGTATCTTCAGATTCATGGAGGGTGATGGAGGGGTTGTATGTCTCGCACATAGATGCATGAATGGATGGTCTTAGAGGTTGTCTAATTTCAATGATGGTGTTTTCATTTATGATTAACTAGGTGGAGGAGTCTTAATGGGGAGTCATCAAGGAAGTATTGATGTGTGATCACATTTTCCATGGTGATTCACTTTTGGGGTGGCCAAAGGATGGAAAGAATCAAATTTTTATCCATGGAAATCTATTTGTCCCAATGGTGATATCTGAGGGAGTTCTCGGTGAGTTTCACAGTTCACCCTTAGAGGTACTCCCAGAATATTACCAGAGGTAACACAACATGAGATAGTAGTTTTGGTGGGTCAGGTGAAAGAGGGTAGTAGATATGTTTTTAAAAAATATCTTATTGTTCCAGTATGTAAAGGATGAGGACCATGTTCCCCGTGGTTTTTTGTATCCCCTAGATCTCCCCTAGTGGAAGTGGGATGACATGTTGATGAATTCCATCATAGTATTACCTAGGGATCATGGAGGATTCAATCCAATATGTGTATTGGTCGACCGAATGATGAAATTGGATCACATTAAAACAATTGAAAAGTCTATCACAGTGGATTCCTTTGAATGAATGTATTTGGATGAGGTGGTGAATCTGCATGGGGTTTTGAGATTCATCGTCTCATATTGGGATTCATATATTACTTCTTGAGTATGCAGGGGATTACAACACACTATTGGCACTCATTTATTCCTCAACACTGCTTTCCATCCTCTGAAAGACGGACATACATAGAGAACCATCAATACATTGGAACAAATACTGTGAGCATGCATCTTGGACTTTGGTGGGTCTTTGGTGTAACCAATGTTATTTATAGAGTTTAATTATAATAATATCTATCACTCTTCCATTGGTATAGATCAATTCTAAGCCTTGTAAAAGAGACCATGTTGTTCACATTTGTGTGGAAAATAGTGGGGGAGGCAGTTGTTATTGGTCTGAATATGGTGAAGAGTATGCCATGGAAAGTACATCTTTTCAGTGAGGTGTTGAAAGCAGCCAAAGACTGAAATAATTCATTTGTTGATCTTAGGGTGATTCCCTTAGAGTTCAAGTTTGGAGACCACATGTTCTTGAATGTTTAAAATTTACTTGGGCAGCGGAGGTTTGGAAAAGGGATAAATATTTCTCACAGGTTCATTTAACACTTCTTGGTGTTAGGTAGAGTGTGTGGGGTGGCATAACATTTTTCATTTCCATTGTAGTTATAGAGGATCCACAACGTATTTCTTGTCTCCCATCTTCATTTGTATCTTCACATTAACTCCCAAGCCATTGAATGAAGAGATTTAGATATCAAGTAGCGCACACCATTCATGGAGTGGTTAGTGGGGATCTAGGATAATTGGGAGAAGGAGTTGTGTGGAAAGAACATTCCTTTGGTTTGTGTGTTGTGGAGGAATGATATATGGGATGAGAGAACTTGGGAAAGGGAGACGTAGAAACTTTCCTATTACCCAGAGTTGTTTTGAGTTTTTCTAGTCAGTTTTTATTTGTGACATAGTGCTTGAACCTTTTTAAAATATGATGAGTAGTGTCCTTGTTCAATAGTGTGTGAAGAATTCCATTCATTTGAAATGTGGGATACATGAATCTTAATCAATACTCACTAATTGTGATGTTATTAAACCCATTTGGGTGAGTCCGTACCACATAGAAATGATATTATCATGACATGAATGATAGAATTTCTTAATTCATTTTTCATGAATTTTGGTGATTAAGTGGGGTATCTCATTGATGTTTAGTAATGAAGATGTGGGATGAGGTGTTCTTGTATGTTGAGGTTTCACTCTTTCTTTCAAACAACACATCTTGGTTTATCATTGAGAGGTATATTATGGGGTGTATATTCGAGTACCTATTTATTCTATTTTTGGGATTGAATTTCCATGTCTGAGTATAGTTTGAGAGGAATTTGATGTAAGGTCATGGTCCTCACATGTCCATTACTTTGTGAAAAGCCAGTGTTTGGGGTGTTCTGGGTGGAAATGGTAGCTCATTTCAAGAGTTTTATAAAATTATAGTTTTTCTATCAGAAGGGAATGGTATCTATACGTTAGGGTGTCAGTAGGTTAGGGAGGTGGTAGGTCAAGATTTCAGCATGTCAGGATTACATTAGGTCATGGCGTCGGTAGGTAAGGGATTCGATAGTTCAAGGCATTTTTAGGTTGAGTGTCTCTAGGTTGGGCATCAGTGAGTTGCGTCTGTCACTCTTTGTCGATGGTTAGTGTTGGTAAATCATTCCAGTCAGTTGTGTTGGTGACTCATTCTAGATGGGTCATGTTTGTGACTTGTAAAGATGAATGTGTTTGGATTGAACCTCATGTAGGTTTACTATGTATCTCAACTGGTTATGAATCAATGTCCACATTGTAATAATTGATAAATTAAGATTATTCATGGTTAGCCATGCATGTATACCTGAATCTTATGTGACTTCCTAGTGGGGCAGGATCCTCATGAGATATACTGGATGAAGGGAATAGCCATGTTAGGAATGTATGTTACAGGATAATAAGATCCAGGAGGAATGCCAATAGGTGAAGGGAACCAGGGTTTCTTAATTTTATGTATTGAACCGTAGGCATGATTCCTATTTACCATATGTATATAATAGAGATCAAAACAAATATAGTGCAGTGATTTCAGCATTATGTGAGGTTAGCAGCCCATGAAGGTTGATGCTATGGCATACTCTACGAAAGAAACTTAGTAGAAATTTGTGACAATCACAACTAACCTCTAATCACACGTGAGTTATGCTCAGTGTAAAAACAAGAGGATTTAGTAAGGAAAATGGATTTATTGAGAAATATTGGTCAATGACGAGTTGTGTGGGTATTACTTATGGTTAGCAGACTAGCGAGATCGAGATAGGGCATTTCACGTGTTCATTGGACTAGGGTTAAAAATACCAAAGGGAGAGGGATGAATTATTTATAGTCGCCTATGCCCATCGCCTATATATTATTTTCGTCCAGATGAGGAAAGGAGAAGAAAGGGTTCCACCTCCAAAAAATAAGTCTAGGGGCTTACATCAGCATGTTTCCCCTTCCCCGTGGTAAGTTGTTTTTAATAAAAGGAGGATATCATTACATTTGAGGAAGATCTCACTCCCATAGAGATTAGTGGGCATGGAAAATGAATGAGGCCAGGAACCCCAAGTGCATTGGATGAGATGATGCTATAGATTAACTTCACGTGTTGAGGATGATGGTGTTTCACAGTGTAACATCTTGCAACTCGAATGAAGGGGGGGGGGGGGGGGGGGTCAATTTTAACCCCTTGGACATAAATGTCTAGTTCCCTTTAACCCATGTTGAAGGTATGATTTTAGAAATGCTGGAAGGGAGTGTGGTGGAGTATTGGTCACTCAAGTGGTCCTCATAAGTGTAGATATGAAAAGAATCAATAGTTTTTATCATACATATATAAAGAACCATCATGTAGAGAAATGAAAAAAGGAACACCACATGAGGGACAAGGAAAATCAACACGAACTATCTTAGAGGGCCGAATATAAGAGGGTATCAAGAAGAAGGGTGCCTAAATAAGTTGGGATTAACAAAGATCGTGTTCCTCATAGAGGTGCATGGATTCATGAAGGTAAGTGCATCGTGAGGTAGGGTGACCCTACATTGGAACATAATAATGAGTTGTAAGAGGAGTTGTTCGAGAAGGCTTAAGGATTCCCAAAGCCTCAACTACCCCAGAGGGATATCCTCCATCATGAGGGGTGTAGGGCTTCATAAAGGGAATATTTTCCATATGAGGGGGTCAACTGAAACTGGAGAAAGGTGATTTTCCAATTCTACTATACCTAGGGAATTATTTTTCTCTCTGGTTCACAGGGATCATGAGCTTCACAAAACGTTAACTATGAAGGTGAAAGTTTGTAGTAACAATTTTTTGGAGGGGGGTTCCAAATATTTATATGAAAATGAATCATATGAGTCTCAAATGTGTTACAAAGGAAAAAATTCCATTCGATATTAGGTGTGAGGCTAGTCATATTAGAAACCATGGAATGAAATTGGATTCTAAAAATTTATTGTCACACAATATAACACATGGAAAAATGGTTTTCATGATATCATTCCATAATAATAAAACAACATAGAATGATTATGAATGGTATAATAGAATCATATCCCCAGTAAAACATAAAAAAATAAAATAATGTATTCATATAAGGAATATAAATTTGATAGATGGAATGAAAATAATTTCCGAATAAAATATCCTTTTTGAATTGAAGGCCGTTTTCTTTTCTTAAATTTCAATGGAAAGTTCAAAACATGAAATTTTCATTGAAGATAAATTATTATGAGGTTAAGGTAATCTTCAAAGTGTTTAGGATTCATGATGGTAGAAAATACCATTCATATTGTTTAAGTTAAAAATAACTCATTTTTTGTTTTTCCATAAATTTTACAATGTACCTCATTTGGAAAATGGAAAAAAATATTCCTTACAAACTATATAATAAAAAGTAAAAAATGTGAAAAAATGAATATAAAATTCCACAAAGGAATAGAAAAAAATTGAATTTTTTTTTAGAAAACAGGAAAACAGAAGACAAATATTATAGATGGATATATAAAATGGAAAAATCTCAAATATTTACGATATTGTAATATAAATACTCATCCCATTATAATTAGTATAATTGTATGCTCCCATAAAGAAATAAAATTATATTTATATGAAAATTCCATAATATTATAGATAAGAATCATAAAATACATTTATGGTACTATATAAACCATGTGGAAGAATAAATTATCATATGAGGAATGTTTCCCATAGACATTAGAGTTTGACAATAATCTCTTACCTTATATTTTGACCCTCTTATTACTCATTCAGAACTCATCTTCTTTGGGTAACTATTCTTTGTATTCACCAAAGGTATTCCTTAATTGAATTTCTTCCCAAATAGATTATTCTAGATTAATGGAGGGATGTTGGGAGGACTTGTGGACAGTTTCTTGGAAAATCCAAAGGGGTTTTGAAGTGTAGAAGAAGGAGAATAAGAGGTGGCCCCTTATATGTGAGGTGAGATGTACTTTTTATATTTCCTAATAATATTAATTAATAATAAATCCAATATCAATAAAAATACCTATAAATGTGACTTTATTTGAACTTAAGATTATATAGAGTTATAATATAATCAAAAATATATATTTTAGACATGTTTTTTAATACTTTAAACATATACAATTTTTGACCCATAATTATCCTATTTTAATTTTAACTAAGTTAAAAACATTTTATCTATTAAAATGTTATAATTTTTACTTATGTGATACTAATTGAATCAGAAATTATTTATTTATAAAATTATTGAATGTATTATATATTCAAATTAATTTTAAATATGTTTTATTATTTTTATATAATTTAATAAAATATTATTTTCATAAAATATAATAAGTTACTCTATCGCCACTATTCATTACATTGACTTTATGAAAATAAATACAATAATCTGACATTAAAAAAATTCTTTTAATAAACCAATATCATGTCATATCAACCTTTATAATTCTTATATCACCTTAATTATGTGAAATTATATTTCTATTAATATTTTTAATACCAATTTATTAATTGTTCCATTAATTGAATAATTATTGAAACATTATAATATAATTATATATATTTTTAATTTTCTAAATAAAAAATAAAAATAAATATCTATGATGTCGATATATATTTTATATTTCATTATAATATATATAGTTGAGCATATATTCTCTTTATCACCATACTGAAAATAATATTCTTATTAAAATAATGAATGTGACATTTTCCACACTCCTTGAATTTAATAATATTCAAATCATTTTCATGAACATGTTACCATTAAATTATTCAATGAATAACCCTTAGGTTATACTTGTAAAATTAACATTATATAATAATTTTTTATCTTGTGTTAGGATAGTTTCAATATGTATAATATTAATTTTACCCTTAATTACTTGATTTTAACCATAATTGTGCTAATAAAAGATAACAATGTTACAATTAAGAATGTACAAAAATAAATGGGTCCTGATAAATTTTTTTACCTTATTATTAAAAATATGTAATCCATTTTAAAAATTCAAAACATATAATTTTCAAAAATTATTTAAAATTAATCATGTTGACATAATGGGAAAACATTTTTTAAAGTGAAAATGTCCAAAATATTGAATTATTTTTATATCCAAAATCAATTTGAATTTAAATCCAATGACCAACATTAGATTAAAAGATATGAATATTATGCAATAATAATTAAATACATATAAAATATATAATCTAACACTATAAATAATTTCAATGTAAAATATGTTTTTAATTATAATTTATTATTTTTCACATTTTTTTCGAAATATGAAACATATCATAAAAATAAAAAAAATTAAACCAAAGTAAATATTCATATATATCATTCAAAGAATAAATTTATTTTTTCATATATAATTTTTTAAAAATACAGAAATTGTATTTCAAACAATTATGTCATAAAAAGGTAGAAAAACTTCATTTTAAGAAAAATACTTTTTTATACTGAATTTTTTCTTTCATGAATCATGTACAAAAAACTCACAAGGTAAATTTTAAAAAATATATTTTATATATTATATATATATATATTTTAAACATAATTCAACAACATTTATTTTTTTATTTGTATAAAGCACACTAGTGCACATTTAAATAATATTTCATCTAATATTTCCTTTTATTATAAAAATGTATTTACATTCATTTCAATAAATTGTTCAAATAATTATGTTTAAAACAAAATTTCTGAATAAGATTAATCCTTTTCATACCTTCAATTACATCTCGTTTTTTATAATTATAATTCATAAATATTTATAATCAAAGAATTATTTTTCCTAAAAAGACATCCGAAATTATGTTGCATGTAAACAAGAATAATTTTTTGTATCATAAACAAAAGACATCAAAAAAATTTAATTTATTCAATACATGGTTTATAAAAACATAGTTTGTTATAGTTATTGATGACTTAACAAAAATAGGAATAAAATGCAGTAAGATCATCCACTTGGACCATATAATTCCTTTAATAGAAGGAATCACATCACTATATAGATTTTTAGAATGAAATAAATAATCAACCATATCCATCATGAAACACTATGTACTAATATTCCACAACAATTTAAATTCAATATACGTAGTGATCCTCCCATAATTTAATGATGTATTATCATGACAATGAGTGTGTGAATAAATCCCATACATAGGTGGGTATAAGTATCCTTAGAAGGATTTACATAAAATATAATTTAATTATAAACCATTTCCCATCTAAAATCCATTAACAATGAGTAACATAATGAATATTAACAAAATATAGAAATAGTAAAAATTTATGATATATATAGGAAATTTTGGAATCAAAATCTTCATATATTATCTCAAAGAAGGATTTCACTACCATGGGAAATAAAAGACACATAAAAATGAAATTTAACAAACCTTTTTTTATGTTGAATATATAAGGAACCATAAAATAATTATAGGCCACTATTATCCTTAAGGTATAATCATGTATTGATATTTCAAACTGCTTATGATTATCGAAATAATAATCATCTATAATATTTATGCTACCACTACGGAACTACAATGGAGATCAATTCCTAATCATGGTGTGTGTATCAACAATGGGAGTCCCTACATTATGTAGATGATTATTACCTTATTAAAAGGGTAGTTTAGACCCCACAGATAGAGTCTAGTACCAAAAAAATGTTGTAATGCGAAACTAAATAAATGTAGGTTTCCACCACAATACAATGGTGGGGGGGGGGGGTTAAATCCATTGAACTAACTCATGGGGGAAATACTATCCGAATGGAAAGAGGATCTCACCCACCACAAAGGGGAGTAATGAATATGTATTTCTAATAAGGTAATATTCTCAAATTCATGGATGTCTCTATGGGGTACCTTAATAAAATACATTTAGGATTGTTCCTCAAAATAGAAAGATATTCATAGTCCATCTCTCACATTGGGGACAATTATCTATCATTACTAGTCCACTAGAGGTGTAATTCACCATGTAAACTAAGGAAAATTCCTACAAAAAAAGTATAATATAGGAATTCCATGTCGACTATAAAATTATGTTTTATATTCCCTCATTACCACTATAGATATTTGATCCATGAAATTAAAAATAATTTATATCCAAATATTATAATTATTGAGTGAATAAAATTTAATTTCTTTTCTTTAGAAAATTTACCTAGTTTGAAAAACACATACATGAAAACCTAGCACTCATTTTATAAGTAAAACACAGTCTATAAATAACCTAGAATAAAAAATTTCCATGATTATACATTGTGTGTCATATTCTCATGAACAACTAGTCATATGGTATAATATCTCAATATATATGAATACAAGTAATATTTTCTCTCAAGTGGGGAATTTTGGTTGTTGAGTAATCATACATGGTTAGTCATGTTTTTAGATGACATAATGTATTATGTTTACCCAGGAATATCTAATATAATCATGGTACATTGTCTGTTATGCTTCATGTACGAGTCATTGTGTACTCTAGGAACACACCCAACAATGGAACAATCTATACATGACATTCCATTATATAGAAGACGTGTATGAAATATATAGATACATGGAATGTGATGTCGTTATAGTCAATACCACCTTTGTAAAGTACATGTCATGTGTGATGTGGAACATGGAGAGTTGATCATATGCATTAAACTTCCATCTATAAAGAATAAAAATGAAGGAACTATACCATGTAATATATTTCATTGGAATATAAGTTAGTTGATGTGTGATAATAATCAATTTAAACCACATCCCTATATCTAATGATTTACATGTTTAATATTTTTGTTATATATAGGGAATATAAGAGGGAAAAATCAATCACATGTTTTTATAAAATCATGAAATGAACTATTTTATCTACCTGTTATTATTCCAATGGTGATGCCCGAATCTGATTCCATGGGGACAATAACATACATTTGATGGTATATTCTCAATTATCATTCATCAAAAAATTTCATTCCACATATAAATTCATGAAACCATTCCTAAAACTTGTAACACCTTCATTACTTAAAACATAAACCCATTATTTCATAGAAATTATTTATTGTTGTTTCATCATATCAACAAAAAAAATAGTTTTATGAATGAATGAATAATAATAGGGTGTGTCATAGCCAGTTAATACTGAACCATCTATGCATGATTACAATAATATGTTTAATAAAGAAGATGAGTATTTTTGGGGAATGATATTGATATCCCTGTTTTAAATTCTATAAATGTGTCATGAATATTTCAATAAAGATTCATTTTTAATGAAATATTTTATCAAATATAGGTAGTAATATTAGTTCTCTCTACCATGAAAAAATATTGTTAGAAAATTAAACAAAGGATTACACTATGAAAAATATTTATTCTAGACATGGAGGCTTTATCAAAACATTCATCCTATTAGTGGAATTATACTTTTAAATTCTAAATATATTTTGAAGAGAGAATAAAATATAGTCTATGTATAGTTTTTTTCAAATGTTATAAAAAAATTATAAATATATAATTTAATATCTTATAAATAATGATCATTTTTTATGTAACAAATATTAACATATTTAGAGTCATTAAACAAAATTATTTGAAAAAGATGAATGTTTTATAACATTTATTTAAAGAAAAATAACTTAAATATACAAAAATTTATTTTCTTTGGATATATAAGAAATATAAATTTTATATTATTTAATAAAATTCATAAAAAAATTGAATTATTAGGAAAATAATAAATTTTTTAATTCTTAATAATTTCATGCAATAAAAATCATTATTGGAGGAAAATACATTTAAATAATTTTTTTCCTTTTTTAATCTTTATGAAATAATCTGTTATCACATGTTATCTAGATTTAACTATAAATTTAAATAATATAAAATTTTATATAGTCATTGTTACACGGGGGGGGGGGGGGGTGAATGCTTATTATAAACCCCCATTGCAAGAGTTTTTTAAGATACCAAGATTGTGATTCCTTACAATTTGATACAATTATTAAGAAATTCTTGAGGATTAACAAATCAGGTTTCGCTAGTTATATTGTTGATAATGTCATCATTTTCATCTTTACCAAGATGAAATGGGTCTAAATATATAATATGAAAATACATTATGGACCTTTATTGAATTACAATTACGAAATTCATCGTCATAAATGGTTTTCTATAAGTGATGTTATCTTATAATTGGGTGAATTACATGTGAGGAATTTTTAGCATCCAGATAAAAATCTCCAGGTCTAGGTTAGAATGACACATGACCTCAATCACTCCTCACTATATAGTGAAGGATGTCAAAAAAAACAAGCTTATAAGGTGTAGTTTTGTGGATAATATACCCTAAATTTTACTTCACAATAAAAAATATATTGGAAAATAGTAATCAGAATACAATTAGATAATTCAAAAACTAAAATGTACCATGTATGGATGAATGTGTGGGTAATAGAAAAAAAATCTCAAACATGAATAGAAGGAAATTGATTGCACACCTTGCGAATGGCATGGACCAATTATGAAAATAAAGAATGTATAAATAGGCTCTATAACAAATATTCTCACCTCTTCCTAGTGTGTAGACCTTCAGTGCACTATATGACCCTACAACAAAACTCTATCCTCTTCCGAACAATTATATGAAAATACTGAGGGCTTCATGGGTTCCCTTTTGTAACAACCACTCAGGCATCATGTTAGTATAACTCAATAGGGTACTACAGATAAATTCCTATACCCAAATAGTATAATTATCTTATGTTAATGGTATATGATCAACATAAGGTTAATAAGGGAAAAATAACTACATAATAATAGAATATATTACCAATTCACATAAAATAAATGGAATCCATATGTTATGTGATCATGTTACTATCGTATAACAAGAAACACTCAATTATACATTTTTTCCACAGTGCCAGAAAAATATAAAGATATTAAATACATTTAAAAACTACAATATGGATGGTTCACACATTACGTGGAATAAGACATTTAGTTCACATGGTACTCTACATCCTATAGGTATTTTGTAATCATGATTCTCTATATCCTTGAGGCATCATGTGAACATGATACTTGATATCCCCTACACATAAAGATATTATGAAGAGAAAAATTCACATTGAATTGACTAATCGTGATACTATGAATCCAGGTTTAATTGAAATAACATACCATTCAACATACATAATGGATATCGTGTATATAAAACTCAACATCAATGATGTATTCATAGACCCATATTCAAAATCATGGGTATCAACTAAAAGAAATAATTCCCCTACCCTATGATCAGGTCCATTTCTTTCACTGTTTAAGGATACACATATTGACTACTCAATGATAAATATGGATATTATGATGGACCACGTATTATGGGTAATGACCAGTGCCTCCAAATGGTCTATAATACATAAAAAATGTCAGTGTATATAGAAACTACACACACATGTCATCATGAGACATTGGTTGTAGAAAACATAACATGTGATCATCATAAATCAGCGTATAACATTATATATAATCATAATCATGTAAAAAATAATTATATAAGTGGTGAATATATATTATATTCTTGGTATATAGTAGGTACACATGTGATCATTGTCAATCATGGTCTATTTAGATACCAATATTACTCATGAAGTAATTTAGAATACATGGTCATGTAGGTTATACATGCATACACATGTGATAAATTACATCAAGCATGGTTCTATAGGCTATAGTCATGTTGCAGTGAAACCCCACATCATGAGTATCCATATAGCATTACCCCACATTTGTAGTCAAGGCTCAACCATATGATACTAGCATCAATCATGATCATAAGTGACTTTTGGGTATCATGGGAGTTTTTCCATTTACATTTTGATTTTTCTATTAATTAACTATGTCCAAATTATTATTAACTAATAAGTCATTAATTTTTATTCATTACATGTTATGAATTTTAGTTATACATTCTGATGATTGAATAAATTAGGCAAATTTTCAAGAAATATGTATAATAGAATATAATAGTGTAAAACGGAATACCTACCTAAAACATAGATAAAACCCAAGAAAGAAAATACCATCTAATTTGCCCAGTTTTTTCAAGTCCATTCAAAATCAAATAAACAATTCATGGTTCAAAAAAAGACAAACAATAATAAATAATTAATGATAACTATATTATATATAATTTAAATAATATTATAAAACATTATAATATACATGGAATGTATTCATGTCTATGTACGTACTATATATCACTATATTTTTGGAATTATGAACAACTATTTATTGAAGGTCTGTACAATTCTTCCTGCAACATTCTCAATAAAAATCCTTTTTCATGGACATATGGTAAAGGAAAATATAATATAATGAAATTGGAATATTATAATTAAACAACCAAAAAACATACCCTAGTCCCAACACTTTTAAATTATACTCATTCAATATCACAATTCATCCACTATCCATAAAAATCCAAATCCTTGTCAATAATTGAATATTCCTTTATGAAATAGTGGAATTATAATTTATTTTTTATTCAAGATCTATCAAATATTTATCAATAATCAAGTTCAAATTCAATATATCGGTCAAGAAAAATTTAATCATTATAAATTCCATTTTAAAATAAATACGAATAGTATATATTAATAATTAATGAAATAATGATCCCTAAAAACATAAGGAAAATGTAAATCAAGATAAAATATGTCTTTCTGATCTAGCTTGTATTCAACAATGATGCTAGATATTATGTTGATATAACAACATTTAAAGATCACCAAATCATATTAGACCATGAAATATAAATTATATGGATCAATTCATTGTATTAAGAGGAGATATTATATGAACTTTAATAATAGAAAATAACTATGGACATAGCTTGAAATCTAATGTTCCAAAATATCATGATCCATTAAAAAAATAACTTGAATAATGGAGAATTAAACTTTGAAGCCTTTGATGTCCATTTTTAGAGGAATTTATTCTATAAATAATTAATATTTAATTTTATGAATTATAATTAAATTATTTGATATTAAGAGCAGTAATTTTATGGTTCTGTTGTTTGAAAAACCTTTTTTTAACCATGCGATCCTACAATTTCTCAAGGGAAACCCATTTGACTTACTTGAATTGATTTAAAAATTTGTGCCAAAAATTGTTTGTTCTACTAAAGGTTACGATATAGATTTTAAGTTAAGGTAAATCTATTTTATTATTCTTCCACTTGTCCAAAAGATTCATGGGAAGAACAACAATGGTCCCACTATCATTTCATAAAATGTAATCTATTTTAAAAGGGCTATAAATATCTCCAAATTACATTATATTAGACAGATAACATATCCCAACCTATTATGTCTCAAAAAGGATAATGAACTCAATTTTCCTTGAAAATTTTGACATTATGTAATGTGTATGATTAAATTCTCCCGACCATAGCACTTTTAATACTCTAGATGTTGTGGTGGAATGGGATACACACCTCCTAATCTACAATGTTCTTCATCCTTATAGATTTATCCTCATCCCATTTCTGAATTCCATAAAATATCCTAGATTTGGAAATTATTTTGTTACATCCATCATGATTTTGATATGTTACTCTATAAATAATTTTTTGAGATAAGCCATAAGATTCCTGTCATCGAATATTAAGACTACTATCAACACATCTGTTGAAGTCTCAATAACATGGTGTGTGTAATAAATTCATCTCAATTCATAATGGTGACCCACATTATTTTATTCTCTATATATAATGATAAATAATGTAGTCTAGTGAAAACCCTACTATAGTTTTGATCGATTAAACTTGATCAACCACAGTGTCAGGTTAATGTCAATAGCCTAACCTCATTCTTAGTTTGCAGTTGAACAAAAAATTCCCCACTGAATAGATATAACATGATCATTCCAACCATCTAGAAATTTCTTCACATATCTTAAATTAATCATTTTTAATCATTTTTATGATGTTGTTTCTGTTAAATGCATCATATTTAGGATCACATGGATATAGTAGTCTTTACCCTTATACCCGACTTCCTGTGGTGGTAAACGACTGAAGAATTGTTTCTTCATGAAACACTTATCATAACTGCTAATAATTTTGGGAATAAATATAATATTACACAATAAAAACTTAATTTTTAGTACATATCAAAATAATATTTTTTAAAACTAATTTTCTACTTTTAGTAGCCACAAAGAAAACATCCATGAGCCAATACACCATTGATCAGACCCTGTAGTAGTTCACACCAATTTTTAAAAAATATAAAACATATATCTAGTATCTATATTTCAATACATAAAAATAAAACATCATAAATTATATATAGATGTAGATAGCTATAGGAAGAAAAAAAATAGGTCTTCTAGAGTTCCCATGATTTTTAGACTATCTATCATTCAAATAAAATGTCCTTTCACTAATGAGTGATCTTACACCAATGACCAAATTGATGATACCCAGTATTAAAGTATCCATATTTGTTTCCCTAAAATATCAAAAAATGGATTAACCAAGAAACTAATTATCCCATAACTAATAACAATGCCCATACATTAGAGTAAATTTATCATTATGGGTATTAAAAAACTATACACTGTACACGACTGGATTTATCATAAAGCAATCTAATACATTAAATGATATATTCACTATCTAAATGATGTTTCCCATCATCCTTGAATGTTTTAATCAAATCCATGACCATATCATTCCCTTACATTTCACACTACATAAATACATAATATCAACACCAATGACCAACTTCGAATAACCACATAATGGTACTATGATCCATTTCAAATGGCATATTTTTTAATAGAGAAATATCCTCCATAACTAAATGTGTGTCCATTAACTTTGATCACAAATGATAAAAAAATTTTATTCAAATTCAATGGATTACCGTTAATAGAAATCACTAGTGGAAACCCACCACTAGCTCTTCTGTGTTCATCGAAAGATCCAAGAACACTTTCAATGGCTGGCACAAAACCCACTCCACCAAAACAACTACCATAATAGAATCACTACTTTGAATGATCAAGAATTATGGATTTATGGAAAATAAATCAAGAAACCAATGTTTACACTAATTTAGTGACTACACCATAATTTTTTGGCCAAAAATCCATAATCACATTTCCATTTTTTTCCACACACCACAAGGGGATATGTTCACTAAATAAGAGCACTTCTAGTGTTCCTCTTAAAAATGGAATCCTATTAATGTAGAGACTTAGGGAACTCCACCCTTGAAATGGATGGCAGTTATTTACAAAAATCATCAAAACATTTTCAAAAAGTCCATGGATGTACAACCTATGAGATTTACATAGCATCCAATTAGATTTTCATTCTGAACTATGAGGCTAGACTGTGCCTGGGCCTACTCTCAATTCCACAAGCACCCAAGAACTCCATAATAAATATGAGTACCATGAATATTATATTTAAAGAATCATAATATAACAATTTTATATAGAAACATATGTTACTACCCTATAATCCTTTTAATGGTTTCTTCCCTTATATAGGAAATTTTCATCAGTAATAAATCCCCTAAAGAAATAACAATGACAGACCCATCATAGGGAATATCCTTATTCATATTGACTATGACAAAAATTATCACTGAATCTATTGTAATCAAAGACACATTTAGGTGCAAAATTTGATTAAAGAAACTCTCAATAATTTTTCACAAATGGAAAAAATATTCACTACCATATAGAAACATATCCAAGGCATGCCATGAATTATTATCTCTTAGACAAACCACATAGTGACCAAAGACGACCCATTTGGGTTATCATAATTACATTGTTTTTTATATAAATAACTCTACGTAGGACACAAATAGAAACATGATTTACAAAAAAATATAGTTTCTACACACAAAAGGTTATTTAATTGTGTAATTTAATACTAACAATGGCCTAATGTAGGTCACCCCTCTATTTACGCATAGAAGAATTGTATCATAGTTGCCAAAAATTTCATCATCTTCATCACTAACATCCATAACATCATTTTCTAGGAGAAATAAACTATAGTAACATATGACTTGTTGTCAAATAGAGATTACCATTAGGGTTAAAATGAGAATAATGTCACCAATCACTCATACCTCTATAAAAAACATGTTGGTAATGCTACAGTAGATATATAATCCTTTTTCATAACAATCACACAACTGTAGATTATATATCATGGAAAAAATAATATTCAAACATTACACATTTTAGGAGTAGTGATGACATATCCTAAATTCAAATAAATATGAAATATAAGCCTAAAATCCATTTTTATCATGAGATTTAGAAAATATTATAATAACACAGTAATAATAGAATTTCAATCCCAGACACTGAAAACTACGAATTCCCTCAGAATTTTTTTCTTGATACAACATTTTGAGGTTAAACACAAACATTGAAACCTTCCTATGTCACCTATCAATCAAATCACCAAAATAATAATGAAAATTACCATGTACACCAATAATTTTTTTGTAAGATCCCAAAAAAAATCACTATGACTAATCTTGAATTCCACAAATCCTATTATGTTCCTCACCATTATCCTAATACTCATAAATAGTATTGGGGTATAAATTTTGAATCATGGTGATACCATAATTCTAATCATATTATAAAATATAAAATAGTTAAAAAACATTTGGCCAATATATTTTCTGGGGAAGTAGAAACTATTATACACCATTTGTCAATAAATGTAGAAACAACATACTAGAATGACTATATATAAATACTAGGACACTAATTTATCATATGGATAATCATATGTGATAATAATAATAACAATATAGTATAAACGGGCTATAAAAAACCCATCCTCACCTTATCCATGCCCAAAACTCACATCGAGCTATTTGACTCAATGATGAATCTTGGGAATCAACCAAAATAGAGCATACAAAATGTGAGAGATTATTATGTACCAATGTTCCATTGTATCCCATGAAAAATTTGAGTATAACGTCATATGGAACCACCAAAAATTTTGGAACCAAAGTGTAAAAAATAGTCTATATTCTTGTGATTTTAATAAAATAATATAATAAGAAAACAACAAACTGGGTAAAAATAGAATTTAATCAAAAATGAAAAATGAAAAATGAATAACCATATACCATTCAGTCTTGAACCAAACAAGCTACTAAAATACACCACTAAACATGATTATGCTTCACGAAAGAATAAAAGATGATAATTTCAAAAGTTTTCAAAAACATCCATAAGACTGGTGCACAGGTCACTCGACTAAGAGATTGTGTGAACACGTTAATAGATATCCACATATTGTTGGGTTAACATGCATTTCAACATCTTATAGGAATCAAGTAAACTCACTACTCAGTATCCTTAATTATATGAGTAAAAATGAGACATGATATTTACTAGGGATAAAGTTATCATGTAGCATGACATACTTGTGTCATAATAGCATAGGATGATTTAAATCATTATCAAATCAAGTTTACATGATAATACACTTACATGATTTCATCGTACACCCAATGTAAATTTTATGGATCTATCCTCAAGTCCATAATTATACACAACTATTATTTGGTCCCCTATCACCATTATATCCATCCATGTACATTCACAACTCTATAAAAAATAACCATATCAATGTGGTCCACAAGTTTTGAGTTCTGAGGCTGTGTATAAAAATACAAGATAAAACATATAAGATAGTTTAGTATATAAAAGTAGCACAAGTTGGACAATGTGATATATGGATAAAACTAAACCGAATAGGTGATCATAATTAATAATGTTATACTAGTATACAATAAAGCACTCAAAATATCATATTAGAATAGTGTGGAATATCATCATGAATCATAGTAGTTACACATGCTTTATTAGTAAAACATTGGTCAATAAGGTAACCATGAATAATCATGGAATTAATAATTATACATGTTCTCACAAGATACACACAAACACACTGGTAATCAAAAACACAAAACATGTTCCCATGGGTCTTGGTATCCTGTAGTACAACTACATATTAATAGGGTGTATATAATATAGGAACATATTAGTAGTCAGGAATTGACCATTTGAATATGAAATCAATATAGCTCATAAAGGATTGTTAAATCCCATGAAACCTTTTCAAATTTTATTAATAATTTTTCAATTAATTAATTATGAGAGATATAATTTTAATTAATTATTAATTAATTTATACTCTTAAAAATTTCGAAGTTAAGGTTTGTTAACCCAAGTTGGTGGAACTCAGGTAACATTCTAATAATAATGAATAATAAAATCAGTTAGAGTAAATGGGACTCCATAAATCAAATGAAGAACATTACCAAGATATAAAATCATGAATTATTTTTCCAATACACTTGTTTCTATTCAGCCTCCCTCAATGACCACATGATTATTCTTAGAGAAAATACTTCCAAATAATTATTTATAACGAAATTATACATAATTAACTAAAAATAGTGAACTTAAAAAAATTATAAATGAATAAATTATGAGGGACTTACTATATATCACATCATAGTTGGATATATGGAAAACCACCCCTTGATGGTCTCTATTATTCTTTCAAAATCATTATTGGAAAAATTCCAATCATGAGTTATAAAAAAATTTCAAAATATAAATTGTTAATAAAAACCGTTTAATAAACTAACAATTTTATGTACCTTAGATCAAATTATCATCAATGAAACACATTAATAATTACAATATAATATCTTGGAATGAAAATCCAATCAACAATCATTCTCAAAAAATTATTTCATGAACTATGATAATTTCTATCAAATTCATTAATAGGGATATAAATAATGATTAATAAATGAAATATATGATAATGAAAAGTGGAATAAATTATATTTGACACATTAAGGATCGCATGATCTAGTAAATTCTTAGAAGATTCATTCATGATGAATGAGAAAGTGAAATATCACATATTGAGCATGAAAGTGTTTAAAATTGATGAAGAGTGAATGATATCAGTCAAATTTTCCCACAAATCTAATTATAATAGATATAGAAAAATACTACAATACCACATTAGATCCATTCACCCTAGATCAGGTCTAAGATATTGTTCTATGGAACAAGAGGATATCTAAAATTTACCAGAATAATCTAACACAACTGAGCACATACCACAAATTCTAATGATCTCATATATCAAGATCATCCATAAATACATTATAAGGGGGATACATTTTATTTATAATTATTTGGAGGAAATTGGTTCAAGAGGAATAAATAACAGGATGATAAATCACATAGTTTTGGGAATAAAAATACAATTAATGTATATTAAGAACCATAATTTAACACATTAAGGTTGGGTCACATGTTTTCCTAAACAAAGAGTCAATGTTTTGAGGCTATATCCTCTTCTAATAATCCCACATGGTTAAGTCACATGGTTTTTGGAACTATTTTCCCACTATGGTGTTAGAAACATTATTTCCCCACATTATTATTATGGTATTTCTACATAGTTTTTTGATTAGTGTACCCTAATCATTGTCCAGCCTAGTGATTATATATTTGATCTCTTGGTGTCCACTAAATAGCTGAACAATTTCCAATGACTGTGTGAAAACAATGCACCCTTTAAGAAATCATCCAAATTTCATCAAAACACCCTAAATTAACCCGAAACATCTATAAACCCACCAATTCTCTAAAAAAGTACAAAAATTGAAAATTTGTGCAGTAATCTCCACATGTAACAACTTAAATCATTACATATTAATTAGTATGATCATTTATTTTTATATTATCATGAATATATAATATGTGATATTCTACATAATCATATTCAAATTTTTTTGGTAAATTTTTTTAATATAAAAATGGATTATATATTTGAAAATATTATGTATTTGATAAATTTAATTGTGGAAAAATTTATATAGAAATATGTGTTTTTTATTGAAATCACATCATACAAATTTTGTAGCATGAGTGATAATGACAATTAATAAAGGACGTTATTTATTCTTATCAATAAAATACAGTTATAATATTTCATTCATTTTAAAACACCCATTGGGTCACTGAGTTATGCCTGATAATTAGGTTTAATTTTTCTAAAAATAATATTCTCCAAAATAATGGGATTTCATCCCAATATTTTTAATAGAGTTCAGATGGGGTTTTAATTATTTCTTATAATTTTATAAAAATTCTTTATTAAAATTTGATTATTTTTGATAGATTTATTAATATGTAGTAAAACAAGAACAATCATATTATATGACTGTTATATATCAAAAATATATATATACATGTGATAAATATTATAGGAAATGATTAAGAAAAATCATAAATGGAAATGCGAGGCTTCTATCATATAGTAAGATAGTCTACAAATATGATTTTGTTTAGTTCCAGACTATTTACTATAATCCAAATAGTTACCTTTAACTATGAATCATTATTTTGATTCATTTATGGTTTAACAAAAATAAAATTATAATTGAAACATTAAAATAATCATATATACCAATAGTAATTCCTTATGAATAATACATGTTAGCATCCAAGAATTGTAAATTTACACCCGACCATATTTAATGATTATATGGATTTAATATAATGGTTAGGGATCCTAATATTGGGGTTTTATGAAACTATTTATCTATATCCAATATTTTCTTCCATCCATATTCATAATTTATAATTATTAATTATTAATCAATATTACCTTTGGAGATATTAGGGCCATCTTATATCAAACATGGATTCTTCTTACTAGCGTACTTCCTATAGATGTGAGGTTATTTTGATGGTTTCATTATTATTTGAGTTGAACATGATCAACTGAAATCGATAGATATAGACCATTCAATAATAAATGTATTAAGGTTAATAATTTAATACTTCTATAAAAGTTTGTGGATGGATAATTGATCAATAAATAAAATTAGTTTAATCCACTGAATTATTTTTGTGACAATCATAAAAATCCTAATACTTTAGTTACAATGCACATAAACTCACAAGTATTACATTATTTAATGATGTGATTAATGGATTTTTGGGACTACATGATTACTTGGAGTGTATTCTCAATACATTACAAGTCACATTTCATTAAGTGTATTATACAGTTGAGATTTTAGATAATTTTTGGGTCCTATATACTGTCATGTTCTATAAAAATGGTAAATGGAAAAGCAATATATAATGAGAGACATGAAATTTACCCCTAAGACACATAACATATGGTATTTATTGTTTAGATAAACTATATCACTACCATTTCATGATGAAAAAATTCATAATAAAAAGGTTTATAAGGTAAGTAGTCTAGATTTTTTAAACCTTAACATTAAAGACATCATGAAACATACATCTCCCCCACCTATAATAACACAAATAGTGTATCTATATTTTGAAAGTCATGGGTCCTCCATCACATCTTTTTGGACATATTTTTTTCCACCTAATATGTCCATATCAATTTCCATTAATATATTTATTAGAAATTTCCTGAAAACTATATCAACAAAATTTATATACACCGAATAAAATTATCAACTCCTCTCATATTATATAAAAATGGTATCATGATAAAAAATAAATTAAAATAATGGATGAATAATATTATAAAGGGTGGTTGTTATTAGAATATCTGACAAAGAAAATAATGTGTTCTAGAAAAAATAAGTAAATAAAATTAGTATTTAGGTCGAATAATTTTGATATTTATTTTGGTAAAATATATTTATAGGTTATCAATATTTGAATAAAATTTTATTTTTATAAGAAACTTTTTACCTTTGATGAATAATAAACTTATTTTACAACATTAAGATAATACATCATTAGTGAAATAAAAAAATTACTATTCCTGAAATAAAATTATTAATATATGTGGAAGCTTCAGCGCCACATTTATTCCACAATAGAAATAAAAATTTTAAATAAAAAATCTAACAAGAATGTAGAATGAAATAATTTTAGTGTATACAAAATAAATTATTCTTGTATTAACGAACTATTTAAAATGAAAAATTAAATCTAACAGCTATTAAATATTCATCAATTGTTTTCAAAAAAATTAATAAAATTACAAACAATGTATTTATAACATGTTATAAGAAAGATAATAATTTTTATTTTTCATTCATTGAGAGGAAAAGAATGATATATTCAAAAAATAATATTTTTTTAATATTGAATTATTATTGTATAAAATTTAATATTGATATTCATTAGAAAGTAATTCTTTTTTGGGAATATATTTTTTAAAAAAATATTTTTTCTTTAATTTCATAAAAAATCTATTATAAAATGAAAACCCATTAAAATAAACATTCAACCCTATTTAGTCTTCCTGATATTTTCCTTGATAATAATACTTCATTAATTTATAATTATTGAATTTATATTTAATAAAATTCTAATCCTTTTAAAATTATTATTCATTTAACAGTGTAGTAGTTTAAGATATTTAAATATTATAATATGTGGATAGAACCATAAAACATAAGTGTTGAATGTGGTTTTAGGAATAAGATTCCTACATAAATTGAATGATGTTGTTTATAAATGATCATTTCAAGTTCATAGATTTTTTGTCACCATATCTATGAAGAACACCCTCCATTTTATGAAGATATGGAGATAGGTTGAAATGTGTGGAGAGTGGGAGTGGGATATTGAGAGAGTGGGAGTGAATATGATATAAATTTCTTATGGGGATGTATTCCACCAATTACTAATTATGAAAAGTGAGGGATTTTTTATTTTTTAAAATGGAATAATATAATATATATGTAAAAAATATTAATTTACCATAAAATACACACTTCAATTACAATCAATTTAAAATAATATATCCATACATTTAACCTATTAGAAATATATAACAAAAAAATCATTTTCAAAAAAATTCAAATCCAAATCAATACAACTATGTCAGTCACGTTCAATGTCACTACCACTATATCAAGAAATTGCGACCTCACTAATACATAGAATAAAATATTAACATATTACTATTATATTAGTTAGTAATTCGAGGTGTATGAATTTATTATATTGAAAATTATTTATACATCCCCTTGTATAAATAACATGTTCCTCACACAACCATAGAAACAAAATTTCCATTTTAGATTCTGTACAGATGATATTAGAATGTTTAATCATTCGATAAAAATTTATGTATTTAATAAATATTTATTATCCAATCCAATTCAAAAATATAGAATTACATTAAAATAAATTTAAAATAAAAACTCATCATTTAGATATCAAAAGAACAATAATAATTGTTTTTCAAAAACAAGGTTAAATTTACTATTTGACCATCTATAAATGGAATCAACATTAAAATAAAAAAAATATAAATAATATTTATGAAAAATTTATGATTATTACATATTCCAATCTATTAAACCTTTTCACCCTTGAAACAAAAAATCTAGGTTATTAAGAAACCACATTAAACAACTTGAAATAAAATAAACCTAACAATTAAAAAAATGTATATTACATTTATATGTCAAGATCCTAATAGAACCTGAGACATAATTACTCTGGAAAAATTCATCACCTCCACCAAAGATAAATTTTCTATATGTTTTTATTTGAAATTCCATTGAAATAGGGTTTATTATTAAATTACATGATTCTTGTTATGATTTTTTATTTAATAGATTCTAAACCATATATAACATATAAAACATGCAACAAAATAACCTGGGAAACCCTTGAATGAGGAAAAATAACCATTCTGTGTTAAATCCTAAAGGGCTATCATGATCCCTATATTTGAGAGAATAGTGTATGAGCATCATGAAATAAACCTCCAGAATTTCTTTCCCATTAAATCTATTATGAATCTAAAAATGTCAAACCCTACCCATCCAAATTATAACGTGTAAAATTATCCCTAAAAAAATTAAACTAACACAAAATCTGATCAACATTATATATTATAAATGAAATATAATAAAATAGTGTATACTATAAGAAATTAATACATCATCAAAAAATGTTAAGAAAAATCATGTTTTACATTCACATATAAAAGGAATGTGTTATGGAGATAAAGATGTGATACATTATAAATTATTAAAAAAATAAAATAAAATATTTATTTAAAAATCCATAAATTTTTTTTTCTGACATGTGGGCTTAGTCCCACAATTTCTTCATTACTAATCATAGAATCACTATAAGAATTCCTACTTCCACAATACAATTATTTTCTTTTTCATGTATTTTTAAAAATGAGGTCTACATACAATCACTGACATCATGTTGGGTTAGAGCATAAGTATCCTAATAGTATCCCACATGGTGTTTCTTGAGCTACCATTACTTTAAAATCAATGAATTCTACTATAAATTTATACCAAATTCAAACACACATTTATCATTTTAATGGGAAGTCTCTTGTAAATATCATTTAAATTTATAATTATGAAATTAAAATACATGTATATAAAAATTTCATAAAAATGTACCAAGGGGAATACCTAAGGATGATATTATTAAAAAAACTGAAGACCCTCACACTATCTTAATAATAAAACTAAATATATCATGTATCATGCCTAATCCCCATGTAAAACAATTTCTTGTACAAAAATTAATAATATTTATACCATGTTATTGCTTATTTACTGTGGAATAATTCATGGAAAGAAATATTGTGGAATTCATAGTAGTTCTTTTTCTGGTCTTCCAACCTAATAATATGGGATCTGATATGTAGTTTGATTTTTTAATGTAATTAATTTTTAATATTTAAATATTTATACCATAAAACTGAATTACATCAAAAAAATAACATTCATCCCTCCTTCAAATATATAAAATTCCCTTTAGAATAGAACTATTTCCCCACATAAAGCTAAAAAAATATAAACCTATATATCATATAAAATTATCCACAGATATAATATATGAATCTTTAATAAACTTAATAAATTATTATTTAAAATATATAATCACATATGGTTCTAAAAATAAAAATAACTTGTGAACCAACCTAACATAGTCAATGAAATTACTTAATAATAGATACTCTATAGAATAAATTAAGATGATTGTTCCAAATATTGTTCAAGGAATCCTTAAACATTAATACTCAAAATATCTAATTATGTTAAAGTAAATCATATGTATATATATGTGTTGGGATAGATGATAAGTAGTAATTAAATTAGAAGATAAACAATGTTGAAATGTTGAGTCACAAAATTAATGATCTCCATGTTATTTGTGGTGAAAACCAAGTATAAAACAATAAAAAATGATGGATAATTAAGTATTATAATTTGGGAAGTTAGGAGAGTTTGAGTGAGGGGAAATGGTGTTTTTGATTGTCTATTAAATTGGGGTAATGATTAAAAATATCACTTTTAATCATTATATTTGTTCTAGAATATTTGGATGCATGGTTAGTGAAACTATGAAACAACTATGTGGATGGAACTAGACACACCTAGAGTGCCTTTAAAAGATTATCTTCATGGTTTGTCTAACAATGTGGAAATATTACAATAACAATTGTATTGTCTTATAGGCACTTTTATAGTTGAGCATCACAGACTTTACTAACCATTAAAAAACCTTGTCACTTTTATAGCATATGAAATTTCTCAAAAATGTTAAAAATAAAAACCATAAATGAAATAATTATTATAGAAATCATTATATAAGTATTATATAACATCAAAATTACACTAAAATTGGGATTATTGTCAAAACTATATTATTTTCATCGCAAAAAATTGTTAATTTTATGATGAGTGAATAATAATTTTGTGATTCCACTTTTCATTCATAGATTATTCTCTTTATTACATCTCACATTAATTAAAATCATACTACCATAAAAAATAAACAAATTGTATGTATATAAAAACAAAATCATTTTCATTGTATTCATGAACACTAACGGCTTGCTGAGTCAGTGAGACATCCGAATATAGTTCCGTCTCTCTATTTTTATTACATCGAAGGGATAACCATGATACATCATCACCCATGATATGTGGAAGAAATTATTGGTCAAAATATATTATAGTTTTGACTAAAACTGATATGAAACCATTATTATCCTCTTAGTGATCTCTATTGGTCCTAAAATCCTTGAATCTGGTTTCCCCAATTTCATCAGTCGTAGGTGACACAATTATAGTGGTGACTTTTTGAATACATTTTCATGAACAAAAACTATTGATTACATCAGTGATGATGTTGAAAAAATTAATAGTTACCGTATTCCATCTCAAACATTTTCTTGATCACGTGAATCTTAATAACAGTCTCATATATGACACATAACCCAGGCAACAAAATTTCACATAATTTAGTCTAATAATTTGAAACATACATTTTCAAAATTAAAAATCCTAAAATGGCTAAATTGATATATATTAATAATTACAATTATTATAATAACACATAAAAACAATAAAATGGTTATCCCATTAACTTCTAAAATATAATATAGTAGAACTATGAATATAATCTAAAAGATGGGTCACCAACTTCACCACCCCATCTACCTATTGATGATTGGTCATACCTACATTAACATGATATTCCATCACTAACTAAATGAATTTAATTTTTTTAAAAGTTAACTGGGGATTTATTAAAAAATTTATTTCAAAAGAAACATTTTAAACATCATGATCTCTTACAAATACATCTTCCTATATTACCATTATAATTTTGGTATCTGTGATCATGAAGATGTGATATGATTTGGGTAATCCATCTATAATAACCTATAATATATAATATATCTTTTAGGTACAAGGTATTCAAATGATGAAGTCCACAGATATATCATTGCATTTCCATATAATATTATGAATGGGATGAAACAACTGAAGGGATTTTGGTTAGCAATATAAATACTTAGGAAGGTATATCATTTTAAAAAAAACTCCTCTATATCATATCACATATATTTTGGATCTAATATCAGGGAATCAAATCATAATACATAATATTAAAACCTAGTTGTATTTCCCACTAAGAGTTGTTTCAGCCTATAATATAACATTATTAATGGATACTAGTACCACACAATGGTTTATCATGGAAATAATTTCATTAAATATAATCCAAAATGTCTAGTCACCTCCACACTATATATAATCATCTTGATGCATTAGATCCCATCATCTTCAAGTTAGTCATACTGAAAAAGATTAGAATGTCAAATGTATCAACTAGATACTTGTAAGAATAATATCATACACCTCATCCATAACTTCTAAATTAGTCTGACCAAAGTTCCCCATTATATTTCTTTCCTTACTATAATATTTTAAAACATTTAAATAATCACCATAATATGAGTTTTTTCTAATAGATTGGAATTTTAAAAAATTTAGTTGGGGTAAAAATCAAAATCTTCTAGGTATTCCACTCTATACCTAAACCAAATATTCATATATTCCTAAGGCATGATGTCTCTTATAATATTATGATTATAATAAATAGTGAATCTACACTGAAGAGGTAATAATTTAGTGAATTAAGTGATAAATAACTTCATCCTCCCCCAGCACAAGTTTTGGGTAATTCTTCTCATGCGAGAGAGAATGATGAGAACCATCTCCTACACCATAATCACCCTTCATGAGGAAATAACCAAAACCCATAACTAATGCATCACATTAAATTCCATAAAAATAAATATCATTGAAATGAATTAGAATTTTTGTGGTTGTTAAATATTTCATCAAAACATTACAAGATAATTTTGAATCATGTATCTATATGAATTTAACTCTTTTAGGACTGGGAGTTGAAAAATGATACAAATGACATCAGTAGTCAGTAAAAAATTAATTTTTCTAAACCACTATGACCGTGATTTTTTATTTGTTGAGAAAATTATTTAGTTAGTTATTTAAAATAATAAATTAAACCATTTATATTCCAATTAAAATATATAACTTTGACAAAAATAAATATAGAACTTGAATTATTGGATATCTGAGTTACACCTTTGGTATTTAAGATAATTTAAATGAAGAAAATTTGTTCCTTGAATAATTCTCAAATGTTTCTCATTTTATGAAATATATTCTATATACATCCAAATACTATCCAACGATACTATGCTGATGTTTTTAATTTATCAATTAAATATATTATTCATAATATCTATAATTACTATTGGATAATTGGTTAATCTAAAATTCATCTCCATGTTTTACTAGTGAAAACATAAAAGTAAAAAAATATGTTTGTGGAAAATCATGATATTTTACTCTTATTTGACGATAACCGAACTGAAGGTAAATTTTGGATAATAACATTTACCTTTTTAGCTAATAATAAATGGTCACCAAAGTGGAATAAGGGATATTTATTTTTAATGGTCACCCCATTAAAATTTCAATAATTGATATATTTATTAATATTATGATCCTAGTTTTTTAAAAA
Source organism: Viscum album (assembly GCA_963277665.1). Lineage (NCBI taxonomy): Eukaryota > Viridiplantae > Streptophyta > Magnoliopsida > Santalales > Viscaceae > Viscum > Viscum album. The sequence goes on from OY728131.1 coordinate 1,247,210,812, forward strand.
AACTAAACAATAGTTTACCTATGGGAAACACTATAATAAATGATGTCATTGGATCCAAAGTCTTCCTACTGAATTTATAATTATTTTAATTATGTATGAATAATCTGATACATGATAATCAAATTGATAGTATTCTTGGTATCAAATAAAAATAATTATTTAATCCCCACCAATGGAATAATAATGATAAGTTTTTTATAATCAAAACAATAATATAAATAATTTCTAGAGTAATACCTACCTTGATTCTCCCTTTATAAATCTCATATAGAAGGGATGGAATTTGTAATGGCGTGAACTGTTATAAATATAATTCCCTAATTTATTTAACTAAATGTATTATAATGTAATATTCTTATAGAAAAAATGAACTTATTTAGTTTTATTATATTTTAAATGATTTAATAGACCATAAATCATCATTAACAATTATAATTTAATTATTTAATAGTAATCACATGATTTGTATAACTATAGGGTCTTAAAAAATCCAATTGACATAGAAAAAGGATTTAATGACCTCAACAGTTGGATTAAACCCTATGATTCCAATTTATCCAAGCATCCATGGGAGATAGAATCTATGGGAGTTTTGATTCACCAAGCTGAATATGAGATCCAACAACATAAGAATGAGAGAAATAGTTTATGGAACATTTTCATGACCATCAAGATCAGCTGCCTAACCATGTTTGCCGAACTGCCCCATGATAAACATACCATCACTCACCATACACATAAATAGTTTGATAGTGTGTTAAAGGTATATGTATCATGACTTAAGTGATATGATTTTATAAATTATTTATTATAAAATGATGGTTATATTTTAATCATATTATTATTACATTATAAATGTATTTTATGTTGATCTAATAAAACACATATAGTATTTTTGTATAATATTAAAATTCAGTTAGGGAATTTATTTCGATGAATTAATGTATTTTTGAATTAAATAATATTATAACAAAATATTATTAGGAAATATATATATATATATAAATTATCATAATATTTATATGAAGTAAAATGGAATATTTGTAAGGCTTCAATGACTATTAATGCCAAAAAACAAATAATTTCTTAATAAATATGGATTTTTATTTAAAAAGTGAGAATTCAAATATTTATAAAATTATATTTATGAAATTAATAGTATTATTGGAATCATAACATTGAAATTTTTCGATAGTGTTTTTATTTATTTTCATAGATATTCAAATTATTAGGTAAAAATTAAACACTTTATAAATATAATTTTGGTATTATGACATCATAATGACAAAAAAGATATGTAATAAAATACTATAAAAGGTATCCATGACCAAATATGTGTGTTCTTTAAAAAATAAAGTAATTTTTTTTATTTTATTAATTCTATAAATCTTTCACAAATCCTCCAAAACCATTAATGTATTTTATAATTTTAAAATTATTTCATTAAGAGTATGACTCACCTCTAGAAAAGAAATTGTATTAATTTTTTTAAATAGGCCATTGTCCTTATAAAATAATGAAAGAAAGTCACATTTATTAGAAACTATGGGAAAAAACCAAGATAATGTTTTTGTTTTTTATATAGACTCCAAAACATATGTTTGAGAAATAATAATGAAATACCTACTAATTTATTACATAAACCCACCCAATCTACCATTTACCTTCTCCAAAAATCCTCGGAGAACATACATAATCTTCTCTCCTCTTTGAGTTATCTAAATGTGCCCCAAGCTCTCATGATTCTCCTCTTGGGAATTTGGATTCACACACTCTAGTAAGGAATCATAACTTTCCCCTAATTATTAATGATGATTTATTATCTTATGACATCCATTTTCAAATCCTAATGTTGGGGTGTTTTTCTCCATATTCCAATTAAATCCCATTTTATATCCAAATTATTATGGACCCCTTAAACTCCCTTTATCCCATTTTTATAAATGCTCAAGTGACACTCTTACACTTCCATAATTTCACTGTTATATTTCATGACAAAAAATAATGTGGCAAATAACATTCCATTTTACTATCTATGGTTTTTAAATTTATACACTGATTATTATTTGACCTCAGAATTAAAATTATTTATTCCACTCTCTTTATCATGGAATGAAATAATATGATGAATAAATCCACGTTGTATAATCTTTGTGTCACAATTAATAATGTGAATGAAATGAAAGTGATGGGTGTTCCATGAATTATATACCCTCCAATGAAGTTTGTAATGTTTAGTCTCATAAGATACCATGTTGGGACCTAGATTGAATCCAATTCCATTATGTTAACTTTTCAATCATGATGTTTTTCTAGTTATCCTTGAAAAATGTTTATCATGCAGATTATTGCTGTTTCCAAAATTCCCATGTTGTCTTTATGAATATCATATTATATCATGTGTCATTGTTTGTGTTAGTTGTTTTTTGTCATTTTATTACCCATGGATATTATTGTTGTATAACATAAATTATTATATTTATTTCATTTAATTTTTATTCCCTTATTGGGATTTATATTTCTCCCCTTTCTTATATATGTCCCTAGGTAATCCCATGCAGTTTTATGTGCGAGAATGTTAAGGAAGTGTTTAATAAAGATGTATTTTTTCTATTTTAAAATATAATTTAACATACCTAATTCACAAATAAATATTAAATATAAATATTAAAGTTTGTATTAAGTGTAATCCTATTTAATAAATCACTTTTTAATGTATAATAATGAAAAGTGTTTTCATATCTGATTTATGAAGAAAAATTTAGTTATTTTTTAGCGATTAGGATTAGAAATCACTAGAGAAATCCTTAAGGATAATTGTAAGAATAAGAAAACATCTCTAAATTTTTGTAACAATATATTAGGTGGTTTAACAAGATGATACATCCTTTTCTGGATATTATATGTTTCAGAGGCTCTCAAACAAATGTAAATATGAGTAAAGCTCGATAACAACATATTGAGCTAGACTCGACCAAGAACTAGTCACAACAACGAGCCTTAGTACAAACCTAGACTGACACTCCCGGGGGATATGATTTGGAAAATTAGTTATCTCATTAAAAAATATTATTAAGGGAACAAAAAATTCCCATATAAATATATTATTGGAAATAGATCATGGATATCATAGGTTAAAGCATAGAAATTCATAAGTTATGAAAAAAATGCAATTTATGTGTTTTCTCATTAATTTTATTAGATTAAATATTTAAGTGTTTAATATATTATAAATAACTATCCCTATATTTAAATTTTATCCAGATAAAGGCCATAAATAGGATTAATTTGTTTAATAATCACTGTGATAGGAAATTAGATGAATTCCCCAATGAGATGATCTACTTAATAGGAGGAAAAATCCCAAACAGTTTGAAAAAAATTGATCAAATGACTCAAGGTCCAAATAGAAATGTGGATCTTGAGGAATATCCAAATACCCCTAAGAAGGAACAATTTTCTATTGAGTTATTTATGAGAAAAATTCCACCAAAATTCAAATTATAGTTTGATCCCTTAATCATTGAATAATTGGTCAACACCATTGATAATATTTTATCAATATTTCATTCTTCCGAACAAGATATTGTTCTACTGGTTGATTATCATATGGAGGGAAAATTTGTTAAATAGTGTACATTGATCTAGAATATGAAGATTGGTTAAGAGATTAATTTGATAGGGTTGAAGGAATTCTATAAAAGAAATTCAATAAATATATTCCTCACACACTCTAAAATAAAATTGAAAGGTATTTCCTTTCCCTCAAACAAAAGATGAAAATATATTAATGCATAAAATGAATACATTATGTAACATTCACTATACACCTATAACATTTTCGTTAAACCTCAATGAATGGTTTAACAGTTCATTAGTGGGATAAAACTTATTCTATGAAAATACATGGGGATCTCAGACTTTGACAGCTCTGAGGAAATTTTCTGATGTGACCTCAATGTTTTAAAAAATATTTTAATTTCAAGGGAATCATAGGTATAATAAGTGTAATGTGGAGATTAATTATGGTATTTAGTTGGATATAAATAATGTTTTCATGAAATTTCAACATCCCACATGTCAATGGGATAGAAATAAGCTCACCATAAATTTTGTAAGGGGGACTATGAAATATTTTATGCGTGGGAAAGAAAGACACCTATTATGCATATATCAATGGGAGTAAGACGGAAATTAATTAGAGGAATGTAATTCTCTATTCAACCCTTACCTCATTTTTCATTTCTTGAACCTATAGTAACCAAGGGAGTTTACCAAATAATCCACTATTCCAATGTTTTTTGAAGACAACCAATAACCGCCATAGTAGTAAGGGATAAATCATTCCATCATGACAACTAAGGTGGAACCAACCAAATAAGTAGTGGGAAATATGATAGTTTTTAATTTATGAATAAAAAATGTACTTATTTATTATATTTCTACACATTTAATTATATAATGAACGATTAGTAGAAATATTCACACATCACCACAAATAATAAAAGTATAGATATCAGTGTAAATTGAAAATGGGGAAACTATTTCATGCCAAGTATATAAATGCTCCCCTATCAAAATTTATGGGTTTTTTTAATTTATCTTTCTTAGACCCCATGTGGTGGAATTTGATTAAATTCAATAGGTGGATTTATTTTCCCTACATAGAGACCCCATAAATTACCATGATAATGAAACCACTCTCAATATTTTGAATCCTCCCCAGATTCTATAAAAGTTAAAGGAGGAAGATGGATATAATTTAGAACCAACAGATCAAGAATGGATATTATTTCTTTATGAGTAGGAATATATATATATATATATATCAAATTATTGATTCAATGGAAAATATTATCCTTCAATACATTCCCATTTATAGGGAATACACTGACATGTTTCCCAAGGAATTGCTTGTTCTCCCTCTTATATGATATGATGAAATCTCAATCTGTCTTATCCCTATAGTGTAGGCATTATTAACAACTCTGTATATAATGGTTGTTTTGGAACAAGGGGATATAAATAGAATACTATAGGATAAATCTTGATAAAGGGTTTATACTCCCAAGTGCCTCACCATGGCGTGCACCCATCCTCTTATTTAAGAAGAATGATGGGTCAAAGCACATTTCCAATTATTTTTGTGATCTCAACAAGATCATGATATAGAAATTTTATAATTTTCCATAGATTAATTAATTAATTTTATAAAAAAGGTGGGTCACAATAAATCTGAAATGTTCATTGGTGGCTGGCATATTACTATTCTAGTGTGAATAAAGTGGATATCCTGAAGACAACTTTTCATAAAATGCATGAGCACTATGAGTCTATAGTAACGCTATTCAGATAGTCTAATTCTCCAAAAATATTCATGGAAATAATTAATAGTGTATTTTGAGATTACCTCAATAGATTGTTTTTAGTTTTTATCAATGAAATTGTAATATTTTCAAAATCATATGAGGAGCATGTGAAGATTCTGAGAACTATTCTTAAATAAATTGTGAAAGGAGAAAAATCATGAAAAGTACAACACAAGTCATTTCTATTTGATGGAAGTACCATTAATGTAGAATATCGGCCCATAAAATGGGATATATATAGACCATTAAAAAATAAAAGCAATTAAAGGATGGTTGAAGCAATCATATTTCATATATATCCATAACTTCCTTGGATTATCTTGGTATTATCACCGATTTGTGATAATGTTTTCATTATTTTCAAACCATCTTACCAAGATAACTACGAAATGGGTCAATTTTTATTGGAATGACAATGTGAAGATATATTCATGGTGATGAATGGTAGGAATATCATCATACCTATTCCTACACTACACAAAAGTGGATAACTTTTTATTATAATCGGTAATGCTTCGAAGAAGGGATTAGGTTTTCTGTTAAAGAAAAATGATAAATTCAAAGACAAAGCTTAATTTTAATTGGATGTTAATGAATAAATCTACCCAACTCATGATCGGGAGTTGGATTCCATGGTAATAGTTTTTAAAATATTAAAGGGTTACCTATTTGTGGATAAGTATTTAATATATATATATATATATCGTAAAATTATCAAGTATATATTCCTAAATAAAGAGACAAACATGAACTAATGGGGATGGATATAGATGATCAAGGATTATTCCTTCTAAATCACCTAACATCCTGGTCATATAAATAATGTAGTAGAATCTCTTGGTAGAAATGAAAAATATATTCTATCATTGATGAGGATTGGGATTCATATGATCATCTTAAATTTGGAAAGGGTTGGTGTGGTATTCATAAAGAAGGTAACATCATCAATCTGCTCAAAAATGATTTCTCAACCATCTATTATAAAGAGGATAAATGATTATCAAAGAGATGAAGTGGGAATTCAGAAGAATTTGGAAACTATATGAAAAAGGGAAACCCACAGATATCATTATTATGAATAAGTTTGTAAGATTTTGCTCAAGACTATGATTACCATCAAATCATGATTTAAAAGAGCTATTGGATGATGTCCCTAGATAAACCTTCTTTATCTATAATGGAATAAAAATTATCTCTCTAAATCTTTGGGAACCCTATTGGTGGGAAAATATGAATAAGTATGTCACATAATATACTTAAAGATGTTATATATGATAGAAAGTGATGGTGGAAAAGGACAAATTTAAGGGTATGTTCCAACCATTACCCACACCTATATGAAAATGGAAAAAATCACAATTGTATTTTCCACCAAACATATGATGAAATCTAGAGGAAACTATTCAATTTGGTATGAGTTGAATCATCATAAAGATATAGAGCACTTTATTGAAATTCTAGAGGTCTTCAAACAAGATCAACATGGATGGATAAACATCAAAGAAGTGGTGAGGATGAATGGTGTACCAAAATTGATTATATCCGATCAAGATTTGATATTCCCATATTTGTGACGGAAAAGTCTCAAAAATTCTCTAAATAATATGATGAAAATACACACATATTATCACCATTGAATTGATTTACAATTTTATCACACTATTGAGAAAATGGAGGACATGTTTAGAAAATGTTCTATGGACTTAATAGGAGGGTGGGGAAAACACCTAACTCTGGTCTAACTGTATTATAACTATAATTTCTATTCACAAATCCAAATTTATCCACCTGAAGTAATTTATGGGAATATGTGTATAACACCTTCATTTTGGGATGACATTGAGAAATTAAAAATGATATGTCCCGAAATGATTTGTGAAATGGTGAAATATTTCAAGACAATTCAGCATTATGTTAAGACTACACATAGTCAATATGTGACTATGTTGACAATCATCGATGAAAACAAGTGTTTGATGATAGGGTAATTTAATACCATTACACATTTCAATGGAATACTGTGATGAACTTTTGGAATAAGGGAAATCATTGTACAAGATACATCGACCCCTTTGAGATCTATGATTGCTTCAGATCGGTTGCTTACTGAATTGAAGTCTAACCTAAAATATCACAAGTACATGATGTATTCCAGGTAAATCAATTGAAAATATACAAATTATTATCCTCACATTAACTTAATCTGGAGGTAGTACAATTTTATAGTGAAAATTCCTTTGTGGAGCAGTCAGTGACAATCTTGTACCATAGAGACAGTGTTATAATGAATAAAACAATGCACCTGGTAGAAGTGATGTAAAGAAATGACATGTTTTAATAAGAAACATGGGAACCAGTGGAGGTGATGATTCAATTCAAAACCTCATATATTTTGGTGGGGAAAATAATGTTTCTTGGAAAAAATTTCTCTTAGGGGGTAATATTGTAACAACTCAAACTATTTAAAAAAAAATTCCCCTTCTAATTTAATTAAATATATTTTTCATTATTATGTTTATAGAAAACATTTTCATTTAAATTTTTTTATTATAATATATTATATTTTAAATAAAATAAAGCATCATTACAATTGTTAATATAGTTTTTCAATAGTGATCACATGAATTTAATAAATATAGTATTTTAACAAATCCAATTGACATAGAAGGAGGAAGTGACATCAATAAATAGTTTGATTATTCCCAATAAAGACAATTTATTAGAGCATAAAACGGTGATAATATCATTGGGATATTACTTTGACCATTAGTATGTTGATATCCAACATCATAAGCATGAATGAAATCATTTATGATAAAAGTTCAAGATCTTCAAGATCACGTCCCAAACCATATTTGACGAACAATCCTATAAAAATATCATTATCACACAACATATTATTAAGGCATTTTCTGGTGTATTAATGGGACATGTATCAAGACCCAAATGATATTATTATTTAATTTATTTTATATAAAATGATGGATATATATTCATCCTATTATTGTAATTTTATAACTGATTTTTATTTTGATACAATAAAAAAAATATTATTTCTGGGTAATATTGAAATTCAATTAAGAAATTTATTTTAATGAATTTATTTATTTATGTGAAAAATAATATATTAATAATATATTATTAATAAATAGTTTTTTTAATAGAAATGATCATATTATTTTTGTGAATTCAAATGTAATTTGTATAAGTCTTTAAAAAATATTATTATAAAAAACATTTTATTTCTCATCTAAGTTTAATTATTATTTTAAAAGTGAAAATAAAAATATTTTGATAAAAAAAATTATTTTTGGAATAAAAAAATTAAAATTATGAAATATTTTATTTTTTATAGAATTTTAAGAATATCGAATTATCAAGTAAAATTAAATACTTTATTAATATAATTTATGTTTTATGTCATCATAATGACCTAAAAGTGATGTAATAATTACTATTATGGTTATAAAATACTAAATTTAGGTTTTAACGTTAATATAATTTATTTTATGACTATCTAATTAGTTTTATAAATCCATTATGAATCCTTCAAAACCATTAATATATTTTATGGTTTCAAAATCACTTCATTAAGAGTACAGATCACCTCCACATACAAAAGCATATAATTTTATTAATTTCATCTCTTGGACATATAAAATAAATACAACTACTCCCATCTTTTAGAAAACATGAGGAATAACCATTATAAGTAATGTAGTTTTGGTTATTTTGTTTTATAGAGTGTAAAACCAAAATTGGTGAAATAATTAATATATCCCCTTATAAATATTTGGAAATTTCACAGAAATGTTTTTCTTAATTTTCTTTGGGATTTTACGAGTACACAGTTTCTAACGGCGCCTGATTCCGAGGCCCGGTGTGCCCGCAATCATTTTCCGAAGTTTAGCTCGGGTACGTTCAGTGAACGATCGAGCAGGTTTTCCTAACATTGAAACCGGTGCTCGGAATCGAATTCTGAGGGCACCGATGGATTCACAGCGCTGGTAATTGATTAGGAACACCTTTTCCAAAGTTGCGTTTACTCGGGAGGTGTTTTTAAAAATTGTGGAAGTAAAAAACAAATTTTAGCAACAAATTTTATTTTTCTTTCTAAGTGGTAGTCCGTTGAGTGGAAGTTGGGAAACCACCCAACTTCCCATGAGAGGTTATGAGGGCGGTGGGGCCCACACGAACCCCACCCCTTCATATTCCCTAAACTCCCATAACCCTCCTATTAATTGACCTTGAGTTAATTAATTAAGTGGTATAATTATTTATTTGAATGTTTGAAATTCAAACTTAAAACTTGGGTAATAAAATAAGAGAGGCACTTATTTTATTAGGGGGTTAGCTTGTTGAGAGGATTTTGGAAAAAGCTAAGGGGCTTGATGTTCTTCTTCATCGTCGAAGAACACGAAGAACGCGAAGAACGCACCGATCTCCGATGAAGAACACCGAATCCTCGGAGATCGACTACACGACGCCATGTACAGCGACGCCAATGACTATCTCCTTCTGTGACGCATTCTTCCACGATGATAAATTCCGCGATGAACCTTCGCTCAACGAATTCGATGAGGTAGGGGATTTTATTGTTGTTGTTATTCGTGAATTCTTCCGTCGTCGTTCGTAATTTAATTAGGACCACTTGCTATCTATTAACAGGAGGGGGTCGGACCGCACAAACACGTCCGAACCTCCTCCCTTGTATGTTGTGTTGTTGCAGTTCGAAGGAATGCAGCGCGGTGCAACGACACCGCAGAGGATCATTCAGAAAAGGTGCACGGTGTCGTCGCGCCGCGCCGCGCCAGAGAATCACAAAAACAATGTGGCCGGAGCAGGGCCGCAGAAGAGGGGCGCGACACCATCGCACCGCACCGGTCGGACCAAGGCCGCGGCTGAGGCCGCGGCGGAGCAGGGGCCGGCGGCCAATTTCCGGCCGCCGGCGTCGGAGCAGGGGGACCGGCTTGCACCGGTCCCGTGGTGCAGCAGCCGGCCGGTCGGAGCAGGCCGGCCGGTCAGGGGGAGAACCGGGGGTTCGAAACCCCCGGTTGGAGGTAGGAGAGACCCCCACGTGGGGCCGCATTAATTGAGACAGGGGGGCAGCGTGCCCCCCCTTACCGCCAGCTTGGTGTAACCGAGCTGGCCAACGAACCGCCCGCGCGCCAGCACGCCGGGCCGAGCCACCCAGGCCAGGTCGGGCCGCGCCCAGGCCAGGCCGGGCCATGCCACCCGGGCCGCGCCCAGGCCAGGCCGGGCCATGCCACCCGGGCCGGCCCACGCCCAAGCTGGCCGGACCCAGACCCGGTTCGGGCCGACCCAGGGGGTCTCGGGTTGGGTCGGTCCGGGCCCGAAACCCCCATTTCCAGACCTCTTACGGTATTTTCCCCGTATCCTGGGCTACAGACCTCCGATATACACACCGTCAGCTGTGCTATGATATTTTGATCGAGATGGTCATTTCGGTATATTACACTCAAGGTTTCGGAGAACTTTGAGTATGACCAGGTTGGTTCGGATACGAAACCAACCGGGCCCATGGAGCAGAAATGCTTATATCTTGAGCTCCGGACGTCCGATTGACGTGCCTTCGACTTTGTTGGATTCCTCTTGATGAGATGGAACTTTTGGCATACTTCGCTTGAGTTTTGGTTGTAGTTGGATAGTTGACGGGTTGGATTGTACCAGAAATCCAACCGGGCCCCTGGAACGAAAAAACTGATAACTTTCAGACCGGACGTCTGTTTGATGAATCGTCAGCGGCGTTGGTGATCACGTTGCGAAACGATCCCTATGAGCATACCCTATGAGAGTTCAGTGTACAATCGAGATACGGCCGTGTTGGTTTGCACATGAAACCAACCAGGCCCGTGGGACGAAAAGGCTAGTAACTCACAGATCGGGCGTCCGACTGACACGATGTCTATTGCGTTGAGACCCCTATGATGAGGCGGTACTTTGAGATACTTCTTCGTGGAAATTTGTGATACTTTGAATTTATAATAGTATCTCATGGAGTGGACCCTCCCGGTGACGAGCTAGAAGAGTGTAGAGACCTAGTAGTTGGCTGAGACTTGACGACTGCTAATCTATCGTCTCGGTGTGTTTCAAATAGCCAAGTGGGGAGCGCTTGGTTGTAGTGGAAGACCCACGGTGGAGGAGCGCTTGGTTGTAGCGGCAGACCCACAAAACTCAATAGAAGGATTACCTCTGTAGACTATAAGGGGGAGCACTTGGTTGTAGCGGGAGACCCCTGGCGGAGGAGCGCTTTTTTGTAGCGGCAGACCCGCATTACTCAATAGAAGGAGTACCTCTGGAGCCTATGAGGGGAGCGCTTGGTTTTAGCAGGAGACCCATGGTGGGAAGCACTTAGTTGTAGCAGCAGGCCCATAGTACTCGACAGGTGGAGTACTACAGTAGTCCAAGGTTAGTGGGGAATGCTTGGTTCTAGCGGCATGCCCACTGTACTCGACAGAGGAGGAGTTCTCCTACAGCCGTGGTTTTGACATTATGAATAAAATTCTGGTTGAGATGAGTCTATGACCTTTGTGTTTACCTAATGATTGAGATGGGTCACTTGATAACATAGGTATATGTATGGGCATATACCTGGGTAGTGGTTATCTGTTGATTTCATAATCTTTGTGTTTCCTCATGATTGAGATGGGTTACTGGATAACTTGGGTATATGTATGGGCATATATCTGAGTAGAGGTTATCTGTTGAGATCTTCTTTATGGTTATCCTTGTTAGATTTAGTGAGACCTTGAGGTTCTCAGGGTCCCTACTGAGTATTGTTATACTCACCCCTACACGGGCTATGACTGCACCTCGTTGTGTTGGTTGCAGACGACGGGCAGCGCAGACAGAGGCCGAGTGTTCGAGGACTGGACAATACCCGGAGGTGGACCTCACGACGAGACATTATCCGGTGGTGGACTTCACGACGAGGTGACACTCAGAGGAGGTTGACGGGCGAGAGCGTTGTGGTGGCTATCTGTACATACCCTTCAAGTTGGATCCTTGGTGGGCGATCCAGGAGCTGCTTGTCACCTTCTGGCTGTTTTTTCTTTTTTTCTTGTACTTTACAATTGGGCTTGTATTTCCGGCCCCTTTCCTTTCAACACAGCTTGTTTCAGTTTTACTTAGTGTTTTACTTCCGCTTGTACTCTGTGGTGTTTTGTTTACTTTTATAAAGGAAATGGATTCCCAATTATCGGGATTTACGCCTTTGGTGCTAGTCGCCAGCCCCTGGCCTATGGAAGGCGGGCTTGGGGTAGTCATGACACGGGCCCCGAGGACGGGTCATGAAAAATTGGTATCAGAGGTGTTGGAACGAGCCCTCATAGTGGAGAGTTTCTTTGCTTAGCAGTCTCCAGCAGCAGGAGCCACCACTAGTCAGCATGCGGCAGAGTCTTCTGCAGTGGGCAGTAGACAGATGACACAGAGGTCCAAGAGGAATAGACCTATAGGTGGTCAACCGCATGACACATGATCGTTTGTGCGAGGCACCCAAGGTGGACAATGACTTACCATGAGCGGACAGTGTTACTCCTACGGCGGGGTTGGTCACATGGCTCATGACTGTCCGACCTGCCATATAGATGACCAGCAGATGAACAAAGGACCTCCCAGGCAGAGGGAGAGGTTCGATCGAGGAGGATCTCATGGAGCAGGAGACCCTGGCAAGGGAGCTGGCCGTGCAGCTGGAGGTGGACGACGCTTCTAAGTGTTTCCACCACCACCACCATGAGGTCCACCGTAACCACAGGGAACATGTGGACATGGGAGAGCTCAGCTTCAGGCAGCTGAGGCCTACGATCATGGAGCTCCAGGAGCATATGGACAGGAGTGGGACTAGCTCCAAACATGGAGACTTTTTTTCATGTTGCTTCTAGATTTGTTGATGTTTGTTTGTAGATGATTTGTGTCTTTGTACTTTGAGCTACCGTGATAAAAGACACCTTTCTTGTGGCATTTACCTTCCTGTCCTCTCTTTATGTTGTTACTAAGAGTTTCTGGTTTAAAGACCAATGACTTGACCCTCACTTTGAGATACCTACTGGAGAAGAACCAGTGACCACACACTGATGTCGAAATTGTGACTCAACCCTTGGAGGTGAGAGTAACAGTGGGATCTCTTGGTAGTAGCGTCGAGGCCTTACAACGTCATCCTTGGTATGGATTAGTATCATCCATGTCGGGATTGACTGTATTAGGTGAAGAATGTGGTTCATCCAGGGGATGAGACCAGATTTCTCTGATCGAAAAAGAAGAAATCTCAACAGCTCATGTAGGACCAGAAAAGTCCAAGTCATCCAAGAGCTGATGAGGACAGCTCAGAGCTGGAAAAAGTCTTGTGCTGACAGGAGGCAGAGACCACTAGAGTTTGAGGATGGTGACCACGTTTCCCTACATGTCTCACCTCGACGTGAGTTACGGAGATGTGGTCGAGGTGAAAAGTTATCTCCGAGGTTCAACGGACCTTTCTAGGTCCTCAGTAGGGTAGGTGAGGTGGTTTATCTCTTGACCCACCCACCTCAGTTGCATGAGGTGCACGATGACTTCCATGTATCTCAACTGAAGAGATACGAGCTCGACCCTTCTCATTTCATCGACCATGAGGAGAAGGACTTGGGCGATAGGGTGACCCTCACGAAGGTTCCAGTGGGGATCGAGGAACGACAGGAGCAGATCCTACGTGGACGGTTGATTCCTCGGGTGTGCTTTCACTGGAAGTACGGGAACCTCCAGGTGAGCACATGGGAGTGGAAGGCTTAGATGCGTGCTCAGTACCGCTTTTGTATCCCTAGTTTGTGTTAATGCTTTACGGGGATGTAAATCCCTGAGGTGGGAGTAAAGTAAAGACTCGGAAATTTCAAGGGATTTTGTTTCTTAATTTTCTTTGGGATTTTACGAGTACGCAGTTTCTGACGGCGCCTGATTCCGAGGACCGGTGTGCCCGAAATCATTTTCCGAAGTTTAGCTCGGGTACGTTCAGTGAACGAACGAGCATGTTTTCTTAACTTTGAAACCAGTGCTCGGAATCGAATTCCGATGGCACCAATGGATTCTCAGTGCCGGTAATTTCTTAGGAACATCTTTTCCGGAGTTGCGTTTACTCGGGAGGTTTTGTTAAAAATTGTGGAAGTAAAAAATAAAATTTAGCTACAAATTTTATTTTTCTTTCTAAGTGGTAGTCCTTTGAGTGGAAGTTGGGAAACCACCAAACTTCCCATGAGAGATTATGAGGGAGGTGGGGCCCACATGAACCCAACCCCTTCATATTCCCTAAACTCCCATAACACTCCTATTAATTGACCTTGAGTTAATTAATTAAGTGGTTTAATTCTTTATTTGAATGTTTGAAATTTAAACTTAAGACTTGGGTAATAAAATAAGAGAGACACTTATTTTATTAGGGGGTTAACTTGCTGAGAGGATTTTGGATAAAGCTAAGGGGCATGAAGTTCTTCTTCTTCGTCGAAGAACACGAAGAACGTGAAGAACACACCGATCTCCAATGAAGAACGCCGAATCCTCGGATATCAACTACGTGACGTCGTGTACCGCGACGCCAAAGACCCTCTCCTTCCACGACGCCTTCTTCCGTGACGATAAATTCCGCGATGAACCTTCTCTCAACGAATTCGATGAGGTAGGGGATTTTATTGTTGTTGTTATTCGTGAATTCATCCGTTGTCGTTCCTCATATCATTTGGACCGCTTGCTATCGATTAATGGGAGGGGGCCGAACCGCACAAAAACGGCCGAACCTCCTCCCTTGTATGTTGTGTTGTTGCAGTTCGAAGGAAAGCGGCGTGGTGCAACGACATCGCGCGGGATCATACGGAAAGGGTGTGCGACGCCGTCGCGCCGCGCCGTTGAAGTCAAACAAAGGCGGGGCGCCGTCGCGCCGCACCAGAGAATCACAAGAACACCGTCGCCGGAGCGGGGCCGTGGCGGAGGGGCGTGGCGCCATTGTGCCGTGTTGGTCAGACCAAGGCCGCGACTGAGGCCGTGGCGGAGAAGGGACCGGTGGCCAATTTCCGGCCACTGGTGTCGGAGCAGGGGGACCGGCCCGCGCAGGTCCCGTGGTGCACCAGCCGGCCGGCTGGAGCGGGCCGACCGGTCAGGGGGAGAATCGGGGGTTCAAAACCCCTGGCTGGAGGTAGGAGTAGACCCCATGTGGGGCCACATTAATTGAGACATGGGAGAAGCGCCCCCCTGACCGCCAGCTCGGTGTAACCGAGCTGGCCAGCGAATGGCCAGCGCGCCGAGCCGGGCCAGGCCGCGCCCAGGCCGGGCCAGGCCGCACCCAGGCTGGGTCGGGCCACACCAGCCGGGCAGGGCCGCGCCCATGAGGGATAGATGCAGACCCGGTTCGGGTCGACCCGGTTCGGGCCGACCCAGGGGGTCTCAGGCCGGGTCGGTCCGGGCCCGAAACCCCCATTTCCGGACCTCTTACGGTCTTTTGCCCATATCCTGGGCTACAGAGCTCCGATCAACACACCGTCAGCTGCGATGCGATCTTTGGATCGAGATAGTTGTTTCGGTATATTACAATCAAGATTTCAGAGAATTTTGAGTATGGCCGGGTTGGTTTGGATACGAAACCAACCGGGCCCACTGAGCGAAAATGCTTATATCTTGAGCTCCACACGTCCGATTGACGTGCTATCGACTTTGTTGGATTCCTCTTGATGAGATGGAACTTTTGGAATACTTCGCCCGAGTTTTGGTTTTAGTTTGATAGTGTCCAGGTTGGATTGTACCCGATATTCAACCGGGCCCCTAGAACGAAAAAACTGATAACTTTCATAACGGACGCCCGTTTGACGAACCGTCAGTGGCGTTGGTGATCACGTTGAGAAACAGTCCCTATGATCATACCCTATGAGAGTTCTGGGTACATTTGAGATACGGCCGGGTTCGTTCGCACACGAAACCAACCGGGCCCCTAGGACGAAAAGGATAGTAACTCACAGACCGGGCGTCCGACTGACGCGCCGTCTGTTGCGTTGAGACCCATATGAAGAGGAGGTCCTTTTAGATACTTATTCGTGGAACTTTGTGATACTTGGAGTATCAACTAGTAGCTCATGGATAGGACCCTCCTGGTGACGAGCTAGCAGAGTGCAGAGACCTAGTAGCTGGCTGAGACTTAACGACTGCTGATCTATCATCTCAGTGTGTTTCAGATAGCCCAGTGGGGAGCGCTTGGTTATAGCGGCAGACCCATGGCGTAGGAGCGCTTGGTTGTAGTGGCAGACCTGCAGAACTCAACAGAAGGAGTACCTCTGGAATCTATGTGGGGGAGCGCTTGGTTGTAGCGGTAGACCCACGACGGAGGAGCGTTTGGTTGTAGCGGCAGACCCGCGGTACTCAACAGATTGAGTACCTCTAGAGCCTATGAGGGGGAGCACTTGGTTGTAGTGGTAGCCCCATGGTGGGAAGCTCTTGGTTGCAGTAGTAGTCCCAAAATACTCGATAGGTGGAGTAATACAGTAGTCCAATGTTAGTGGGGCGCACTTGGTTGTAGCGGCAGGCCCACTATAGTCGACTGAGGAGGAGTTCTCCAGCAGCCGTGGTTTCGACATTATGAATAAAATCCAGGTTGAGCTGAGTCTATGACCTTTGTGTTTACCTCATTATTGATATGGGTCACTTTATAACTTAGGTATATGTATGGGCATATACCTGGGTAGTGGTTATCCGTTGATTTCATAATCTTTGTGTTTCCCCATGATTGAGATGGGTTACACGATAACCTGGGTATATGTATGGGCATATACCTAATTAGAGGTTATCTGTTGAGATCTTCTTTGTGGTTATCCTTGTTGGATTTAGTGAGACCTTGAGGGTCTCAGGGTCCCTATTGAGTATCGTTATACTCACCCCTGCATGGGCTATGCCCGCACCTCATTGTGTTGGTTACAGATGACGGGCAGCGCAGACAGAGGCCGAGTGTTTGAGGACTGGACGGTACCTGGAGGTGGACCTCATGAAGAGACAGTATCCGGTTGTGGACTTCACGACGAGGAGACACTCGGAGGAGGTTGACAGGATAGAGCGTTGTGGAGGCTATCTGTACCTACCCTTCAGGTAGGATCCTTGGTGGACGATCTAGGAGATGCTTGTCACCTTCCAGCTGTTTTATATTTTTCTTTTTACTTTACAGTTAGGCTTGTATTTCCGGCCCCTTTACTTTCAGCACATCTTCTTTTAGTTTTACTTAGTTTTTTACTTCCACTTGTACTCTGTGGTGTTTTGTTTACTATTATAAAGTCAATTCCTTCCCAGTTATCGGGATTTACGCCTTTGGTGCTAGTCGCCAGCCCCTGGCCTATGGAAGGCGGGCTTGGGGTAGTCACGGCATGGGCCCCGAGGACAGGTCGTGACACCCCTTATATTTCATTAACAAACCCACTATTGATCTCATTTGACCTCAATCAAAATTCTTTGGAATACACACACACTATGACTTATCTTCTCCTTATTCCTCCCAATGTGCACCCAACTTCTCAAGAAACTCCTCTTAATAATTTTGAGTCACACACTCAATTAAAGGATCCCGATATTCAACCCTTTATTAAAGTTTCTTTATTATCTTATACCTTCCTTTTTGAATTACTAATTTTGGGGTGTGTCTATACATTTCCCTATTAGTTCCCATTTCTTATCCAAATGTTGATAGAACAATTTCCCTCTCATCATCAATTTTTATGAGTTTTTTCATGTTGTTATGCTACCAAAAATTTGACCGCACTGTTTCTAGCCGAAATAATCATGTAGTGAATACCATACCCATTTCATATAAAGGGTTTCCACATTTATACACATATAATTATTTTACATGGGGATAATGAATATTATATTCCACACCCATTTATAGTGTATTAATAAATAATTATAAATGAAACCATGTTGTATGATCTTTATTTAACACTCAGACATGAGAATGAAATGAATGTGATGGGTGCATGTAGAATTATATAGCTGTCTAATGAATTGGGTAATGATTATTCTCATGAGATATCATTTTGGTATAGGGAGTGAACCAGATTAATTTATGGTGTTTTTTCAATCATCATGTATTGTTAGTTATCCTTGACCCATTTTTATGATGCAGTTCTTTAAGTTGTTGCCACTATTCTCATGTTTCATTCATGAATATCAACCTATATCATTACTCATTGATCATGTTTATGTTTCTCACTCAATTTATTCCCATTTTATATAACTATTGTCTAACATGTATTATTCCCTTCATGTTATTCCATGCTTATTCCATTCCTAGAATTTATAGCTCACACACTTCTTATATAGGTCCCCATTTTATCATATGACTTTTTATGTTTGATCATGTTATGGAAGTTGTCAATAAAGTTGATATTTTCCTTTATTAAATTATTAAATAATGTACCTAATTCTAAATTTTATTATAGTTCCCAATCTAATGGTATGTATTATATGTAATTTATTTAATAAATCACATATTAATATGTATTAAATAGCATGGTATTGATATTATTAATACAAAAACCAAGATAAGTTGACATCCTACCCAACTTGATCATGGTTCCCACATCCCACGAATCAAATGAAGAACCCAATGAATGAGGTGAAATTCTACCTCTTATGATAAAAATAAATATGGGATTAGAATGATGAAATATAATAATGTCAAATGATAAAATAATATTAATATATTTTTATCTTAAAAACCTAATGATAAATCAACTTCTATAGTGTATAAGATATAATAAGTCAATGAAATCCATGATCATTCATTACGAGTAGTGTATATGTCTTCATAACCCAAGGCAAAGAAAATGGGTATCTAAAAAAATAAATGATACAAGAAGAAATAGTTCTTTTATTTTTAAATAAATTATACTTTTAAAATAAAATGAGAATGATGGTTATGAAAAAAAAACAAATGTTAGTATCATGGAGATGGTAGGTCGTAAATATGCATGAGTATTGTTCCCATTATTAATTTATTGTTTAGAAAAGAAGGGAATAATTATTTAGCTTTAAAGAATAAACCTTATACCATAAATACTATACTATTTAATTATATATACATATATATATATAATATTCTTGTGTTGTTTTAATAAAAATGATAGAATCAAATCGCTTCATGGAAGTAATAATCCACACGTCCACGAACGAAATTAACTATTTTTCAGAGTGTGAAAATGATAGACGAGAATGACATATTATACTTATAGAAAATTTATTTTTCTAGGAATATATTATAGATTTAATTTTTTTCAAATATAATTATTAAACTCCTCTAAAAAAATTCCATGTAAATTGTGAATGTATTACGCCACTTTGAGGAGGCGAAAGTCCACACGTCCAAAAATGATGTTATCATAATTATAAAAAATGGAAAGCATGAAGGTTTGTTTTATATCACAATTATTGAAGTAATTTCAAAATATATATATCATATAAAAATGTTTTCTCTCATAATTCACAACCATGAGTGGATTTAAAGGAAAAATGAACACCATTGTTTCATGAGGTGGTAGTGCATATTATACAGGAAATTTTTTTGTCACCCATTGATAGAAGTTTATATAGGTTTAGTTATAACACATAACAAAACATAAAACCTATATATTTTGGATAAGGGTTTTTATAAATTAAAATAGAATAATAATAATAGTTGATTTTGTGGATAAATAAATTAAATATAAATTCATATTGAATAATGGTACCACTTTTTCTGGAAACTCCTTCTGGTTTTAACCGTATCACTTCCATGGTTACCTTTATATCAAAATTGAGGACCCTAGGTTAAGGAGAAGGATTTTTGGAACAAATTTGGGAAGGATTTGGATATAGAGATCATGATTTTTCTTAAATTACTATTACATCATTTTAAAGATAAACAATAAAATGGTGTCACAAAAATAGGATCCAATGTTTTAGTGTCATGGTAAAATTAGGACCATACGTAACATTTACATAATATAACATTCTAATTAATTAATTACTTCCTATATATATTCTTAGTGGCCTAAATTATCTCTTTAATACATGTAGTTTCTTGATGATATACATCAAAGAGAAGTGTTAGCTAAAAGCATAAAAATATGATAGAAAAGAACATGAATCAATCAGACAAGCTAGGAAAAATCATCATCATCATAACATAAGTATGATATCATCATCATAATCATTATTGGAAGAATTAGATAAAGGTATGGAATGTGTAAATGCATAAAAATGATACATCATGTCTTAGAGGTCAAATACCACACATAGTTGTGAAAAATTCTAGCATCATGTTTATGCATAACATATGCGTATCATCATAACATCATCATTATAAAAAACATTTCATCATGTATATTCATATTACACATTCTGTTATGTGATAAACCATATTACCCAATTAATTGGATCACTATATAATTTTGGTAGAACCTGTCACATTATAACATTTACAAAGTAATTTTTATCACATATAATTTATTAGAATATTTGACAAAAAACTAAGGAATGGAAGTGGGTTCAAATATAATTTCATAAAGAATAGTTTCCATAATTAATTCATTATAAGATGTGTTTTTTAAAAAGAATTGTTATATTGTAAAAATATATGTCTTTTTCATAAATTCATATTGGATGCACTTATATACATGAAATTAAAAGGTATGAGAAACTAAATAATATATGATGAATATTAAAAGTAAATCCACTGATTAATTTTTCATAAAAGGGAAATTACCTAAAGAAATGAAATTTGGTTGGAGAATCCCCTTATCTTATATCTGAGGATTTATTCACTGTAATATACTTGATAATAAAATAAAATTTTTTATTTACAAAACCATAACCACTTATATATTTATTTTATTCACTATAAATTTATTATGTTCATTTATGTTCATTTTGAGGAGTTATAGCATTCAATTTCATCGTTCTGGTGTGTTAATTTTCTTGGGTTTCCGAATATGTTCAGTTGTATAAATGTATGAAAGATCATGTAAAATGATAATAATTTTACATAATTGATATAATATTCTATTAATGATCACATATAAAATTAAATACTATTGTATATTGTTATTTTTTATATATGAGTATGAATCATTAGATATAATGTTAGTGATAATATTTTTGATTAAATTTGGAAGTTTTCGATCACAATGAACTTGGTTTGTTTTATTATTTATTATTTCGTTTATTTTTTAATTACGGAACATTAAAAAGGTTATAAAATAAATTTTAAAATATATTTCAACCATTATAAGTAATTTATCACCAACCTTGAATGTGGAATAGGATAATGAAAGTGCATTATCAATGATGGCAATAAAAAGACACATCACAGATCATGTTTTCATTATAAAACTAAAAGCAATGTAGAATGGGATTAATGATGGATTATTTTATTAAAACAACAAGAATAAATTATATTTAATGTACATGATTTATCATGAAAATTGGATAAGGGGGGATGATTAGAGAAAATAAAAAAATGAAACAAAATTAAAAGAACATAAAAAGGATTTAGTGTTCGAATTCACCTCTATGAGAACCTCATTAGGGGGTTTGGGTCATTTTCTAAGATCAAATACTCCTAGATATGGGAGAAAGACCTAGGTAGATGGTTGGGATGAAATTTAAAAATATTAAAGGCTTGTAATTTGTGAGGAAAATTGTCAGCGAGGTTGATATATATAAGGGATGCGATGTGGGTTTTTGTTTATTTTATTAATTATATTATTATTTTGGATCAAGACTATGAATATTTTTTATTACCATTAATTAATGTTTTAAAAAGACATGTAGAGTTATATATAATGTTCATACATAATACATACATAATCTATGAATAACTAATTCAGTAATTTGTTAAGTAATGTAAATTATTGTATATCACCATTCAATTGAAATTTCATTTCACATAAATAGGTAAGGGTATTTCTCCTTGATTAATTACTATTGTTTCAAGGATTCATCTTCATAAATATGGTTTTCCTATATCTCTTTTACTAGGTGAGAAGTCTCCCATGTATTGATTTATCACTTTGGTCCATGATCTTCACAGGATAATCCTCGTAAAAGATATAATTTTGAAATTGTACCACCTATGCATTCAGAACATGTGAGGGATATTTTATGTACTTCCTCAAGATGGATACATGGAATACATCATGTACATGATTCCTGGTTTTAAATGTTCTTGTAAATAGACCAAAACTCCGACTCACTCAAGAATCATGAAGGTGCCAATGTATCCGGGACTCAAATTTGATTTCTCCACAAACCTCATAATTTTCTTCGATGGATATATGCAAACGAATGTAATTTCTCCAATGTCAAAATATAGGTATTGTCTATGATTGTATACATATATCTTCTATCGAATTTGGGATTCCTTGATGCGATACTGAATGATTTTATCCTTCTCAACCATTTCATAGACCATTTCTGGTTCTAGAAGCTTACCTTCACTGACATCATCCCAACATGTCGGTGTTCTGTATCGTTTCCCATAAATGGATCATATGAAGTCATTTGGAACTCAGGTATAATTGTTTTTGTAAGAGAACCCATCCAAGGGAATATGTTGATCTCACCGCCCTATTAATTCCATAGAATATTCTTTCAACATGTCTTACAATAATGAAATTCTCTTTTTAGTTTTTCCAACAGTTTGAGGAAGATAATCCTTGGTGAAACACACCATATTATTTATCACATGTTTGAAACATTTCTAGAACATGGGGATGAATATCGTATCTTAGTTTGATAAAATTAATAGTGGTAATAAATCCAACATTACCACTTCTTTGATGAATACCCATGTATGCTCATCTAGTTATAAATTCTCTCAAATTGTGATAATGTGATATTTAATAATCAGATGATCCAAAAAAACAATGTTACATTATTTGACATAGAAGTATTCAAAAGATTGGTGACAAAATCCATGGTTATGTATTTATAGTTACACATTGTTCTTGGTATTGGTTTCATAGTCTATTTAGAATTTTTATTTTTATCCCTCACTCACTGACATACATGGGAATTTGATGTATATTCAGTAATCACCTTCTTTATATTATCGCACCAATAGTTCTGTTGGAGTTCTCAATACATCTTTAAGCTCACTAAGTTAATAGAGAATTTTGTTCTATGTGCATCATTTAGAATCTCCATATTTATCTTGGGAATATATGGTACATATAGGGATGACCCAAATATTAAAATTCCTTTCCCATAAATTTTAATCTCTTTGGATTTCCCCTTTCTCATAGATTCAACCTTCTTTTGAATATCCACTTTATTTCTTTGAGAATCATTTATTTTCCCCATGAGGGATGGTTGAACAATTTTTTTGAAAGGATTAGAGATGTTCCTCCCTTAATTATTCCCATGTACATCCTTTTAAAATCTATTAAAATTGGATCCTTCTTAATTATCATCAATGAGAATGTTGTAGGATCCATTTTACATAGAGAATCTACAAAATTATTCATTTTCCTAGGAGTTTAGTGGATTAAGTATTTATAATAATTGATAAAATCTAACCATCTTCATTTTTTACTATGATTCTACTTCCATGTGAATATATATATTAGGACCTTATGATCACAATAAATTTAACTATTCTCCCAAATAGAAATAATGCCACTATATTTTCAATGCAGTGATCACAACTACCAACTCCAGATCAAGTGTAGGATTTCATTGCCATGGGACACTCATTGATTCAAATTTTCTTAAAAGGGTCCACATATATTCCTTTGTAGGTTATAAAATTCCAACAAGAATAATTATTACACCATAGATAGCTCAAATTTACTCTACTTTTCATAAATTTTATACCAACACAATTTTATTTTAATAGTATTCAAATTCTTCTTGTGCTACCCTTTATTAGAGAGTATATACTAATATCATCAATAAATAATACCCCAAACATGTCGCGATAATATCTAGATACTCTAATCATTGTGTATATAAATATTTCTGGTGAATTAGTGAGTCCAAAGGGAATCAATATAAACTCATAGTGTATGTATGATAATCTAATGGAAGTCCTAGGAATATCATCCATCCACACCATTAATTCATGTTATCCAAACCGATAGTCCACCTTAGAAAAATACATTCCCCCTCATAGTTGATCAAAAAGGTCATCTATCTCTGTAAGGGTATAGTTGTTCCTTATCATGATTTTTATTTCCTTACGATAATCAACACATAAGTGAATTAATACACCCTTCTTTTTAATGTAGAGGACTGGTGAAAACATGGTGAAAAATTTGAGCATATAAAACCCTCTTCCATTTTCTAGTGTAAAACATTATTCTATTCCGACAAATAAATGATTGAAATTTTATAATATCTATTTGATATAGGTATAGATCAAATAATATATTCTATTTATAACTCAGCCTCTCTGCGAGGAAGAACACCACACAATTATTTAGTGAGAACATTAGTGTATCCCCACACAATTGGAATATGCTTGATCATTATTCCCTCCATTATCTCAAGAATTCGATATTTATATTCTTGATCATACGTAAAAAATATCCACAATTGATTAGATGATTAAGATGAACTTTTATCTTCATCCTTACACTAATAAAATATTGGAGGATGCCTTAGAATGTGAAGAGTGATCTCCCTTTCCTGACAATTTATTTTGGATTTGTATAAATGTCGACAATACATACCAATAATAATATCAAACATAACCAAAGGAATTATGAATCGATTTCATGAGAGGTTTTATACTCAAAAAATAATTCTGGAGGATTTATATAGTTCTGATGAAATAATTTCCCCATTTTCTGTTCTCACATATGAACCCACCACCATATTTTGAGGTGGTGTTTGAATTGTTATACTAATATTTTAACATATGAAAGAATTTTTATAAACATACTAACATAGTATTCTCATTATTCATGAATGAATAACTATCATAACTTTCATTACCTCATTTTCGGTATCCACCTTAGTCATAGTGATGGATTAATATTTACCTTTCTCCTTTGAAATTGGTGGCTGCTGACATTGATTAACCTCAAGGACTCATGGTTTAGTCCAATGGATTTTAAAATACTCCTTCTCTCTAATGCGGAAGCATTAATACATGTGTGGTTCACTCTTTTACTCTACCACATTGTCATTAATAATGATGTCTCTTCGACGTTAATAATAATTGTGGCATTCTCTCCCATAGTTGATGAATTCCTCCACCTGTTGGTGGTAATCCCATGATTATTCATCCAAACTTTTTGACATGGGAGTGGTTGATTTTTGATTACACCTTTATGATTAGATCCCCCATCTTAAAACTACATCATTAATTCCATACCATCATATCCTTGTGAACACTCTCCAAACTACAAATAATCATTGAGTGCCTATAGAACAACATCTTCATAACTCCTTAAGTTTCTAATTTCTATATCCTTTTCATGTTGTGGTTTTTGACCACTAAAGAATATATAGATTTTTCTATCATTTTTTTAAAAAAACTAGTGGCGTACACTAAAATACATATGATTTTTTTTGTGTGCCATGAAATATACAAATTCGTTTTCTTTCATCTCAATAAATTATCTCTCTATCTTTATTTGAAGAGTTAAAAATAAATAATTGTTATGATTTTTTTGAAGTATTACTAATCCATATCTTCAATTTATCATTCATATTGGTGTTATTAATCAATTCCCACCATTGATTGAACTATCCAACAAAATTATAAATGTCTACAGTAACCTTCTCCTTCTCAGAATAGTGAATCCGAAAAAAGATCATCTCCGTTGAGTTGACACACTCTTACAAAACTAGTGGATCAAAATATCCACTAAATGTTTGTGTTCACTACCACATAAATGATGCTATAACCAAATTATCCCAATTAGGTGAATAAGGAAGGTCCAAAATATTCAGGTAATTTTTCATAGCATGGTACATCTTGGTAAGAATCAATGGGAATTTTTTAACTCCTCTTCCCAATCCATTGGGTATAGCATTCAACCAATCACTGCATTGTCCATCACTTGAATTCCATGCCTATTTTTTCATAGTTCCCACCATATTCTAAAATACATTAGGTTTTAACAATTCATAGGTCAAAAAATAATCAATTTATAATTGATTACTTTGTAAATAAAAACTAATGTCATGTAATATGATATCCCTATGATTAACCTTTTTCTAAAACAATGCTTCTTGAGTTTTTAATTTTACCTAATCTCTTACTATGGGTTTTAACTAATGTTATCTAATAATGTTTATAAAATTAACTACACCAATCCCTAATACCAACAATAGATGACCTGATTTCCATACATTAGAATATTGTCATTTAATGATAAATAATATAATAGTGTAGCAAAACCAACATCAATTGGTTCAGTGTCGTAGGAAAATTAAGTCCATATATAAAATTTATATAATAAAACATAAAACTTATTTAATTATTTATTCATTAGCTTCATAGGGGCCCACATTTTCTTCATAGAACATTCAGTCACCTGAGGATCTAAATCAAAGAATGGGTAGAGCTAAAATCCTAGTATGTAGATATATGATAACATGAGTGAATAAAACATGGGTGAGTGTAATCATGATAATCATAAAATAATGATGGTATAATCATAAAAATAATGAGAAGAAGTATTATATAAAGGAATGAAATTTGACAAATCATAAAAATGAAACATCATGTCTTAGTGTGGAAATACCACATATTGTTGTGAACAAATATTGTGGCATGATCAGAGTTAACATGTTTTAATTACTATGAAATAACCTCTATGAAAAATTATAGAATCATGTTAATTCATATTTCATTTTATTTATTGATATACACAAAATTATCCCATTTATTGGATCACTATATAATTATAGGCATGTATGTCATATAATAACATTTACATAATCATGCATTCCACATAGAATGTATAATAATAATATCTATTAAATAACACATTGAAATGAAATGAGTGTCATGAGAATTTCATAAAGAATAAACTCTTGAATAAACATTGAGGTATCCAAAATTAAACTGTAATAACATTCAGGTTATATGAATCATTAAACATGAGTGAATAAGAAACAATCCCAAGATAAGTAAATGTCGTGTCATTAAAAAATATGAGTCCATTTTGTAAAAAAAATGACTACATTGGACATAAATAAATATTGGAAGAATATATTTTTTAGAAAATAAAAGTAATAGACAATAATATAATATTATATTAATATTAAACAAACATCCATTTGTAAATTTTTAATGATGTAGGAATAAACCAATGAAATAAAATTGGGGTTGAGAATCACCATTCTTTATATCTGAATAAATTCTATATATTAATATCTTGGGTAATAAAATTATATTGATTAATTAATAAATCATGAAGCGATTATACATGTATTTTTCTATTTATATTTTTATTATGTTCATTTATGGTGAGTTTGATGATTTATAATATTCAACATTATCGTTCAGTACTATTTGTTTTCTTGATTTTCATGGTCATTTCTCTACTATATATTTATGGATGTTCTTATAAAATGAGGATATTTTTTAGTGATGATATTATATGTTATTATTTAATATAAGCAAGTTTAAATGGTGTATTATATTATTTTTAACAAGATATTATGATTAATAATTAGATTTACGGAGAAAGATAATCGTTTGGATTAATTTTGGCGGTTTTCAATCACAACAGACTCATTTGTTTATTATTTTATATTTGGTATATAGTATAATTTTAGAATATAAATATGGTGGTAACATAAATTTATCAATTATTTTTGATCATTTTGATTTTTTTATGACCAATAATGAGGATGGTTTATAAAAATGAATGTTTATCTTCCACGATGGTGGTAAATAAACAGATCATGAATGACGTATTCATTTTATAATAAAATGGATAGATAATGAATTTTTTGATGGATTATTACATTAAAATACTTAAATTATACTATATGTATGTAAATTTATTTATCATGAAAATTGGATGAGTGGAGATGAGGATAGAACGAATCGCACAGAAATTAAAAAGAAATTCGATGAAAATAAAGAGGATTATACCTCTTGGATTCTACACCTTGAGAACTGCCTTAGGGGGATTGGTTTAGGATATTTTGAGGAAAAAATAGGATCATGTACATGATAATGGAGTCTGTATTAGTATTGTAAAATAATTTACAAGATTTAAGTCTTGGAAGTTGTGATGAGAGGAGGTGGTTCATAGTGGTATGTATAGGAGAGGATATGGGTTTTGTGTTTATTTTATTCATTAGATTACTATTTTTTCGAAAAAATATTAATATTTATGTTTTCTGTGAATAAATATAGTAAAATTAAAGGTATTGTTCATGTTTATCATTATTCATAATCCAAACATCATCTATGTATTAATAATTCCAAAATTTATTAAATACCTTAAATTAACATATTTTACTGTTCAAAAAAATTATTTTAGAAAAATAAAAAAAATAATATGGGACATTTGTTGATGTATAGAATTAAAAAATGATCTTAATTTTATTAAAAAAATTATTAATATGTGATTTTTTATTAAAATCATCATTTACTTTGAAAATAATGGTTTTAAAATTATAATTGATTTTATAATCCTCTGAAAATTTAATGAATGTCTCATAATGTTATATTATAATCATAAATAAAATAAATATTAATTTATAAATACATTTTATGGAAATAATCATTGTTTTAAATAATTATATTAATTATAAAATTAAATAATATCAATTATGTTTTATAAAAACACCTACTCATAATTCATAATTTTTTTAAAATCAATAAAATATATAATTATATAATTACAACATATTATCATTTGTAAGATATTTTTTTAAATTAATATGAAAATGTACTTTTCTATTGCCTTTATTACTATTCCTAATAGTCATAATATTATTCCAATGACCACGTTACTATTCCCTTGTTATAGGTTCATTACATTCTTGAAATACCTCTTATTTTATTCATTCATAATTTATGAACATTGTAATATTTTATATATGTATTTTTAAGTGATTTACACTATATGTAATAAGTATAATAAAGGATATTCCATTGATAAAAATTTTGTGTTGATATATTGGATGGCACTAAGGTCTTGATAGGTATAGTGAATTTGGGGGAGTGTGAGTGTATTTTTATAGTTATGGGGGTGTTTCATTCTTGTAAATATAAAAAGGTAGACAATATAAAGAGGTATAACAAACATATAATTATTTTAATAAGGATAAATTTTTTATCAAATAGGTAATATAGTCCCTTGATGTCCTAAAATTGTGATTTTCACCAGTGTATACGTCTTTTACCCCATTATGTATAATGTTTATCTAATTTGTAAAATGATTTTTACATTAATTAGTGTAATAAATATTAATTACATTTACTAATAATTTTTTTATCATGAACCATTTCAAACAAATTATTCATTATAATTTATTCTTATTCAAATTATCGTATCCATTTTTCCCATTTATAAATCATAGAGGTAGATGAAATTAATTTAAAATTCATCACACAGACAGGATGATATAACAACGTTTTAAAGTGATAATGACCAAACATTTACTACATTTATATATATAAATTCATTGTGAAACATATTCCAATTACATGATATTATATTAAATGATTTATAATTCGTCTAATTATAATATAAAAACAATAAAAATTTGAATTTAACACTATAAAATTTTTCATATGAAAAACATTTTTCAATTAATATTCGATGTCATTCATTTTTCAAAAAAAAATTCCTATTCTCATAGGAATACATGATATTCACCCAATGTATCATGAATCATCCCTGGTAACCTATTAAAATGATATCTGATCTAGTCCTAATAAAGACTAAAGGGCATTCCTTGTCCACATCAGTTGGTGACTTTCACCTGACATCATCCATTATGAAAGTGGGACTAAACTTTCTAGAAGTATAATTTATTCACGATAAACAAGTAAGCATGCATATAATAATACTTGATAGAGATAGGTATACCAAAATTTAGAAATATATATAAACAAACTAAATTACTACAAAAAGATTCCCAAAAATTGGATAATTTCCAATGTCCCAAAATATAAAACACACCATGACAAAGGATCAACAACTACTTCCACCTCCAAGAAGTTCTTTACCCCTCCTTGAACTATTATGAAGATAATATGCCAAATCCCAATGGAAAATGTATGGTTTTAGATAAAATACTATTAGGGTATCACCAAGGATTCCATAACCATATTCCAACATTTTATTAACCAAATAACTAATTTAATATAAAATTAAAAGACATGGAAGTATAAAGGAATATTTATGGAAAATAACAATTTAAAATTTAATTGATTGAAATTATTTTAAGAAATTATAATAAATATTTAATATTTATATTATATATATAATTTTATAAGGTATGTGTAAGAATACATATAAAATTGTGGAATATATTTTAAATACAAAGAAGAGTAACATGGTCATCTTCCAACAAGTACAATAGCTCTAGGATAAGGGATCCTCACTCACTCATGTGACAATAACTAAAATGTGTACACAAGTCCCTCAAAATTGGTTAGAGTGGATTTTTCAGAAGCTTAGTTAGGAATATTGGGTCCTAATTATTTTTTTTAATGTTGTAAAACATCAATCCAATCCGAGAAAAATTACAACAAATTACTTTTTTCCCAAATAAATCACTAACTAAATATTATTGCTTGTGATATACAAATTATCAATGATGGGGAGTTATTTTTAAATGTATTAAAATAAAATTCTTCTAAATCCCCCATTTTAGACCTGATTTTTTTCTATTTAAACCCCAACCTTGTTTTTTAATCGAATAATTCATTTTCCAAGATAAAACCAATGGGTTTCTATTAAAACCATTTCAATCAATTTCCCTAAAATACCAATTTTAAATCAATTTCATAAAATCAATATCTGAATTTAAATTCTGAAATTAAAATTTTCAAACATTATATCAATTTGAGAAACAAAACCCAATTAAATGGAAATGGTGTTTTTAACCCCTTAATTACAAACAAATCAAAAACCCCAAATTTAATAGAATTGGGTTTTTAAAAAATAAATTGAATGAAATTTAATTGAAATCATGAAAATTAAATTAAAATAAATTAATTAAAATCATTAAATTTAATGTTAATCAAAACTGGAGATCATAGGGAAACCACCTACCTCGGGATCACATGGTGTCAAATAAAAAATCCATAATTTGGAAACTATGATTGGGAGAACCATCTACAAAGTTACATGAATATGACCTAGATTATAGATATGAAATATTTGACATTAGAACCTCCAAAAAAAATAGAGATATATAATTACCCTAGTGATAAAAGAATAAATAGTGGGAGAAATAGAATGGGAATATAAAAACTATAGGGTAGAGATTGAATGTCATTCTCCAAAAATCTATCCATGTTTAGGAGACTGTATATGGGAAAATAATCTCTAGGGGATGTATAAGATGATAAAACAATATGAGGTTAAGATAGGTATTTTGAGAAACAAAAAAGGGGTTTAGTGATTTAGAAAAATCTTTTAAGATTAATTAAATCCCATGCACGGTTTCATGGGTGGGTTGCATGGTTAGACAAACATATCACCCTAACAGCGTGACAAATTTTTTTTCTAAGTGTAGGGTTTCTCATTGGAGGGTGCACAATTTATAAACCCTTGTAAAAAATGTGAAAGAAATCACTGTCTCAGTTTTCACAGTTTTAACTACAAGAGTGCATGGCTTGGGATAATCATTCGCTAACAGTGCAAAAACCCAATAAAATTTAAAATTTGAAAGAATTTATCCTGAAACAACCCCAAATGAAATCAAACCAAATAATGATCAAAATAGGGGTTTAAGAGGACCGTAGAATAGTAACATGATGTTAAAACCTACCCACCACAAAATCTTCATTTTTCCATAAATCATACTAAGAAGATTCTATGTCAAAAAAATCGAGCACACTACTCTTTCATTAGTGCCTCCCTCTCCCACATATCATGGGAATAAAAAATATGCTACCATAACACTCGATCAAATGGTATATACCTACCAAAAAGAACCTTATATTCATATTCAATTATCCTTAGTAGATTCTCAACCATGAATAAATATTTTTCGACCTCATGATCACTCCAGCTCAGAATAAAAGATAGATCAAAATGATACTTTCACATCTGAGATACATAGAAAACATTATTAAAAAACATTAATTATGGTGGATGTTCTAAATGTAAAAACAATTTTCCAAACTTCTCAAAAATCCCCAAAAGTTACCACAAAACATGGATCATGTTTCCCATTCCTACAAGTCATTGAATGAACCAATTGAAGTGAAGAATTCTTGAAAACACCGTCACCAAATGAAATTAAAATGGGTTTTTATGATGATCATCATAAGACTTATACCTTCTCCATGCCATCAAACGCCTTGAAAAAATTGACTAAATATTTTTGATCATATCTAGATCCATGCTCAGTAGAATATAATAACATTCATGAATGTCCAACCAATAAGACAATGATATGCATGGTTATCCATAAAAAGAAAACAAAAGTACCCATTCTAATCGTAGAATGGTAAATACTGTTATATAAAAAATCAGCAAGCCCTGTATGGTCATCCCAAATGCTAATAAATTTGAAAAAAAATGCACATATAATATCCTCATGAATCTATATAGCTCTCTCTATCAGGCCATCGGACTGTAGAGGGTATGTTGTGCTTAAATGGAATGAAGATACTAGTACCTCTTGATGGCCTAAAAAAACAAAAAGTAAACCGTTGACCCCTATCAGAGACTATAGTTTTTGGAACTATGTGAAACTAAATAGATTCTCTTATATTGATATTTCCAAACTCCAAAACTATGGTTGTATCATGAATGGGTATAAAGCTATAAAATTTCATTATCTAATTGATCACAAACCATATCATATTTTTTGTCACTCTGGTACATGGAAACCCATTGAAAATCTCCATAGATATCTCATCCCACATCTATGTTTGTACTAGAAATGGATGAAGAAAATCAAATGGTTTTTTTGGTTCTTATACGTGATATTTTTTCAATTATAAAAACACGAAAAAAAATAATCAATGTCCAATCTCATATCAAGCCACCATAATTTCTACTATATTTCATTGAACAAATTTGTGTTCATTGGAGTGAAATTCCCAATGCGAATATGGAAATCCCCATAACATCTTTACTTAATGTTCAGAGTAACACATAAATATTTTTACAAGATGCAATTCCCTTTCTAGAGTTTGAAAACTAGGACATGGTATCTCCACCATTATGAGAAATTCTAATTATACAAAACTCATCATGATGATTTTATTCTTCAAGAATCATCTCTATAAGAGTGGAGGTCAAATAAACACTATCTAATTTAACCTCATACCCAGATTCTTGGACACCAATACATAAATGGGAAAATACATCCATCATATTCCATAATTCTGATGATTATTTCATCCTATTAATCAGATGATTCATGGTTAAAGAATTCAATTTGAAATTCCATTTCCCTAATAAATAGGGGAATTCAAAGTAAAAATATTGCAGGTATACCACCCAATGACTCTAGTAGATGTTCATATCATTTTTTGGAAAATATGTAACATAACCTCCTGTGGTTGGATACGTGGTTAAACATTATAAAAAAAGTTAATTCCCATAATTTTTTAAAGATATTCATCATATCTTCTAATTCAGGTTCATGGAGAAAATAATTCTTTTCATGTGAACTATGATAATAAGATCAATATGCAAAAAAATTATGAACCTACAAAAGAACCTAACCGAAAACTGAATATAAACCATCACAAAAGACTATATAGCAATGAATGAACTATATATTATGGAATCAAACTTTTTGAATTCCTTTATGGACCATCGATAATATCAATCTAAGCCCAAGAATATATGAATCTTAAAAACATTTCATGGTTGTTACCATGTCATCATAGCTTTCACCTTTTTATTATCAACTGAAATTATTTGTTCTAATATCATGTGACCCAAGAACATCACTTCTTGAATCCAAATATCACATTTCAAATTATTGCAATAAATTTGTGTATTTCTCAATAATTAAAAAAACTCTATCAAATGATTCTCATGATCCTCCTCCGATATAGATTAAAAAAGGAAATTATCCATAGAATAACCACATAGTTATCATGATAATAATGGAAAATCATGGTCATTATAGGCATGAAGACTACTTGATTATTTGTAAAACTGAATGGAATGAAATGGTAATTATAATGGTTATACCTGGTAGGAAAGTTGGTTTTTTGAATTTCAAATTCCTTTACTCTCAGCTGGTGACAACCAAAGAAAGGTTCAATCTTGGAGAATACCTTTTCCCCATTCAACTGATCTAAAATATCATCATCATGTGGAAATGAGTACTTTCTCCTTAACGTAACTCAATTTAGATTTCATAAATGCAGAAAAATACAATGTTACCCATCACCTTTCTTGCCAATGAAAACTAGTGCTACCAAAGGTGACACTCATGGGCATATAAATATTTTCCCTTGAAGATCCTCCAACTTCTCCAATAGGTCCTTCATTTTAGCTAGTTTTTATAGTAATAAGGAATTGAATTTCTTTTTGTAACATGCACTAAATTGACAGAAAATTATATCTTCCTTAATGGTAGAAAACTAGATAATTTAATATGTTAAAAGATTTGGAAAATAATGTCAAATGGGAGGATATAATCTAAAAAACAATTACACTTAAATA
The DNA here is from genome assembly GCA_963277665.1 of Viscum album. Taxonomy (NCBI): domain Eukaryota; kingdom Viridiplantae; phylum Streptophyta; class Magnoliopsida; order Santalales; family Viscaceae; genus Viscum; species Viscum album. The sequence continues at coordinate 1,247,246,018 of OY728131.1, forward strand.
AAATAAAAAATGATATTACATTCCCCAACTCTGGATAAGATGGCTCATATATACAGGAACACGGGTCTCATTATCCTTGGAGGATACAACCCACAACATCAGGTGTGGTAAATGATAGCCGTAAAAGGTAACTATCTATTTGGGATGTATTGGAAATGATCCAATTAGTCCCAAATATGACATTAAGAGATTTTATGTTTATAACTAGAAAACTCCAAGAAATATTGACATTTGAGAAAGATTAAAAAAATTAGGGATATAGAGACCCTTCTATCTTCTTTCAAAGGGGTGTAGTAATATCCATTATACAAGAAGAATGTTTAATGGAACAATTTATATGATTAAAAATATTGGATGAAAAAAACAAGTGAGTCTCACTAGTATTAAATGAAGTAGTTACTAATGAAAAATCCATTGTGATTGGACCTCCCAATAATAGTGGGGCCATATCTACTTCCTATGGAATCTATCACACTGTGTGTAGAAGATTCGTTCTGGATTCCTATTGTGTGGACTCATTTTTACATAAATCATATGATTTACCTACAGTTTTAAACAGTCATTATTCTATAATGACACTAAGGTGAGTGTAATATATATTAATGAACATTGGAATGTTACATAGGGGTATACAAGAACCACATATCATAGGTGACTTAGTGAAAACCCTCATTGAGTGCCCCAGTTTTACACACTGTTAAAAAATCAATATGCCTCTTCTAGGAACTAAAGGAGGTCTAGAAAACATTGATAATCATAACCACCTTGATAATCCTCAAACTTACACTTTCCTTTAGTGAAAATAAAATTACAACTAGGAGAAAAATACACCTAATAACAATGAATATCCATCCACATCTATTTCATTCTTTAATTCCCTATACAATAAATCAGCATAAGAGGGAATCATCAGTATGAATACATAAGGGGGAATATCTGATCAAAGTACTATTTATAATATTTGAATATTCATCTTCTAATTTGATATTATCTTAGGTGAAAACTACACCAGCTCTTCAAAATTGTTTGCATACACTGACACAGTCAAGTCATCCAAAAAAAGTTTGTGAAATCAAATAGAAAGGCTGAAAAAAATCAATACTGGATAAAAATGGTAATTTAAAAGAACTAAATGTATTTATAGTATAATACCTCAAGATTCCACATGATCACCCACATTTACCACTTATCCATTTGTTTCCTTCAATCACAATGAAGTCACACATCACATTTATTTCATTATGTCATCTAAGAACTAAAAAAATGTGTTACGTCCTTCTCAATCATTCCTCAGACTCTTGAGGAGCATTGGATACTTTGAATCCTGGATGAATATCATGAAGGAACTCTTGATAATACTTTTCTAAAACATCACATTGAGGATTGATAGATAGATCATAAATGAGTACTAGTGGTGGTTCCTATCACAGATCTTGGAAAGCACACACAATCGCCTCAACTAGACTCAGGTCCATAAGATGGATCACTTGCTGAGGTTCTTCATTGACTTCCTCATGGTAATGATTAAAAATTATTCTATGAGGCATGATGCTACAAAACATTAATAAAAAACAATATGTACATTACATTAACACTAAAATAGAGCATGGGGGTAATAAATCCAAACATACAGAAAAATAAGACTTTTATTTCAATCTATACAAGTAAAAAATAGGGAACATAGTTGAAAAAATCCTGATAATATATATCCCAAACAACATATAGTCACTTAATTTTAATTATGATGAGATCCATCCATGAACTCAATCGTGACTGCCTTATATGTATCGACAAGAATAAACAAATGAATACTAACATCACAGAAAAATGACCACCCCTATGATTCACATTATCACAAACCATCCCTGGTTCTCTGGTAAACCAATAATGATGATGTTCCTGACATGACATTAATGGTATTATTGATACCCACATGTTGGAAATTAGAACATGAATCATAAAATTTGGAAGTGTAAATGATTTTTCCAAAAGCATAATAGAAGTAATAAAAAAAATAAAAATATGCATACAAGAAAACACCATAGGGAGACATGTACATGAAGTCAAACATGTATAAAAATGAAAATGTTAAAAAACAATGGGGGAAAAAAAAGGAAAACTCCCTCCAAGTACCATCATATGGAACTCACAAATCCCAAGAATAAATAAATTCTACTACCACTATGTGGCATTTTACCTTTTCTCGAACATAGAAAAAGATAATCTCCAAACACAAGAAGGCACAAGTAGGGTGTGTGCTAATGACATGGTTTGTTCTCACCAAGGATTCCGTAATAAAATTCCAATATTGAATAATATAGTAAATCTTTTAATTTTAATATAACATGAATGGTAGTTCAAAATCATCATTAATAAAAATTATACATTACATTTCAAATGATGAAATTTCATCAAAAATGGATTTATTTTCATTTTATATAAAAATATATTTATAAAATTCATAATTTAGGTGTATAAATTCTTATAAAACAAGGGAATATATTTCAGCTATAGAAAAATAACAACAAGGTCATCTACCAAAAGTTATGATAGTTCTATGTTAGGGGATCCTCACACACTCATGTTATAATTTCCACAATGTGTACCGGCAACCCATGATGTTGTTTAGAGAGAAATTATTGGTATCCTATCTGTAACATCCTAGGAAAATAAAGAATATAAAATTTTCATATTTATTAATATTTGTGAATTAAATACTTATTTTACTTTAAAGAGGTTGCTATGTTTGACAGCGTACCCGATACGCAACAATGGATTTCTTGGAAATCTTACGTTGCACACTAATAATATAATATTATTATTTCAAATGGTAGTTTACTCCTAGCCGTTTTATTAGAGGTAATGAACAAAACTAACTACAATATGATTATACATGATTGTTAAATGTTTTTAATTTTATCCAATACAAATTTAGAGGCTTAAAATATGAATGAATCTAATTTTAAGTATAATTTACATTAAAAGGCCGATTCACCGCCAATTAATGTAGAACCCTCTTTAAATATAGTTTTGGTTACTTTAATACATTATAATTGAAATAATATAATCATTATTTATAATGGGGACATAAAATTTTACCTTGGGTAATTTTTTGGTATTTTCCCGATAAACTTCATTTTTAATGAATAGTGAAAAATACTTTATTTAAATTCAAAAGTGACTTTTAATCTAATTTATTTATATGGTTAGATTATCTTTTTAGTTTGTTTTAAAGTGAAATTGAAATATATTTTTACCATTTAATCCAATTTTGGTCATTGTAATTAATTTCCCTTTGAAATTGGACACAAACAAGTATCAATCTTTTGATAGTTATTGTTTCTTTAAAACACGCTATTTGTTTTGATAACGAGAATTAATTTTAAAATTAATTAATTCCATTTCTATGTTTTTAATTTGAGAAAATAGACATAATTTATGAATTTGGAATATCAAATATATCTTAGGCTGAATTTATGGAATTGTTATAAAAAACTTCAATTTTTGATGAATAGTGACACCACTTAGTGGTAGTTAAAAAAATAGAATTCTTCATTTAAATGAAATTTTACCACTTTTATGAATGGAATTTCAAAAATACCACATACATGGTTGTTATAAAGAAGTAAAATTTTGTTTATTAATGTGACAAAATTTTTTGTGAATAAAAACTTTTGACTTTTATTTACCACGGTTAAAGATAAATAGGGTAATTCAAGGTTAAAATAATATTATAATAATTCAAAATTAACTTAACACTGGTCCTAAACTTATTGGTTTAGTGTTGGCCGACCATGGTCATCCTTGGGTCTATTTTGGGACCCAATGGAGCCACTTATGAAAGATAATGAAACTTTAGATTAATTAGTTTAATGTAAAGACAAAATTGACAATAATAAAAATATTTTGGTAAATTAATTTTTATATGGTGTTATATAAGTCATATTTTTGACTATAAATATTCATTGTAAATCTAAAAATATTTCCTACATGGTAGAATTTTTCATAATTTTTATACATCTAATAAATTAAACTATATATGACACAAAAATGATGTTGTATTTACCTCATAAATAAATGATTTAAATAAATAAGATTATAATGATTAAAATATTATCCAAAACATGTCCAATTCTGATTGGATGAATTTATTTCGACCATGAGTCATCTTATCTTCGACTATAATGATTTTTTTACCTTTAGAAACAGAATAGAATTATATAATAAAATAATGTTTTCACACTTTCCTAAAGAGACCCTCCTCTCCCTTATAAAAGGAGGCCACTTATAACCAATTCTTCACACCTCTCAAGCCATTTTTCTCATCCATACTCTGCCCAATTAATATTCCTACATCCTTATATTTTACCTAGAAGCCTTAACTTAGGCATAAGACACTTCAAGAAGTCCTTTGGTTCAAACCAGAGGGAGTTACCCAAATTAAAGGTAACAATTTCTCTTAAATTATTTTCTTTTATTTTACTTCTCCAACCACTAAACTCTTTTTTATTTATTTCCTCAGTAACAACACCAGTATATTCAATATAATAGGTTTTTGTTATGAGAATTATTTGAAATACACTTACACACACCTCCATCTAATGGATGAAGAACATAATGTTTTTCTGGATGGGAAAGTAAGGCCTCACGAAATGATGATTGTTCAATTACATCTTACCGCCTCTCACAGTAGCCATTATGATGGAACTGTATTTATATATGATATATATTATTTTAATTATTTCCTTATTCTTCTTTACTTCCCATTGATAGCATGCCTTTACGGTTTCTATAGTGGGTAAATACGATAATCGCATTTGAGGAAGTGCGGACTACTACCCCCTCAAAGTGATATGACACGTTAATGCCTTATGTGGGATGTATAAAGGATGGTTTTAATGATATTATATATTATTTTATAATGTAACTATAATATACATATGTATCATTATGTTCTAATTCCATTAAAATAATAAATATAACTGAAATTAGTGTTCATGCGTACGTACGACTTACAGTCTCCATGAACGATGCATTTCATTTCTTACCTCTAAATGTTATGTACTATTATAAAAACATGTATATGATGGATATATATGATATATATGATATCATAATCCTGAATATAATTTTATATATAATGAATCTTTGACCACATGAACAACATGTAATTATAAGAAGTCCATTTTTGACTCAAGTACCAAATATCGACAAAACAAACATTAATATCTTAAATGATTACATAATGTTTATAAAATGTTAATAAGTGATATAAAAGGAAGAATAAAAATTAAAAAGGTTCTTAAGGAAGTATAAATAAACTTTAGGTTATTATTCAGGAGACTAAAGAACGATCGAGTCAAGTCGGACATGAGGTAAGGGATCTGACCTCTCTCTTTCTTTTCAAGTACTCTCTTTCATGTCATTTCATTTATGATCCTTGTTATTATGTTGGAGGATGTTATTTTATATTCACTATACTTTAATTTGTATTTTCATATGATGAGATACCACCTCTTACTCTCATTAATTAATTTTAATAATTTTTAAGTGGCGTTGTTAGACTGCCGAATTATTGTAAGGGATTTTCTTATCTCACTTTCAATTCCGTGAGATTTCCATTGTTTGCCACTAATTTATTGAATGTGGTGTATTGTGTAATTCCATTTGATATATATTATCATGATTCTATTTATATTCATGTTATTCCATGAATCATTTGGTGGTTATTAACTTTTTTTCATACAACACAGTTGATTACAACGTGGTAATGGGTTTCATCTCACTTTTTATTACCGTGAGATACATGCTATATTTGCCACAATTTCATTCTGTGTGGTGTATGTACTGCCCATTATTGTACTCTTTGTGTAATATAATTTTATTTATGATTATTTACATCTTCTTTGTATGATCCTTCTTTCATGTGGCATGTGTTTAGTAAGTTACCAAATCAGTAAGGGAACCTTTCACCCTCCTCTTTTTAAAAGACTTGTTTTTTGTTATGTGTGTTAATTTACAAATTATTATTATGGGATATGTTATTCTATATCCTTTTTGATGTAAAATTTATGTCTCGATGATTAGATATAATTTTTATCTCATCAACTCATTTTCTGAATTTTAAAGTGATGCCGTCAGGTTGTCAAAGTTTTTGTAAGGGAACTTCTTAAGCCAATTTCAATTCTTTGGGTTAAACTTGTGCTTCTTGAATATGTCAACCTATGAATATGTGTGAATTACCTATGACTTTTTGACACTTAATATCAAATTATATTGTGTGTATTTAGATTGTTCACAAATAATTATGTGATTGATTTATCCTTAATTTAAGGATACCATCTTTATAAGGGACTTCATCTCAATTTACATTTCCATTGAGACTTCATTTTTGTTATGCACCAATTCACTATTATATTATGTACATACAATACTTTGACATATTATATCATGAATCCCTTTATCCTCATGATATTACAATGTTCTGATTAAAAGTTGTTCTTCAATTATTTGTATTCAAGCATCTCTCTTTTTGTTAAAAACTATTTAACTAAAATATCATTTTATATGTTTTAAAGATTTATTATTCTAAATATTTATCATTAATTTCCATGTTTTAAAAATGGGTTTTAGGATTTATCTATAAATACATTAATGTTTTCAAATGATAATTCATTTAAAAGCGTCAAAGTGGTATGAGACACTTTGATTCAAAAATCTCTTTTTAAATGGTTTTGAAAATGATTTGATAAAACATTGTTTTTTTCAATATCTTGATTTGATATAGTGGAATGTGGAAATGTAATATTTCCTTCATAATTGTGTTATGTGTTGTGATTAAGTTATGGTTATTGGGAATTGTTTAGGTATACGGGTGGTTCCGTGATAAACCTAGGGCAGGTGAGCCCGAGATAGCTCTCCAATTCATTGGGTAATGTGATGGAGGTAAATGTGATGTTTCTCCTAAGAGATTTAGGGAATATAATGTGATGGGTATTCAAAATGTGACTCCCTATATAGCTGTGATAGCTACAATTTATGTTTGATATGGATTCCATAAGTAACCTTTATGATTTATGATTTGTGTGTCTTACTCGTAAATATCAGGATTTCATAAGGTATGTTATGATTGAAAAGTATGGTTTCATTGATTTGTATATATTGATGGGATAATTTTTTTACTTATTTATTTTATAACCCTTACTGTGCTTTTTATGCTCACCCCATCTTTTTGAAATTTTTTTCACAGGTCTTAATGATGAATTGGGTCAATGATGGGATCAAGGAATAATCATGCTGTCTAAAACATGGAACTAGACATGTTTCTTTTTAAGTTATTTTATTTTATGAAAAAAATGGATACTGAGTAGTAGTGTCTACATGTAATATTCAAGTTGTAATGTAACAGTTATGGACTAATTCTCTAAAACTCTAATCCTAAAAAGATCCTTAATGTGTATTATCCATTTAATTATATATTATGCTGACACTGTTATAGCTGATATTCATAATGATGATGATGGAGGTGCGAATGAGCAGGGTGTTGATTTGCAGATTCTGAATTAGTGGAAAAGAGGTAGGAATCCAAAAGGACGTGGTGGTCATCGTGGAAGAGGCGAGAGAGGAGGCAGGACAAGAGGCTATTTATGTTTGGATATTTTTGGTGTTCATCACGTGTTCCCCAAATCCATATCCTTTTGTTTGCTTGACTTTTATTTTAATAATAATTATATGGATCACAGATTTACCTCCATGATTCCAATGTTATGGTACGGTTAGTCCCTATATATTATTTCAGTTAAATCCCTTTTTTATAACTTTTTCATATCAAGGAATGTCATTTACAAATGGAAGGAGGAGGATCTCAAACAACATTCCTATCTCTTCCTGATGACATGCTTGCAATAATTATTGCAAAATCATGTTCGGATGATTGTGAAAATTTTTCAAGCATAAAACTCCCTTGCAAGGAGTTTTTTGAGATATCAAACACCTCCACTATACCTCATTATCGTCGTGGATCATGGGTTGTATTTTGAAAAATCCTATTTTCACAATATTCTCTTATTTTCAGGGAAGGTAAATTTTATCAAGGCATTTTCATATATTTTACCTTATCACAATATTTTAAAGCATATTATGATTTTAAAAAGGGTGATGAAGAAGGAGACCCTGGCGCAACCTATTTATATTTGATTTTAAAATATAGTCTCTCAGCACATACTTATGGTATTTTAAAAGGACCATTAAATGAAAATTTCAACTCAAATTCAGTCCGACTATTTTGTAGAAATCATGTTTTATCAAATGTTTTGAAATTATATGTCATACATGATTATTTTGAAAAAATGTTTTTCTGTGAAAACCCATATGACCCATGTTGTACATGGTGTATTTGGATGGAGGAATAAAATGATTTTGATGGATCTCTAAATCATTTTTGTGATGCATGAAACTCCTACCTACATGAACAAGATGACGATGAAACCAAGTGGATACCATGACCAATGGTATGCTGTTATTCATTTTGGGAATCATTTTATTTTATCATATGGTGGTGAAATAAGACTTAAAGAATTAATATGTTTAGATAATAATGAATTTGGATGAAAATGAGAGTTATAAGGAAACCTCTGAGGTTAAAACATGTTAGGGTTATTTTTGAGTTTTATAAAAAGGACAACCCGTAGGATGGTTGACAACCCGTAGCATCCGGCAAGGCTGCCGGAATCGAACCCAAAATCAAAGGGCGACAAGGGAACATCACCTACCACTAGACTACTTGAAGTCCCTTTTTAGTATGACATATTATTTTAGTAAAATGATTTAACAGAATAAGAATATGTTGATTTTTGGAACTTATGTTTTGTCAAATGGATATAATTTGTATAGAAAAATGATTTATTGATTAAGTGATAAAGGTTGTGGAGGAAAACATTCTCTATTTTGAGGAACCACTATATGCCTAAGTGAGATAGAATACTATGAGATTTCAATTGTGGAATAATGGTTGAAATTTTAGTTTGGAATAATATATGTTTTTATTATGGACACATGATGACATGATTTATTTATGAAAATGAATAACCTATCATAGAGAATATGTGATTAGGTTAATTACTTTTCAATATGAGACTTTATGAGTAACTTGTGTTACTAGGAGATAAATGTTAAGATTTATATTGGAAGTCTATGTAATTAAATCCTAATGAGATTTGGGTTACAATAACAGTTTGGATTAATTTTGAAGAATTTTAGAGACAATTGTTTATTGAATGGTCTTTGTTGAACTTTGGGTTTTTTAGTCAATTTTTGGAGATTAAGATTAGTTTTTATTTATGTAAAAGTTTATCCTTTTGGGGGATTATCTGATCTTATACTAAAAGTTTTGGTTTTAGTTAATATCTAAAGACATGGGAAATATATAGTTCATCTTTTATGGATTATGTGATTCTCTCAAAGTTGATTATAGCGCTCTTATAGTAAAAAAAAGTCATCCTGAATACTCATCGTTTGGAAAAAAAATATGAGTTTGTGGTAGAAATATAGTAAAAGATGAATGTCTACATGACAAGTAAGTATATTTCATTATATTTTTGGTTAAGCTCATAAATAAATTCCTCAACAAAAAGTATCTTTAAACAAAAACCTAGTCTGTCAACGTTTCCTATTGGGGAATCAAATACTGTTTAACCCATCACAATTTTGTGATTTTCTGGTGGCAAATTTTTCCTAAACATGGTTTATATCACTCTCCATCAGAAAATGATGGTTTTTTTCTCTTCCATATCCATGTTTTCATGGAATCTTAGTATCTGTTGTCTCAGTTAACCTTTATACTTCTCTTATTTTATTTTAAAGTGATAATATTACTGACTCTTTTTCAATGTGGGGCTTTCAATGAAGTTCCCGAGCCCAATTTTTAAAATTTCGAGGACACAATTCCCAAAAGGGGGGAAGGATGTGACATCCCAGGAAAATAAAGAATATGAAATTTTAATATTTATAAATATTTTTGAACTAAATATTAATTTTACTTTAAAGGGGTTGCTATATTCGATAGCATACCCGATATGCAACAATGGATTTCTTGGATATCTTACATTGCACACTAATAATATAATATTATTATTTTAAATGGTAGTTAACTCCAAGCCGTTGTATTGGCGGTAATGAACAAAAATAACTACAGTATGATTATACATGATTGTTAAATGTATTTACATTTATCCAATAAAAAGTTAGAGGCTTGAAATATGAATGAATCTAATTTTAAGCATAATTTACATTAAAAGGTCAATTCACCTCCTTTTAATAAAGAACCCTCTTTAAATGTAGTTTTGATCACTTTAATAAATTCTAATTGTCCAAATATATTCCTCTTTTAGAATGGGGACATCAAATTTTACATTGGGTAATTTTTTGGTATTTTTCTGATAAAGTTCATTTTTTTAATGAATAGTGCAAAATTCTTTATTTTAATTCAGAAGTGCCTTTTAATCTAATTTATTTATATGGTTAGATTATATTTTTAGTTGGTTTTAAAGTTAAATTAAAATAAATTTTTACCATTTAATCCAATTTGGGTCATTGGAATTAATTTCACTTTGAAATTGGACATAAACAAGTATCAATCTTTTGATAGTTATTGTTTCTTAAAAACACGCTATTTGTTTTGATAATGGGAATTAATTTTAAAATTAATTAATTCCACTTCTAGTTTTTGAATTTTGGGAAAATAGACATCATTTTTTAATTTAGAATATCAAATATATCTTAGGCTGAATTTTTGGTATTTTTCTGAAAAACTTCAATTTTTGATGAATATTGACACCACATTGCGGTAGTTAGAAAAAGAGACTTTTTCATTTAAATGAAATTTTACCACTTTTTTGAATTGAATTTCAAAAATCCGACATATATGGTTGTTATAAAGAAGTAAAATGTGGTTTATTAAGATGAAAATAATTTTTGGTGAATAGTAACTTTTGACTTTTATTTACCACGGTTAAAGATAAATAGGGTAATTCAATGTTAAAAAAATATTATAATAATTACAAATTACCTTAACAATTGTCTTAACCTTATTGGTTGAGTAGTGGCCGACCATGGGAATCTTTGGGTCGATTTTGGGACCCCATGGAGCCACTTATGAAAGATAATAACACTTTAGATTAATTAATTTAGTGTAAAGACCAAATTTACAATAAGAGAAATATTTTAGTAAATTAATTTTTATATGGTGTTATATAAGTCATATTTTAGACTATAAATATTCATTGGAAAGTTAAAAATATTTACTAAATGATAGTATTTTTTTATAATTTTTAGACATTGAATAAATTAAATTATTTATGACACAATAATGAAGCAGTATTTACATCATTAATAAATGATTTAAATAAATAAGAATATAATGATTAAAATATTATCCAAAACATGTCCAATTCTGATTGGATGATTTTATTTCGACCAAGAGTCATCTTATATTATACTATAATGATTTTTGGACCTTTAGAAATAGAATTTCATTATATAATAAAATAATGTTTTCACACTTTCCTAAAGAGGCCCTCCTCTCCCTTATAAGAGGAGACCACTTCTAACCAATTCCTCACACCTCTCAATCCATTTGGCTCATCCAAAATCTGCACAATTGAGCTCCATATATCCCTCTACTTTACCTAGAATCCTTACCTTAGGCATAAGGCACTTCAAGAAGTCCTTTGGTTCAAACCAAAGGGAGTTACCAAAATTAAAGGTAAGAGTTTCTCTTAAATTATTTTCTTTTATTTTACTTCTCCAACCCCTAAAATATTTTTTATTTCTTTCTTTTGTAACAACAACAATATCCTCAATATAATAGGTTGTTTTTATTAGAATTATTCAAACTACACTTACACAAACCTCCATATAATAGATGAAGAAAATAATGTTTCTGTGGATGGAAAACTAAGGCCTCATGAAATGGTGATTGTTCAATTACATCTTACTGCATCTCAGGCTGTCTATTATGATGGAACTGTATTTATATATGATATATATTGTGTTTATTATTTACTTATTCTTATTTACTTCCCAATTATAGCATTCCTTTATGGTTTTCATAGTGGGTAAATACGATAATATCATTTGAGGAAGTGCGAACTACTGCCCCCTCAAAGTGATGTGACTCATTAATGCCTTATGTGGTATGTATAAAGGATGGAGTTAATGATATTAAATATGATATTATACATTAATTATAACATACCTATGTATCATTATGTTCTAATTCCATTAAAATAATAAATAGAAATGAAAGTAGCGTTCATGCGTACGTACGACTTATCGTCTCCATGAACGGTACATTTCATTTCTTACCTCTAAATGTTATGTAATATTATAATAACATGTATGTGATGGATATATATGATATATATGATATAAAAATCATGAATATAATTCATAATATAATGAACCTTTGACCACATGAACAACATGTAATTATAAGAAGTTCATTTTTGACTCAAGTAACAAATATCGACAAAACAAACATTATTAACATAAATGATTACATAATGTTTATAAAATTGTAATAAGTGATATAAAAGGAATAATAAACATTAAAAGGTTCTTAATCAAGTATAAATTAACTTTATCTTATTATTCTGGAGATTAATGAATGATCGAGTCAAGTCGGACACGAGGTAAGGGATCCGACCTCTCTCTTTCTTTTCAACTACTCTCTTTTTTGTCATTCATTTATACTCCTTGTTCTTATGTTGGAGGATGTTATTTTATATTACCCATACTTTAATTTGTATTTTCATATTATTAGATACCCCTATTACTCTCATAAATTCATTTTAAGAATTTTTAAGTGGCACCGTTAGGCTGTCGAATTTTTGTAAGGGATTTTCTTATCTCACTTTCAATTTCATGATATTTCCATTGTTCACCACTAATTTATTGAATGTGGTGTATTTTTTACTGCCATTTGATATATATTATCATGATTCTCATTATATTCATGTTATTCTGTGAATAATTTTGTGGTTTTTAACTTTTTTTCATATGACACAGTTGATTACAACGTGGTAAAGGGTTTCATCTCAATTTTTATTATTGTGAGATTCATGCTATATTTGCCACTATTTCCTTTTTGTGTGGTGTATGTACTGACCATTATTGTACTGTTTGTGTAATATACATTCATTTATGAGTATTAAATCTTCTTTGTATGATCCTTCTTTTATGGGGCATATGTTTTGTAAGTTACCAAATCAGTAAGGAAACCCTTCACCCTCTTCTTTTTAAAAGACTTCTTTTTGTTCTGTCTTTTAATTTACATCTTATTATGATTGGATAAGTTCTTATATATACTTGTTGATGTAAAATTTATGTCTAAGTGATGAGATACCATTTTTATCTCATCAACACATTTTATGAATTTTCATGTGACACCGTTAGGCTGTCAAAATTTTGTAAGGGAACTTATTAACCCAATTTCAATTCTTTGGGTTAAACATCAACTTCTTGAATATTTCAACCTATGAATATGTGTGAATGACCTATGATTGTTTTACACTTAATAACCAATTATATTGGGTGTATTTATATTTTTCACACATAATTATGTGATTGATTTATCCTTAATTTAAGGATACAGTCTTTATAAGGGATTTCATCTCAATTTACATTTCCATTGAGACTTCATTTTTGTTATGCACCAATTAAGTCTTATATGGTGTATATAATGTCCTTTGACATATTATATCACGAGTCCCTTTATCCTCATGATATTATAAAGTTCTTATTAAAAGTTTTTCTTCAATTATTTGTATTCAAGCATCTCTCTTTTAGTTAAAAACTCTTTAACCAAAATATAATTTTAAATGTTTTAAAGATTTATTCTTCAAAATATTTCTCATCAATGTCCATGTTTTCAAAATGGGTTTTAGGATTTATTTTTATGGACATTAATGTTTTCAAATGATAATTCATTTAAAATATTCAAAGTGTTATGAGACACTTTGATTTAAAAATCTCTTTTTAAATGGTTTTGAAAATGATTTGATAAAACATTATTTTTTTCAATATCTTGATTTGATATAGTGGAATGTGGAAATGTAATCTTTCCTTTATAATTGTGTTATGTGTTATGATTATGTTATGGGTATTGGGAATTTTTTACGTATACGGGTGGTTCCGTGATAAACCTAGGGCAGGTGAGCCCGAGATAGATATCCAATGCATTAGGTAACATGACAGAGGTAAACGTGATGTTTCTCCTAAGAGATTTAGGTAATATACTATGATGGGTATTCCAACTGTGATTCCCTATGTATTTGTGATAGCTACAATGTAAGTTTGATATGGATTCCATAAGTAACCTTTATGATTTCTGATTTTTGTGTGTTATTCATAAATCTCATGATTTCATAAGGTATGTTATGATTGAAAAGTATGGTTTAATTGATTTGTATATATTTATGGGATAATTTTTTCCATCCTTATTTTATAACCCTTACTGAGATTTTTAGGCTCACCCCATGTTTTTGAAATGTTATCCACAAGACTTAAAGATGAATTGGGTCAAAGATGGGATCAAGGAATAGTCATGTTGTCTAAAACATAGAACTGGACATGTTTCTTTTTAAGTGTTTTTATTTTATGACAAAAATGGATACTGAGTAGTAGTGTCTACATGTAATATTCAAGTTGTAATGTAATAGTTATGGCATAATTCTCTAAAACTCTAAACCTGAAAAGATTTTCAATGTGAATTATCCATTTAATTCATTATTATGTAATGTTTAAGGCCAGGTCCTTATATTATCTATTAATATAATGTGATAATTATGTTTTTATAATGATAAAAAACCTCAGTTAGTTTCATGGGAAATTACAAACTACAGTGTTTGTCCGAAATAAACTAGTTATTAACTAGACATGCTTGTGCTCTAGTAAATTTAATGATGGGAAATTTATTTTATGACATCATGAGATACACTTCAACCCATTCCGCATTTGAAATATCTAAATTATCCATCTAAAAAATATGAGGTTTTAATAAAATAAATACTTTTGAAAAGATATACCAAATAGATTTTTATGAAAACAATTTTCTTCTATTTTCCCATATAAAAATTTGAAACAAATTTCATCTAATAAATTTATAAAATTAATTTAAAAATTTAAAATCTATCAATTTTCCATCAATTTTAAAAACACACCTCAATTAATTAGAAATTGAGTTTTTTCCAAATTTCAAGAAATTTAATTTAAACAAAATTAATTTAAATTAAAAAAATGAATATAAATAAAATAACAAAATTTAAGTCATTCAATTTATGTTTTTATATAATTTTCTGTCATAATGGAACAATTTACCTTGATATAATTAGATCTAGAATGACACAAGCATAACCGAGAAACAATGATGGAGAATGATGGAAAGAAATATCCATGAATAAAATCTAGTGCCATGATCTTAGGTAATAGATATTTGATCCTCTCTAAACACATTAATGCCTAAAAAAAATTTGGTAGAAATGAACATAGTGTTTGAGAAAGAAAATGGGATGTGGAAACCTACCCTGTAGAGATCAAATGTCAGACACAAAGTGTAGACCCACTTTTGGGATGTTATAGAGGGTCAAAAATAACTTATTTAGTGATCCAAATAAAGTGGAAACCATATGAGGTAGATATAGTTCCATAAAAACCAAAAAATTATTTAAATATTGTTTTAAATTAACATTAATTAAATCACGTGCACAATTTCTATGTAGGTATAAACTGTTAGACAAATCGTGTTCCTAGCTATGTGCTAATTTTGTCTAGGTGAAAAATCTATCGTTGGTGGTATCATGGTTTTTGAAACCCTGTTACAACCATGAAAAACAATTTTTTTTTCGAATTTCTTGGTTTTCACTATTAGGGTGGATAGTATGGGAAAACTATTTCCCAGCTGTTCAAAACACAAAAACATTTAAAATTTAATAAAATTTCAGGCAAAAAAACCGCAATGAATTCCAAAAAAAATAACAATAAAAATAAGGGTTTATGAATACCTGAAAATAGTAATATGTTGTTTCAAAAAGTAAATTCTGAAAAACACATTCATAAAAGTTATTTTAGTTTTTGCAAATAAAAATTGTACACGTGTAAAAAAATATATTTTCTATAGGCACACTTTTAAATTGATGTAAAACTACCTCTAAAAAATATACAAGTTTTTATACATAAAATTTTATGTATTATTTTCTTATACATATCAAATTTATTTTATTCATTTAAAAAGAATTAATTAAATATATATCATATAAACTTAATTAATATTTTTATCTAATAGTTATTAATTTAATTTATTTTGGTAAAACAACATTCTGATCATAAAAATAGTTTTACAAAAAATATATTATTTATATTAAATTTTTATTTATTTAAATTTATAATTAATTTTAAACTAGTGAAATAATTATATAAATTTGTTTAAACTATGATTTCATAATTTATTTAATCATTTTTACCCTCTTTATTTCAAAATCTTGGGGATAACTAATACGTTAAATAAATTATAGTAAAATTATTTTGGTTTTTTAATACTCTTAGTTTCATGTAACTTAAGTCACTAAAAGGAATAAATGTTGAGTGAAAAATATGTTAAAATTAGTTTAATTTGTGATTAAATATAAATTATGTTTTGTGCATAACATTTTCTATTAAATAATTGAAATTAATTTAAATGAATATGTTTTTTAAAATCTAGTGTTGTTACATCCTACCCCCCATAATAATAATATCACCTGTGAAATTTGTATTTGTTGTAAAATGATTATCATTAATACAACCCATTTACTGAAATCCACATTGTACAAATTGTAAAAAGTATCCTATTAAAAAGGGATAATTGGAAATATAAATGTCACCAAATGTTCATAACTAGAATTCCACAAAGGAGAACATTGGTTAGAAATTAAAAGATGGATTGGGAAAGGAAAACTAATTCTCATGAACTAATAGAGAGTGATATAGAAAAAGGTCAAAATGACTTCAATTAAAAAATCCATAAGACAAATAGGTGTGGAGATGGTAATTGAGATGATCAGAATATATAGTAATAGGATAACATTTTATTTCAGGAACCATATCTAAAATTAAAATAATTATCTAACCATATAGATCCAGAGAGAAAGGAATGAAAATATACATACATATATTATAGAATACCAACCATTAGTAAATTTCCCCCAAAATACTTATTATTGTCTCTAAAAGATGTTTATTAAAGATGAACTTTTATTTCTAGATGGACTAAAGTCATCTTTATAAATACCACATGAAAATAAACACAGTTTTTATGATATTAAACCTTAATAAATACATTAACCAAATAAAAAATGGTCTTAACATGTTAGATAATTCCCAAACTTAGTAAACCTTCATATGACACATCAATATTCAAAATTAATACAAAAAGATAATTTTTACTCAAATTATTACCAATAAAACTCATCCATTATTTCCAACCTAAGATTGAAAGAAAAATATTAAAAAGTATATGATCATATATTCCTCTAAGATAAATCAACCATTATTTCTAAAATAAAATAATATATGTTTCTATAATAAGAATGATCATTACATGTAAAAATAATATAATTATAAATAGTATATTGTTTAGGATAGTGGAAATCTATGAAACTATTATCATCCTTCACGCATGGGTTCAAGCCCCATCGCCTACTAGGAAACAAAGTGTTATCCACGATCATACAGTTTGTTTCTAATTTTCTTAAAAAAAGAAAAAAATGTCCCACCTAAAAACTCTTTATAATTTTCCCAAAGGATAAAAATACCTCATCCCAAAAAACCATACCCAAAAATTTCATTAATAACCTTAGAATTTTTAAAACATAAAATCCTTAATTGATTATTCTACAACATTGAAATTGTGTTCAACCATTACCTAATAGTCCTATGAAGGTACCCTTACCTCTTAAGATAATTTCATATGAAAAATCCTAATATCAAAATTTATCCAAACCTAACATTGATTCAAATGGTAATAGCGAGGGACCAACACTCATGATTCCTACAATGAAACCCATAACTTTATATTTCTAGATATGTTGTTAATAATTTACACAATTTTTTCTCATCATAGCCATATAACATAAAAAAGAAAACATATATCACTTACATTATAGAAGAAAACCAAGGTTTATAGTTTTAGAAAATTATGAAAAACAACTACATAAAGAATTGACATCTACATGGACTTATAAAAAAAATTTCATAAAGTTTATCATCATCTAACATAATGTATAGTTTTTATTATTACACATTAATTAATCATTATCTTAATTTTGGAATATTTTATAGAAATAAATATTTCAACATCATTACTTAATACCTAGGGAAAAGGAATCATAACAAGTGTGATCATAGATTCATAGTAAGGATAAACATAAGTATTAATAACTGAACGTCATAAATGGGCATAATAATGCATAAGGGTATGATGAAATAATAAATGTGTATGAGAGAATCATAAAGTAACTCATAACCATCAATACATGGATAACCAAATATGAAAGCATGAAAAATTAATCACTCATTAGAATCAATAATCCTGATCAATATGATTTCATCCTTGATCATTAAAAGCATTATAAACCCATATAAAGCATAGATAATATGAATTTTCATATAAGAAAATTACCTAATTGAACCCTTGCATAACCCTTAAAAACCAGAATATCCATAAGATTAACATCAAATATAACTCTCCTATGAAAAAAATCATTACCCAATACATCAGACCACTATATGAGAATACCCATTATATAAGCTATAATGGGCTCAACTGAGGCTATATGGGAAAACCTATCCTTTATAAAGACCATGAACAGAATATATAGATAACTCATCAAATATCATTAATACAAAAAAATTCTTTTAATAAAATAATTATCCCATGGAAAATAAATGGGTTTCGAAATAAAATATTTGAAAACATTATTGACCAACAAAAAGAAATTTGTTTCAAATCAATCTCAATGACAACATGATTAACACATGGAAATGAAATGGGTTTTATAAAAATATATTTTTAACATGATTAAACCAAGTAAAAATAAATTGTTTTAATAAAAATATATTCAATAAATAATCTCAAAAGGAAATGTATATAGTTTCATAATAATATATTTGAAACAATCATAATCCATCCAATAAATCAATGAGGATGGTAGTAATACAAAATATCCTCACTGGTGGATAAGTACCTATAATGTTTGTTGGCGTTAATGAAATAAAAGTCCCTTTAAATGATCATTGAAAACATTAATATGGAAACTAATTGTTAAACATTAAAATTTGTCCCATACCACCTTGAAACATTTGAATCATAATCCCCTAAAAGGAGTAAAATTAAACGTGTCTTAGATTATCACGAGTGTAACACACTATGATTCGAATGCACAACACTGTATTTGGCAGCGTGCAAGACATGAATCACCAAGAGTGTAATATAATATAATATTCTTATTATCTAATACATATTATTATTTTTAAATATATTCAATACATTATATAGATTTTAGTGAATGAAACACTGAGTTTTCCTGCATTTCACGCAAGATAGACCTTCCTTGATACACAGTGTTACACACAAGACCATGTTTTACAAATTTAAATGTATTATTAACAAATTAAAATTTGATATAATATATTATATCATAGCTTTTATGATATATGTTATGAATAGTATTAACTGACTTATGAAAATGTATGGTTTTTTAATATAAAAATAATTCGTTGGATATCAAAAAATGAGATAAGATTATAAAAACCAATTGGATATAAAAAGAAATATTACTATTTATATTCTTTTAATGGAGTTTTCCCTTAATAAACATAGTTATTTACAATTAGGGAATTATATTAATGAAATATATATGTTATACATTCAATAAAATATTTATGATATTCATCCATTATGATTGATATGCATAAGATAAGAACAAACTATAACACCCTAAGAAATTTCAATATTATCATTTATAAATAAATTTTATTTTTTACATTCATACTTTTTACATAAAAATATTTTAATCATATGATACAATAATTAATGATTTGTCTTGCATTACACACAAGACCCATATTTATTGAAAAAAAATATACTATTAAACTATTATTATATAATATAATATATAACATAGAAATTAAATTACCACATATGAATAGTATTAAAAACATTTTGAATTTTATTTGATCCTTATAATAATATCATTTATATTATTTGTTTTCTAGACATGATATTAGATAAAATTAAATTTTTTTCGGATAAAATATTTATTTTAAAAAATTGCAGTTTTTCCACATTTTAATGGCACACCAATCCTAAATATAGTTTTTGAAACATTTTATATTCAATTTTAAAAAATAAACTTCTTTAAAATTGTAATATCATATTTTACATTTGTTCAATTTTTGGTATTTTTATGTTATGTTTCAATATTTTGATGAATAGTAAAAAATACTAAAATATATTTGAATTTTTTTAACCAAATTAATTTATAAGGTAAAATTATGAATAATATTTTGTTAAAAGTATAAATAGATTATATTTTTTCATTTCATATAATGTTATTCATTTTAATTATCTTCAAATTAAAATTTTATATAAAAACATGTCAATATTTTATGGTTTTTTAATATGAAACATACTTTCTTGTCCCATTAATATGAATAATTTTAATTCAATTACTAAAACATATATTTATTGAATTTTGATAAATGGACTCCATATTTGGAATATGTGGGTCCTAATTATGTGTATAGGTTCCTTTTATTTTTTGACATTATGAACAGTAACATTGAAATATTTTTTACTGCATTTATGGGTATATTAGGTAACTAAATGTCAAAATAATATTATAAAAATAACTTGACACCTGTAAAAAATATGTTGCATGTAAAATTAGACAGTTATGTCAAATTGTTATCAATATAAAAATTTAATGGGAACTTTTCCATGAAAATTACATTGATATTATAAAAATCAATAAATGTGACAAAATGTCACACTCTGATTTTATATATGAACATTAATTTTAATATATGGATAAAAAAAGATAATATTAATTATTAATAGACTCTATAAATAAAAATTAATTAAATAATTCAAATTACTTTATTTATAATTTTTCTTTATTAAATAATTATTACTATTGATAACAAGATAATAATGAGAAATTATTTTTTTAATAGAAATCTCAATAAAATGGTTTTAAAAATATTAATTGAAATATAATTTGAATTAATTAAGGTTCAAAAATAATTTTCTGGGTGACTATGAAATGTTTGGAGTAAATTAAATATTTTTTTTGATGTTAAAATCCTTTTTGGATCATATTTAATGTTAAAAAAATGAATATTGTAAATATTCACACTATTGATATTATATAAAAAATACTATTTTATAAAATAAATATAAAATCAACAAAAAAAATGAAAACAAAAAATTGATAATTATAAGATTAAAAATATTACAAATTATCCATTTATGGAAAATTTACAATAGAGACGTAATGATTTGTTTCTTTTTAATATTTATAATATTATTACTATAATGAAAATTAAATAGAATAATTAAGGATAAATTAAAATGATAGCGTATAAAATAAAATGAAAACATGTTTAAAATTATTTTTTTGAGAGGATTTAAAACCATACTCATCTTCACATAGAAATAAATAAAATTGGATCCATTTGGAAATGAAAATCAAATTATAATAAATTAACAGTTTTGGAGGTTCCTAAAGTTCCTCTCATCTCTCTTATAAAAGGGAAACTCTCCAACCAGTTTATTCACACCTCTAAATCCATTTATTTCAGAAAAAACCCAACAATTTATTCTCTATATTTTTTACACTTCATTTATACTACCTATTCATATGTTTATTCCATAATAATGTAACAAATAAAGAATAATATATAATATAATTTGTTATTATGATTATGGGACAACCACATTCCTCATTATATCTATCCTATGAAAAACAATGTTACTATGCATTTGTATGTACAACTTACCATCTCCACGTTTGAGTGAAATTTTTTTATCAACAAATTATTGAAATGAATATAACTATGATTATAATGGATAAAAATAATTAATATTACATTATAACGATTCATTATAATTAATATATAGACCAATTCCATACAATTTAGTCATTAAGGAAATGATATCATTGTTCGTGCGTACATACAACCTATCATCTCCATTACACAATGAGATTCATTCTACACTTTTAACCATTCAAAAATGATTATAAAAATATATATATTGAATAAGTATTAAATATATGACACAACAAATCAACTATAGTAATATATATATATATTTCATCTACCTTATTCCATTCAATACAATAAAAAAATGAAGACAACCTTTATGTATACGTACATCCAACTGTCTCCTTGAATGGTGTATTCCATTATATATTTTATATATATACTGAATATATATGTTATATAAACCATGTATTATATTATTTAAGTAATTAAATCATTATCTACATGATACGGTCTATAATAACTAATCAAAGAATTTACGATAAACAAAGTTATTATTACAAAAAACATTTCTTTAACTTGGTTTTTTTATAAAATGGGTTATATAATGTCATAGATAAATCATATATGATATCATAAAAATTATTATGATTTTTTTATAAGTTAATAATATGTTTAAAACAATTATAAAGGAGTATAGGAGTTGTAATAAATGTATCAGACCCAATTTTAGGGAACTTCATCTCAAATTTAATTTTGGTGAGATATAAGCCACTCTCACCCCCTATTTATTATATGTGGTGTATATATTGTACATGTTATATTTTATATTAGGAATTAATTTAACTTCATGTTATTTAAAAATTCATTTTAAGATATTGGGTATATTATTTAAATGTACATTTTAGTACGGGACGCTTTGAATGTTTAAATAATTAATCCTTTCTCCATTTAAATATTCATTATATTATAGTACATATTTATTTATATGTATATAAATAATCTTAAAAAAATTTCATATATATTTTGAATTTAAATAAACTTTTTTCAAAAGGAATATTTTTAATGTCTTATGTGACGTCTAATTTCAAAATATATTTATTATATGATATTTTTTATATGTATGTATTTACTGGGACATATTTATCATCCATGTTCATATTTCTTAATAATATATTTCAAAACATTCTAAATAATATTTTACAATTATTTAATTTAATTTATACCAATTTTTGATTTTGTAAAAATGAATCTTTTTTTCAATAAGAGGTAATTCAGTTGAATTTTTCAAAAAAGTATGATAAGAATGTTTTTTAATCTTAGACGTCCTGAGAATATTTTCCACCATAAGGACACCATAATGGTTTGATGGTTCCTTTACAATCGTAAAATATAATTTTCAATGAAAAGATTTTATTTAATTTTATGGAATTTTAAATAAATATTATCATTTAAAAAATATTTTTATAATGAAATTTAGAATGATTTTATTAATAAAATTTTCATCTATATAAACATTATTTGTGGGATTTATTGCTTAATTGGGTTTGTTTTCTTATGATGTAGTATACCACATTATATTGAATGGTTAAGATTTTTTTGACTACGGATATAGTAAGAATTCCATTCATCCTTTGGGATATAGATCTTTCCTTTTTTAGTTTATACATGAAAAATGGATGAAATGGTGTCAATGGTCTGGTTGAATGCCTATTATATGGCACGACTGGGAACTACATATCGTATACTTATAGGGACATGTTGTGTACTAAAGGCAACATTCAATTTAATCTTGGTACATAAACATATAATGGCCAGGCCAGAATTTGTATGGACCTAGATTATAATCTCAAGTACACGACATGTATTTTTTAGAATTGGTTGTTATGTCGGGAAGTACGATGTTTCTTGTCGATGGAAAAAAACAATCCATTTTCAATAAAAAGAAAACTAAGTTAAAATAGAATAGGATTTTGCCTCTCATTTTGTCATCTGATCTCCAATTCGAACATCATCAGATCTGTTAGAATCCTCTTAAAGAGTAATTGGTTCCACATGGGCATTTTATCATGGTTTCTTCTCAAAATCTTATTATTTAATGTCTCGTGTTTATACCCATTTTGAAGATCTACCCCATTCTACATTGAATCAAAGCCAGATTCTAGGTGAGGGGAGTTATTCTATAATGAGGTAGGTGGTTTTGTTCCATTCACTTAATGTCGAGTTGATTATATGTGTTTTATTGTCATTTTCCCAGGTTTAGGGTGTAACTTTGAATTTAAATTGACCCTTATTGTTTCCAAATGTTGATTAAGTCCCGAATTAAATTAAATTAATCCTATTTGAGCTTGATGGTTTGACTAAGGGCCACCCCATGGGTGTGTTCCCTTAGAATGTCTATTTATGACCGTTTGGTTGATGTTTCCTATGAGGCATGCCTTGGTTTCCCCTTTATTGGGTGGTTAATTTCGAATTACATTCATAATTGAATTACAAATGTGGTAAATTGTGATTGATTTGATTAAAGGGATTGGGATTAGTGATTTCATATTTTCCGAGTTATATTCTAAATACTATTTTAGCATTATGATAGTTTAATTCCATTGTTTCTGGATATGTATGATTGCCATGTGAGTTGTTATTTTCTAACCATTTAACAATGTAATATACATGTGTTATTCATTGTTCTGAAATGCTGATATACTAGGCTGGACCCTGATTGATTTGTTTTGGATGTGGGTAAGAATTTTGTTATGCCTGTGGGTAAGAATTTGTTATGTATATGGGTGAGGATTTGTTAAGGTTGAGGTCCATGATTGGATATACCTGCGGGTAGGGGTTTGGGATGCCTATAGGAAAGATGATGAGTGGAATATTGAAATGATATGACTTATGATGCGTCTACCAAGCCAAATCACAATCTTGGATTCAATCTTTACCTTATTTGGTCATATTTCCTTCTGAGGAAACTATTGATTATTATTTATAGAATGAATTGATAGGATTAGGCTATATCCTAAGAATTATATAATTATATATAATCAAATTGTTGAACTAAACATAGTATATGAAAATGGAAAACATCTTGTAGGATTGTTTACATTTGAGTGTTTCATAGTTTACTACTCTTCCTTTTTGTACAATAATTTTTGCATATTTTAACTAACACATAGTCACAAATTGTTGTTGGATTCCAACTAGTATTTATTTATCACACCCTGTTTGGGTCTTGTTTTTGATCTAAAGAGATTATTCTGTAGAATGTGTCGATAAGGGAAAGCACCCTTCAATAGGTACTTGAGATGTTGTATAGGAGCAGGAGAGTATATGACATAGTTGTGGCTTGTGATAATTATTTTTTTCCTTTGATTCTTTTTTTAGAACCTATATTGCAGATTCCTAAAATGTACAAATTTTGACTTTTTTCATAGAACATAACAACCTACATCATATTTAGTATGGAATGATGCATGATTATTTTTCTTATGAGTCTTTCACTATTTATTTCATTTGTATTTTTTTAATTCATTAATTATTTTATATTATTATTACATTTTAACACACTCTGAAAATGAGTGAATAATTCCCCACAATCACACCCTAGGCCCCCGCTGAAAGATGGAAATCTCTAGAATTTTGGGAAATGCGATTGAGGCCATGTGGCCAACCGATTATAGGGAAAGAGTTGAGTGGCACCCGGATCTGAGATTCTAAAAATTGGTATTAGAGGTGTTTTATTTTCTATATTGTCTTACTATTTAGTGCTATTATAATGGGATAGTAAAGAAAATAGAGTTTGGTAATTAGATTTTCTTGGGTGTAGGAACCCTGTGTACAGGGAAGAGCCAAATTACCTCGAATTGAATTGATATATTTTGATTTTAAGTTATTTTAGTTTATTCTATTTCACCATTGGGTGAACCACTAGTTTTGTTCTGTTATTATTGATATCATTTTGGTTCTATTTTGTTTCTACCTAATGAGATGAGGGTATTCCATCTCATGCATCATATATGAACTTGTTAGAAATAAAAATCCATGTATTTTTTCATTCCATTTAGAGAATAATAGTTATTGCATGATGTTGTAATAGATTTCATGCTAGATATTCATACTGTTGTGATAGGTACCATGATAGATATTCTTTTTTTTTTGTTTTAGGTGTATTGGTATGTGTTATGGTTGAATTGGATGGATTCCAAACATCAATCCCTAAGGTGTATGGGCCCTCTTGTATCGGAATTTGGTGAATCATTTTTTGGCCATGGGATATAAATATTGTTGTTGTGTGATATATTTCAATTCCAATATTTGATTCACCAGGATTATAGTCCCCCACAAATCATAATTTTGCAAATCGTTTCTTTTTTTAATAACAGGGGTTTTGAGGACGTTTCTAAGGATTACTGTCCGAAAACCCAGACAACACCGCATGTGGTCATATGAACACACTCCATGTGTTCTTTAGTTTAGGAAGAAAATAACTATTTCATGTACATGTTATGGACTCTAAGAACAAACCATGTGGTAGATGTCTATTTCACTGGCCATGTGAGAGAGAAAATGGGATGTTGAATTTTGATCAGAACATGTCGTGTAACTTATGTACACCCCATTAGTGTTTCATAGGAAAACTTGTGTGGATCTAGCCATGTAAATTTACATGTCCATGAGGGAAGACTTGAGTACATTCCATGGTTCAGCCTGACATGCCAAGTCCCATTGAAGTTTACATGGCCAAGAAAAGAGGAGTTACACATCCAAGTGAGAGTTTAAAGGGACACACCATGTATAGTCTATACACATTGTGTACCTGGGGTGTTTACACGCCCATGCTGGTAGGAGTACACAACCATGTAAGTTCTAATCTGTACACGCTGTGTATGGTTTATACACGACGTGTACTCATAATTTGTGAAATTTTGAGGCTTTTATTCTCCAATTTAGTTCTTGAATTTTTGAACTTCATACCTTGATGAATAAGCTTATTCTGAGGTGTATTTTCTAGACTTTACAATGAAATTCCACCACGATGACCTCTAGTTGTATTCCAGGAGAGTGAAAATGATCATTCCCCAGATATGGTAGGCCATGGGATACCTTTTGACCATCCAGATGTGCCAGTTGCAGCACCAGGTTTTATAACAGATATATTCATGCATATACAGTTTCATGAAGGCTTAACGAGGTTTACTAAGATATTTTAGAGAGTACCTTATCCTACCACATCTATGGAAGAATAGAGTTGATTATTCTAGAAATAGAATCTTCATACGTTTTAATGGGATGGTGGACCATAGGCTTCAGATTCATGGATGGAGTTCATGATTATGATCATAAAGTATCTGGGGATGCCTCCTAATAAGAGGATCAAGATCAAAAGTTATATTCTATGTGATTTAGCTAAGAGGTGGACGAATGTTATCACTCAGACGGATAATTATAGGTACATGGAATGAAGAGATTTCTATAGGGTATTCTATGACTAAAATTTCTACAATATGCTTAGGGCCTCATATATCTCAAGATTTCATGCATCTAGAGCAGGGTGTTATGTCAGTGATGGACTACACTACATGTTCCACTGATCTTTATAGATTCACACAAATTCTGATAGGTGATGATTCATTGAGGGCCATGCGATTAAAGGATGGTCTAAGGTACAACATCATATCACTGATGATGAACGTTTTTAGGTTACCTTCTGTATATGCCATCTGGAATCAGGTGTTGATTATCAGGTGTAATATACAGGAAGCTAGAGGTGGAAACCAGGGTGGTTCATCTCCTAGATATAGTACTATCTCCACTGGAAGTAAGAAGCATTATATGGAGCATTGTCACAAGGATACGAGAAGTCAGAAATTTTCTTCCTGTAGTAGTGTGAGATACTATCAGTGTGGAAGAGATGGGAATATAATTTTGTAGAGATCGATGAACACAGTGGAGTTTTGTGCTTATGGTTTGATGAGCCATTTGTAGTGTAACAGGAAGGCATTTCCACCATCATCTAGTGAGAGAGGTTCTGCACAGACTCCAAATTCTGGAGAACAGTCTGTAGATTCTCACTAGACCGGGAACTATAACACGTCAAGAAATTTAGGTTAAGGTGGAGGTCATGGACAAGGTAGATATAAGGCCCCAGCCTTAAACCTTACTTAATCTTGAGTTATTAGAAGATTACACATTGATGATCTTTTCACGTTTAGAGTTTTAGAGAATTAGATTATGAAAATTTCATTACATTCCACATTTAAACAAAGTGGTTACATAAAAGACAGTATTCATTCTTCCCATCAACGGAAACATATTTAAAATAAAACATGGATTCTTTATTGACACATCTTGACACTATAATCACATCATGTACCTTTCCCTTGTCCTGGGAAAAAACATTTAAAAAAACATGGGATGAGCATAAAAAGCTCAGTAAGGGTTATAAAAATATGGAAAGGAAACATGAGTTCATATATACATAAGAATGAAATCATACTTTACCCATAAAACATATTCACTTTAACATAACTCATCAAATCATGAATAAATCATAGAAATCATAAGACATAAAAGGTAACTTGAGGCATTCATAAAATTCTTACGTAGGGAGTAACCCTCTTGGTTACTTTTGGAATACCGATCACAGTATATTCCCTAAATCTCTTCGGAGAAACCTTAACGCTTCACTCCTTCGCATTACCCAATGCATTGGAGAGATATATCGAGCTCACCCTCCCTTAGTTTATCATGGAACCACCCGTCTTCATAATAATTCCCAAGATCCATAACATAATCTTATCACATAAAACATGCATAAAGGAAACATAACATTTCCACCTTTCAATAACAAGATATCAATACAACACATTGATATAAATACATTATAAAAACCATTTTCAATACCAAAATAAAATAAAAGTAAAACTTGGTATTTAATTTTCTTTTAAAAAGAAGGTATGGCTTGTATAGGAAGTCGAAACTCAAATAATGGTCACGGCGGCAGAGAAGTCGTCGTCGCCGCATACGTACGACAAAAACATTCCCTTTTGTCATTTAGTAAAACGTTTCGTATAAAAAGATTACTTTTGGATAAAAATAAAAGTTAAAGGGGTTTATAAACCGTATAAAAGAAATTTGTGTATAAAACAAAATATTCCTCAATGAAAGGAGATTGAGACGAAGTCCCATACAAAGACGGCATCCTTGGATTAAGGATAAATCAGTTACATAACTATGTGTGAAAAATGAATAAACGAAATATAAGTGGGTATTAAGTGTAAAAAAATTAGAGGACATTCACACATAATCATATAATGACATATTCAAGGTGTACAAGTTTATCCCAAAGAATCGAAATTGGGTTAAGATGTTCCCTTGAAAAAATTAGACAGCCTAACAGCGTCACTTCAAAATTCAGAAAAAGAGTTGATGAGAGATAAAAAGGGTATCTCATCACTTGGACATAAAATTTACATCAATAAGGATATATAAGAACATTACCCAAAATAATATTATGTGAATTAAAATACATAACAAAATAAGTCTTTAAAAAATAGGAGGGTGAAAGGTTCCCTTACCGACATGGGTATCTTTCGAAACATACACCCCGTGAAAGAAGGGAAATAAAACATTGATGTAAATACTCATAAATGAAACAATATTACACAATGATTAAAATAATGGTCAGTAAATACACCACTCAAATGAAATTGTGGCAAATGTAGCATAAATCTCACGGGAATAAAAGTGAGATGAAAAATCCCTTACGAAAACTAGGGAGCCTAACGACGCCACTTAAAAATTCAAAAAATGGATTGATGAGATCAAATAGGATGTCTCATCACATTACAATAAAATGTAAAGAAATAGGAATATAAAATAACATCCCCCATAATAACAAAGAGGAGCTTAAAATAAGTGACATAAAGGAGAGTACTTTAAAAGAAAGAGAGTGGTTAGATATCTTTACGAAAATTCGGCAGCCTAACGACGCCACTCAAAACTTCCAAAATGGATTGATGAGAGAGAATAGGGTCTCTCATCATATGAACATAGAAATTACAGTAAGAGTAATATAAAAGAATATCCCAATAACAAGAAAGATGAGCTTTATAAGGAATGACATAAAAGAGTGTACTTAAAAAGAAAGAGAGGAGTAAGATCCCTTACCTCGGGTCCGACTTGACTCGATCGTTCTTTAACGTCCTGAATAATAAACTTTGGTCAATTAATAATTGCATAAGTACCTATTTTAGATATTATTATTCAGTTCATATCACATATTATAATTTTATAATAATTGTTTAATAATGTTAGTTCATATCAGACGTTTTTGCCGATGTTTGGTACATGAGTTAAAAATGAACTTGTTTGAAAAAAGATTGCCCATGTAGTTATAAGTAAATAATTTACAGAATAGTATTTATGATTAAAGTAACATATATATCCAGTAAATATTTATTTTATACTATTCAATATCATTTGGAGATAAAAACGAAAAGCACCGTTCATGGAGACGGTAGGCCGTACGTACGCATGAACGCTACTTTTATTTTTTTTGTCATATCAATGGAATTAAAACAAAATGAGATATATATATATATATTTTATAATTCCAGAATGATATCCATAATTTGGATTTAATATATTACATATATATCCATTATATATATTTACTTATAATATTACATAACATTTTGAGATAAGAAATGAAATGTACCGTTCATGGAGACGGTAAGCCATATGTACGCATGAACGCTACTTCCATTTCTATTTCATATTTAATGGAATTAAAACATAATGATACATAATATTATTTTAATACCAGTATGGTATCATATATAATATCATTAAAGATACCCTTTATACGTACCACATATGGTAATAACGAATCAAATCACTTTGAGGGGGCGGTAGTCCACACTTCCTTAAATGAAGATATCGCGTTTACCCATATTGGAAACCATAAAGGTATGAAATAAATGAAAAATACAGAAGCTTAAGTAAAACATAAACATATTATATATCATATATAAATATAGTGTCATCTTAATGGCCACCTTTTAAGGTGTTAGAAGAATGTCGAACAATCATCGTTTCGTGAGGCAGAAATTCGCCATCCACAGAAACAGTATGTTCTTTAACCATTAGATGTAGGTGTGTGTAAGTTTAGATCGAATACTTCTTATAAAAACATACTAGTATATTGGAGATACTGTATTTGTTATAAAATAAATGAATAAAGAGAGTTTAGGGGGTTGGAGAAGCAAAATAAAACAAAATGACTCAAGTGAAGACATTACCTTAAAATCGGGTAACTCCCTTTGGTTTGAGCTCAAAGGCTTCCTTAGGAAGACTTCTGCCCAAATTGAGGCTTCAAGGAGTAAGAGAGGGAAGTGGAGAGACAAAATGGGCAAGGGTTGTCCGAGCCAAAGGCTTTGGGAGTCTGGGTAAGGAGGTAGAGGTGGGGGCCTTTTATAAGAGGAGAGGAGGGGCACTATTGTAAAGTTACAAAATGTTACTTTATATTCAAAAGAGTTTCGGATTTTAAAGGTCCCACATTGATTAATTTTGAGGATAAGGTGATAAGGGTTCTAAATACACTCATCTAATAGGTTTTTAACATGTGTAGTTCTTAGATATTACATTATCTTTCCATTTCATTTAAATCGTTAAATAATGAGTTCATCGCTGCATCATCATGATGTCATAAATAATTTTATTTATTTAATATCTAAAAATTAAAAAAAAATACTATGATGTAGAAAATATTTTTATCTTTCCAATTATTATTTATAGTCAAAAAAATGACTTGTATAACCCCATGTAAAAATTGTTTTTGTAAAACATCTCACGTTTGTGTCATTTTTACTTTAACATTAAATAAAAATATATTTATGTCATTTTCCAACCAAAGTGGCTTCATGGGGTCCCCAAGTTGACCCATGGGTTGTCTTGGTCGGCCATGACACATCCAATGAGGTTAGGACATGTGTCATGTTCATTTCATATTATTAAAACATTTTTTTACCTTAAACTACACTAATTACCTCTAATCGCGATTAAAAACTTAATAAGTTACTATTCACCAAAAAATTATTTTTATCCCATTGAACCAAATTTTACTTATTAATGACAACCATGGATGTTAGATTTTTGAAATTCAAAACACAAAGATGTAAAAATTTTATTTAAACAGAAAAATCAGTTTTTATAAGTAACACTTAGTGGTTTCACTATTCATCAAAAATTGATGTTTTTCAGAAAAATACCAAAAAATCACCATAAGCTATATTTGATATTCCGAATTAAAAAATGAAGTCTATTTTACAAAATGAAAAACATATAAGTCACATTAATTAATTTAATAATTAATTCCCACTGTTAGAGCAAATCACGTGTTTTTATGAAACAATAAGTATCAAAAGATTGACACTAGTTTAAGTCTGATTTCAAAGTGAAATTAATTACAACGACTACTATTGGATTTAATGGTAAAAATATATTATAATTTCACTTTAAAACCAATTCAAAAGATAATCTAATCATATAAATAAATTAGATTAAAAAGAGGTTTTGAATTAAAATACAACATTTTACACTATTCATTAAAAAATGAACTTTATTAGAAAGATACCAAAAATTTACAAAAAGTAAATTTTGATGTCCCAATTCTTAAGAAGAGTTTTATTTGGTCCAAAATGATGTATAATAGTGAACAGAACTATATTTAATGACGTTTTTCCATCAAAAGGTGATAAGTGAACCTTTTGTGAAAACTAGGGCATATACGCCTAAAATTGAATTCTTTCCGTATTTTAAGCCCTTATAATTTATTGGATAAATGTAAAAACATTTAAAAACATATATAATCATATTTTAGTTATTTATAACCATTCCCGCCAATACAACATCTACATGTTAACTACCATTTAAAATATTATTATTTTATTATTAGAGTGCAACGTAAGATTCCCAAGAAACTCGTTGTTGCGTGTTGGGTACGCCATCGAGCATAGCGTCCCCTTTAAAGTGATATTAATATTTTATTCACAAATATGTATTAATATGAAAATTTCATATTCTTTATTTACTTGGGGTGTTACAGTAGACATACTCCATGCTTTCATAGACAATATAGTGGATCAACTCTAGGAAGTTAGACTATGTCATAGGGTTGTGGTACATTCCATATTTTTACAATGCAACATACATAGTAAGAGTAGGATCCTAAAAATTTTACTATTAGACATATTATTCTAGTTTCCTCCGTTTTATCATCTAAAATATTTTTTACACATGCATCGCTTTGTTTAATATTTGTGCCCATTGCAGAGATCCTTGGGATTTGTGTTTTCATTTATGATGATGTTATGATGCTAGACACTCTAGTAGGGATGAGGAATACCTGTTTTCTTCTGTGTAAGGAGTTTTCTCTTGAGTTTGGCGGGTGTCACTTATTTTGGTATTTCCATGTCTTAGAGATGGGAGTATTTGATTTCATACATGAAATGGACATGCTATTATCCGTTCAAGCATTTTTTTATTTCTATAATAGCAGGGTGAGTTTTACGTCACCAGATTGATGATCTTTTCAATATAGGGGAGTGTGGGATGTTTAGGAAAGCAAACCTTTCACTGAGCATTATGGGTTGATTTTTATGATAGCATATATGTCCAATTTATATCTCGATGACCAGTGAATACATGATATAGATTTCCCTCTAGTGGTTGATCATTTTATGGATGTTTTCCTAGATGATTTTTCAAGCATACCTCCATTAAGAGAGGTCAAGTTCTCTATCGATCTAGTGCGAGGAGCTGCACCATTATCCATTACACCTTAGAGGATGGAAGTGAAGGAGTTGTAAGAGCTCAAGAGGAATCTATAGGAGTTAGAGGAAAATAAATTTATTCTAAACATTACTTCTCCATAGGGTTTTACTATCCTTTTTGTGAAAATGGTGGAGATACCATGATGATATGTGTGGACAATCAAAAACTAAAATAATTGATGGTTAAAAACAGATATCCCTTGCAACAGATATATGACCTATTTGATCAGATTCAAGGATATCATGTGTTCTGAAAAATATAATTCAGATCAAGATATCACTGGGTATTTTATCTGATCATAAAACATACAATTCACCGCATTTTGTAGCAGGTATAGTCTATATGAGTATTTGGTTGTGTTATTCGGTCTAATTAACCAGCAAGCAGTTTTAATGGAACTGATGAACCACGTGTTCCATCCTTACATAGTTACATTTGTGGTGGATTTTTTGGACGATATCTTTGTATGTTCTCATAATTGAAACATCATGCCGCATATATTGAGATCTTTTTTACTACACTGATAGAGCATCAGTTATTTTCTAATCTCTTAATGTGCCACTTTTGGATGGATCATATTCACTTCCTCGATCACATCATCTCAAAGACAGAAGTACTAGTGGACCAGATATGTTGATGGAATTGGATAACTGGGAGAATCCCTAGAACATCTTTGAAGTGTGGTGTTCTATTCGGATGGATGGTTACTTATGGCATTTCATACCTGACTTCTTACTTTTAGATGCACCGATGATGAGCTTCATAATGTATGGTGTAAAGTACATATGATCATATTAGGAGCTGATAGGGAGACTAATGTTACCACTGATAATTATTTTTTCAGATCTTAGAAGAAGATATACTCAGTACTATGATGCATCATGTATCGAGATGGGAGAAGTGAATTTTTAGAGGGATTGAGCCGTTGAATACCGGTTTTGGAAGTTTTCACCACATTATGGGAACTACCACACACACAATATTGGGTTAGTAACGATTGTTCATGCCTTTTATTGTTAGATACCTTACTAATTAATGGTGTGTTTTGTGGTGTACACAGACCCCAAAAGTCCCAAGTACATATTTACTCAGCATGATCTAAATTTGAGGTAGAAAAGGTAGGTTGTATACCTTAAGTCTTTTTCTTTCAAGGTTGCCTAAATTTCTAGAAAAAGCAATGAATCGGCTGATACACATAGCTTGAGGGCTCAGATTTAGGAAGTGTTGGAGGATAGTAGTGAGTGGAAAATTATGGATTTGTTATCTGTGATTCACATGGAGGTGTATCATTGTTAGGTACATACTTCTCTTTAATATATAGTTATGACTTCTACCCTACTAGGAATAGTGAGGATGGGAAAACTATCATATTTTGAGGGAATATTCCTGTGGGAATTTTTATTATGTAAGGATCCAACTTCTGGTTAGACTGTGGGTGATGATGATTTCTTTCAGATTCTTAGACGTGTCTGGGTTCCAATAGACATATGTGAGGAGTTGATGCATGATGTTCATGATTTATCTTGGTAAATGAATCTTAGAGTTAAAAATATGTACAATGAAATGAATTTTCAGTACTAGTGGTCGGGTATAAAGAGAGAGTTTGTTGGTTTTTCTACGATTTGTTCAACCTTTTAGCTGGTGAATATGGAACACCAATGACCAACTGAGCATTTATAGAAAGTACTTTTTCTAGAGTGAAAATGAGATGATGTCATGATGGATTTCATGACTGGGTTATGGAGGTCACCTTAAGGAAAAAATATATTTTATGTGGTGGTTTACATAATTACAAAGGTTTATCACTTATGAACAATCCATGAGACCTTCTCTATTGATGTGATTTAGAATCTATTTGTTCGTGAGGTGGTAAAACTTCATTGAGTCACTCATTATATCATTTAGATATGGACGTCTGTTTTAAGTATTGTTTCTGGATGATTTTTTAGAGGGAACTGGTTACATAAGTGCTTTATAGCACAAAATACAACCCCCAGACTGATGGCCAATAAGTGTGTATGATATAGGTGCTGCAGGACATGCTACGAGCTTGCATCCTAGACATTGTGGGCTCTTGGGTGAATTATATTACCTCAGTTGAATTTTCATACAATAAAATTTTATTAGAAACAACATGGATGGAACTTTATTAGGCTTTGTATGGTAGTCCATTCCAATCAATCTTGTGCTGGAAAGAGGCAAACAAGGTAGTTTTACTGGGACCACATGTAATATAGGAGACTACTGAGTAGGTTAGGTTGATTCCAAAGTGGATGGCTTCTGCATAGTCTCATATAAAATCTTATATCGGTCACAACATATGACATCTAGTGTTTGAGTTCAAGGATCGTGTTTTCTTGCATGTTTCACTGAGATTGGGACATAAGAGAATCAAGAGATATGGTAAGCTTTGGCAGAGATACGTCAGTCTGTTTGAGATTATGGAGAGGGTCAGGATGATTATATATCAATTATTATTGCCTCATAAGTAATAGACTATGCACGATGTATTACATGTTTCTCATTTATGGAATTACATTTTAGACCTTTCGTACACCTTTCATCCCAAGGTAGTGGAGTTTCAAGATGATTATTCCTTTTAGGAACTTCCCATTCGTATTAAAGATCATAACAAGAAGGTTCTTCGTGGCCGTATTGTTCCTTTTGAATGGGTGCTGTGGAAGACCAAAAAAGTGTAGGACAATAATTGGGACTAGCAAATGGACTTACAATCATAGTGGGTGGAGTTGTTCTCATATATTTCATCATCACCCTTGAAAGGAAAATTCAGAAATGAATTGATTTAAGGGGGGATTTTCTAAGAACCCAGTTCTTTCATTGAGATAAAGATATTTCCTTATTAGTTTATACTAATGAAAAAGGGGGAATATGGGTTGAGGGGCTGGTTGTAGGCCTATTACATGATGTGACTAGGAACTTCCCAATATTTACATATTGGTACACAATGATTATTAAATGCTACATGCCATGTTATCCTAGTACACAACCACATTGTAGTCAAGAATGAATTTGTACAGACATGGTGTTTAATCTCATGTGTACAATGTGTACATTTTTTAATTTATTATTATGTCAGGAAGTATGTATATTTTTTTAGATAGAAAAAATGAACCTCGTCTGATGAGCAGTACACCCAAGAAATTCTAAATAGTATTTTTTCAATCTTTTCATCATCTGACCTCCAATTAGAACAATATCATACTTGTTTGAATCCTATCTGGGATTAATTGATTTCACTTTATCACTTCTTCCTAATTTCTTATATCAATCTAGTTATTTGAGGTATATTTTGTATATCTACATTGTTCAGGGTCAAATCGATGACTGATGATGGATGAGGAGAGTCGTACTATAATGGAGTAGGTGGTTTTGTTCCATTATCTTAATGTTGAGTTGTTTATATGTGTCATATTGCTATTTTTACATGTTTAGGGCCTAACCATGAATAGAAATTGATTTCTTAATGATTATTTGATCATGACTTAAATTAAATTAAGCCTTTTTGAGCTTGTTGGTTTGATTAAGGGCCACCCAGTGTATGCTTTCCCTTAGAATGAATTTCAATGGCCTTTTGGTCAAGGTTTCCTATGAGTCATGACTTATTTTTCTATTACTGTGTTATTAATACTGAATTAAATTCCCCAAAGAATTTAAATTATGGTAAATTGTGTTTGATTTTATTAAAGGGTTTGAGATTAGTGATTTCCCATTTTCCCCAGGATATGGAAATTAACGTTTAAGACTTATGATAGGTTTAATTCACTTATTTCTTGATATTTATGATAACCATGTGAATTGTTATATTAAAACCATGTAATAATGCAATTAACATGTGTTTTTCATTAAGATAAAATAATGATATATTGGGAATGAACCTAATGGATTTGTTATGCATGAGTGTGACAATATGTTATGAATGTAACAAGGAATTTGTTATTCTTATGGGTAAGGATTTGTTAGGCCTGAGAGAGGGGATTGGTTGTGCCTACAAGAATGGTTTTTATTTTCCTTCTGGAAATATGTTGAGTTGAATATATAAAGGTAATTAAATATGACACACCTTCCAAGACAAAGCACAATTATGGATTCGGTCTTCACCTTTTTGGTTTGGATAGTATTATGAGGCATATATTGAGTTTTATTTATAAAGGAGATGGACGATATTAGTCCAGATCTAAATAATTATATAATTCCATTTAATCAAAAGGATAAACTGAATATAGAAAATGAAAATGGGAGATATATTGTTGTGTTGTTTACTTTTGAGTCCTTCATAGTTTACTGCATTTCCTTTTTGTACAAGGCTTGTTTCATATGTTCCTTGATAGATAGAAAAAAATATTTTGAAGTTTTATAGTGGGAATTATTTTTCACACCCTATTTGGGTCATGATTTGGGCCAAAAAATTTATATTTTTGATGGGGTAGCTAAGGGGAAAACCCCTTCTACATGTACTTAATATGTTGTTTAGTAGCTGGAGAGCACGAGACTGAACCAAGGATATCAATGATTCTTAATTTCCATTTTTTCTTTTGTATGGAATATATATTGTGGATTCTTGTAGAGTACCTATTTTGGATGTTTTATTAGAACATAACATGTTGCATCATCTTTTTTATGGAATAATTCTTGATTATTTTTCTTATATGCCTTCGGTTGTTTATTTTAGTTGTATGATGTTTACTTCTCACTCTATTTTATATTATTATTCCATTGTGTTACACTCTACCAATGATAGAATAGTTTCCAGACTATCACACCCTAGGACATCACTACTAGTCAATAGTCTATATCCTTTGGGGAAATGTTCATAGGGCCATGTGTCCAACCATGTATGAGGAACTAGTTGAGTGGCACCCAGATCCAAGATGTTATAGATATTCTATTTTGATACCATTTATGATTTGTGGTTTCTATTTCTCCAT
The DNA here is from genome assembly GCA_963277665.1 of Viscum album. Lineage (NCBI taxonomy): Eukaryota > Viridiplantae > Streptophyta > Magnoliopsida > Santalales > Viscaceae > Viscum > Viscum album. The sequence goes on from OY728131.1 coordinate 1,247,284,873, forward strand.
AACATATGCTATTATCAATTCAAATTTTTAATGTTGGTTATGTTTCACCCTTTACATTTGAGGAACTCATTGGACTTAGTATGTGACAAGAAGGTCCCTCTATTGCTCCTCGATTCATCGGTAGGTCTCATCAGACAAACTAGTTTGGGTTTTTACAAGTTTAATTAATGGTCATAAAATGAGGGTTTGACGGTATGGTTATAATGTCTGGCATTATGTGTTCCCTGAATATTAGAATAGTTATGGATATGACATGTGATTATTCGATTTTTAAAATATCCATGGGAATGTTTTAATAGAATTATTTGATTTATTCATTCCAAATTATACTGAATAGGTTGCTTAAAAGTCATGTGTATTATTTTTTTACCTTTATTTAAAAGGTTATACATATTTATGATATCTTATACTATATTTTTTTACCCTAACTGAGCATCTGAGATCACCCTTTTTTATGTTATATATTCCAAAGATTCCAATAAGTGTTTTATTATTGATATGCATGGTTAATATTTGAGAATAATGTTGTTATCAAAGAATTATATATATTAAATGTTATGATATAAATTTTAATGTACGTTTCATGTATGTAATGTATTTAACATGTCTTATAAATTGACAGGCCCATGAGGATTATATTCCTTTTAATCATGCAAACATATTAAAATAATTCCTTAACTTTGGGATTCTATGGTTGTGTAATTACAATTGAAATCATAGAATGTTTACTAACAACTAAAAAAATATAATTTATAAAAAATATATTATGGAACAGAATCCTAAGATAGAAATTTATGATAATAAAATAATTTTTTTTTCAGGTAAGGTGGATATTAGGTGTTTATTCTATGAAATACACACCTTTATTGATTCTTCAAGTGGATGTGATTCTAGAACAAATGTACCTTGGAGAAATTACTCAGAAAATGTGTTTGTGACTTGACTCAGGGTAAACTGATACCTATAAATGGGTGTTACTACTCACCTAGTTTGACACTATCGGGGGATATGCTTAGGATAATTCACATTTTCATTAAAAGATATTATGAAGTGTTAATAAAAAAATATTTCCCCAAAGAAACTATTTTAATAATTATATGATTAGATATAAAGAAAATTTTCAGTTTAAGTTAAAAATTTTACAACTTTTAAGATTATACATTATGATATAATTTAATATAGTCTATAAAATTATTTAGAAAAGGATCATAGTAGAAGAAATGGAAATTGTATTAACATAGGTAACCCATTTGGGAATATTCCTCATATATAAGATACTTATGTTGTAGAAGGATCTAAAACTAGTGCTGAACAACTTATAAAAATAATAGGGAAATAGAATCATGTTATTAATAATAACCTTGTCTTTATAGAACACCCTGATCTACATTATGGAGAAAAATGTTAGTCAGATTCACGAGAGAAGAACCTACAACATTCCACAGGACTACAAATCCATTTCTAGATAAGTAACCTATATGTTTGATAATGAATTATTTTTTTTATTTGGGAGTACTGAAATGGAAAAAGCTATCATGGAAATTTATCATCTCTCTGGATATATGGGTCGATGTTGGTCATTAATTAAAAATAATAAGGAGGATTAAGAAGTAGAAAATACAGAATAGGCGGATTTTAATAATTTTCTCTTAGGGAAATACTTTCTTGGTGACCAAAAGGCTATTATAGAAGGAGAATTTCTGAGCCTATCACAAAAGGATGATGATAATGTTGCAATGTGAGAGTCTAACTTCACATGTTTAGCAAGGCATAGTACATACTACATACATACCTGAAGGAATAATATTTATTGTTTAATTCAAGCGTTAAAAACATTTCAGCCAGAATACTGGGTCTCCTAAAAGTTATCATTTTAAAAGATATATTGTCATGTGCTACCAAGATAGAGAATTAATTTTATAAAGGGTAAGCAAGAGAAGCAGACAACCACAGAGCATCTGATAGATAAAAGGGAAAAAGGGGAAAATGAATTTTCCATATGTGATAATTATAGGAAGAAACACACTCATACTTACATGAATGTAATGGGAGTTTGTTATAAGTGTGGAGGGAAAGGTCAGCACACTCATGAGTGTAATGAAAATAAAGAAGATGTGAATATGCAATGCTATAATTGTATAGATATGGGATATTATGAAAATTATTTTCCAAATTGTTAAGAAAATACTAATTAGAATAATGAAATGGATAATTGTCATGATTATGTTGTTACTATAGTCAATGTGCAAAAAACTAATGTTTTAATATTTTTATTGAATAATTATGCTACTATATATTGTTTATAAGAATAATGATATATATAAGGATTGTATTATAGTACTTCTTATTTAAGGATTCAGATTCATGAATGTTTTTCATTGAGGATTTTAAGGTGATCAATTATTTGGTATGATTCAATATATTCTATGATACATTGATTGGAGAATATGATGTTATGAATGGATTTTAAAATTTAGAGACCCTTTTTTACTGTTAATTTGGATTGATGTATTTTGGATATTACTTATGGTTGGAATAGAATATGTTGAAAATCAGATATTATTATGTGAAGTTAAATTATGATTTATTGGATACTTGTGGGCCTTTTGATTTTTTAAAGGTGCTTCAGGTGTAAAAATTCATTTTGAATATTCATTTCTAGAGCTAAGTGATGAAGTAAAAATAGATCGATGCACAAACAAATGATGATATCATTATTAAAAAATGGAAATAAATCAATTAATTTCATAATTGATTAGTAAAATATTCTTAAAATCTAGATAAAGTATACTGATACAAAAGAATACTGTAATATTACTATTTCCAATGAATAAAATGGTCCATGGGATCATATAAAATTTAAATATTTGTGGTTGTAAACATTCACTTAACCATATTCACTATCACTCTCTATCAAAACATTATGGTTAAATTTTTCTTTTTTATTTCGATGTTTTTCTACATGGAACCCTTGTATGAGTTATCTTTGGTGACCATCATACATTTTTTATTTTTATTAAAGTGGGAGGATCGTTAATCTTTTTTTTGATGAGGGATTAAAACAAATATGTTCTGAAATGACAACCCCATTGATTTGATCTCAATTTAAAATTGATAGGACACAATTTATTAAAGTAGGGGATAATTTAACACCCCGAGACATTAAAATACATTAATTTCTAAACAAATATAATTTTTTGATTTAATTCATTTTACATAACACAATTTTAATCTTATTCTACCCACAATAAGGGTTTGTATTTTATTACCTGCAAGACCTAGTTTTACCGAACAATAATATATTTATAAAATATTATTATTTAATATAATATATAACTTAACCATTAAATTATCCTAAAAAATACTATTAACTATATTTTTAACTTTATTTATTTTATATAATCATGAAATTAATCTCTTGTGTTTTCTATTCATGATATAAGAACACAATCAATTTTTTTGATCGAAGAAGCATTTTTAAAAAAAAATCATTTTAAATCCCTTTTATGGAGTATATATTTTAAATATAGTTCATGAAATTTACATATATTCAGTTAAAAAAAAAAAAATTCCATCATTGATAATATTATATTAAAATTTACATTGTTTTAATTTTTGGTATTTTTCTAATATGTTTCATGTTGTGACGAATAGTGATAAATAATAAATTGTAATTGAAAAAAAACATTTCATAGAAATAATTTTTACTGTAAAATTATATGTTTGATTGGTTTTAAAGTATAATTATTTCATATTTTTATCATTTAATATAATGTATGTCATTCGAATTATATTCATGATAAAATTGGAAATAAACAAATGTCAATGTTTTGATGGTTTTAACTTAAAAAAATCATTTTCTCTTTCTAGAAACATTATTAATTTTAATTTAATTACTATAAATTTTGTTTATTGAATAATTAAAAATTTATTCCATATTTTAAATCAGTTGGTCCAAATTATTTAAAAAGTTATCATTTTTTTGACTTTAGGATTAGTAACCATAGTAACTTTATTTTACCGCAGTTAAGGGTAAATGTGGAAATTAAAGGTAAACATTGTATTATAAAATTACCCTAACATCAATAAAAATCCATTTGGATGAAAAATTATAATATTATCCCCAATGATTATATATTTAATCATTTAACATACTCTTTTCAATGAAAATTACATCGATATTAATGAAATCAATGAATGCGACAGAATGTAAAACTCCTATTTTATATAAGTATATTAATTTTAATATAGGGGAAAAACAAGATAACATAGATTATATATAGTTTCCTGAAAAATAATTAAATTATCTTCATCATATTAATTTATTTATGTATTTTATATATTAAATAATCAAAATTTATGATAACACAGTACTGATGGAAATATTATTTTATTAATAGTAATATAAATTAAATTTTTACAAATATGATAAATGAAACATAATTTGAATTAATTACGGTGATCCAAAAATTTTATTGGAGACTAAGCCATGTTATAAATATATTTAAGGTTTTTTTGATGTTATCTTTCTTTTTTGATTTTATTTAAATTCAATGAAATGAATAGTGTTAAAATTGACATTGTTGATATTATATAAAAACCCCATTTTATTAAATTATTTTCAAATCATAAAAATCATTAATATTTTTATATTTATAACTATAAGATCTAAAATTTATTAATTTATCGACTTATGGACAATTAACACCACATTATTTAATATTTTTTACCTTTTAATATTTAGAATATTATTAATACAATTGAAATTAAGTATATTGATTAAGAATAAATGATGATGATGAGGTTTAAAATAAAATAAAAACATGTATAAAATTAGTAGGATGAGATTATTTCATCCCTCAATAACCATTTCTTTGAAATAAATCATTTTTTATATATGTGGAATCAAAAATCATATTATAAGAAATTAATAGTTTTTGTGTTTTCTAAAGTGCCCCTCCTATCCCTTATAAAAGGGAACCTCTCATTCTCTTGTATTAATACCTCTAAATATCTTATGTTATGAGAACCCCTTCCAATAAAATCTCCCAAATTCCATCATTTCATATTAGTGGAAATAAATTATGCTGAAAATCTAACCTAGGGAGTCATATTATGAAAATCAAATGAAGATCCCTGAAAAAGATGTAATCATTTTTTCAACACTTTCAATGTAATTTTCTTCTTATTCTTACTCTCCCTATATTTCTTCCATACTAATGTAATAAATATAGTAGAATCTGTATATTGACATTCTATTATAATTAAGGTATAACCATATTACTCATTTAACCCATCCGACAAATAAAATTATCACAATCCATGTGTATATACAAATTATCATCTCTACACTATGGTGTAATTTATTTTTAATCAATAATTTATTTCAATGCATATAATTATTTGCATAATGGATTTAAATAATGAATATTAAAATATATTTATTCTTTATAATTAATATACTATCCAACTCCATACCATTTATCCATTATAGAAATGATACTATCGCTCATGCATATGTACTTTTACCATCTCTATAACACGATTAGATAAGTTTTACACATTAGCCAATAAAAATGATTATAAAAATATATATAATTAATAATTATGAAAATAGGACATATTAATTCATCTTAGCATATATATATATTTACTAGCTTCGATTCAATATGATTAAATAATAGAATAAACATTTATGCATATGTACGACCTACCCTCTGTATAAATGGGGTATTTTATTCCATATTGTATATATATACTGAATATATACTATATATTAATAATGTTTTATATTATATAAGTATTAAAATCATTATCAATGTGATATGATCGAGATTAACAAGTCAAAACTTGTACGATAAACAATGCGATTATTAACCTAAAAATTGGTTTAACTATGATTTGTTAATAAATGGGTAATGTAAAGACATTAAGGAATCATATATGTTATCATAAATATTATATTTATTCTTCTAAATGTTTATAACATGTTTAAAACCGTTAGATAGCATTTTCATACACATATAAGGAGTATCATACCATAGTTAAAGGAACTTCATCTTAGTTTTAATTATTCTAAGATATAAGTCATGATCACCCATATTTATTGTATTTGGTGTATAAAATATCCCTAGAGTATTTGAAATAATGAATTATTTTATCTTAAGTTTATTTGAATTTTCATATTTAGACATTGGGTGTATTATTTAAATGATCAATGTTGTATGTGGCGCTTTGAAAGTTTAAAGAATTAATCCTTTATCCATTTCAATATTCTATATATTATAATACAAATATATTTATATTTATAAAATGTATTATAAAGAAAATTTTCATTATATTATGAATTTAATTAAATTTTGTTAAAGAGGAATATTATTATTTATTTATGTAAGGGTTAATTTTATAATCTCTATATTATCTGAGATTTTATATACAGATGTAGTTACTGTGAATTATTTATCATCAATGTCCATGTTTCTTAAAAATTTATATTAAAAAATGGTTACTATTCTTTTAAAGATATTTATACACATTTTTATACATGTTTGATTTTATATAAAAGAAACTTTTTCTCATTTTCCTTACATGGATCATTGTTTGAATTCTGTGACAATGTTTGAGAAGAATGTTTTTGTTAACTTATATGGAGTGTGTGAAATTTTCATCAATCATGAATCCTTAATTTATTGATTCTTATTTTAAAATATTAAAATATTAGTTTCAATGTAATAATTTTTTTTCAAACATTCTATAAATTTTAATAAATATTTTCAATAAAATTTTGTGTTTCTCTAACTAAATTTCTAATGATTTTATTGAGAACATTTTCATCAATTTTAATGTAGTTTGTGGTATTTTTTTCCTATGTGTGGTTTTCTTCACATGATATTATGTATCATATTGTATTGAATGGTTAATGATATGATTCATTTTTCATGTGATATTTTGATGCCATTTATGATTTGTGGTTAAAGTACTAACATATCATATATTGGTTTTAAAAAAATGTTTATAATGGTTATATTTCACCATTTTCATAAGAGGCATGCATTTGACTTAGTAAGTTATGGGAGGGGCCCTCTATAGCCAATCTATTAATTGGTGGGTCCCATGAGAAAAACCAGATTGTGTTTTTTCCTATCTATGTTTGGTCTTGGCACAAGGCACTGACATTATGGTTATGTTTTCTGACATTATGTATTATCTCATTATGAGATTAGTTATTGATATTACATGTGATTATTCAACTAGTACAATATCAATGTGAAGGTTTAAAAGAAATTATTTTATTTATTATTTTTATATAAGGACTAATATTATGTATTAAAGGCTTGTGTTTCAGTTTTATACATTTCTTTAAAATTTTATGCTTATTTATGATAGGTTCTACTATATTGTTTACCCATACTGAGCATCTGAATTCACCTATTTCTTTTGTTTTATTTTCCCATGATGCCAATAGGTGTATTGTGATTGAAATATAGGGTTAATCAAAGATAATGTTGGAATTATAAGATAATTTAATATGTTTAATATAATTTCTTGAATTGTAATTTAATTTTCATTTATGGAACTTATTTTCAAATACCAATAAACTAATCGTTCCTTCGGGATTTGATTATTTAAAATCACTCAAATGTATTAAAATAATGCATCCACTTTTGGATTTTTGGGATAGGGTGTTACAAAAACCCTATTTTTCCCATAAAGACAATAATTTTATAACTTTAATGTTAACACCTTTTAATGTTTAATCCATTTTAAATAAAACATTAGAAACATCATTTTATATAATATACAAAAATAAATTTTATATTTGAACGCAAGAATTTTAGTTCAAAACTAATTGTTCATCTCATTAATTTATAATGTTAATTTTTTTATATTATTCTTAAAATTTAATAATAAAATATTTTTATTATTTAATTGAATTTATTTTATTAGAATAATTATCCATTAAAAATAGAATATAAAAAATAACAAATTATTTAACATTAATACATTAAAACCATGCATTGTAATCCCTGTTACAGGATAAATTTTAAATATATTTTTTATGTTTATGTGATTAAAATTTATAAATTTTCATTTAAAATTTTGAATCAGGATAATTTATAATATCTAATAAGGTCATATTTTTTAATAAACATAATAGTGAAATTAATTTAAAATATTTTCAATTATTCAAGAAAAATTAATATTAATAAAGGAGTTAACCATTAATGTAAGGGACCAAATGACCCATCCACTTATCCCACACCCACTATCTAGCCACATCTTGGCTGTGAAAAATACATTCATGATATTGGTTGGATTGATATGAATTTTTCTTGGTATATACATGTGTACACCTAATTTTTTTCCAAAAATTCCTTGTGATCCCTTCTCCTTTCCTATAAAAGGCCATCAACTCTCCCTCATACTCAAATATTTCAAACCTCTATCATTTGGCCATTATCTGACAAAATAGATTCCCAAAATCCCTCCCCTTGACCTTGAATAATCACTTTTGTTAAGAAGACTTCTAAAGAATTATTTTGGTATAAACCAAAAGGCATGACCCAATTAAGAGGTAATGTCTTCCCTCAAGATATCTAGATTCAGTTACATTGTCAACCCCCTCAAATATAATTTTTCCCTTATTATATTAAAAATCTCGTATAATCAATACATTATCATTTTTTATGTAATTGTTTTGACCTAAACATACACACACTTCTATCTAATTGGTAACGAACATATTATTTTTGTGTACGATGAACTACTTCCTCATAAAATGATGATTGTTAAATATTATTTTTCCACCTATCATGATTTACATTATGATGTAACATCAATTTGAATATGTTATATATGATATATATAATATCTTTATGATTCTATAATTTAATTTAGAAAATAACTTTATGATTTATATCTTTTGTAAATACGATAATTTTGTTTGAGGAATTCTGGATTACCACCCCCTCAATGAGATAGGTCTCATTCATTCGATTCATGGAACATATAAGTGATGGTTTTAATAAAAATATATGACATATATCACATATAAAAAATTATGGAATTATTATATACATGTGTATCATGTATAATTCATTCTTTTAATATAAAAATGAAATCGAAGTAGCATTCATGCGTATGTATGACCTACCATCTCCATTAATGGAGCACAAAATTTTTAATCTCCAAATATAATGGAATACTATATATACATATATATGGATTATATATGATAATTAAGTCATGTTTTACATTATTTAGATGATGATACCATGATCTAATTATTGATTACAACAAATAACAAGTTAACACTTACTCAATCAAACTAATCAATTAACACCTGAAATAATGAAATCAAATAATTTTCTTATCAAAATGGAAATGAAATATTATAAGCAATTAATATATGATATTATAAATATGTTTATGTTTTTGGAATAATTTAGTAACATATTTTTACTACTATAAATTTAATCAATAGCCATGGACATATAGTCATGGTTTTATTGGCCCGTGGCTATATCCTATTTATACGCACAATTTAACTAAAAAACCATGGATAAAATTTTGCGTCCCCTTTTCTTCAAAACACGTAAGGATACTCATCCTTCATACCATGATCTATGACCCTCCACACCATCCTCTTCCATTCTACCCCGTTGTGCAACCATCCTCCCCCTCGACCAACCTCTCACGACAGTGCCCTCATCCTCCATCCTCCCCAGATACCCTCTGTGTGCGACCCTCCAACCCCGATGGTGCCCTCTTCTCCCAATGACACCCTCATCCCAGATACCATCGGCACATGACCCTCCAACCCCAATGATTCCATCTTCCCATTGAGGCACCCTCTTCCCAGATACCCTATGCGTGTGACCCTACAACCCCAAAGACCCCCTCTTCCCATGGTGGTGCCCTCTTCGCAGATACCCTCTACACACGACCCTCCAACCCAAAAATAGTGATCATAATGACCACTCTCACCATTTATTATCATTCCATTCTAAATTATATCATATGCAATTTTATCTATTTCGAGGAATCATGTATATTTAGATCGGTACATCCATCAATATCATGAAGAGAGGCTCATTTAACTATATGGAAGGTGATCACTAAGTTTCTTCTTCAATTTATATGTGTTTTATGTGCTTTGTGATGTGTGAGTCTTGACAAGCATATAAAAACGTCTTGAGATGAAACCAGATTGCATTTCTTCATGTTTGATGAGTGAAATAAGAATTTTAGTGTTGTGAGAGGTCATTTGGGTGATTTGTTTTACTGCATGACCATCTATAACCATGTACATAATGTAAAAGATTATGGAATTATGGAATGATATCTTCTGTGGGGATTCCATTGATATGATTGACTTAGTAGACTATGTTAAGTTCCCTTGAGTTCCCATTGATGATGGGGAACTCTTATGTGTGAGAGGTTTACATGGGTCTGACCTAATGGTAAGATTTTGTTTATGATCGATCAATAGATTGTTTGTATGTTGTGCCACATTATGTTTTTCTTATGTTTGGTGCTTCGATTTTTTTGGGTAAAAAAGTACATTTATTGAAATTATTTTATTTCGAAACTAGTTTTTGGGGCTTATTTGTAATGTTTTTTTTAATATTATGTACAATATGTTCAAGAGTAGTAAAGATGAAAAATAAATTGGGAAATAATTTAAATTGGAAATACTTTTCATGAAGTGTTTTCATTTAAAACATTTTTAGTGATTAATTTGAAAATGGAAATCATGGATTCTTTGGATTAGAAAATAGGATTTATTATTATTCTTCACTTTCACATGATGCATTGAAAGTGCTTGATTACATTATATAATTTGGGAAATGATTGAAAACGAAATGGGATTATCCGAATTTTTTTGGTCTTATGATGAAATCAATGAGGTGTTTTGAAAGTAAATGAAGTTTGAGTGAGATTTTATTTTAAATAATTTCATGATTATCAAAAATATTATTAATATTTTTTAAAATTCTATATTTAGGGAGTTGTAATTTTACCATATGAAACAGATTATATATTTTTTTAACGATGTGAGAGTTATTTCATTGTTATTTTCTTTGTTAAATGTTTTTTCATAGTTCTTTTTAAAATCGATGGATTTTTAAGAAATATATTTTTATAGTTTGATCTTATTTAAGTGAATTTAGTTAATCCCATAGTTCTAAACGAGATTGTTGTTTTTGTAGGTATAAATCATACATGGTTTAGAACCATAACATTTTATGTTTAAATAAATTCTCCCATGAAGGAGTTAGTAGAAAGTATAGAGTGTGTATCTTTGGATGACTATGAGGATGATTATTTTCATCATTGGGTGTAGTTATTCTATTTATAAACTATACCGAGAAGTTTAATGTAGTGGTAAAGTTGAATCATTCCCTATATTTGGGTTTCGTGAATCACTGTCCTTTGTTTCATGGTGATTGAGGTATACTGTATATTAAATAGTAGTTTTTATCTAACTAGACATATTGGAATGTGATTTCCATGCCATTTTCTCTTTTATAGTTTTCAAGATTTGTGTGATCAATTGTGTTATGTCCTATTACGTTTTTAACATTAGATATAACCTGAGAGGGGGGGGGGGATTGGGGTATTCTAACCAAAACCAATTTAAATAATTTACCTTAAATATCTCACCACCTTATTTAGATCAAGACCACTTAAACTTAAGTATCACCCTTTTTAATCATTTGATTAAATTTATCCAATTACCAATTAACTGGACCCCTTATTACTATATATTAATTAAGTTTTCTTAACTCAATTTTGGTGTGCGTGAAGTGGACCATGTTGTTCGAGGATGCCTAAGGGGATACTTCTCAAAGACAATATGTCAAAAGATAGGGAGGATTGGGACACATAATGACATGTTATAAATATTTATATATTTTACATAGTCTTGGATCAGGTTTAAGAAATAACTTTTGTGTGTTGTAGGTTCTTGAGTAGCCAGAAATGGAAGGTGGGAAACGATAGGGGAGGGGTGCAAGGGGGGTATGAATGGGGGGGGGCTGGGGGTGTGTATAGGGGAGGGGCATGGGTGTGTGCAGGGGGTTGGGGAAAGGGGAAGGGGGTTAAAGGGGTTTCTAGGGAAGGGGGCACGAGGTGTGCAGGGGGAGGGGTGTACAGTAGGAGAGGGGGTAGTGGGGGTTCATGGGGCCGGGGTAGGGGTGCAATGTGGGGAGTGGTGTGTGTTAGGGGAAGGGGTTTAATGTGTGGAGGGATGGGTAGGGTGATGGGGATGTGTAGTTGGGAGGGACTGTGTAGGGGGTGTGCAGGGTGATGGGGGAGGGGGTGTGCAGGGAGAGAGGGTGTATAGTTGGGTGTGGGCAGTGGGGGGTGGAAGGGGTAAGGTGAGGGAAGCAAGGTGGGGAGGGGGTGTGTTATGGGTAGGGGTGAAGGGGGGGGGGGGTGCTGGTGATGGTGTTATGGTAGGGGGAACGATCTTTTTGATAAAAAATTAAAAAAACATTATGAGTTTTTAAGAATAATATAGATGATGTTGATTCAATGCTTGGGTTATTCATCATAACTTATATCATTGTGATTTGAGCTGAATGAGAGATGTTGGAAAAATAAAGAGCTTTATAAATGATCATGTCTTTTAGTATTGGGATGTTAATATCAATATAAATATTTTTGTTCATTGTTTGTTATGGACTCATGTATCATTTATCATGTACTGTTGATACACTGATCACACACACACACATATATATTAGAAGTCATTATATCTCATTTCATTTACTAGTATTTTATTATAAGTGGTTTCTTATGATGAGGTCGGTTCTATCCACCACAATCTAAGATAGCGAGTTCAACATCTGATTTGGGTAAGGATAATTCCATATTTATTTGTTGGCCCAATTTTAATTAGGGATTTTTTAAATATTGGGTTCCTTATATTTTTGTAGTGTGTTTTAGATTTTCTTGAGGTGGACTCAAGTCAACGTTGAAGAAGGCTTACATGTTCATTCATAGGTAGGCATATAGATATATAAGTTCCACTTTATATATATTCACTCATGGAAGTATTAATATATATATTAGGGATAGGTGTGCTTATATATAGATATGATAAATGTATACATGTATAAGTGTAAAGAACCTTACATATCCAATTGTTACCTTTTTATATCAAACATATTCATATAAGACCCTTGTATATGATTATGATCATGCTGTAAAGGGTATGTTTATAATTTCTTTTTTATTATATATTTTTAAGCAAGTATTTCGTCAATTTATGTACATGTAAATTACATGGGATATGTTTTTGAGTTACAAATGAGTATACACCTTTAATTATTTCATGGGATGGGATGAGGCCTCCCCTTTGTATAATCCATCCCCATTCAATGATATGTGCTTAGGACTTGACTTAAGAAGTGTACCTGGGTGGGATGATCTATAATATTTCCATACCCCTAACATAGACAAGATGTCTTACCATATTTCTATAACTTTCCATTGACATTGACAACGATCCCGATTAAAGAAGATAAACTTATGTAAGTTCTAATATTCATTTTCCTCGTATAGGTAGTTACTTTATATAACTTGTATTTTCCTTTAAAATATCTATTTACAATTATTTTAATATTTTTATCATTATTTTCCCAAAAATGTTTTTTTATTTAGACATGATAATTAGGATACATGTTCACACTAACACATGGATATTAACTTGTGATTTGAGGTATGTCATTTGTTACCTACTGAGTATATAAATTCTTGTACCCTAAATTTAAACCTTGATGGGAATTAAACATTATTCCTTATACTACAGGTGTCTTTTTAACAAAGGATGTTTTTAACATTGACTAGTATTGGGTGGATTAAATGTTTTACCCTCGTAGAGATTGTATATTTGGAGGATCATTATTTGTATGCACCAACACTAATATAAAAATAGGATTTCACATCATCATTTAAATGATAGTTATTTTATAATTGAAATAAAAAAAAATTTAATTGTGGTTATTCAGATGACCAATGTTAAAACCATTTTACAAATGGGGTTTAATTCTTCATATCTAATCTTTGATCTTTAAGTAATGCCCAAGATAAATTGTTCTATATCTACTATGTGAAGGTCGAAATATTATTATTCTACACTAATAATAATTATCAACAACTTTTATTGGTTTAATTATTCTATACTAATTTTGATGAATTTTTTTATGGTGTAATGTTTTATCGAGTGGTAATCACTCAACTCACATATGTTTGTGCCTCCATTAAAATTTTGTGTATTGGTTATGCTAACATAGGAAAAATTTAGTTCATAGGTTCTACCTTATCCCTAAAAAAATGTAGGTGTTTGGTTTGTTCCTTCAAGTGTGAAATGGTATGTTGGTTTGTTTTGGTTCTTTATTGGGTATATGATTTGGTGTTCACAGTTTACTTTGGTTCTTTATTTGGTGTTTTCATGATGTTTCATGGTAAATAAATCATGGAGAATGATTATGACGCATGAAATTAGCCTCTTTTATGTTATTAATGTTTATTAAGTTGTGGCTAAAATTTTTACCCATTGAATAATATTTTATGTGTGTTTTGATAAGTTTAATACACTAAATACTTGGGTTATCTTCAAAATGGTTTTATTTAAAAAAAATTATAAATTTTAAGAATGTTTTGGACTTCTGGTAGGTATTTTTAAATTCGATTACTGACTTCACTAATATAAATTTCATAAATTTTTATATGCAATTCATTGTTTTATTCCCTCAAAATCCATTAAAATCCTTGGCATTGCTATATTTTCACATTTTGTATGATTTTCAATGAGTAAAATAATTTTGTATTGATTTATTGATTTTAGTGATAATATTTTTATGTTTTCATTAATTAAATATGTTCTCATTTATTTGCGTTCATTTTATGGGGATTATTATGCTCCAACCATTGATTCAGGTGCATATTCCAATGAATATATTGATGATGAGGGTGGTTAGAGAGGAGGAGATAATGATGTTGTTGTTTATGGAAGATATGATAAGGGTGGGGTGTGTATGGGGTAAAGGTAGGGGGTGTGAAGGGGGAATGTGTTGTGTAGGGCGGTGTGGGAGTATAGGGGGGTGTGTATGGGGCATGGGGTATGGTGGTGTGTTCATGGTAGGGGGAAGGGGGTAGGGATGGGGCAGTGTGGGGTGTGTAGGGGGTAGAGGCAGGGGGTTTTTCGGGGGTGTGAAGGGTGAATGGGTGGTGTGGATGTGTAGGGGTGTAGGTGTATAGGGGTGTGTGCAGGGGGCATGGTGGTGTGCTGGTGGCAGGGGCATGGGGCAGGGGGACTATAGTGGAGGGGGAAGGGGGTGTGCAGGGGAGGGGGTAGGGAGAAAGGGATGTGTCAGGGGGTGTGATATGGAGGGTGAATGGATAGGGAAGGGGGTAGTGTGGAGGTGTGCAGGGGGTTGGGGGCATTGGGTGTGTAGAGGTGTATGAAGGGGGAATGGGGTGTGGATGTGTAGGGGGTTTGGGTGTGCAGGGGCAGGGGCTGTCCAGGAAGGGGGTGGGGGGGCTACTGCAAGGGGGTGTGGGCTGCTTCAAAGGGGTTTTAGGGGGGTGGGGCTATCCAAGAAGGGGAGTGGTGGGCTGCTACAAGGGGGTGGGATGCTAAAATCGATCTTTGGCTTGCCTGTTTTCCATTCATCGCCACCATTTCAAACCAATGACTTCTATGTCTTGCTATTCATTAAAACTTGGGTTGGTTTATTCATCTCACCATTCATACTCACTTTTTCATACCCACCACATCGATGCTATGTCATCCCATGTTTCATCTTACTGACCTCCCCTTCATTTTGTTGCGATAAACCATACAATTTATATTTCTGTTTCTGTGTTTTCTATGGTAGTTGAAGCAGGATCAATACCATCGTAAAGGGTTTCATGTACTTCATGTCAAATAATCTGCACATTGATCCTAAATTTTGTTTACAACAACCAAGGTACATGCATCATCTCTCACAATGAGTTCTATACTTGACATGCTATTTTTTATTTTCTCATCCCATGTGGTTTGTTTTGATTTTTAATCTAGTAGTATTCTGATTGGTGTTAGTGAATTTTTTTAGGATTTGACATGGTATATGGCATAAGAATCAATGTTTGATTGGTTAAATCTCTTCTTCACCATTAAAATATCTATGCCTTTAATTTTGTTATTGGATTTGTTATGATTATGTGGAAAGTGTGCTATTGATGTTATTCTTTTTCTAAGTATTCTAATGTGACCACATATACAGATATTTATGTGATTTATGTTTGTATGTGATTTCATTTGGAATCATAAAATTCTTGGGGACTCAGAAATTATTATATAGTGGTTCTCGGTATTTTTTGTGATTTATGGTTGAATTTTTATAATGCTTTGTTTACGTTGAGTACAAATTCATGAATGTCTTCCTTTTACATTGAAGTAACATTATCTTTTAATGAGGAGTATCTTAAAAGCATTGGTTCCATTCAAATTTTTTATTCTTCTATATCCATGTCTTTCTTTCATACGTCGCTGAATGATTTTAAGAGTTGATTTTAGAAGATACTGAATACTTGCAAGCATTGATCTGTAACATCTATGTCACTATGAGACCAAGAAAAACATCAATGGTTTGCACTGCAGATTATATTCTAGCACAAAAGGATTTTCTATAGGATATTTTAGTTTATGGATAAGGTATTCATCTTCATGCATTGGATGAAATTGTAGTGATATGTTTTAATTTCATAAAAATTGTAAGCTGAATACATTTTATATGTGAAATGAAAAAAACTTCTTTTGTTGTCTTCAATTTATTTTATGATATTATTTCACAACATGATATGTCATGAAATATAGTTAACCTAACCATTTAATGAAATTTAAATGATATTATTTCATAACATGCTTTGTATAAAATTTTATATATTTCCATAAGTGGCATTCCATTTACTTAATTGTAGTTTAAAAGAAAAAAAGTAACTATGGATAACACATAATATTTCCAAATTCAAATTAGTTGGAATGATTATATGGAAATATCGTTCTTAATGGACACTTCTTTCTCAGAACAGTTCACTATGACAAAAACCTTTGAATTGGAGCGTCATGGACACTCCTTTCTGAGCATATACCTTGTTTAATTTTTGTTGAACTGAAATGATAGAATCTGAAGTTTATTTTCATTCTTTTTAGGTACTTCAATGAGAATATCCAGGTTGGGTGAAAAATATTATAGGATGGTTGGAAAATTAAAAAAATAAAACTACATCATATCATTATAGGGGAGTACATAATTTCGTTTTTACTTGTTTAGAACAATTCATTCAAGTAGCCACTTATTGGAAATGTTTTGAAATTATTGATTTTACGATGCTATACTTTTTGAGTGTTTGTGATTGAACTGGTGAATACTTTTCATGCTGATGTTATTGACCTGAATCTATTTATGATGGTTATTCAAAATATTCTTTCTTATGGTAAAACAAGTTGAATGTTCAGTTTTAATGTATGATGATGTTTACTGTGAACATTATATTTCATGAGTTATTTGTTGAAAAAATGATAAGTATTCATTAATGAGGGTATAGTGGTAATTAAAAAATTGTTTTATTGGTGATTTTAATGTTAAATGTTCATTATATTTGTCTTTTATCCTACTAAAAAGAGTTCCATTACATTTTGTTCTGCGTGTTTGATTGGAAATCCTGAACTAATGCATGTGAACACTGAATTTTCTTTCAAAATAGTTGAATATTGAAACTTTATAGAGGAATGATTCTGTTTTAATTCTTTTTTACCACAATGTTTTGGTTCTATTTTATCATTCTTTTCTGGTTTGAGGGATATTTTGGGATTTGGGGGTGGGGGGTGGGGAGGTCCAGGGGGATGTCCATGAGGGAGAGGGTAGGGGCTATCCAAGGGGGTTCAAGGGGGTCTGTAGGGGAGGGGGTGCAAGGGGGGTATACATGGGGGGGGGCAGGCATGTTGATCAAGGGGAGGGGTTTTTCTGGGGGGGGGGGGCTATTCATGAAGGGTGAAAGGGGGTTCTGCATGGGGGAGTGGTGAAGGGGGATGTGCGATATGTGCATGGGGTGCAGGCGGAGGAGGGGCAGGGGAGGAGGTAGAAGATGCTGGGGGAGTGGGTTATCCAGGAGGGGGGGGGGGGGGTCTAGTGGAGGGTGTCTAGGGGGGTGTCCAGGGGGTACAAGGGGGTCTTTAGGGGGTAGGGGTTGTGCAAGGGGGAGGTGAGGCGGGGGGGGGGGGGGGGTCTTGGGGGGTGTTTAGGAGGCAGGGTGGGGTTGTCTGGGAGGGGTTCAAGGGGGTCTGCTAGGGGAGGGGAGAAGGGGGTTGGGGGCAGTTTGTAGGGGGTGTGGGGGTGCAGTGGGAGGGGGGCAGGGGGGCTGGGGGAGGGGGGATCTAGTAGAGGGTGTCCAAGGGGGTGTTCAAGGGGGTTCAGGGTGTGGTGGGGTGGGATCTAGTGGAGGGTGTCCAGGGGGGGTCCAGGGGGAGTCCAGGGGGTGTCTAGGGGGGTGTCCAGTGGGGTGTCCATGAGGGTGTTAAGGGGGTACTGTGGAGGGTGTCTGGGGGGGGGGGGTCCGGGGGGGATAGAAGGGTGGGGGGAAGGGGGATGGCCATGGGTGTCTAGTGGGGGTGTCTAGTGGTGGTGGGGGGGGGGGGGTTCCAGGGGGTTATCGTCCAAGACAGGGAGTGAGGGGATGTTACAGTGCATGCTTCTGCAAGGGGGGTCAGGGGCTACTGTAAGGTGGTGAGGTCTCTTGAAAGTGAGGTGGGGGCTGCTTGAAGGGGGGTAGGGGCTTCTGCAAGGGGGTTGGGGAAGCTGCAAGGGGGTGGGGCTGCTACAAGGGTTGGGGGGGGGGGGGGTTGTCCAAAAGGGGGAGTGGTGGGCTGCTACAATGGGGTGTGGGTTGTAGCATGGGGAGTGCTGGGGGGGGATGTCTAGGAAGGGGAGTGGTGGGATGCTGTAGGGGGGTTGAGCAGGGTGTATGGTGTGGTTTTTTATGAAATGGGAAGGGATATAGCCACATTTTCAATCCTTGGATAAAGCCCTATAGCCAGGGGTTGAGAAGTGGCTAAAGCCATATAGCCACGGTTCCAAACCTTGGCTATAGGAAATGTGTGGCATGAGCTTCTTCCATAGTTTGATCCATAACTAAAGGTATTTAGCCATGTTTCAAACCGTGTATATAAGATTGTAACCATGGTTTAAACCCTATATATATTGTTTTAGCCATGGTTTGAAACTGTGGCTATAGTCCAAGGACATTAACCACACTAATAGCAGCCACAGTTCATTGGACCATGGCTATAACCTACAGCCACATTTTTTGGGTTTATAGCCACAGTTTCAAACTATGTATATATACCACACATCTAGTAGTGTTTAAATTAATATAAAGTATAATAAAGACCACATAAGAAAAAAGGGATAATATAAGGGAATCTCTTCTCAATCTACATTCTATTGAGAATTATTTGTTATTATGTGCCAATTCACTTTTCATGATTATTATTGAAATCTAACTTCCTTTTCTGATTGTTTACACTCCCATGAAACATTAATTATATAGAAATCATTTCTCATTATTGGTTTATTTAAATATCCATATTCTCATACAATGGATATTATAACTTTCAAAACAATATACCATTATACATATGGTGTCTACTATGACAATTATTTTATTATTTGGGGAAATATTAAAAAATCAGTATTCATTATTTGATATGATTATTTTATAACATATATTATATATATTTTATATTCAATATGAGTAATCGTTTTGACTAGAAATTACATTTGGATTTGGAAAATTATATTGAACCTCTATGCAATGATATGTCATCATGAGACAAATATATTGTAAAAATTAAACAGGTTTCTATTTTTAGTTTTAAACCATCATGTGAAGGGTCTTGATTGTGTATGTTTTCATGTTCTTTTGACAAGATTTACAATAAGAAAAAATTTCCCTTGTTATTTATAGTCACTATTCATCCACGAGATTTTGTCTCAATATATATATGGATTTATTTCATTTCATTAATCGAATAAATGGAATGTGTTTCTATTTTATAACTTTCCATATTGATCTTTTCTAATCATATTATTTGAATGGAATGTGTTATCAGTGATATACCGTTCCATGTTAATATATTCTCATTGATTCAATATTACTTTTTAATTACTTACCCTTACTGAAAAATTTATCTCACCATTATTATTTTTCATTTATCTAGGTAACGAAGAAAAAGTATTTGAATAAGCATTTAAGGATACAATTAATCCCTTTTATTTATGTATAATGTTTTTAATTTATATTTCCAAATTAATTATGGGTATCATGTATCAAATATGTCATTCCACGACTACTAAATGGATCAGTCCTCAGTGATTTGATTCTTTGTAATCATTCCAATGTAAAATGATAATGCACTCACACTAGGATATTGGGGTAAGGCTGTTATAGTTTTTATAAAAAGAAGATTATCAGAATACATTAAAAATATATTTTGAAAAACTAGATTATAGAGAACAACCCTAAGATAGACACTGAGGATATGTATACAATAAAATCCTATAATTTTGATAAGGTAGTCATTATGTGGGTATTCCTAAGAAGTACATCCTTGTCTATCCTTACGGTGAACCTAGTTTGACACACCCAAGGGATGCACTTAGGATAACTCACATGTTCCTTACCTATCGTTATGAAGGATTTGAAAGTAAAATTATCCATCATTAACCATGGTTTATGATTCCAATATTCAGGATGCATAAATTTGTGTGTTTTTCTATACATATATAGAGTAATAAAAATTCCATAACATTATGAGATAATTTAGTGTATTCTATTGTTTAGAGATGACTCCTGGAAATAATAAAGGCATTCTTACTCATGGAAAATGTTGTTTTTTCACTTTCTGAAGAAACAATTACAACATGTATTGGATCTAAAAAAGTGATAAATATATTAAGGAATCATACTCATGTTATGAAAAATAACCTTTCACTAATGGAGAAACCTATTCCACATAGATAATCTCATATTTTGGTTCTCTTAATGTGCTAGAAACCCCAATTATTTAGTGGTACTACTAACCCAAATGTATATAAAAAATGTATGACATCATTGGAGAAGATATTTACAGCCTTGTATTGTAGTGAAAAGGAAAAAAGGTACACATTTGGTCTATTTTATCTAAGGTGACACTGATTAATGGTGCACACTCCTCTAGAATACAGTGAAGGAAGAAGAAATTGA
Organism: Viscum album; assembly: GCA_963277665.1. NCBI lineage: Eukaryota > Viridiplantae > Streptophyta > Magnoliopsida > Santalales > Viscaceae > Viscum > Viscum album. Next base: position 1,247,306,173 of record OY728131.1, read on the forward strand.
ATTAATGGATAAAGATATTTAAAGAGAAATTCGTGGATAAATACTTCCTTCATGGTCAAAAAATTGATATGAATTTGTAGTTTTTTTAAGTAATGCTTTGGTCAAAGACCAAAGCACAATTTATTGATAAACAAAGAAGGATTATAAGAGGCAAAAGGATGGGATTTTTTTACAATCTCTATCAAAAAGGTAAAGTAAGTCGGAAGGAATAGAGTCCAACCATGTCATGATCTGATGAACTCATTTTTTGGAAAGAGCATCACCAACAGCATTCGCTTCACAGTAGGCATGATTAGCTATATAATCTATCCCATGGAGAAAGTTCAGACAATTCATCCAACGAGTGGTATGTGTCCAATCCAGATGGATGTTGCCACTCCAGATGGAATGAATGATAGTGGTTAAATCACTTTCAATCCACAACTTTCTCCAACCTATTTGAAGCGAAAAATCAACAGCATAAATTTCCCCCCATCATTTCCGCCTCCAGAGATGAAGAGTGACCACATCCAACATAGAAGCAGCCCGGACACTGGCCAGCTGAGTCTCTGAAGATGGCACCACAACTGGCAGGGCCTGGGTAGCCTTTAGAAGCACCATCGACATTCACTTTGATCCATCCTGACATTGGTGATTTCCCGAACACTTCAAATGAGTGTTTGGGCTTTGGGTAGATGCCAGGAATACAGAGATGACAAAGGATATCAAAGTCACCAACCAAGTTGTTTCAACAGTGTTTTTGAATTGAGGCAGCTTCATGAACTGCAAGAAGAATCCTATATTTCACTTCATTTAGATTGAGAGAGTGATTATTGTGAATGATATCATTCCTAACGTACCAGATCTCATGTAGGAGTTCCGCCACTACCTCCAGATAAAGATTTTTAATCCGTAGAGAAACATCACATCTAGTACAATTTTTTAATAACAAGGAAATTGAGTCAGTAAAGAACCATTTACAATTAAATAATTCAGAAATATAATTCCATAGAGTAGAGGTCGTCGCGCAAGATAGAAAAAGATGATTGGCATCCTCTGCTGATTACACATGCGACATTTAGAATAGAGTTGAAAACCAAAAGTTTGAAGACCAGTTTTCGTTGGTAATCTATTATGGTAAATGCTCCAAATAATGGGTGATACTAGAAGGTTTAATCAAGGTTTTGTTAAAATGATTCAAACATAGAAAACTAGAGTCATTTTCAAGGAAATTATGCTTATAATAATATTTTTAATGTAGAATTCAATTTGAAGAATGTTCCCCAACAAGGAAATCACGATCAGAAGAAAAAAATGGATTATCAATAATTTGCGCAATATTATCAGGGAGATCATGTTGGTGAGATTGTAAGACCTACTTTATAGTCTGATTAGTATCTTCAAAAAGATTATTAGTGGGTAACAAGGATTTCAGAGGGCTAGCACACCATTTTTCACACCAAAAATTCATGGAAGAATTAGCACTAACTATCCATCTAGAATTTTTCATGATCTTATGATAAGAGTCCCGGATAGAAGGCTAGATAGATGAGTTGATGAAATCAAAATTCCCTTTTAAAAGCTTAAAGAGGAATCTATGGTTCAAGAATTAAGTAGCTTTAGAAGTGGAATTAATAATGTGCTAAGTAAGGCGGGCCTGAAGAGCATCATTGAACAACTTTAAAATTTTTATGCCAATTCCACCATTAGCAATGGGTTTACAACAAGATTTCCAAGGTATTGTAACAAGCTTCTTTTCAAAAATTCTTCCAGACCAAATGAAGTTTTTAATATAAGTATTAATTTTTTTTTAAAATGATGACGGTCCATTTATAAACCATAAGGGAATAGATCATTTTAGAAACAATGGTCGATTTTAGCAAACAAATTCCCCTAGCCATGGAGAGGGATTTCCCTTTCCAGCTAGAAAGTTGTTTTGTGATTTGATCAATGATGTTAGCAAAATAGGTTGCTTTGGGCCGACCCCAAAATATTGGAACACCCATGTAAATGAAAGGCCGATAAGTGGTGATATTAGATTTCCTTCATACAGGAAAATTCTTTCCAAAAAAGATATACGATATGTTCCCAGAAATTTCTTTCCCTGAGATTTGTTCATAGTGAGAAATAGCTTGCTTGAGAACATGAATATTTTTTTGATCCCCTTTTATGAATAAAATAATACCATCAGCATATAAAAGGTGGGTATGGGCATTTAAATTAATGGAAACTTGAATAGGTTTAATCATATTTTGATCAACCAAATTGTTACTAAGTCTAATAAGGTAATCCTCAGCAATAACGAAAAGGATAGCAGAAAGCGGGTCGCCCTGCCTGACACCTTTTGAGAAATTGAAGAAACCTCTAGGGGTACCATTAATCAGGATAGAGATATAAGCTGAGCGAAATAGAGTCTTAATTCTACCAATAAAGGAATCACTAATACCAAAGTTATTTAGGACTTTAAAAATAAAATTCCAGTCTATGGTGTCAAAAGGCTTTCTGATATCCAGTTTGATGGCCACATAACCCCCTCTTATGCTTCTATTTAAACTATTTGTACATTCAGAGGAAAGAAAAATACAGTCCAGAATGTACCTTCCTTTAATAAAACCAAATTGGTTCCATGAGACGATTCTATTGCAGATAAGAGCAAGTCTATTAGTAATAATTTTGGTAATTATTTTATAGACAGTGTTAATTAAAGAAATTGGTCTGAATTGATGGATCTCAGAAGCATTCTCAACCTTAGGTATTAAGGTTAAAAATTGAGCATTGATTTCAGGAGGTAGAGATCCATGAGTGAAGAAGGTCTTAACAAGGTTACAGACATCATTGTGTATTATATCCCAATGTTTTTGGAAAAAACCATTATTGAATCCATCTGGACTAGGAACACTGTCTGGATTTAGACCAAAGATTGTGTCTTTGATTTTATAATCAAGTGGGGTGCATAAAGGAAACTCATTGTCTCTTTCATCCACCATTTAAGGAATAATAACTGGTTTAAGATCAATATTTATATCAGGACCATTAAAAATGTTATAAAAAAATGATGTGACATGATCCGTAATGGCTTCCTCAGAGTCAGTGATCATGTCATTATTAATGATCATAGTAAGAGGACGATTGGCCTTTGTAATTCGTTGAAGACAATTATAGAATTTGGTATTTCGATCACCATCTGTAATCCATTTAGTCCTAAACATTTGTTTACGAATATTGTCCTTAAATGTGATTAAGGAATTAATTTTACAAGAGATATTAGCTTCCAATTGTGGATCCATATTAAAATCTGAATTAGTGTTCTGAGTTTGGATACGACTGAGTTCATCTTCAAGATAGGAGATATGAAGAACTATTTGAGAATTTTTATTTTTACACCATCCTTTAAGAGCCTTCTTGAGAATTTTCATTTTTTGTAAACAAGAAAAAGAATCATTATGGTGTTTCATGGAGTTCCAAGTGTTATAGATAAAGGTGACACAATCAGGATTCGTAGACCAAGCATTATTAAATTTGAAAGGAAGGATGGGCTTTCAATCATTCATAAGAATGCTAAAAAGGATAGGATGATGATCATAGTTGTGTCTCGGAAGTGTTACGCTGGATAATTTGTCCCAGTTATCAAGAGTCTTCATGTTGAAAAAAGACCAGTCAAGTTTACTAGCAACGTTTTTGTTGTAATGTTTCCTATACCAAGTGTATTTTGTGCCAATAAGAGTGATTTCAAAGAGGTTAGAATATTAAATTGTAGATTTAAATTCCTTGTAGGATATAGAAAGGCATGAGGGACCAATTTTTTTAGCAAGGGAAATGATGGCATTGAAGTCACCCAAAACAACCCAGGATTCTTGAATGTGTTTAGCCATATCAAGGAGTTCATGCCATAAATCTATCCTATCCTGATATCTATTATAGGCATAAACCATAGTGAAAAAGATATGCTGACCATTCCACAAGAAGTCACAGGTAAGATACTATTCATAAATTCTATAAATGTTGACATTTTTAATATATTAAGGAAAAAGATCCAAAAAGAGTCAAATTGAGGACCGCTTTTACAAGAACCTAAAAAACTGTAATTGAGAGAGCCAAATATCATGTAGTTCATTTTAAAAATGACTTTAGGTTCAGAAATGGAAATGATTTGGGGTTTATGAGTGTTTAAAAACCTCCTATGTTTTGTGGAGGTGTCATTGTTGGCCACACCTTGACAGTTCCAATAAAGGATATTCATTTCTATTTGCGGTTTGGGTTAGAACCCTTATTTTTTTAGATTTACCAGATCCCTTCTTTTTTTGGGATCTCGTAACCATTGAGGAAGAAGTAGACTTTTGTTGACTCTAATATGTTTTAGAAAATTTAGAGGAATCATATTTCAGGTCTGAATTTTGGTTATGAGCATCAACTGGAGTACTCATAGAATCAGTACTATCTAGTGTGTGGTTTTTATCAGCTCTATGAACAGTGGCATGTTCAGATGGGAGATGTTTCTCATATCTAACCAGAATTATCTCATTATATGGTGAGGAATGAGGTTGGTTAGGTGGTTCAGGATTGTAAATTTTTTAGGAAACAGGAGGCAGAAAAGGGGTTGTCTGGACAATCTCTAGAACAGCATCCTGAGTAGAAGGTTTCACAAGATGATAATGTTATGAATTATGAAGACACTTTTCCAATGTTACTCATGTATGTTATGGATTATATATACAAAACTAAGTGTAATATCAACCAACTATTTGAAGGATATATGAAAAATATCCTAAGAGATCTATTCTCTCATAACATTTCTTTATATGGTGAAATACTTTTATGTTCAATTAAGACATATAAATAATTATCCATTTCATATAACGTTAAGGTAATACATGAGAAGTGGAGGATTCTGAGCACCATGAAAAGGGGAATTTTTCATACATGATTAAGGGATGGAATATATTTCCAACATGTGATAACTATGGAATTAATAAACTTGGTAAATTCATGATAATATTAGGAGTTTGTTATGTGTGTGGAGAAAAGGGTCACCACTCAAAATAATGCAATGTAATGAAGTAAACTATTTCTATTCAATGTTAATACGACGTGGATATGGGGAAATATAAAAATAATTTCCCCAAGCATCATAAAAATATACCTCAAAATTAGTTAAGTGATTATGGTAAAAAATATGATAGTAAAACATCTAAATTGGAATGATTAATGTACTTCTATATTATGATCTTTGGAATACATTGTAAAAATATTTTTATTCATCATATGATTTATAAAATATGTATGTCTTGTATTATAGTACATTCCCAGTAATTATTATAGACCATATAATGAGTGATAACTAAAAATATATTCAATAGAAAGTACAAATTTTCAGAAAACACATGATTGTGGGAATGAAAACACCTAACATGTTCCTGATGTTGTGATAATGGTTAATAAATTATTGGTTTAGATAAGTTCTAAATAGCATTGAATTGATTAATGGAATGTTTAAAATATTTTTATTCCATCATGGATTGAGTTTACAACATGTTTTGATTTAAGAAGTATACCCAATAACATAAGACTTACTTATGGAATATGTATGAATGAATTTTTCCAATATGTTTATATGGTAAATTGAGTTAGTACTATATTTTAAGATGATACATGGTGACGTTATTCAAATGATTGGAATTTGAAAATTTAGATACACATAAGGTTGATTCATGGCTAAAGATATGTTCATTTAGGGAATTCGGTGACTCTCCTTCATAATTTATTGGATCATAATCTGTTATAAATTTTGATTGATTAATATATGGATAAAGATGAACATTGGATGAGGTTTTAGTGGTCAATTTATTACATCCCCATATGATAAATCATGTTCTATGAGATGAGGTAGAAATTTATCATGCACTAATAAAATGAAAATATTATGTTTATAGAAATGTATATTTATGCATATTATTATTTATTGACAGAATACCATAACAATTGAGAAATATGTTTTTGAAAAAAAATGTTCTCATGTTCTCATCATTTGTATGATATAAATGACCTTTATTTACACTTATCTCTAATGGTTTTGAGGTAAAAAATTTAATATGAACATTTTTTCTTTCACTCTCTAACATGAATTTATTGTTTAACTTATTATTCCATATACATGATTCCACTTCCCACATATGTTCTCATATTAGGGAATCCAATTATTCGGCTATTGTACATTCCTTTAACTTTTATTATGAAAACATTATATTAAATCTTTTTTCTATTGGTTCTTTCAATAATATTTTATTCTCAATCCTTAAATTACTTTTTTCTGGTTTAAATTGGTAGGATATAATTTAGTTAAGGTGGGGGGAATGTAGTAACCTAAAATTATAATGTACAAGATCATAATCGATATCATACATGAAATGCATCACCAAACCTATAATTGAATATAATATCATAATAATCCACTACATATTTACTATTTTAAATATATTCAGTACTTGATATATATTTTAATAAATGAAACATTGAGTTATATTATGTTTCATGTAATAGTGACCTTTCATTTCATCTTTCATTACAAGCAAGACCGAGTTTCACCAAATAATAATGAATTAATAAAAAATTATTATTTAATATAATATGATATATCCAAGCCTTTATGTTAGCAGTTATTAATAGTATTAAATTTCTTATGAAAAATTATGGTTTATATAATATAAGATGAATTGATTAGTTAACAAATATTGAGAAATGAAAATAATAACCAACTGGATATAAAAAAGATATATTATTATTTATATTTTTGATATGAAGATTTTTTATTAATAATAATTGTTAATTAAAATTATTGAATGTTTTTAGTGAAATATATATGTTATATATTCAATAAAATATTTTTTATATTCATCCATTTTTTTAGATGAATAAGATAAGAACAAACCCAATTTTACACATAAAAATATTATATTTATATAATGGCAAGTTTACTTCCATTTAAGGGGGAACCCATTTTATATCTAAATTCTAAAAAAATGATTATATATGTCAAATTTAATTTCATATTTAAAATTAAAACATTATAATTTTGATATGAGGAATTTTTGATATTTTTAAAAAACATTTCATTATTTAGTGAATAGATAATAATACTACATTTTAATTACACAATTAATTTTCATATGACTTATTTAAAAGGATAAATTATGTTTCATATTGTTTTTAAAGTGTTTATAGATAATATTTTTATGAATTAATCAAATTAGGTCATTTTAATCAATTTTATGTTGAAATTGACTATAAAATCATAACAATATTTTTAGTGTTTTGAATTTAAACATATGTGTTGTCATCCCACTTACGAGATGCATTTGAAATTAATTTATAAAAATAATGTGAATATAATTTTGGAAAATTGATTCCATATTTGGAATAATCATAAAATAAAATTCATAATTATATTGAATTAGACTTTGACCAAAAATATTTGTGAATGTAATTAAATTATTTACAGTTATCGAGATAAAATTTAGACAAATACACGACTAAAAATTTAACTTAAGAGCCCAAATAACATACAAATTTATAGAACGCCCATTTTAGTCCATATATCATCCATAAAAATTAAATTATTATTTTTTGTTTTATAAGGATTTTATAGGTCTGATAAAGTGTAAAACTAACTTATTTTCAAAAAATCTATGTGATCCATTTTCCTTCCTTATAAAAGTCCACCACCACTCTACATTACTCACACCAAACAACCCACATTGGTTCAACCAATATCATCAAAAATAGATTCCCATAATTCCTAAGAAAGACCATTAATCCTATTTATTATCATGAATCCATCTATGGAATTGTTTTGGTATAAACCAAATGAAGTTACCCAATTAAGATGTAACATATTCACTCAAACAATCTAGCTTCATTTCCATTATCCACCACCTGAAATATCATTATTAAATTATTATACAATAAGAATAGTAACCCCAATATAAAATTATTTTTTATGTAAATGGTTTTAACAACATTTAGACACATCCCCCATTTAATGGGTAATGAACATATTGTTTTTGTGTTTGGAGAACTACTGCATTACGAAAGGATTATTGTTCAATATTACATTACCACCTAACACGGTGACCATTATTATAGAAAAAAAAATATTTACATATTTAAAATATGATATTTATAATTTATTTACTCTTCATTGATTTTTCTTTAGTATAAATCATTATGCTTTCCAACTAGTGTAAATATGATAATCTTGTTTTATGTAGTGTGGTTTAACGCCCCCTCAATGCGATATGACTCATTCATACCATACATAGAACACCAAGAGGTTGGTTTTAGTAAAAAAATGTTAAATATATAATATATATATGATTTTGTAATTATAATATACATATTTATAATTTAGTTTTAATTATTTGAAAACAACAATGAAATAGATGTATAGTTCATGACTACGTACGACCCACTATCTCGATGAAAAATGCAATACATTTCTAATATCCAAATATAATGGAATAATATATAGTTATATAATGATTATATATGAAAATAATGTCCTGTTTTTCATCCAAGATGTTATAAAATGAAGATCTAATTAATTATTACAATAAATAACATGTTTAAACCTACTAGAGAAAACTAGTTAGTTAACACCCAAAATTGTGAAATCAATGAATGTTGTTAACAAAAGAGAAATAAAATATTAAAAGGAATTAAAATTTGTTATTAAAAACATTATTATGGTTATGGTATAATATAGTGACATATTTTAAAACAATATACATGAGGATAAAATCCACACAACATAATGATTGTTAACGTAATGTAATTTTATCTCAATTTACATGCAATTGAGGCTTATTTTTTTTACGCACCAATCCAATTAATTTGGTGTACCTATTGAATCTTCAATGTCATATCATGAATTAAATTATTCTCATGTCATAATATGTTTAATTTAATTTCATAAAACTATGTGGATTATTATTTTAATGTTTCCAAGTGGTATGGGACACATTGGAATGTTTAGAGATTATTCTCTTCAAGAATGTTCTTAATATTTATCCTTGAGATCTCACTTATTTTTTCAATGTTTCACATTATCTTGAAATTTAATTTAAATAATTATAATTATATTATTTTAAATTTTATTTAATATCCATATTCTCATATAATGGATATTTTTATTACGAATACCATATTCAATTATACATATAATTTATACATTGGCACTTATTAGATTATTGAAGGAAATATTTATAATCCCACATTTGTTAATTTATATAGGTATTTTATAAGTATTATTATTTATTTTTATTATTAATATTATTATTTATTTGGACTAGAAATGATGGGTGGATCTAAGACATTATATCACTCCTTGATGCAACGATGGGTTCTCATGAGACAAAAAAGTAGTCCAAATTAAATGGGTATCAGTACATAGTTTTAAAGATTCTTGTGAATTGTCTTCATGGTATAGGTTTTCATGTCTATTAGACATTATTTCCATTAAATAATAATTTTACTCATTTTGTTCTAGATATTACACATCCCTTAGATATTTCATCAACATATTTATGGATTCATTTCTTTTTAGTTTCCCGAATAAGTGGAATGTGATTATGTTTATTACTTTTCCATATTGATTTTTAATTCTATAGTTATTTTAATGTCATTTGTTATTAGTTACTTACATTTTTATGTTATTTTATTATCATTAATTTATTACTACTTCCGCTTTACATACCCTTACATAGCATTTTACACCACCCTTATTATGTAAAATTTTCCTAGGTAATGAAGAAGAAATATTATAATGATCATTAAAGGATGCATTTAATTTAATTTATTATTTAAAATGTATGTAATTTATATTTACTAATGTATTATGGGAATCATTTTTGTAATATAGCTTTCCATGATTACTAAACTGATGGGACCTTTGGGATTTAACACTTTGTAATAATTCCAATGTATCATGATAATGAATCAACTCTAATATTCTGGGGTCATGGTGCTACAATGATAATAATGAAACTCATGAAATATAATTTCAATTTAGAAGTATATAATCCTCACAATATAAGATTGTTTTATAACATAAGGAATATCTCAAAGATGAAAAATTCTGACAAACGTCCATTACCACTTTGGTTACTTTGAAACCATAGACCAATGAAAGATACCTCACCAAGTTTATTTTTATAAAGCCATATATTTTTGAATTATTATAATAAAATACATTAATGATATTTATATACACCATGAAATATAAAAGAGTTTTGAATTTTCCACATGTCTCATAGAAATAAAAGTTATACTAGAAAACCCCTTTAAACAAAGGTATCTTGGGGTTAGAAACCTACAATGTCATAAACACCAGATAAAACATTAAAATTTCATGAAGATAAAATAATTTATCATATAATATAAAAAATAGAATTATATCAACCACCCAAAATAAGTATCTAGTGAATATTAAATTTATCCCACACATGTAAAAAGAGAGATAAAAAACATTACTACACGGTAACAATGAATTAAATCCCCATAAGTGGTGATAATTAATGTTGGAACACTAAATACTATGAACTATTAATTATTATTTTAATTAAATGTCAATTTGGATGAATATGCATCATATATAAGATATTAGTCACATATTAATAATATATTCCTAGAATAATGAAAATAGAGAAGAAGCCCCTTGGACTGATAATGATTTATCATGATTGTTCTCTATAAGAAAAAAATACTTATCTTATGTTAATTATTTCATAATTTTACAACCTTTTAAATTTTTATTATTAATTTTTTTTAAATTTAAAAATATTATATACATTCACTTAAAAAAATTTATATCAGATGTTCTAAACGTATTCATATTGTGTGAAACAAATAACATTGATAGGTCTAATATGGTGAATGATGATATTATTTAGAAATTTAAAATATAAAAAAATGTAATAAATTTCTTATTTTAAAATAAATAATACTTTTAAAATTAGATAGGGAATATGGATATCAAAAATGAACCGTTGTTATAATCATGTAGACGACAAGTCGAACATACTCATGAGTAACATTACCATTTTTTATTGATCATTATAGAAATAATGTATGTAATGTTTTTAATTACATAATTAAAATTATATAATAAATAAGTTATTATATTACTATATTTAAACATATATTTAATTCTTGTGATATATTTAGGATTAATGATGAATCACATTCATTTTTTAAGGAGGTTGTCCACATGTCCATAAATGACGTTATCAAGTTTTCAAGGTGTGAAAACGAATGAAGAAAATATATTTTATACATAATGAAAGTTAATTATGTAATTAATATAATATATATGTTATTTATGTCAATCTTTTTTATAAAATTATCCTTAATACCTTCCATGTAATTTTTAAACATCTCACATCGCTTTGAGGAGGCAGTAGTCCTCATGTTAACAAATGATGTTACAATAATTACAAAAAATGGAAAATGTGAATTTATGGTTTATATAATTATTAATTAAATATTAATAGAACGTAAATACAATTTATATCATATAAAAAAGTTCTTCCATAATTATTCCCAACCATGAGATTTGGAAAAAGGACAAATGAATGATGTCATTTTCCATGGCAAGAGTCCATTGTACACAAGAACTATAATTTCATTACCTATTTGATAGAAGCATGTATATAGGTGAAAGTTGATACCTTAAGATTAAAAAATCTATGTATATTTATGTTACTAATATTATTATATAATAGTCTAATAAAAATAATTGTTGTGGTGCAGAAAGAACTAAAACATAAATACACATTTAAGAATGTTACATATTTTTCAGGTATCTCCTTACAGTTTGAACCAATGGGTTTTTTGGATGGAATTATAACAAATGTGGGGACTCTAGGATCAGTAGTGAGATTTTGGTATCATATTTTTGTAGGGTTTTAACTATTCAACGTGTTTGATAGGTGTGATGAAATTAGAGACTGTATGTTCCTTATATAGTAGAGGTGGAGTGACATTATTGTAAGTATAAGAATTTAAACACTATTGAGATGTCTCCCTTACATCATGAAACTAAAATAACGATAAAAATTATAGTAAAGATTTTATATGGATGAATAATGGATATCCAATGTGTTTTGTATAGGTTATTTGGCCAGTTTCTACTTATGATTAATGATTAACCACTAAGTAAGCTCATTTTTTCCATAAACACTGTAATTAATTTCAGTTTTATTCACACATATTTTAGTCAAAAAAACCATGTTTACTTATTATACATTATAAATTATTGTTATTCCAAATATAGAATCCATTTTTTCAAATTCCATTCACATATCTTGTAAAAATTAATATTCAATTAATCCCATAGACAGGACAACAAAGCATGTTTTTAAAGTGAAACTGTTCAAATTTTTATTATGTTTTATACCTTATGTCACTATTTAAATCATCACAATTTCTTAAATTATTTTAAATTGTGTAATGTTTTACTAAATATACATTAAAATTGGTACAATATATAACTAACACTATAAATTATATAGAATAAAAATAGTTCTCATTTTTAATTCGTTTTCATTCATTATTCATCGCAATATGATAGTTCATAGAAAAATATAAGAGATTCATAAATTGTAAATATTGAAATTAATGTTTAAAAATTGAAATTTTTTATTTTTGATAATAATGATAAATGTTTAAAAAATTAGATTTAAAATATGCACACCATTAAAAGGTGGTTACACTCCCCATTAAAAATATACATCTTTTTATTCTTAAAATTGAATTTATTATAATAATAATCATGTGAAAATAATTGGATAAATTTTATAAAATAATTAAAATTTATAGAATATAAATTTCATTAATATCTTTCACTAATAGTGTATAATTTAATATATTAATATTAAACTTCATTCTCATCATAAAAATAGTTTTCATAAAAAACACATCATATATATATCAATTGAAATTTATATTCAATTGAAATTTATATTCAATTATAATTAATTTCTAACTAACGAATTTATTTTATAAATATGTTAAACTATTGTTTAATGATTTAGTAAATCATATTATTTACTTCCATTCCAATGGATATATTATAACTACTATTCTAAATATTTAATATCATTATTATATTGTTTTCTGGTAAGACTCGGCCCTGTGTGTAATAGAAGTCATCGAACGGACTCAATGTTTTAAGAAATAAAATTAAATATATTGGTGAATGTTATGAAAGATAAAAAATATATTCAATATAGTGACCCAACATTTTGTTAACATGATTAACATATAATTTTAATGAAACACATAAAAATAGTTACAAAATAATGATACAAAGGTTCAGTATCTTGGAGAAATTTGAACCATACGTAACATTTAAAAATTTAAACATAAACATATATTTAATTCTATATTTTATATATTCATAATTGTCATTGTTTACTCCATAGTACAAGTAATCAACAAATGATATATATCAAATAAATGGGTTATCTAAAATCCTAGTAAAAGTTTATGTAATAACATGGACCAAAATAAAATGTGATGAGCTTAATCAAGATAATCATAACATAATCATGTGATCATAATCATAACCATTGTAATAAGAATGATATGAAACCATGAAATGGGGAAATTCATAAAAATGAATCATCGTGTCTTAGTGGTCAAATACCATACATATTTGTGAAAGAAGATACCATCCTTATCACACATATTTCACTTTATCACAAGATATTCATCAAATAACCCAATTCATTGGATTGATATATAATTTTAGTAACACCGAACACAAATTAAATTTCACATGTCCAATATAAATCCAGGTGCACCCATCACATAATAATAGATACATAATCATGTATGTTACATAGAATTTATATAAATAATTTACATAAAATAACCCATAGAAATGAATGGGTATCATTTCATTAAGAATAAATTCATTAATAAACATTTTGGTTCCCAAAATTATTATGGAATATCATAAATTGTATAAGAAACATCAATCTTGAGTGAGGAAGAAATATTATTGTGAGAAGTAAATGTTTTGTTTTAAAAATAAAATTTATTTATTGATAATCCTTACATGTTTCATAAACATTGATTAGAAACATGTATATTAATAAAAAAATGGTAATGATAAAAAATTATATTTATGTAAAATCAATTAAACATTCATACTAAAAATTAACTGAATTATGGAAACCCCAAATGAAGAGAGTTGGGTTCTAAAATTCCCTTATCTTATGTTTGAGTGCGTTCTTGACATTCATATCATGGATAATAAAATAAAATTAATTAATTAGAAATATATAAATTATCATACATTTATTTGAATTTTTATTGTATTATTTAGTACATTTTTATCCTTTTAGATGAGTTACAGTGTTCGATTCAATCATTTGTGAGTGTTAATTTTCATTGTTTTCTTGATAAGTCCACTTGAATATGAGTATAAATGCTTATGTAAGACATGATTAATTATCCATAAATGAATTTATATATTATTAATGAACATAAATTTTTTTTAAATGATTATATATATATTTTGGTTTAAATATTATGAGGATTAATCATTAGATTAAAGGTTAGTAATAATAATTTAGATTTTTGGTGGTTTTCCTAACATCATAGACTAGTTTTGTAACATTATTAATTACTATTTACATAATTTAGTTCCAAAAAAATAAAAAGGATTACAAAATATATGTTATAGTATTTAACAAAAGTTATATTGGTTTTATAGACATACATGAATGTGTTAACAGAAAATGAAAAAGCCTCATCCGTGGTGTCAGTAAATTGACGCATCATGAGAGATGATTTAATTTTTATAATAAAATAGAGATAGGTAAATTATTTTGATGATGAATATTCTATTAACAATATATATTTCTTTTATATAAATGATAATTGAGTTATCATTTAGATATGTATATAAGAGGTGATTAGATAATAATAAAGTAAAATGTAATTAAATGAAAGTAATGGGAAAAGAAAGATGATTTTATCTCTTAAATTTCTTCTTCTTGAGAACCTACGTAGGGAGAATGTTTTGTTCTTTAGAAGTGAAAAGGGCTCCTGGATGTGGGGGAATGTCTTGGGAATATATTTGATTAATTTTTTTCTATGGATAAAATCTTGGAATGTATTAGGATAAGAGGTGGTGAGGGGTGGTATTTATAGGGGAAGAGAGGGGTGATTTCTCATTAACTTATTCATTAGTATACTCTTTTCACTGATAACAATGAATAGTTTTATAATTTTCACATGATTTAATTAAATAATTAAGGGTATTTCGATATTATGGTTTATACATTAGAGATGACTAATGTAAAAGTGTATTTTAATTAAAATGTCTCTATATTGTAAATGAATGTATTTCACTATTTAAACAAACATCAACTATTTATAAAAAACTACAAAAAATCACCCTAACCATTGTTTGGCATGTATACTAAAAAATGAATTCCATTTAATGAAAATAATTTTCTAATTATGTGTAATTTAATTTTTAATTAAAATAATAATTTATTAAAAAAACCAATAATAAAATTATAACCAATTTTATGACACAATAATAACCTAAATAAGGTCTCATAAAAGTAAATTATAATTATAATAAAACAAAATATTAACTAATTACTGTATTTTAGGGAAAAAATTATTTTAAATCATTATATTAATTATAAAATTACAAATAAGTTTTTATAACCTGTAAAAATATAAATTTTTTGTTTATAATTTTTAGAATATTTATTTAGATATTTCATAAAATAAATATACTATATTTTCATTAGTAAGATTCCCAAATTTTATTTATACATTAAATGGTTAATTTACTTTTCTATTTGAATAATTACTATTATTAAGGGTTATCATTGTATTTTAAATTTCATGTTACTATTCCATCGGTATATGTGCCTTGATTTCTAAAAACCCCTCTTATTTCATTTCTTTTTTAATTATAGTGTTTTTATTATATTTATGTGGTTTTATGTGATCTATATGATATAAAATAATTATATGAATCGATAAATTATATAAGGCCCCATCTTTAAACATTACTTTATATTAAGATAAGTAAATAATTCTACTTTAATTTTCATTGATGATATTTTATGGTTTAGTGCTTTAGAGAATTAGTTCATAACTCATACACAACAAATTTAATATTAAAATTATACACATATAGACAATATAATTGTTTTAAAAAAACTCATTAAAAATAAACATGGTATAATTTCATGTTTTGACAGCATAACTTTTCTTTGATAACATACAAGACTCTATTATTATTTTAGTCCTGTGAAAAACACTTCAAAACATGGGATGATCATAAAATTATTAGTAATGTATTCACAAAGAATTAAATCTTTTAGTCTTGGGAAAACATGAAAACCATTAATACGTTATCATAAAGTAACACTTTTCACCATTATGAAGTAGTAAATACACTTTATTGAATAAAATGTAATTGTTTACCCTTTTTTGTAAGGAAAACATTACCATAAACTCATAGAATGAAATAGATATCATATAAAGTTAAATTGATACATAATCATACTTTACTATAATAACCATTTTGTAAACTTCCACAAATCATTTTTATTAATGGAATATCCACACAGGTGACTTGCATACCCAATGCACTAGAGGTTATAGCATAACAACTCATACTTGGTTTATCATGGAACCACCCATCATTGGTTTGTCAAATAACAACCCATATTTTTTTACCCCATAACTAACTGTCAATTGTCCAAATACCATTATATAATCGTAATACATAAATGATTGTAATTATCAACATTTCACTCATAATATTTTATTTTCTATCACAATAAATAATTTAAAGATA
This sequence comes from Viscum album, assembly GCA_963277665.1. NCBI lineage: Eukaryota > Viridiplantae > Streptophyta > Magnoliopsida > Santalales > Viscaceae > Viscum > Viscum album. Next base: position 1,247,323,040 of record OY728131.1, read on the forward strand.
TTGAATTATTAAATCCACATTAGAAACCATTTTCAATACCAAAACACCCAAAATGGAAATAAGTTATTTAATTTCCATTAATAAACAATTAGGCTTTTCTAGGAATCAAAATATCAAATAATGGTTTTGTCGGCGAAGTGGTCATTGTCGCCAAATACATTAAAAACATTCATTTTGTTGTTTAGTTAAATGACTCATAGAAAAATATTATTTTTGAATGAAATTAATGGTCAATGAGTTTATTATACACTATATAAATAATGTGTTGTATATTATCTAAATACTCATCATTGAATGTAGATTGAGACGGTGCCCCTAACCTTGAGTCCGACTCATCACATATAATCGTTATGTTCCTAAATAATAAACATAAGTTAATTTATAATTTATTGAGAACCTTTTTCAGGTTTATTATTACTTCTATAGTTATTATTACAATGTTTAAAAAATAATATAATTATTTATGTTCACATCAGACATTTTTCCAATATTCGGTACATGAGTAAAAAATGTACATATTTTGATGTAAATTGTCCATGTAGTCAAAAGTAAATCATATCTATAATAATATTCCTGATTAAAATTTAATATATATCAATTATATATATATATAATATCCATAATAATTGGAGATAAAAAATGAAATGCACTGTTCATGGAGACGTTAGGCTGTACGTACGCATGAAAACTACTTTAATTTTATTATCATATTGATATAATAATAATAATAAAATGATATAAATTTTTATTATAATAATATTATTATATTTATTCAATGTATGTATCATATGGTTAATAAAACCATCCTTTATCCATTCCATGTATAGTCAGAATGAGTCACATCTCTTTGAGGGGGTGGTAGTCTACACTTTCTTGAACTAAATTATCATATTTACACAACATGAGACATATAAAGGTAAGTTAAAAATTAAAATTTAAGTTTTAAAGAAAAATTATAAATAAAATCTATATCATATATAATTTTTTTTACATTGTAGTGGAAACCATGAGAGGTGGTAGTAGAAAATTGAAAAATCGTCATTTCGTGAGGCAGTAGTTCATTGTACCTAGAAACCATATGTTCTATATCCATTATATATAGGTGTGTGTATGATTAAGTTGTAACTTTAGAATAAAAACATCCTAGTATATATATATATATTATAATTTGTTTTTAATAAATTAATTTAATAAGTTGAGGTTATAGGGTTTGAGTAAGAAAATAAAAGAATGGAGCTTTAGAGAATATGTTACCTCTAAATCAGGTAACTCCTCTGGATTTGATCCAAAAAGAGTTTTTGTGTTACCTTATTCTTATGGTAATTAATATAAGAATAATTGAGGGATGTTGGGAGCTTATTTGTGTAAATGTATTGTGATATAGGGGTATTTAGAGGTGTGAGTAAGTGGGTAGAGGTGGTGGCCTTTTATAAGAGGGAGGAGGGGGACTTTCAGAATGTTTTGACATATTATTTTATTACAAATTTCTTTTAGAAATATAATGGAACCAAAGTACTATTAATTTGGGATAATATGGGGATGAGTATAAATTCTCTAAACCAAGAAGTTTTTTACAGTTTTAGGACACAAATTCAGCCTTATCTTTTGGATTTAACACTTAGTCAAATAAATTAACTCCTACCTTGAGTCTATGTTTTTTACAATATATGGTTAATATGGTTACTATAAAAGGAAAATAGAAACTAAATAGGAAAATAAATGAAACTGTTAACATTATCTAAGTAATTTGGGAGAATCTCATATTTTTATGTCTATTATATCATTTAAAAAACATTTTTTGTTTTAAAAAAACTCATTTACATCAATTTTGACATTATTTAGTAATTTATTTTTGTTAAATTGGTAAAAACATGATTTATTCACAATAAATACATTTAAAAAAATATAACATGTCAAAATAATCCATAAAATCGAATTATTATATCAAGATGTTAAATTACATTCATTTTTATATTTATAATATCATTTATTTTAATTTTTCATTAATAATGTAATCATTTCATCATCATTGCGTCATAAAGAAATTCATTTATATAATGTCTAAAAATTATAAATAAAATTCCATAATGTTGAAAATATTATTATCTTTATAATTAAAATTTATAGTCAATAATATAAAGTATATTACCCAACCATAAAATTGTTTTTTTAAAAGATACAAGTTTATGTTATATTTCTTTTTAAATTAAATTAATTATTATAACATGTCATTATCACACCCATGTTGGTACATGGGGACCTAAAATCGACCCATGTATGATCATTTTTTCTCATATATCATCCAATAGTATTAGGCCTTGTGATGGTGAAATTTTATATTATTATAATATTATTTTTACCCTTATTTACCTGATTTACCCCTTAACCATGTAAAATAAAAATATTTACTGAAGTTACTATTCATAATGTCCAAAAATTAAAGGGACGTATTTTAATAATTTTGTCTATCTAATATAAAACATGAAATCCATTTTCCAAAATTCAAAACAAAGAATTTGGTTGCAATTTTTTTTAAATTAATACCCATTGTCAAAATGAGAAAACAAGATTTTTGAAAGTAAATACCATCAAAAGAATAACATGTGTTTATATCAAATTCTAAGGTAAATTTACTTCCAGATTCTAAAATTGGATTCAATGTTCAAAATTTCATCCAATTAAACATTAAATTTAATTAAAATGACTATATATCAGCATACAAAAAATAATATTAAAAATAAGTTTTGAATTAAAATGCATTATTTTTACTATTCATTAAAATATGAATTTTATCAGAAAATAGAAAAATTTAAACAAATGTAAATCTTAATGTTCTGACATAAATTTTGAAGTTTATTTTTTCAAAAAAAATGTAAAATTAACAAAAATTAGATTTAAAAAGGGTTCACCATTAAAAACTGGTAAGGAAACTAGTCAAAAATATTAGAGTATTTTATGCTTAAAAAAGGATTCATTCTCATTTTAAGCATCTAATTTTTTTTTGATAAATTTAAAAACATTTATCAAACATGTGTAATCATATTACAGTAAATTTTGTTCATTTAAACTAATACACCATCTTTGTATAAATACCATTTAAAATAATACTATAATCATGGTTTTATTTTTCGATACAACTCAATGTTGTGTGCAACATAAGATTTAGGAGAAATCCATTTTTGTGTGTCGTTTATTCAATTCGTCAAATCATCCCCTTAATATAAAACTTATATTTTATTCATAAATATTAATATACAATTAAAATTCAAACATAGTCTAGTAAACAAATAATTTTCCATATAATTCTAGAAAAATAATCCAAACTATATTTCAAACCCAAAATTGAGAAGGGTTTCATACATATTATTAAAATATAAATATTTAAATTTATCTCCAAATAACATCAACCACTCATAATTTCTTATAACAAAAAGTAATTAACCGAATCACATTTTCACCAAGATAGGCTATCCACATCCATAAATAACCTAATTGTTATAAGTCCACAATTAAATCCTAATTTTCTCCAAAAATAATTGAAACATTATTACTCAAAAAATTACATAGTATTTTTTTAACATAATAATATAATGTTCCAAAACATTGAATATCTAACAAAATAACATTTATCACGTCATCCCCAAATCATTTTCTGATACTAAGGATATCTATTCAATAAAATATATATCTCCAAAATCAACATATTCTTAATCTGAAAGAACGTTTAACTAAAAATATTATTTAATACTAAAAATGTACTTCATGTAATCCAATTGTAGGTGAATATTCATTATCACCTTTAAATTGTGGGTTCAATTACCGTGGCCTTGCTGGATGTGACAGGTTTTCACACATCCTGTGGGTTGTCCTTTTTATAAAACCATATCATTCATATAACATTCTCAAACATAAGATAATGTACACAAAAAATAACTATAGCATTTTTTAACCTGAATGGTTATATAATACATTTCATTTTTAATCCCAAAATGTAATAACCAGTAATCCCCTCAAAAAAAGATCTTATGAACTGTAATGGTTATCTACTATGTAATCACAATAAAAGTTAATTCTTCCTTGGATAACATTTTCACATACCATACATTTTGGTTACACATACTATAAAAAAGTATTCCAATGTAATCCCATCATAAAAATAGCATTAATACTTTTTTACATTTCATTATCCAACAATATACCATAACTCTTGTATATTTTATATCTATACTTCTTAATCATTTAACATTATTCGTAATCCATTATGTATATATTTCCACCTTATTTGTTAATATATAATTCGTGAAAATCAAATATGTAAATCATTTATAAATAACACTCAAGGTATGATTCATTTATTTTGGATATGAAAATTAATCATGCCTTGAATACAGATATCATGATCTTTAAGATGTTCTCTTCCTTTTTTGACATGTTGTCCGACTTTCAAATAGTAAATGTTTACTCTATTTTTTGTAATTTCACTTTATGATAGTGTCAGACAAGTTGAGATTGTGAAATCATCTGAAAAAGATAACATCACCAATAAAATTGTTTTAGAAATGAGTAGGTTTTAGATAACCCAAAAATTTTCATACAGGTGATTTGAATACACAATAATATGTCAAAATCATTCAAACATGATTTTTCCATAATAGTGATGATCAAATCATCAAGGAGGGAGAATAAGGTTGGGAAATATCTTATTCCTTACATCTTGAAAAATGATCCTTAATATAATGAAAACAATAATCACTTAAATAGGAAATGGATTATTAAAAAAAGAATCCTCTATATGGTAAAGATGACATAAAAACATTTATATTACTCTGATCTATCAACCTCATTATATATCCATTTATTTGTTTTTTATCCAATCAACCTAATTTAATATAAACCTTGAAATGTTTTAATTCTAGAATAACCCTCTTGGTTATATGGGATCCTTAACCTACACCCAGAAAATATCCTAAGCTCTAAATTCATCTAAACAGATTTAGGATATCATCTATAAGGCCCCATCCTTAAACATTACTTAATATTGAGATAAATTAATAAAATTATTTATATTTATATCGATGATATTTTCAGGTATAGATATTTATATTATTATGTCATAACTTATACATAACAACTTAAATATTACAGGTAGACACTTCTACTGACTATCCATTTTTTCAGAAAACAATATATTTTTAAAGAGAAACATGGTATCATTTCATGTTTCCAGAGCATAAATTTTCCATGATCCCATCCCTAACTCTATTATTAATTATATAATTTGAAAATAATATCAAAACATGGTTTTATCATAAAAATCAATTTAAGGGACACACAATGAAGGAAAACTTTTAGTTTTGGAAAAACCTAAAATCCATGAGTACTTTATCATAAATTAATAATTTTCACCTTTATGAAGTAGTAAATACTCTTCAATGAATATAATATCACATAATCCCTTTTTTAAAAAACTATTACCACAATACCATATAATGAAACATACATCATATAAAGGTAACTTAGGACAAAATCATACTCAAATGGAATTACCATATAGTCGACTTCCACAAATCAATCATACAAATATATTAAACATAAAATCAACTTCCATACCCAATGCATTGGAGGATATAATTTAAACATTAATACTTGGATTATCCTTGAACAAATCATATTTGGTTTATCACTTAACCACTCATCATTCATTTATCACATAACCACTCTTCAGATGTCCATGTACTATTACATTATAATAAAATATAAATGATTTCAATTATCAACATTTCACTCATAAAATTTCATTTGAAATATCAAGAAATAATTTCAAGATAATTAAATATTAAATGATAATTCAAAACCATTTTCAATACCAAAAAATACAAAAAAGGGAATAAGTGATTTATTTTCCTTTTTAAAACATTATGTATTATCGAGGAAGTAAAATGTCAAATAACGGTTTCACTAGTGGAGAGGTAGTAGTCACCACATACATTAAAAACATTCCTTTTGTAATTTAGTGAAATGATTCATAGAAGAAGCTACCTTTTGAATAAAATTAATACTAAAAGGGTTACTTATACACCATATAAATTAAGGAGGTGTATATTATCAAAATATGACTCAATGAAACGAGATTGAGTCTAAGTCCCTTACAATGAGTCTGAATCATCTGGTTCAAACTTTATGATCCCAAAAAATAAACCAATTTTAATTTCTACTTGTTTGAGATACTTTTTCAAGTTTATTATTCCATATATATCACTTATTAAAATATTATTGATATTAAATAATTATTTATGTTCATATCAGATGCTTTGTCAATATTCAATACATGAGTTGAAAATGATCTGGTTTTGATGTAAATCTTCAATGTAGCCAAAAGTATTTATTTTAAAAAAATTTATTCATGATTAAAATATAATATATATACACTATATTTGTATTTATACTATCCATAATATTTTGGGATAAGAAATGAATTGCACCATTCATGGAGAGTGTAAGTCATACGTACGCATGATCACTACATTCTTTTCTTTGTAATATTAAAAAATAATAATAAAATAATATTAATTTATATTATAATAAAATTGTTTTTATAAATTCATTTATGTATAAGAGTTTTAGTAAAACCATACTTTATATGTTCCATGTATAGTGGGAACAAGTCACATCGATTTGAGGGTGTGGTATTCCACACTTCCTCAAACCAAATTATCATATTTACAAAACATGGGAAGAATAAAGGTGTGTTATAAATAAAAATTATATAAGAATAGAAAAAATATTAATAAAATAAATATCATATATAAATATAATGTTATTATAATTTCCACCGTGTAAGGTGGTAGGATAAAATTGAACAATGATCATTTCGTTATGTAGTAGTTTTCCATACACAGGAACAGTATGTTCTATATCCATTACATAGAGGTGTCTATAAGTATAAGTATAATCCATATAAAAAAAATACTATTATATTTTGGATAGTTTTTTATAAAATAATTTAATGAATATAGGTTAGGTGGTTGGAAAAAAAATAAATGAAACAGGCTTGAGAGATTACGTTACCTCTAAATCAGGTACCACCTTTTGATATGAGATAAAAAGATTCATTGATTTTCCTTATTCCCAAGATAATGATTCTAGGAAGAAGTTATGTATGTTGGGATATAATTTGTGATCTAGTTGGGGATCCAAGGGTCTTGAGAGGTGTGAGTAAGTGTGTATATGAAGTTGCATTTTATAAAGAGTAGGGGCACATTATGAATATCTTGAAATATTATTTTATTACAATTTGAATTTAGAATTATAATAGATATAATGTGATATATTTCAAGTATAATATATGTATGGGTATAAATACTCCCAACCAATATGTTTTAGACATGTTTAGGTCAAAAATTCAACCTTATTTTTGGCTTAAACCCTTAGTTATATAAAATAAATCTTACCATGTCTTCTTGTATTTTTACACTATATGGTTTATATTGATACCACAAAATGGAAAGAGAACCTCATGTGGATAATTTATGTCATTTGTAATATTATATAAGTTAGTAATCAAAATTCATAATTTTATGACAATTGTATCAATATAAAAAATATTACTTGTTTTAAAAACACATTTATGTCAATTTTGACACTTTTCAGTAATTAAATATTGTTAAACTCATAAAAACTTTATTCGTTCGAAAAAACTAATTTAAATGAAATAAAACATGTCACAATATTCCATAAAATTCATCGATGGCATTAAAATGTTAAATTTAAATTTATTTTAATATCTAAAATATCATTCATTTTAATTTTTCATTATTTTGGTAATCACTCCATCATTATTTTTTCATAAATAAATATATATATTTAATGTCTAAAAATCAGAAAAAAATACCATGATGTCGAAAATCATTTTTATATTTTTTATGACTGTTATAGTCAAAGTGATCAATTATATTACACAACATAAAACTGTTTTTATAAAGAGATATATGTGTAGGATGTAATTCTCTTTACATTATATCCATTTTCTATACTATAGCTTTTAATCTCCCATTTATGTGTATCTGCCTCCTTTATTATCAACATCAATTGAAATAATCCCTACCTCTCTATCATTTCCACTCCCCTTACAAACTATATATACTCCCCAATTCTACCCCACACCCCTGACTCTCCTCCCCCAATCCTATCTCTACACCCCCTTATCCCGATAGCCACCTCTTCTCGAACCCTCCCCCTCCTTACCTTATCCTGAGCTCTACCTCTTATCCAACCATCTCCCCTCATTCCCCCATCTATCACACATTTGTATCGCCTCCCCCTCATGGTCTCAAACTCGGCCTCCTCCTCCGGCTCCGCATACTTGTCTTCACCAACCCTCCCCATTACTACCACCACATCCCTGTATGTGGAACTTAAAAATCCATCAAGGTGAGAAAAATTCTTCTTTAATATTGTTTGTAAGTCACAGTCTTGGATAATATTGCATCCTCACATCCCCACACCCATGACATCCCACCTAGCGAAACTCAGATCCACGACCGCCATAACTGTCAGATGCCACCCCAAGAGAAGAGTACCCTTTTTTAATAACCTGCAGGTATCATTTAACCGCCACCACCTCTAGACTGAGCAACCACCCATTTAGTGAAATTGACTCCCAACCACAGATCTGTTCCACCCTTATTCCCATGAAGAAATTTTCACAAGAAATCCTCTTAGATGAGGGATGCTGGAATTCAAATAAAATTCATAAATATTACGGTAAAATAATCAAACCCATCATCTCAACCATTTTATAATTGGGGTTGTCTTTTATTAATAATTTTCTATGTTATTAACGGGGTACTGAGTATGTAACAATTTTTTAGAGGTTTCAGTTGTTATTTATTCCCATTTTGAGTTTAATTTTTTCATAATTCTTATTTATATATAGTAGTGAGCATGATTGTTACTTGGGTAATGTTTACGTAGTGTCCATACAAGGTTTTCTTAGCTTCCTTGATGAAATTACAGGTAAAATAATACATCTCAATGTATGTTAGTGAGAAAGACATGAAATAAAGTGTTGCTTATGAATTTTTATGTTGGATTATGAAATGTTTTTTCTTTCAGTATTTCTTGTTATGTCTCACTTTTGGAATTTTGGAGTTAATGATGACTATATTGTAGGTTTGTGAGTTAATGAAATTATTCATTCAATCTTTCAAATTAAGTTCATAATCACAAGTATGCTAAAGAAACGAGTCATCAATTATAAGGATAAAGAATTTTACCCATCATTCTATAATGAAATATTATACTCACATTATCAGTGAAATTTCATATACAGTGTCATTATCTCCATGTGTGAATGTTATCATTCCATCCAAGAATAAGTTTTGGGATGATATTTTACACTTGTATAGAGATATTCTTTGTTTCATCATCACTAAATCATGTGTAAACTCTATAAAAAATTATTCCAACAAAATTTATTATATATGGTCACATGTATTTGTCACAATAGGATGAAATTTATTTTCCTTGGTTCATATTGAAATAATGCGGGGAGGCTCATTTATGGTATATCTCTTCAGATGAGGTGAAGGGGCCATCCCTTTTAAATTAATATTTTGATATTTTTTCACTATGTGAACTCAATTTTTTTTTGTAGGAATGAACAGGTCATGAAAAAGAGATCGTCTAACACACATATTGGTTTAACCCACTACTAGAAGATCTGGGACTTTCTAATATTGATGTTAATTTTTTTTACGATGGAAATTTTTTATTTTTCGTAAATTAACTATTTTTTAAATAATATGTTTGGTATTTGTGTCCTTTCGTTAATTATTACATAAAAATGATTTTTATTAATTTTATATATACTTAATTAATAATATATATTTCAAGATCATAAAATTTATAACATGAGTCCATGATCCGTGAAGTTAAATATAAATATTTATGCCAAACATTAGGTCAATTTATAGATTTTGGATGGCTCGTGGTTCTTTGTTTACTCATTGGCATCTCCTTATTATTTTTAATGAGTATTAAATTCTAAAATGATTGATTAACCACTTATTGATTTTTAGTAAGAGTGGAATCATGGCCATGGATGGATCTTATTTCCATTTAATATAACATTTTACACACTTCTTCCCTATTTTCTGGTGGTGTGACTTGGAATGCTCTGGTGAAGAATAATCCATATAAATGAATTTTTTAGGATTATATCATTTTAATAAATAAATTTTCATGTTTATTCCTCTGGATAAATTATTTTCATTATGAATATAGATTGTTATTTAAATAAAATCAAAATAGATGCAGATAAAGAATAACATATTGGCTTTTCCCAACAATACCAATCTATGAATGAATCTGGTCATAAATATGTGATTTTTTTCTTTCAAGTGAAGAAATCCAATACTTATTGACTTAAAAAAGTTGTTTCCAATTATAATTATTGGTTTTTAGTTGAGGAAAAATTATTCAACAGTACATGTTTTTATGTCACTATTAGGAGTTTTTCACCATTTTTAAAATCATAAATTTAATATTCAAAGTGTCTATAGTGAATTAGCAGGTGATTATACTAAATTATATCATAACATTAGTATTATATTCACTAAATGTTTCTTATTTAGTTTTCTATAGTAAAAACGTATATTATTAATACAATAGGCTGTGCAACATCATCAATGTGAATGCCCCATATATATTTGGTTGAATTTTCATCCTCTCTATACTTCCTAATTCCCTCAAAAACATGATTCATCATATACTCAATCTTCGAAGACTCCACCTACTCCATTGAATCTACTACCGACATCGCATTCATCTATTCTATCTCCTACACATTCATCACCTCCAACTTCTTTTACTCCTCTGCCTCTCCATCTCTCCCCTCTCTGACTCTTCCAAACCACTCTCATACAAACCTATATTCTTTAAATATGCCTCTGCCTTTCCGTTGCTTCCTCCTCCACGATGTCTTGGCCTCATCGTTGTCCTCACCTCATGCATAGTAGGAATATATCCATCCATAGTAGTGACTTTAAATTTCTCCATGGTTCATGGTCTCAGTTTAGTGACATCATCCTATGATGAGGTAGAGGTCTCAGTAGATCTAGGGTTCGATGGCCTCAGGTTCATGACTTTTCTATATTGGTCAAATCAGAAGTGTGAATATGGTTGACTGGTGGTCAGCTAGTGAGGTGTGGTGGTTATTCTTATGAAATAACGCATGGTTTGACATCATAGTTGTGGTTGGATACATCATCACATTATTCTTCCTCAAGATTATATTTCTTCCCCTTTATAACATGGATGTGTGTGACGAGATTTTAGATCCAGTTTGGAAGGTTTTATTTTTACTGATGATTTGATCAAGTTTAGTGAGATGGAGTGGATCGGTTCATGGTGTTATCTTGTTGTGTGGAGAGTATTATTCTCCACAAATGTATGTTTCAACATAGTGGTGTTAGGTGGTTACATAATATTTGTATTCTTCCAAAAATTAATATTTTTTTGTTGTAGTAACATGGTTTTGTTGCATGGGTTCTTATCTGGTTTGGGAGGTTCGATTTTGGCAGATGATTTTATTAGGTAATGTTTCATCCTCTCCAAACATCCTAATTACCTCAAAAACATGATTCCTCATCTGTTCTGTCTCTGCAAAACCCACCTCCTCCACCAGCTCCGCCTCTAATATTGTGTTCAGTAGAGTTTGATGATATCAATGGACAATACAGTAATATCACTTCTCATCTAGAATTTTTTTGTTCTTTGGTCAGAAAGGTAAGGAATTATCGAGTAGGAATCTCTTCATATGTTTTCTCTTTAGATTTTTATTGAGATCATAAGGCATTGGATGAGGTTTTTTCTAATCATGAATTGGTTTTATAGATTAAGGTTTAATTTTTCTATGATAGTCATTTTATATTTTCCATATTAGTCATCAAAAACATTACTAGGGTTTGTGTGGATCCTTAATCTAGTGTTTTATGATTATAGGGTGGAGTTTTTCTTTTTTTGGAGAATTTATTGGGTTTCCAGTGATTATATAAGTTTTCAAAAAATGTCCATAAATGAAGAAAATGAATATATTTCTTTTATTCCTTAAATTAAAATATTGTGAATATTGGATTTTTTTAGTTTGAGGGGGGGGGGGGGTCTTGTTTAGGTTTGGAAAAATTATGGAAGTATAGATAAGGTTTGAAAACCTTTGAAAAAAAGGAAACAAGGAGCTTCATGCCAATTGATTGATGAAATTTCAAGCATGACATTTTATTATTTTTTTGGAACGGGGGAATAAAATTATCAGGAATTAGGGGAAAAATTAGTTTTTGTATAACCATGTGGGTTAATATTTTTATTGGTTATGGTGGATTCACCTGAATGTGTTGTGAGGGGGTAATATGAACATAAATGGGTAATTATTTATTGAGGGATGTTGGTTGGTGATATAAATTAGGATTGTGTTTTGTAAAACCATGGGATTGGAATTTGATCGAACATTAGCATATTAACTTATAACAAGAATAATGCAATAGTTGATCCTATTTATATGAGGTGATGAATTTCCTATGAGATATTATAAATCAACAACACATTACTAAGGATATTTAAATGGATGTGAAGTGGATTGATTTTCTTATAATGAGATTATTTTTAGAATCTAGTGACAGGGAATACCCTGGCTTCTAGTGAAGAATTGGATGGTGTTTTTTGTATATAAATTGGGTTTCACTTGTATCCATGTGTTGCAGAGTTATGTTGGGATGATCAAGGTAGTTCCTTTAACAAGATTTAGGTGGAAAAAATGTCATATAAAGTGGGTTTACATATATTTTAATTTTATTTATTTGAGTAGATTATTTTGAGATATTTTTTATTTATTTTATAAATGCATTGGTATGTAAAAAAATCATGGTGATCTTCATGTTGAGGCCGCAACAAATTCAACTGATATTCGAGTGATGATATATGGGACACATGATCATTGTCTTCTAGGCTTAATCCCATTTAAACTAGTATTTATTAAGTAAACATGAGTACCATCAGAACATTTGTCTTGTAAATGTAAATGAACTTGTTTAAACTATTAATTTTGATATAATCCTTAGATTAGTGGAAAAAAAATATGAATTTGGTTAAAAAATAGTTGGATTTGTTTTGGCATGTTAAAATTAAAATTACAAAACATTTGTTTAATTTAATATAAAAATTACATGAATTGGATTGGGTTAGTAATGATATAATTATATTATGATACCATTACAAGGAATTATGTGTTATGGAAATTTAAATATATGAAAAAAATTTGAAATTAGAATGCTGAAGTGATGTTTTAGATATTAGTGAGCTTTATTTTACAATATGTTTTCTTCAAATTAAAAATACATGCAATTATTTTGAGGTATACATGGTTGTAAATTGAAAAAAATAATTGAATATAAACCTACTCTGATGGTTTTTGAACAAAAAAATAAGGATGTTAATTGAAGATCATGTTAAAACAAATTGGGTTGTGACATACAAAAATATTGATTCATGTGATATTTGTTTTTTATTTAGTTGTAAAATTTCAGCGATTTGTGATATAAGAGATGTATGGGGTGATATATCATGACTAAAATAGTATAATTTGATCATGGCGATGATAACATACCAAAACTAGGTTGGAGAAAATGATATGAAGTGGTAGGAGGTGTTTGGAATTACATTTTTTGGAATTGCTTTTAGAAATGGGTATTATAGAAAAATAATGGGTTTTGTGAATGGTTTGTAAACCATTCATTTGAAAAACACATCAGTTTACAATGGATGGTTAGTTGTATGTTTTTTAAATCATTAATTTTGATATGAAACTATCCTAGGTCTGCCTAAATCAATCGATTTGTGTTTGGGGATTTGTAGTTATGATTTCAATACTCCACCATCTTGTAATTTTCAATCATTATTCCTTATTTCACACCATGATACTATCTCTCTCTTGTCCCTCTATGAAATATTTTTTATGAGAACCTTTTTCACCTCCTCATCTTACTTTTATATGCAATATCGACCTATCTACACCTATCTTTGGAAGCTTCTCCTTACCTAACCCCAATATGTTAATCAATACAGGTTAGTCAGGATAAGCTTTCTTAGGAGAAATGATAGGGGAAGAAGTGGATACCATGAAGTGGACATACGGTTTAAGGAACTGGGATCATCTGGATCTCATTCACATCTACATTCAGGGCACCTTCAATCCTCATGGATTCTTTTAGAGATTAGATGACCTAAGAAACCAAATTAATAAGGTTTGTGTACGTGGGATTTTCGATGCCTAAATAGTACCCGAGAATATTTTAAATCACTTCAATTTCAAGGAGTACCGTCGGATCAGAGTGCTCATGGAGGGAGTGGGTTGACATCATGCTATTATAGGTCTGAATGATAGAGGTTGAGTCCGAAGGAGATGGGCAAACAGCGAATCCCTTCATGGATTTTTCCCATAATCCACTGAATTTTTTATTCATGAAATTCATATTATTATTAAATTTTATCTTCTACCAAATATATCATAGATTAAAGTTAACTAAAATTCAAATGATGAATAAATTAAACCATAAAACACACTACATGTTTAAATGAAAACCCAACATGGGACCCTTGCTACTTCAATTCAAAAAACACACCACCAGAATGATAAACTAATACCCATGGCCAATCCCATACATTTAACCATAACCATCACTGGCTTGAGATGTGTGGCCTTTACTGGGTCTGTGTGAGGAATACACTAAACGATGGCGAGTTGGATATGAATTGTAACACCCCTTTCCACCACCAACCATCAGACGCTAACATGTAGTAGCTGCATCTTCGGCCATAAAATTCTGTATTAGTTGTTGGGTTGTATGAAATTGAGAAATGGTTGCATTAATTTCCACGGTCATCTACCCAAGAGTTCCCTTGGTTTCATGTATCGTTATAGTTTCCCCACATTCACATCTGATTTAGCTTATATTTTCACCTGCCATTCCAATAATCACACCAGTTTAAGATAATATAACTTTCCTTCTTTGTGTGAACTGTGTGGTGACTAAGGATATTAATTGTGGATTTTATTAGTCCTAAAGCTCAATGGGTGGTTCTATCCCTTTTGATGATATATCCTAGTGCATATGATTATCCATGGTAGGAGCCATAACTGTAGGTTCATAATAGTTTTCATGTTTCCTAGGGGGAGGCATGGTTTATAACATCATTTAAAGACTAAAATCCAAATTATGGGTTTCTAATTTATAATAGATTAACATAAAAATTTTCCTTTTTCTATTTTTCTTATGGGGTGTAAAATAATTTGTGGTAATGACTTTTGAGAATTTATATTCCATCTATAAAAAAATATCCCTTTAATGTTATATTTTTAAAATAATTTTATTCATCACTTCAAATATTTAATTTATATATACATTTCTTACCCTCTAATTCCTTCTTCAGATTCATTTTACCCCACTCTATCCATGATAACTATAATATCCCTCCCCAAACGATACTACATTCTATATTACAATTTCCATCCTCTTTAATCATATGTTTCATAATTCATCATACATTGATATATCCTTGATTATACCTTATATTTAATCTATCATTACGTAATTAATCAATTTTCCTAGAAAACTGTTGTATTATAATTTTTTTCTCCACACATTTATATCCATGGAACATTAAGAGAATTTATACTTCCACGTTTCATATTCTTCCATAATCTTCCAAATAAAAAAATTCATTTCATGATATAATATTCAATATATTCCCTTTCCTTTAAACATAATTATTCCGTATTCTTGAAATATTTTAAAATTTTATGTACATTAATTCTACATCAACACTCTAAAGAATGACATTAATGACACGTGTCTCCTCATATATCTTCCACCATGATAGATTCCCAATAACAAAAAATATCAATCATTATTAACCCTTATGTTTCATTCTATTTAGATATTTCATTTTTATAATGATTTTTATAATTGAAAACTATGTGCGTGTGTCTGTGAATTTGTAATTAAAAAGATCGCGTCGTGAAAATTCACAGGTTGGGTACTAGTTAATTATTATAATATGTCATTATTAGACCCTACTAGCTCTATGGGGTCCAAAAATATTCCCAAGGATGATCATTGTTATCCATATATTATCCCATAAGACATGGAAATGTGTAATCATTGTTTTATAATATTATAATATTATTTTTTATCCTTATTTACCTGATTTAGCCTGTATACATGGAATATGAAAATAATTACTGAGTTTTATATTAATAATGTCCACAAATGAAAGGGACCTATTTACATAATTTCAACCTTCTGATTTCAAATAATGTATATATTTTTCAAAAATCAAAACACATAAATGGTATAAATTAATTTAAAATTAATTCATGTCGTCAAAACAAGACAACAGGGTTTTAAAAAGTAAGAAACCTCAAAATTTTTACATCTATTTATATCAAATTCCAATGTGAAATTAAATCTAATGGTGAGAATTGGATAAAATTATAAAAATATAATCCAATTATTTTTTAGAACCAATTAAAATGAAACTATTACTATATAAATAAATTAGATGAAAATGTAGTTTTGATTTAAGTGCAGTATTTTCAATATTCATTAAAATTTGAAATTTATCAAAAAAATTACCAAAATTTCAACCAAGGTATATTATTGGTGTTATTATTAAAAATAATAAGTTCATTTTTTAAATAAAACATATTAAATAAACAAAAACTACATTTTAAAAGTGTTCTCTATTAAAAGAAGGTAAACTAATATATTAAGAATATTTCAATATTTTATGCTTAAAATTTGATTCATTCTCATTTTAAGCCTCCAAAATTTATTGGATAAATGGATAAAAATTAACAAACATGTGTAATAATATTGTAGTTATTTCTATTCATTCTAGCCAAAACAATGACTATGCATTATCTACCATTTTAAATAATAATCATATTATTGTATTTTTTTGGAATTATTTAATGTTGTGTGAAACATAAGATTTTGGAGAAACTCATTGTTCATGTCGAGTATTCTCTATGAGAAACTCTCCCTTTAATTTAAAATTCATATTTATTCACAAACATTAATTAATATGAAAATTTATTAATCTCAAAATACCTAGGCTGTTAAAAATTCCATTGATAATGGTTTGGATCTTTACATTATTCCCCCTTATGATATTTCACCATTAATTTTCATTTTACAAAACCATGTGAGGGTAATTCACCTTATTCAGCTCCTCTAGTTACCAATTCCTTTTCTCCATACTTATGGATCCTCCACAACATGTTGAAAAGGTAGGTTGCCTTTTTGTGTAAATATTATCTCTCGAGATAAGAATCTTTATCGGCTACTGCTCATGATAGATATCATCTACCAGTTGTACCATATCTTAGTTTAGTACATTTGAGGGATTTGGTTAGTACTTTCTCTGGAGCGATATGTGGAATATGTCCTTAATTTTAGAAATACATGGTGGAAGTGAAATACTATTGGACACTTCTCCTAAATGATCAACTATCCCAAATAGCCCAATGTACCTTGGGATATGATTACCTTAATTTTCAAACCACATGGCTCTCTTCCATGGAGATAATGGAAGGAAGAATTTATCTTCAATATCGATCCCCATATCACTTAGAAAATTCTCAACATAAATATTTTTCCAACATTGAGAATCACTGATATGTTTCAGTTCGATTCAACATTATTTGTCATCTATTTCACAAGACTATGTCAAAGTTGCATTCATTCAACCACTTTATACCAAAAGGTTTCCTTTCCCCATCTCTTTCAATACATAGCATTATATAGAGCCATATGAATACTCATGTTGAAGCTATAGGTGTATGAGAAATCATCAAATGGGAGATTCATATTCCTTCCACCATTAAATTTAATTTAGTATTCTCTTCCATATCCTTGTGTGTATGAATAGTCCTTTTAGATTCTCTGTCAGTTTGGAGTGATAGGTTAAGCTAAAATTAAATTATGTACTCACATCATTTTGAATATTCCTTTAGTATTTAGATGTTATCCATGGATCATGATCAAAGACAATTGAGAGTGGAATCACATGAAGTATCACCACTTCCCTCACATAAATCTTATCATGTTGTTCAAGTGAGTGGTCTTCTTGAATAGAGATAAGGTGGGATTTCATGTTGAGTTGTTCCACCTCAAAAAATATAAATTTTTTTATTTAGATATATTTGGAAGACTAGTTACAGAGTTCATATTGAGATTATCCTATACTTATGGGTATAGGAAAAGGTCCATCATCCATTGGGACTACAATTTCTATGCCTTAACTTACTAACATATAAAGAACCTTGAGATATACTCCAAAATATCCATCATTATATTATCCCACTAGAAGTGATCTGAAAGATCAGAGTACCTATTTGTACTCCCACAAGGAATAGAGAATGTTGATCTTCATGAAGCTACATCATTATCCTATGTGATGAATCCACAAAATGGTTTATTCTAAAAAAAATAACACCACCATCATCAATATGAAACTATTTTAGATTCATTTCATTTCCTACATTCACCTTCCCTCTAACTATTGATCATCCATTTGTGCCACATTAATCTTATCTTGGATAGATGGTTGGGAAAAAATTTCAGAAATGTATGTTTTATTACCTACCATCATGATTTCTAAATACATCTATTGCATATCCATGTAGACAGGGTCAATATCAATCCACAACATGGAAGGAGTAAAATGTTATTTTATTCTATGAGAATTATCTACCTTGTTCACCTTCATGGGATTGTAGTGTATAGAGAAATTGTATTACTTGATCATCTCTAACCATCACCTTTGAGAAACGTTTATCCCATTTTTTGTGAATATATAAAAACTAGGCTCTCTAGATCGATATATATAACAACCTTCTTTCCATAGAGGTAGTTTCACTAGATTTTATAGGGAAAAAATAAATGTTGTTAGATCATGATCATGTAGTTATTCTCATGTATCATCAACTTCCATGACACTTCAGCTACCACTTAATCATTATTATTGATTAAAAACCCCAATCCTTTTTTGGAACTATCACCATATATGAAAAAAAATTATTCTCTTGTTGGTAGTATGTGTAAAAGTGTAGTGATCAGCATTTTCTATTGCTCCTTGAAGATTTCCTCACATTCTTCAATCCAGACATTCTTTATCCATTTTCGTGTTAACGTAGTAACATTACTAGAAAACCAAGAAATGTTTCCCTAAAACTGATGATAGTTAACATATATTCCCTACAAATTATGTATTTTGATGATATTAGAGGGTTAGATATATTCCATAATGACATTTTTTCAGGGTTCTATAGAAATTACCATTATTGTGATCTAATTTCCCAAGAATGTGACTTGCTACATCCAAAAATATCACTTTTTGATCATTGCATACAATTTTTCTTTCCTCAATGTCACCAGTAACATCCATAGATGTTGTTAAGCTTCCTCCTTTTCCTGTATTAAATGATATTATCATCAATAAACAATACAAAAGATTTGTAAAAGTTTTTTAAAAATTCCTTAATAATAAAATCCATCAATATCAAAGGGGAATTAGTAATTACAATATGAATTAATAAAAACTCATATTGCCCATACCTTGTATGGAATGTATTGTTAAGAATATATTCATTCATTTCCTTTAGCTGATGATATTCAGAATGAAGACCTACTATTGGTATGAACTGAGTTCCTTGTAGTCGATATAACAATTCATCAATCCTTATAAGTTGATACTTTTTATTTATGGTGATCTTATTGAGTTCTCGATAATCAATACACTACAGCATTGATCCATCATCCTTGTTGACAATGAGAACTAGAACACCCCATGGTGATGTTCAAGGGCTTATGATACATTTTCAAAAATTCTCCATCACCTACTTATTTAACTTTTCTATTTCGATTTGGGTCGTCTTGTGGGAGAAATTTGATATAGGAGTATCTCTGGTAATGATTTATTATTAAAACACTACCTCATTATTCAAGGTTAGTATAGGTTACTCATTAAGAAAAACATCATTTTTCCATCATAATCGTCATTTCTCATATGTTTCCACCTTCCTCTGATTGAACCTTTTTAGAAAAGAATTCTTATCCAAAGATAATCAACACCCACACTACAGATGTATTTTCCAAAGGAGATTCATTATCTTTTTTTTTTCTTGTATAGAATCATGGGGTGGTTAAAAATATGAAAAGTTATTTCATTCTGCCAATATTTGATGTGTTACTTATATAACAATAGCCAATCCATCTCAATTATAGCAATGAATTCTACAAATGAGAGTATCATTATATTTTCTGGGATAATATTCCCCCATATTATATTTGGATAAATGATGAACACTTGGGTTGAAATGATCACACCACTATGTATTATTATGTATATATCCACTTAATGTTTTTAGGTATTTAATTTTATAGTTCTTGTATAAATTCATGATATAGGGGAATAGGTAGAACTAGAATAAAATTTGACATGTTCCATTATTGAGTGAGTATGATTTGTACCTTATTTGACTTCATTTTATTACCCCACTTCAGTAGTAGTGCTTGAATATGCCTTCCCTTACTCAATTGGATTAGGTGGCAGATGATGCTAATTTACCTCAAGGAATCAATATTAGTGAACTAGATTTCATAGTTCCCTTTATCCACACATTTTTAGAATTGTTCCATGGGTTGTGCTCCCCTTTAATCCGTTATATCAGCTAGATTCATTATATATCTTAAACATTCATGATCTTGGGGGCCTTCTCCCCCATAAATATAACATTACTTTATCCATTAGAGGTAGATACCAAAATTATACTTCCAGAATTTTTTCATGTGTGTGGTTTATATTTCTTCCCACCATTATCATGGCATCCTCCATCTTCCAAATCCATATTTAATTTCTTATCAACATATATATGGAACCATTATCCCACTCCATTTCCACATTGGGATCACATATAACAACATATTTATTACACCCAATGTCTCAAATTTCTAGAGTCTTTCAAATGTTTGGTTCTTACCCACTGAATAATACATCAAAATTCTATAATTATTGTTAAAAAACCAAATAAATAAATTCAAATCCTTCTTAATGTTTCTTTGTGGGTCCTAATAGATTCTTCTTAATTTTTATTTTGATATATGAATTCCTCTCCATCTTGGTATGATGATATTGATGAAAATACTAGTTAATAATTATTATATTAAAGACATCCCACCCTATATCTTCAATTATGTTCATCATATTGGTGTTCTTAATCAACACCCACCTCTAGTTGGAATTGGCATCTAGATGATAAAGGTCCACAGTCACCTTGTCCATCTTAGAATAATGAGGCTTAGAAAAATAAATTATCTATTGATTTGACCATATGACTCATGACCAGTGGATAAGAATATTCAAAAAATATAGGTTGTCGTTGTTGCATATTGGTATCTATAGCATTTTTTTCCTTCTTAGGTGAAGGATACAGTTTCAAAATTTTTAGGTTATTTATAATGGAATGAGATATATGGCTAAAAACCACAATGAAATTTTGAACTATATATCCCAAGGCATTGGGGATGTCAGTTGGGAAATTGATGAATTTTTCCATACAAGGATTATTGGTTTGTTTACTCCTGGTTCCCACCATTTTATAAAGTAGAATATGTTATAAAAAAATTATAATTCTACAAGTCAAGAATATTTTATACAATTTTGAAAATAAATCAAAATAAATTTCATGTGGGATACCTATGTATAGAAAATTTTCATATGTTTTTACGAATACATACTCTCATACTATGGGTTTTCACTAAGATTCTCTAATCCTAATTCCATAATTAGCTAAACATTTCTCTAAAACCAACTATAGTGAACCAACTTTTTTCTACATGATTGTTATATCATTTTAAAGATAAAAAACATGTAACGTTACAGAACCAGGATCCAAAGTTTTAGTGTATTTTTATAATTATTCCTTAAATAACATTTTAAATATAAAATGATATACTTTCATTAATTAATTCATATATAGATTCTTAGTGGTCCTTGTGTTATATTTAGATCAATTAACCACCTGATGATATACATCAATGAATTGGGTTAGGTGAAATCCAAGTAATATGATACATAACAACCTAGACATACATAATAAGTGGTTAAATTAAGAATAATCATCATAACATAATATTTGGACCATCATCATAATCATGAGAGTATGAATTAGATAATGGAATGTAATATGACAATTCATAAAAATGTAACATCATGTCTTAGTTGTAAACTACGACATATAGTTGTTAAAAAATATGGAATCATTTTCCCACATTTTTCACATTATCTAATAAGACCCAAAACATTTCTCAATGAACTGGAGTTCAACATAATTTCTAGTGCACCCATCAGATCATAAAATTTACATGCACTATATAATTCTAGGAACACTGATCGCATCATAACATTTACATAATCATGTTTGCCACATATAACATATATCATTATTAGAAATAAAGTAATCTATTGAAGGGAATTTGTTTCATTTCCTAAAGAAGACATTCATGAATAAAATTTTGGTATCCTAATGTATGTAGGGTATAAACTAATTGGAATAATATTCATTAATATTGTGTGAGGGAGAAACAATCTCACGATGAGTAAAAGTTGTATTTTTTGGAGGAAGAGTTATTTTTTAAAATTCAATGTATTTATCATAAAATCATATTTGAAATATGTATATAATTAAAATAAAAGGTAAATTAACATTAATTATATTTAAGGAACATTCATATAGGAAACAGAGTGAAAGAGGAAAAATGAAAAGTAAAAGAGTTGGGTTTGAAAACACATTACATTATGTTTGAGTCTACTCATCACATTAATATCCTAGATAATAAAACTAAATTAATTAAATAAAAAATAAGGAAACTATTATACATGTATTTATTTTATTATTGTTCTTTATTTTCATTTATATCCTATTATATTAATTATAGAGTTTAATTCAATCGTCTGGGAGTGTCCATTTTCTTGGTTTTCATTATCGGTTCACTTGAATATGAGTATGTATGTTTATGTTAAATGGGTATAAATATCCAAAATTAAATTTATGCCTTATTAATGAATTTATATAGGTATAAATGGTTATATACATTTATATATATATATATATAACATTTGGGTAAATTTTATGTGGATGAATCATTTGATAAAAATGTTATTGATAATCATTCAGATTTTTTGGAAGGTTTTAGAACATCACTGTCTCGTGGTGTACGATGGGTTTGTGGGGGATAAACATGCGCTACATGACGGTTTATTAGAGAAGATTGGGTTCTACTTAATCACTCATATCGAGTGCACCATTTTCACCACGAAACGCCCAATGGTTCCATATCCAACAATATGTGGACCTGCTTTCCAAAGGTAGGAATTCACTCGGTGGTTTGACCAGATATGCTTAATAACTCACATTGGTCTAGATGATGGAAAGTCGGGTTCATCGTACTTTGGGGGGGGGGAATTATTGCATATTCCGGGACTCTCTTATAGATTTAATACATATTCATATTTTCGTGAATATTTGGTTTATACCCAAGCATAGTATCCAGGGATTACTCCTGGTTGGAAATGGTCAGCTGGACATAGGGGTTCAGAATCATTTAGGCCTGAGGTTTACCATCTCTCATTGGATTAATGACTGAAGATTTTGGACTCACTGAGATGGTGCTGGTTTAAAGCCTTATAACTGGGTGCTCTGGAGTTTATTGTTATCCAGGGGGACAGATAACAACTTGGGCGTTTGGATCGAACCTATGATACGGGCTTCCCACATATCATAATGAGAGGAACCAGAACCCACGTATTTCGGTTTGGTATGAAGCTTACACTCCACGTCTACCCACGGTTGGTGCGGTGAACTAACGTGAAGATAGTCAGATCAATCGGTTGTTGGGATTGAACCTCTGGGAGGCTTTCTACATACCCTACCTAGGAGACAGGGACCAAAGTCCACATAGTTATAATGGGAGTGTCAGAGAACCGACATGAATGTGGACCCGTGGGTCTGATGGTGATCGAGCTTGAACCTCTTGGAGGCTTCCAACGTATCCCTATGGTAGGGAATCAAATTCCACGTAGTTCGGATGGGAGTGGGGCTTACGCTCTAAGGTAGCCCAGGGTAATGGATTGGGGCTTACACCTGGAGGAGGCCAAGGAGAGGATTTCATGGTCAATGCTTACTCTAAGACCACGTGAGTCATACTCGGTGTGAGGAAAAAGAGGCGGCAGGGACTAGACGATCACATCACAAAAGATGCATCTGTGGGAAGTGGAGTAAGGCTTACGCATGGAGCAGCCCCAAAAGTCGGGGCTTACTCCAGTATGGATTCCCATGGAGACAAAGTACAACGAGAGAGATACTTGGCCACAAAGCAGAACGGTGCATCACCCTTCCCCACTACGCCCTTCCTTGGCCATGGCTGTGGGGAAGTATGGAGGTGCATGTGGGCTTCCTTCTGATGGGTAGTCCGCTACGCCCCGGGGAGGGGAGAAGTGCCCCAGTCCTAACAAGTGGAGGGGAAAAAAGGGGACTCCTGGGCTTAGACTCTGCATTACTATGGGAATGTGAACCGAAGAATGCTTCGAGAATCCGATCAAGGGCCGGAGCAACCCCTTCACCCTTAGTTATCGTGGGTATGTGAAATAAAAACGGCATGCTTATGCGCCTGATGGTTACATCACATGGGTTCGGTGGCTTTGGTGGAGGCCTCAGCTCAGGGCCGATGAATGGGCCAATGAGGGGGTTGCGGAGGATCATGCCGGATTGGAAGGATTTTATCTCGCTCGAGGAATGGTAACTCTGAAGGATCTGGTGGGCCACAAAGGTGTATGAGTGGTGGAACCCTTCATGCAGGAAGGTGCTACACGGCTGGAGAAGACATCCGCGAACCAGGGTGGTCCGCGGACTAGTGGGAATCCTACAAACCAAGGTGGTTCGCGGCTTTGGGTTCGGCCCACGTACCAAGTTCGTTTGCAGAGGGGTCCATGCGATCAGCGGTGACCAAGGGAGACACCGGTCAGGGGTTCATCTATCGGGGCTTCGCCCACATAAAAGGGTGCTATGCGGTGCGACCGATCGGAAAAGGGGAAAAAACTCCCTGGTCTGCAGGGGGTGCAACCGTGGAGGGGCCATGGTTTGCAGTCTTCTTTTCATTGTTATTTTAAGTTCACGGTTCACCAAGTTGTTATGCGTTTTCAGTTCCCTATTAATTCGCTTCCAGCTTCATACCTGTTCTAGTTCGCAAAATAAAACTTCATTGTTTATGAAATTCTAAGGTCCTTCCTTTGAAATCCTTCCACCCAAATCTGATCGATATCCCCAAATTTATCTCTTCCTCTTTATCCTCCTCTTTCTCTTCCCCCTCGATATCCTTTTATAGAGTGGGGAAAGAGATGTATCTGTGGTCATGCAGCAGCTTTTGCGGAGGCCCATGATTGGAAACCAGGTTTATGGATGGCTTGGTTAATCCACAACTCGCGGGGGGCATTGAACACACCTCCCCCGCAAACCAAACTAGGTTAGGGAGCGATTCACGGCCGCTCAGGGTTCCGCATCCATTCAGTGAACGACAGCAGATGTGGCCTCGGCCGGTCGACGTGGTCCGTGGCTGGGGCGGTATGTGATGGTGGACCGGCTTGGCGGCCATCCTGATTCACGCCTGTGGAGGATCCCCACCTCCGTTCCGTGAACGAAATAGGTCCATGGAGGGCGGTGCTTCGCGGAACCGGCCGCATACCTTTATCATTGGACGGGTTCACGGACCGGTTCGACTTGTGCCGTCCTTTGAGTATTCTCCACACTTTTTCCCAATTATTTGGGGGGAAATTGGGTAGAATCTCCTTAGTATTAAAGGGGTTCCTCATTCACCTTTTCGGATTTTTCAGGACCCTACAAATGCCCCCCATCAAATTGGGGTCCGATCAGAATGAAGAGGAGGCCATTCCAATGTAGAGTGGTCCTGAAACTTGGATGGTTTGTAGTAGGAAAGTGGACCCGGTAGGGGACCATGCCTATAAATACGGATGCCCTTCCTTTGTATTTTACCAGATTCTTTGTGAAACCAGAGCTCTCTTGCTTTCTTTGTCTCTACGTGATCGTTCCTTCACGAAATGCCTCGTCCGCGAACCAGCTTCCACTTCTGCAAACCATTCCTTGTTCATGGTCGCCTTCACCCGTAGACCAATCTCCCAGCCATGAACTAACACTTTTGATTAATTAAAAAGTATGTCACGATGGGCCGCGTAGGAACTCGCTTCTCAGTTTTGATTGTCCGCAGTCGAAAACCTTCTAGACTTTGAAAATTTCTCAAGTCTTCCGAGCCTAATTATTTAAATCCGGGATTAAGATTCCCCAAAGCAACCTACTTCATGGTTTTCTGGCCAACGCTCTATGGGCCAGAGTACCGCAGACCTCTTCCATGTAGGGTTTGTTAGCGGGATGCAATCATCGCGAAACATATTTTGAGGCTTTCTTGAGGACCTCGTCATGAAGGCTCCCAGACTCCTTTACCATATGCTTTGTATTTTTGTCCAGATTTTATTATTCCGGACTAACCATTTTCCTGGTTTTTATAATGCAGGGGGAAAACATGGTTTCCCCACGCCCCACACCCAGGCTTGCTGCTGATCCCCTCCCCATTAGTTCAGGGAGATGTCTAGCTATGATTCGCAGAGCGGAGAGCATCAAAAAGGATCCTATTAGGTCCATCATTCCCAACGATGTTGTCTTCAAGGACTTGATCTTTCTTGAGATCATGGGTTATCCACTATGAAATCAACTTTCACAATATGGCTTTGGTTAACAAGACGACATCCCTATCCCCACTACCTTCTCAAGTCTTCTGTCACCTTTCTTGGAAGCGTCACCGACATGCATTCAAGAAAACCTCACCCAATTGGGGGAAATAATCTCTGATCCTAATTCGAAAGACACATTAATTTTGAGAGGATCTTTTTGGACCCAAAGTGATCAGTACACACACGACTTCTCTTATGAAGCTTTCCTCAAGAGTTACCCCTCCATAATCAACCTTGCTCGAGTGGACCCTGACGCGGGGTGGATTCCAAGGTGGGATCTTCAGTCTGGTGGGATTTTCTCGAATGACTGGTCCTAGGACTTCTTGGTCCACCATCATTTCCGGGAATCTCCCGAGTCACTGGAAACAGTCAATGTACACTCCGCAGTGTGGGCCTCCAAGTTTGTTGTCTACCCACCATCCTAGATCCCGCCTGACCTGCTCAGTCGCTAGTGTTCAACACTAATACTTTCGACCTTTCCCATGGTGATGTTGGCATTATTTTAGGGGACATCTACCAATTGGGAGGGCTTTTGATCATTGGTGAGATGTATGATGAGTTTCTTCCCAATCCTGATGCATGGAATGATGTCGAACAAGTGCCTTCGTTGGCGAGGGATATTCTAGTTATGGCGGAGCGGTCATTGGGTCAGGCCTTGCGTGCCCAATCATTTATCCCTTATAGCACCTGGATATGGTTATTTCTGAACACCACTGGTCCTATGCCAAAGATCCATCACCTGAGGACTCATCCTTCTCAATATTCACGAACCATCCCATGTTCCTACTGGGCGGTTCTGGAGGCAGGCGACTACCTTAAATGGGGTTACGAGGTATGCCTCGATGTGCTTCCTATACTCAGGTTCGAAGGTTTTTTTGATATGTTTTTAAGTGGGGGCTATTCCTTTCTCGTGATATCAACCTAGGGATCAGGGCTTGCACCTTGATGATGGAATTTGAGTTGGCAGAGGGTCGTCCGATGAATTTGGTCATGCCCATTTTGGCTCGTATTTACGAACTACTGATCCACATGCAAGAGGGCGGTCCACCCTACCATCTGTGTGGGAAATTTCAATTTTTATACGGCAGGACAGTGAATCATTCCCGCTGTTATGAGTATTATCATAACATAGTCATCCCGCTTCCTACCTTTCAGCCTATCTTTCTCGATATAGCTGGGGTTCGCTTAAAGTCCCTCAGTTCTGATGATGTCATCAAGCTTCTGAGTGACTTCTCTCAGTTTGCTTTCACTCCCTACCCCACCCCTTCCAGCATCACGGTTGAAAAATACAAGGGGATCCTAGAAAAGAGTTCTTACATGATTTCACTGCGGGATGGGTTTCTGTCCGTGTTGATTAACGAGGCTTCTCTATGAGATTTGTATGCCTCCATAGTTTTTCCCGCCAATTTGTGTGTATGCAACTCCATGTTTCCCTTCCCCCTCCTTAGGCTCGAGGACTGCACCCGGCCACTCTCCATCAACGGTGGTTGATGCTGATGCGGGACAGATCTGACATAAGCATTCCCTTTCCTGGCATAGGAGTGGATCCTAGCCTATCCTTGGAGTATTCATGAATGTGGGTAAAACATTATCCCGATGGGATTCTAGGGAAGGCTGTCCGGTAGGTTCCCAAATCAAGAGTCATTACGGCTGATATGCCTACTGCCCCTTCCTCATCGGCTCTGAGGGAGGAACTACTGATGGCTCATCAGTCAAAGCGACTCAGAGGATTTTCCTTTTCCAGCCCCACTATGGCCGAAGTTCAGACGGACCCCACCCTCTCATACATAGATGAGGATGACCCTATGGCTTCGGGTCCCAGCGAGACAATGCCTGATGTTTTGATAGCTGATACTGGACTTAGAAACTTGATTCCCAAGCCCAAACCGAGGTTAGAAGCTTCAGACCATCCAGCTTCGGAACCATATTTTAGCGTGCACATGTCTTCACTGATTGCAATGCCAGAATTCATTCCCATGCTATCTTGCATGGATACCAAAGATCCTTGTGTCATGGTGGACCAACGAGCAGTGCGCAGGTGGGCCTGGCCCCGGATTTACGAGTTTTTCACTGAAACTCCTCTATCTGAGATGGAAACTAAAGCTAAAGCTCTCCAACAACTCTTCCTAAGTTTGGGGTTAGGTGGCTTTGAATATCGGCAGTTTTATTTTATCACTTTCCAGGTTGTCACGACCAATGAGGAAGATGCCACTAATGAACTCAAACTTGCTCACTTCACTATCTCTAATTACGGGACCCAAGCCTTGGAGGAAGCCATGATAAAGATCCATCAGCTGATAGCACAGGATGAGTGCTCTCTAGATCATGCGGCTTCTCTATCTACTGAGTTTCAAGAATGTGAAGTACGGGCAGCGATGCAGAAGGATCAGTTGTCAGTTCTGACTGGTAAACTTGAAGCCATGAGGAAAATAATCAACGATCTCTAAACAAAGTGGGGCACAATCATTCGGTGGCCGAGGCTGAGGCCAGGGAGAGGGCCGTATAGAAGCATACTTGAAACAACTCCATCGCACGGTTTCCGATCTGATGGAGTGAGCAAGCCAGGCTAATTTGTGATGATTAGATCCATTCTTGTACAGTCTGTTTTTCTTACCCCCCCTATTTTTTTGTTACTATGAGGGAGATTCCCAAGCTTGTGGACGTCCTCCCTTTTTTTCAAACGGAATACAATCATTGTCAATCTCTCCTTTCAGTAATATTTGATTGTTACTGGAACAAATTTTGCGTAAATAACAACTCAATGAATCTGAATTAATCATAATTCAGGTAAATAGAAACAAACTCTAACTTTTCCTAGATCATGGGATCCAAAAAGCATAGTTTGAATATTTCTAGGGTTTTATAGAAAAAACCCCACAAAATTTTTGCCTTTTCTTTTAAAACCCTACTTTTTCCTGGGCCCATGTGGTGTGGACCTAGCGGGTATGGCTCAACTTTTTATTAGGTCGCCATTTTTGGGGTTTCGGCATAACAGGCTTCACGCCTCTTTTTGTGAGCAGTTTAAAGTCCTACTGACAAGACTATCATTACAGATGTTTTAGGTTGAACAACTTTGACCAGGTCTGGTGGGGCGAGGGCCCTAATGAGGTTTATTTGATTAAAAGATGTCCCAATATCCTTCAGACGCATATGGGGGGAGCACGTTTGGATTTGAATGACATGAAAGACATGTCTCAAGGCATGGGAGCCGTATTGGCGTACAGAGGTAGGAAGAGCATTGCCTAAGGAAATATTGCCTTTGGTAGATGGGCCAAGGGCGATCAATATGCAGTGCCGCTGAGGGCATGGTATGCATACTCAAGCAAAGGGGTCCTTAAGTCAATGACTCTCCATTTCTGATGGCCTAAGGACTTCATGGATGTCTGGATTATCGAAACCACCATGGTTGGCATGGAGAATTATGAAAACTACCAGGGGTGGCTTGTAAAGGGTGTGTGTCATCTGAAAGGATTTGAGAACATCTGTATTAATCAGGAGTGTGGAAGAAACGTCCCTGTCCTACGCATTTATCTATCGTAAAGGACAGTTGGAGCTTGGCGTAGTTTAAATTCATGCTTCTGGGACATTATTATGAATGGAATGGCTTCTCCAGGTTCTCGGTAGTCTCATCAGATACATTCCACCATATTCAGATAGGGTCGTGAAAGAGGCTAGTAAATTGTATCTCAGAGGGTTTCTGAATCTCGGGATGGACATGGGGGCTCAGGGGCCAAGAGGTATATGGAGATAAGCATTGCCTAAGGAAATATTACCTTTGGTAGACAAGCTCAGGGTAATCAATATGCAGAGCCGACAAGTGAATGCTTTGTATAGTCATGCAAAGGTGTCCATAGGTCAATGATTGCATTCTCCCGATAGCTGGGCAAATTCAAGGAAGTTTGAGATTCAGGACCATGAGGGGTGGTTTATGAGTGTTCGTCTTTTTCTAAGTACAGAGTATGGTTTATGAGGAGAGGGTGCCTGGATATGGGAGAAAAATCTAGGCTAAATTTAACAAGAATGGGTGAAGTCATCCCTTTTTACGCAAGTTTGAGACGATGGTTCATGCAGGTCTGACCCATGTACTGAGGGAAAAAGAAAATCCTTCGTTCCATATGGAACCCATGACAGGTTTGACCATGCAGTTTAACATCATGCGGTAAGGACAACTTCCGTGTAATCTAACGTCATGCGGTAAAGACTAGGATCATTATTAAAGGATGCTCTGTGGTTTAACGTCATGCAGTGAGGATGGTGGAATTTCTAAACCAGTGAAAATGCCTGTAGTTGGAGGAATTTTCCTAGATGTTTAATGCTTGGTCTTTTCATCTTTATTCCATGCGACCAAGATGTTCTGTGCTGTTTAACGTCATGCGGTATGGATGTAGTTTCAAAGGCCTCTCTTGATCATAATGTAACTGGTCTTTAACATCTCAGAATACCCAATATGTGGAGAGTGGTGGATTGGTGTAAATCATGGTTCTGGGGCTTCTTGGATAAAGAGAAATGATATGGGGGCTCTGAGGCCGGTAAGAATTCTGAGCTAGGAAGAGTATCACTAGAGGAGATCTTGTATTTGGTAGATGGGACCGAGGCGATTAATATACATAGCCACTAAGGGCATGTTATCCATATTTAGGAAAAGGTGTCCATGGGTCGATAACTTTCCAATTCCGATGGCTGTGAATGGTTATGAGGATCCACGATTGTCCGTGCCACAAAGTCTGTCATTTGGTAAGAAAATATCTGGTCATGCTGGGAATATTCGGCCTTGGTTTCTGTTAATTCTTAAAGAGCTCCATGCACTGAGTTATCTTGCATGCGGGGGTGTACCTACACTCCATGCGGTTTAACGTCATGCAGTAAGGATAAATTACTCCTTGTTTAGCGGTCATAGAGCTCGGACTATTGGGGTGACTTTTTCCACAGTCACTCGAAGGATAACTAAGTTACCATTCTATGATATACTCTGAAGAGGGTGGGGGATGAAGGTTGTAAACTGTAACTATGACGTTTCCCAGATTAGGAGATGTGGTGTGCGGGCTCTAAGGCTAGTAAGCTTACATATCCAGGAGGAGTATTGCCTGAGGAAATATTTCCTTTGGTAGATGGGCCAGGGGCGATCAATATGCAGAGCCACTGAGGGCATGGTATGCATAGTAATGCAACGGTGTCCAAAGTTCGATAACATTCTACATCCGATGGTCGTGAATGATTATGAAAATCCGAGAATGCTCACAGTAGAGAGTTTGACATGCGAGGATAATGGGGTCTGAACATACAAGAAACATCTTCACTACAATTGTTCGTTGAGTCAAAGTAGCCTAGCCCTGGGTTGATGTTCATAGATGCAGGTCTTCATGTGAACCACGAGAGGATACATAGGCTAAACGGGTAGGGATAACCTGGAAATGTTTGGATGTGAAAAGGGGGGAAATCTTGTTAACCACTGTGCCATAAATTTCTAGATCGGGAGATATGATATCAGGGCTCTGAGGTCTGTAAGCGTACAAAGATTAGAAGAGTATATCATAATGAAATATTGCCTTTGGTAGATGGGCCAGGGGATATCAATACGCAGAGCTACTGTGGGCAAGGTATGCATAGCCATGGAAAGGTGTCTATGTGTCGATAAATTTCCACTTCCAATGGCCATGAATGGTTATGAAGATCCATAATTATCCGGGTCGTGGAGTCTGATGTATGGAGGGGATGAATCCAAATGCACATGGAGTATTTCCATCTTGTTTATCCATATATATTGGTTGAGTCATGATGAAGTCCGGGAAGTTTTAACGTTGTGCGGTGAGGACGAAGTCTATGCAGTTTTAACGTCGTGCGGTGAGGACAAAAAAATACACCCCGTGCAGATTTGGTCTATACATGGGGGGAGAGGAAATTTTTTTTAAATCTCCATTGGGGGATGTTTGGGCCAGGATGGGAAGCCCCGATATCACTACGCATCCTGTGACGGAAAGAATCAAGCCACAAGTAGTTCCCCGTAGGAGGTACACGCCACGCAGAGTTAGTCTGTTCACAGGGGAAAAGGGAGTTTTTGAAATTCATTTGGGGATGGCTGAGCCAGGGTGAGGGACCTTGGCATCACTACGTATCCTGGAAGGGTAGGAATCAAGCCTCACATAGTTCTCTGATGTTCGTGCAGTTTAGCGTCGTGCGGTGAGGACGAAGAATATACCCCATGCAGGTTTGGTCCGTACATGGCGGGAGAGGGCATTTTTTTTGAATGGCTGGTCTAGGATAGGAAACCATGGAGTCACTACGTATCCTGCGAAGGCAGGAATCAGGCCTTACATAGTTCTCTAAAAGAAGTACACCCCGTGAAGGGATGGTCTGTACACGGGGGAATGGGACATTTTTTTTATTTTATTCCATTTGGGAGTGGCTGGGCCAGGATAGGGGATCCCAACATCGCTACGTATCCTTCTAGGGTAGGAATCAAGCCTCACATAGTTCTATTTGGAGTACACCCCATGCAGGTCTGGTCCATACATGGGGGAAAGGGGCATTTTTTAACTTTTACATGGGGGTGACTGGGCCAGGATGGGGAACCCTAGTGTTGCTACATATCCTGCAAGGGCAGAAATCAATCCATACATAGTTTTCGGAAATCTGTGCTTTTTAACTTCATGCGTTGAGAATGAAATACTCTTAGTTTAAGGTCATAGAGTTTGGACTGTTGGGTTCTTGGCAGTTTAACGTCTTGCATCTCAGACGATAACTACTTTTAGTTATACTACTGAGGATGAAATACTCTTAGTTTAAGGTCATAGAGTTTGGACCGTTGGGTGCTTTGCAGTTTAACATCTTACAGCTTCAATGATAACTGCTTTTAGCTTTCTATGCGAAATACTTCTTTAGGAATCTCTCATTTGTAGGAGCGGTGGTGAACTGCCCGTCCATGGAGATCAGGGAATATGGTCCATTGGAGTAGACCTTGTGTATAACATATAGTCCCTCCCACTAGGGCTCCAAATTTGGAGGTTTCTTTTCAGGTATCATTGGGTTCCGGAGGACCAACACCAATTCTCTTTCCAAGAAAGACCGAAGAGATACATTTTTATTGAAGGCTCATGCAATCCGATTTTGGTATACTTCTAGATGGTGCAAAGTGTGCAACCGCTTCTCGTCTAGCTGTACCAATACACCTAACCGCTTTTCTGATTACTCATCATTGGATAATTGACCACATATGGAAACATGTAGTGAGGGAAATTAGAGCTCAATGGGAAGAACCGCTTTTATTCCGTATAATAATGGGTACAGAGTAGCCAGAGTAGTGGTGCAAATTGTGGTTCAGTAAGCCCACAATGCATGGAGGAGTTTATCTATCCATGACATCTTGTCTTTGTCCACCATTTTCTTGATAATGATGGATGGGGTCTTGTTGAAAGCTTCTATCTGTCAGTTGGCTGCTGCATGGTAGCGGGATCAGTGGTTAGACCTGATACCGTATTCTTGGTATAGTTTCTCCAATCCAGTAGA
Organism: Viscum album; assembly: GCA_963277665.1. Classification (NCBI taxonomy): domain Eukaryota; kingdom Viridiplantae; phylum Streptophyta; class Magnoliopsida; order Santalales; family Viscaceae; genus Viscum; species Viscum album. Next base: position 1,247,357,459 of record OY728131.1, read on the forward strand.
GCAGAAGTTGGTTTTGTTATCCGTCAGTATGGTACGAGGGACACCAAATATGAAGATGATATTGGTTTTCACAAAGCTGACAATGCTTCTTGCCTCGACTTCCTAAAGGGGTACAACTTCTTCCCATTTTGAAAAGAAGTTGGTTTCCGTGAGGATATAATTTAGATATTTGGATTTGGAGGGAGGATATGGTCCCATGACGTCTATTCCCAAGATGACAAATATCCAAGAGTACTTGTCTCGATGAAGTAACTCTGGGGGTTGGTGTATGAAGTTGGCATGAATTTGGCATGAGTGGAATTTTTTGGTAAGGCGCTTGCAATCTTGTGCCACTGTGGGAAAATAGTACCCATGTCTTCGAACTAGATGGGAAGGCTTGGACCCCGGATTATGTGCCCCACATACTCCGGCATGTACCTCAGTCATGACAGCTGCAGTTTGTTCTCCATCAATGCATCTGAGGAGGATTCTGTCAGGGCCTCGTTTGTAAAGGACCTCTTGCCGACTCGCGCCGCCATATAGGACAATGCTAATTGACCTTCTCCATATTTTCTCTCGTTCATCCCTATCTGGTGGATTTTCTCACTGTTGGTGGCAGTTTTCAATGGGGTTAATCCTGCCGATGGCGGGAGCATATGGTTCAGGGATAGGACTAAATTTGTGGATTTCATCCGCCTTAGCTTGAACAAATGGCGAGAACATTCGATGATGAGAAATAATGATAACTATTTCATCCTGGTCTAGGTCGTCTAGGGTCGTGGCCACATTAGCTAATACATCAGCCTAGGCATTCTGAGATCGGGGAATATAGGCTAATGTTGGTTCTGTGGAGAATTCCTCCATTAACCCTAAGACATGGTAAAACAGGGGAATCAACTCCTCCTTTTTAATAGCATACTCACCATTGACTTTCTTGATGACCCGTTTTGAGTAACCTTTTACCTTAAGGTGACATACTTGTGCTTGGAGTGTGAGCTCTAGGCCTGCAATTAGGGCTTGCTACTCTGCTTCATTGTTCGTACATCCTTCTGACAGGAGGAAGGAATATGGAAAGACTAACTTTTCCGAGGACATGAGTATTATCCCCAAACCCACCTTGTTAAATTTGGGATCTTCCATCCTCTTCCTGGTTGGGCTTCTGGAGGCACCGTCGAAGTACATTTCCAATGCTGGTAACTCCTCTTGAACTGAGAATATGTTTCATCAGGTAGCTCGATGTCTAGTGTGGCGGTCCCTATTGAAGGGTGATCCACCGGAAAATCTAGTAATGCATGGCCTTTGATGGCCTTTTGAGGCACAAAATTGATGTCAAACTATTTCAGTATGACTTCCCATTGGGATAGGTTCCTGGTAAGCATCGGGCGACTGAGAATGTACTTGAGCAGGTTACTATGCGAGACCAAATGGACTTCATGATGCTACAGATAATGTTTCATCTTTTGAACTATGAAGAAAAAGGCCAAATAACTATTCTCGATGTTTGAGTATCGAGTCTCAGCATCAGTCATGGTTTGGCTGAGGTAATAGTGACAATTTTCACTGCCAGCGTCATTTTTCAGTGCGAGGAAGGCTCCCAGCGACCGCTCTAGGGCCGTCACGTATAGGATGATAGGTCTTCCTTCATCTGGGGGCATGAGAACCGGTGGGATTAATATATACTTCTTTAGGCTGTCGAATTCCTCTTGGTAGTCATCTATCCATTGACACGTGACTCCCTTCTGAATTAACCTGGTAAAGGGCAAACATTTTCCTCCCAGGTTGGCTATTAATCGCCTGATGTAGGCCAGGTACCCTTGGAATGCTCTCAACTCGGTGAGATTGCAAGGGGGTGGCAGGCCGAGGATAGACTTTGTCTTTTCAGATTCAACTTTGATGCCACGATGGCGTACAATGAAGCCCAAGAATTTCTCTTAGGTAACCCCAAAGGCGCATTTCAAGGGATTCATCTTCAGGATATGATGTCAATGTTTTTTGAAGATGGTTTCATGGTCTGATAGGTGATCTGAGCATTGTCTTGATTTGACCACCAAGTCATCCACATAGCATTCAACGAATATACCCAGGAATGGTTTGAAGATATGATGCATGGCACGTTGATATGTGGAGCAAGTGTTCTTGGGACCAAAGGGAATGACCCTATAATAGAATATTCCTTGAGGGGATCTAAAAGAAGTGGCTTCTTCATCTTCTAGGTCCATCAAGATCTGATTATACCTATAATTACCATCCATGAAGGATAAAGCCTCATACCCAGCCGTTGCATCGATTAATAACTCGGTGATTGGGACCAAGAAATCATCTTTCGGGTAATGCCGACTGAGATCTCTGAAATCAATGAAGAAATGGATTTTTCCGTTCTTTTTCTTGAAAGGGATGTTTTTGGCCAACCAGATGGGGTACTGGACCTCCCGGATGAAGCATGATTTAATAATCTTATCGACTTCAGCCTCTATTTTGGCACCATGTGAGGGGTGTGTCCTTTTGGAGGCCTGTTTATATCCTCGGTGGTCTTCTGGCAGAGCTAGGTGATGCATTTCCACTTCGGGACTAAGTCCTGGAATTTCTGTGTAATTCCTGGCAAAGACATCTCGGTGTTGTCTCCGGAAAGAGGTATATACCTCGTGCTCCTTGGGGGACATGGATGCACTAATGAGAGTGGTCCTCGGGTCTTCCTTGGTACCCAGGTATATTTCCCTAAGCTCGTCCATAGTGGTGGAGATACCTTCATCAAACGCGAGAAGTGCATCCCTGAGATCTTCCACATCTTCTTCTCCCAAATCCTCATCTTGTTGATCCGACGAGGGGAGAGCCCTTGACTTGGGCTCCTGGGAGTCCAGAGGAGTGGCATTTTGGGCATCCTCGCTCAACCATTCGCCCCCAAATTGAGGGTCAGCGGACGTTCCCACATTGTCACACTCGACCGTTATGGCTGAAGTCACGAGGACAACTGAGTGCATGTCTAATCTTGAACCCCTGATCTGAATATGGTTGATGGGAAGTAAGTAGTCTCTTCCAAGTTGTCTGAGGGGGTCGTCAGGAACCATTTCTAGACCATTTTGAGCAGGGATCCAGTCGACACCATCGACCGAAGGCCTCTTCTTCTTTTGATCATAAAATCCAGTGTCAATATAGTGTGATTCGGAGAGCTCTAAAGGGGCCTTTTCAGCATGCAATGTCCCACTTTTCCCGTTGACGCAATACTTAATACACTGGTGGTAGGATAAAGGAACAACCATGTGCTTATGGAGCAACAACCTTCCCAGTCGGGCATTGAATTCTATGTTCCACTGAACCACCAGGAATTCCAAATAGGGCACAAGGTTTCAAAAATGGGTCTTTAGCTTAATTTGTCCCATTGGCTTCGGGTCACTCTTGTCGTAACTTAACTGAGTTGTGGCTGAGGGTACTAGGTCATTTTCATTGTATCCCAACTTACAGAGTGTCCATAGGGGAAGGAGGTTAACTCCAAAGTCGTTGTCAATAAAGACTTTGTGGATATCAACATAATTTAGTGTGTCAGACACATATAGTGGTTTGATGTGTCGTTGCATGATGGAATCTTCATCCTGATCAGTGAAGGAAATAACCACATCACATTCAGCCGATCCTGTCTCTATCTAGTAAATCTTGGTGGTAGATACCACATCTTGAAACTCATGGGGGTGGAGCAAGGCTTCTATAAGTGCCTCCCTGAGGTCTGCTGACATACTCAGGGCATCTAGGATCAAAAGTTTGGCGGGTACCGACGCCAGCTGCTTAAGGATGTCGTATTTGTGTTCCAGTGGCCGAAGCTTCTCCATTGGTGGCGAAGTCTTAGCGGTCAGCTTGGAAGTTGGAATATGAGAAGAGGAGGGACCGACTACAGGGTCGGATGTCAATGGTGTCCCCACATTTTGGGGATTCGGACCGACCGGTCTGTTTGCACGCACTAGGCAGCTAGACACTTGTTCCTCCTCTGATGGGTACCGCATAATGATAGGGGAAGAGTGGATGCTTGTGGAGGTGTAGGGATATTATTTCTCCTGCTGATTCCGTTGAAGGGATCTCCCTAAGGTTTCCGTGATATTGACGGTTTGGGCTGAGGTCCAACCTTAGGGTTGATTTTGGAATCGACTGCGCCTCCCCTGATATTCCCTACCTCTGCAATTCCCCCTCCCAGCCCTTTGCATCAGGAACTCTGGTTTATAACCATACCCTTCACCAGGGAATGATTCCATAAGATGGATGATGTTGATGGAACCAAAAATGGTCTCCTCATCCTATGACAAGTCAACAGGGTCAGTTGTCCTTGATGATTTCATTTGGTGGGTCAGTGCTCGTGTTTCCATGTTTGGGGGAATAAAATCTAACAGTGTTGGGGCTAACATTAGCCTCATTGTGGACTACTCCCCTTCCGCTTGTTTCCTCCCTTTTTTGTTACGCCTGGATGACCGGCTCTTGGAGGGTTGTGAGGACGATATTATCGGATGTGCGACATTAGGGGTTGTTGGCGGCAACACAGACTGCTGTAGTTGATCTCAGAGTATGCCCTAGGCTTAATTGATAGTCTTCCAAGTCTCCAGTTATCAAATTTCTGCCCCTTATTTCTGGTGACTTCCTACCATCCCTCCCCTTTGTCCAAGTCGGTGGTGGAAATATATGTCACATGTGCTGGGGGGTGGTCCCAACTCGACCTTCCCGGAGTCTACCATCATTTGCAGAAGGTATTTAAAGATGAATCATTCTTGAATATTGTTTCCCAAAATTCGATGGTAGGGACAGTAATCTAGCCTATCTTCGTGATCGACTTCTTTTTGTTTTCTTGGCTCCGGGAGGTGGAGCAAGTTGCAATTCATGGCGGTGATGAAGTTTCCGTGGACATGGTCCTCTCGGAATGAGTATACTTTGTGTATTCACTCCTCAAACTCATTCCTCTTCGATCCTCTCTGATCGTACCACTTAGGCAGAGGTGGCCGCTGATATACAAGGGTCCCTTGACGATTTGGTGGAGGCCTGAGCGGTGGATCTGTCATAGGGGCTTGATTGAGTGTGATAGAAGACGCTTCAGCTCTAACTACTCTCCTTGTGGGAGCCTACTAGGATATTCGAGACTTCATGTTGGTCCTCTACAGGGAGTCCTCAATTCTCCGGGCAATGGCCGAGAGATGGCGGAAGCCAGTGGTGCAGTCCACTGGTATGAGCGGTGTTCACAGCTCATCTCGAAGATTTTCGATGCATATGGAAAACAACTCGTCTTGAGACATTGGGATATTTAGGGTGTAGGTTAGACCTTTCCATCTAGCGATGAAATCTGAGACCCTCTCATTCTTCGTCTTCTTGCAATTCATGAGGTCGCTGACCGTTTTTTAGGCAACGTTGAGATGAAGTTGAATAGGATGTTCTATCGAAGGTCTTCCCAGTTTTCTATTGATGGGGCTGGAAGACTCGTATACCAGACAAAGGAAGATCCTTGCAAGGTCCGTAAGAAGCATCTGAGTTTCACTGCTTCTTTTTGTTTCAGAGTTTCCATCATAGGGTCTCAATAAGACACATAGTGCATCAAATGCTATTCCAGATCACCTGATCCATTGAAAATAGGGAATACAGGGCTCCAAAAATTCGGTGGAGGTGGGGTTTTGCTCACCAAATCTGGGTAGGGCTTCCACTACAGCTATATCGGAGGGCATAAACCTTCTATTTCTTCCAATCGAGCTATCAGTGCCTCGATGGTGTTGGTGAGACCCTGGTTTACATCCTGTTGGGCCCGGTCCTGGGAAACTATAGCCCGAGGCATTGCTTGAGGATCCAGGTCGGTTGGCACCCAGGGTGCATGTGCCGCTTGTGACACCTTCAGAGGGTTTAGACGTACTCTCTTTGGGTTCTTCATTAGTGGAGGGAAGTCTTGATATTTAGCCGGATCCACATTTATGTAGTTGGACGGGCAGGGTGCCTCATTGGGCGGGATCCCTGACCGTGCCTCATTTGCCAGGGCAGACCTGGGTCTTTGATCTACACTTTCTGGGAATGGATTATGTGGCTCCTCTTGGGACGCGCTTTCAATAAGACGGTTCCTCTGGAGTAGCTCGACGTTAAGCTGTCTCAATTCATTCATTTCCTCTTCCTCTCGAGTGTACCTCTCTTAGAGTGTAAGTGGATCGTTTTTATTGAGAGAGGGGGAAAGGTTAAGGGAAACTGGTCCTATGTTCTTATCCTTATTGGAAGCTCATAAGGTCAGTAGAGGAAGGTTAGATGAAGGGGAGACCATAAATAGATTGTCCCTCTTGTTTTGGGTGTGCACACCTGGTGGTTCAATGTGAGTCACAAACTGACCGGAACCATCATCTCCCGATCCATCCAGATTTGCATCATCTTCGGTGCTACGTGTGGGGTTAACCTCTATGGTGTTGATGGATGCATATTTCAGGGGAGAGAAGATTTCAACTTCCAAATAGGAAGAGGATCCCCCACGTCTTTTACTAGTATTCCCTCTTCTGTCCCGGAATTGATTTCGTGCTCCTTGAAAAAGGGTGACGCAGATAGTTCTTTGATGCGACCTTACAGTACGCCTCCCTCTTGAAGGGGATGATAATTCAAATGAAGAGATATGGCTGGAACCTCATCCTCTAACTATTCTCCCTAGATGAGAGAATACAGATTCTCGTGGGGGAGGTTTTTTTTGGGGTGGTAAAAATTCCCCCAGCCCTGAGGGATGGGGTTGGCTCTGTTCATTGGATGTTGAGTCTCTTCTTGTTTCTATTGGTCTTACGGGGGAATTTGTTGTTAAAAATTCCCACAAACCTGCAGGCTGGGGTTGACCCTTGATTGCGGCAGTGGCTGCTGCTATTGCTTCTTTCTTGATCATGTGTGCCCCCATTCGAGGGTGAACTGGGGTTGGTGCCGAGTTCTTCTGTGAATCGACTCCTTTTGGGGAGGATGGAAATGACCACTGATTGGCCTCGCTTAGGTGAGAGGCCTGTTGTATACTCTCGGTGGCCTGATTCAGGAGTTCTTGGATGGCTTGTTCCTGTCGGGCCAGACGCTTCTAGGACTGACTCAAGGCCTGTCTCTGTTGGGAGTGTTGTCTCTACTGAGTATGGACCCCACTCAATTGCTGTCTGGATGTGATGATGTTGCAAGACACCATGCCGAATTGGTTCTTCTGGGTGGGGAGAGGAGTTAAATGTAGAGCTTCATGTCCTCCCCATCCTCTGATATGGACTCCCATAGGGGCAATACAAATGAGGCGGCACAGCTGGTGCAACACACAGAGGCATGCTATCTCCATGTTTCCTTTACGCCTCTCGGGTCGCTATTGTTGCGCTGAAGGAAGAGCTTCCAGGTTGATGTGACGTAGGAGGTATTCTATTGCCTTGGCATGGTCTACATACCCATCGTAGGGTAGGAAGGTTGATTTCAGTCGGTAGAGGGTTTTCCATATATTGTAGTGGATGTCGTGAAAACATTCTTCCAACAATTTTTTGGGTATGTCGAATTGGGAGGTGGCTCTGGGAAAAAACATAATTGGTATATCATCCCTGACCAGTCATTTCCTCAGGTGCAACATGTCGAAAAACTCCTCCACTAGTGATTCCTCTACCTAGTCGGCCTAACTGGGATGCTCACTGATAGTGTGGTCGAAGGTAGTGGGACTGGTAGGTATCGAATTATCATGTGGGCGATTCCGAGGTGGTTCAAAAGATGAATGTGGCCCCAGAACGTCTCTCGATTGATGAAGGGTGTCGTTGGCGACTAGCTGAGAATCTAACATCCTTGATCTCGCCCTTCTGATTTCCTCGGCATACGAGGGTTTTTCTGTGCTTGGTTTGGCTGGGGGAGGACCTTCACAATGGTGGCCGCAATGGCGAGGACTACCATTACTGCTTGACACCTAACTGTATAGAGGACTTTTGTAGTGAATACCCTGGGGAGGACCTCCAAGGCATGTCGTAGTATGGGGAGGACCTTCTGGCTACATAGAATTGTTACGAGGAGGGCCTTCGCAACAACGACCATCATGGTGAGGATGACCATCATGGTTTGACATTCGATGTGCATCCTGGGGAGGACCTTCAAGACCCACTGCGACAAGGGGAGGAACTTCTTTTTGCTTGGGGCCACTGCGGGGAGGGCCTTTGCAATGGAGGCCGTGGTGGTAAGGAATGCCAGCATAGTTGCTCTAATGGCGAGGACTACCATTACAGATTTTGTAGGGAGAATATCTGCGGGGTACACCTTGGGGAGGGCCTTTAGAATGTACCGCAATGAGGGGAGGGCCTTCTCATATCTTGACGTCTCTATGGGGAGGACCTCCGTTATTAGGGTGGCAAGGATTACCACAGTGACCTGATGCCCGGATACGCAGAGTTTCGTTGCAACATAAACTCTAGGGAGGAACTTCAGGGTAGGCCACGACAAGGGGAGAACCTTCTTGTCGTGATGATACATCACTGTGGGGAGGGCCTCCTCAGTTGCGACTATGATAGCGAGGAATACTATCATAATCTATGGCCCCACTGCATGGAGAGTGCTTGAAGTGTATACCATGGGGAGGACCTTCAGGGTGGACTACAGCATGTGGAGGTACTTCTTGCTACTCGATCATCTAGTTATGTGGAGGGATTCCATGACTCGCATCAAAATAGGATCTCTACTGATCGATCGTTATATGCCAGTGGGGGAGGCCCCTGTGGGTGCTCTGGGGAGGACCTTCAGAGCTGCTGGTAGTGACTATGCGGGGAGGACCTTCGCAACTGCTATTGACACTCCCATAATATGTTAATGGGTAATATGGTAATGGGTGGGAAGGGTTCTGAGCCTTCGATATGTGCTTAGCGGCATCAGGAACCCCAGATTCCAGCAGAGTGGAGTCATGAACCCGGTCTTTATTTTTCTTCTGTCTTCGGCGCATTCGGGGCACTTTCTTGTGGGAAGCAGGGACCATCTACTTTTGAAAATGACCTTCACCTTTGGGTCCCTATCTAATTGGGTCCCGTGATGTTTCTGGGATACACCGACAAACATCTTGACTTTTAGAAGGAATATATGCCTGCTTTGGAGCATCCACCGTGATGGACGTGTCTCCCCCAATTGGAACGAGTGAAGCTGACCGATCCTGTGGCCCTTGTATCCTGAAATATAACCAAAGACCCTCCTGGATAGAAGTAGGGATGCAGATCTGCTTCGAGGTGACAATCTCGTCTCTTAGATGATTCGCCTCAATTAAGGTATAGGCTCATGGGCTCGAGTCCTTGCTGTTTTCGCTGATGCAATCACATTCTGGAATGTCTGTAAGATATGATCTGGGATCGATACCTGCTCCTCCATCATTACCAGGATATGCAGAGAGACATATTTGGCTAGAATGGCTATGAAGGCCTATTATGGTATGGGAGTAGGAATATCCTGCTCCAGTCATCCGGTGGTCAGTGGGTACTGAAAATTCTTCTGTGTCGGGGAAGGTGAACGAATCTTCCCCTGGGCCGAGATATGCCGGTTTATCTCTCCATTTTCTTCCACATCGCGATGAAGGACTTTATTGGAATTCACTGGGAGCTGGCCCTACATATGTTGGTTTCCCACCGTATCGAGTCGGTGGCATTTTTTGGCAGAGAGACATGCCCGCCTATTAATTTCTACCACATCTGGATGGCCAACATTATTGATCGCCACCATGCCGGGATGGTAGGTGTCAAGAGAATCTATTAGGAGCTGGTCGTGCAGGTGCTGGGTCACCACCATGTCGGGTTGGTGGGCTTCACGACCCTGGTTAGGGAGAGGTGCCTGCTGGGTAGGTTCCATCTTGCATGACCGACAGGCTTGATGGGGCCCGGCGGGGATGCACACCTGCTCGTATAATACCACCATGTCTGCATGGAGGGCTTTTGAGGAGCGAATTGGTGTATGTTCCTATTTTTGATACCTCTCCATCACTGCGCAGCAAAGCTCTTCCCCAGTGACAACGGTGATGACCGGTCCCTGGTTGTACGTTTGCTGACCTCGTCGGGTGGTCCGAGGGGCCGGATCTCGGGGAGCATGGGCCTGGATCCTCGGGGCGGCATCCTTCTTATAGTGGGGATGTTGAGTCACAACGTGACCGTGATAACGTCTTCCACTAGGGGCCTTGGGGCGGAACCCCCGTTCAGTGGGGATGATGTTCTGAGCGTCGACCTCATCCGCCTCCCTAAGATAAAGGAGATATGTGTTGTCTCGATCTGGGGATAGACTCTCTAAATGGTTTGAGGAAGCAACCGGTGCTGTCTGGATCTACCTTCATGGCCGCTGCTGGGTGGGTGACTAGAGGGTCTTGGCAGATTAGAGGACGTGCATGGCCGCCTCCACCATCGGGAGTGTACCATTCACATGGTACTCTCGGATCAACGCATCCGATACCCAGCGTTGAAGACGCTGAGTAGGTGATGGGGTCCTCCGTTGGTGAGGAATTAATGTCATTGCATTGTTGGAAGCACATGCCTGTGAGTTCCTTTGTGACGCTATTGGATCTAAGGGAGTTATGTGTGGTACCTGCAAAAAAAAATTAACAAATAAAAATAACAAACCTGTCAAAGAAGTATCTCATGATCCCATGCGTAATTAATGACCCTGCTTGGCCCTCCTCGTGAGTATAAGGGGCCATGGAGTGAGATTAAGTTAAATCTGTCATTTTTGGTTAAATATTCACATTGGGTGCACCATTTTTTGTCTCGCGACGCACGATGGGTTCGTGGGGGAGAAACGTGTGCTACATGACAGTTGATTAAAGAAGATTGAGTTCTGCTTAATCACTCATATCGGGTGAACCATTTTCGCCTCGAAACACCCAATGGTTCCTATCCAGCAATATGGGGACCTACTTTCCAATGGCAGGCGTTCGCTGGGTGGTTTGACCAGCGATTCTTAAGAACTCACATTTGTAGAGAGGATGGGAAGTCGGGCTCATCGTACCCTTTTAGGGGGAATTATTTACTGTTTCGGGATTCTCTTAAAGATTTAAGTGGTATTCATATGTTTGCGAATCTTTGGTTTATACCCAAGAATAGTATCCAGGGATTACTCCTTGTTGGAAATGGTTAGCTGGACGTAGGGGTTCAGAATCATTTAGGTCTGAGCTTTACCACCCCTCATTGGATTTAAGACTCTGAGGAGTTTGGACTCATTGAGACGATGCTGGTTTAAAACCTTATAACTGGGTGCTATGGAGTTTATTGACATCCAGGGGGGACAGATAATGACATGGGAATTTGGATCGAACCCGTGATTCAGGCTTCCTACATATCCTTATGAGAGAAATTATAATCCACAAAGTTTAGTTTGGTATGGGGCTTACACTCCAGGTTGCCCAGGGTTGGTGCGGTGAACTGACGTGAAGATAGTCGGATCAACCAGTTTGTTGGGATTGAACCTCAGCGAGGCTTCCTACTTACCCGGCCTAGGAGACAAGGATCAAAATCCATGTACTTATAATGGGAGTGTCGGAGAACTGACATGAATGTGGACCCGGGGGTCTAATGGTGATTAGGTATGAACCTCTTGGAGGATTCTACGTATCCCTATGGTGGGGAATCAATGTCCACGTAGTTCGTATGGGAGTGGGGCTTACACTCAGAGGCAGCCCAGGGTAATCGATTGGGGATTACACTCTGAGGAGTCCTAGGAGAGGATGTCATGGTCGATGCTTATTCTAATTCCATGTGAGTTAGGCTCGGTGTGAGAAACATGAGGCAGTAGGGACTAGACGATCACGTTGCGAAAGGTGTGTCCGTGGGAAGTGGAATGGGGCTTATGCATGGAGTAGACCAAAAAGTCAGGGCTTACTCCGAGATGGATGCCCATGGTGACAAAGCGCATCGGGAGAGAGACTTGTCCCCAAAGAAGAATGGAGCAGCACCCTTCCCCCCTAAGCCCTTCCTTGGCCATGGACATGGGGAAGTATAGAGGTGCATGGGGGATTCCTTCTGATGAGTAGTCAGCCATGCCCCAGGGAGGGGATAAGTGCCCCAGTCCTAACAAGTGGAGGGGCATAAAGGGAATTCCCGGGCTTGGACTCCACATTACCATGGGAATGTAAACCCATGAATGCTTCAGGAATCCACTCAAGGGCTGAAGCAACCGCTTCTGCCTCGCTTACCATGGGTATGTGAACTCAAAACTATGCGTTTATGCCTCTGAATGTTATATCACACGGGTATGGTGGCTCTGGTGAAGGCCTCAGCTCGGGGCCGATGAATGGGATAATGAAGGGGGTTACAGAGGATCAGGCCGGATTGGAAGTATTTTATTTGGCTCAGCGAATGGGAACTATGAAGGATATGGAGGGCCACATAGGTGTATGAGTGGTGGTTCCCTTTGCATAGGGAGGTGCTATACAGCTGGAGAAGCTGTTCGCGAACCAGGGTGGTCGACAGACTGGTGGGAATTCCACGAACCAGGGTGGTTAGTAGATTTTGGGTTCGGCCCGCGTTCCGGGTTGGTACACGGAGGGGTCCATGCAAGAAGCGGAGACCGAGGGAAAAACTGGTCAGGGGTTCTTCGGTCGGGGCTTCTCCCGCATAGTAGGGTGCTACGCGGTGAGACAGATCGGAAAAGGGGCATAAAATCACTGGTCCGCGGGGGGGGGGGGGGGGATCTGCAGAGGGCCATGGTTCACAGCTTTCTTTTCTTTGTTATTTTAGGTTTTTTCTTCACCAAGTTGTTATGCGTTTTTGGTTCCTTATTAATTCACTTCCAGCTTCATACCTGTTCTGGTTTGCAAACTGGAACTTCACTGTTTGCGAAATCCTAAGCTCCTTCCTTTGAAATCCTTCCACTTGAATCTAATTGATCTCCCCAAATTTCTCCTCTTCTATCATTCTCCTCCTCTTTCTCTTCCCTCTCAATCTCCTTTTATAGAGGGGGGAAAGATATGTATCTGTAGTCATGTGGCAGTTTTTGTAGAGGCCCATGATCCGAAACCCGGTTTATGGATGACTTTTTCAATTCGCAACTCGTGGGGGTATTGAACTCACCTCCCATGTGAACCAAACTAGCTCGGGGAGTGCTTCGTAGCCGCACAGGGTTCCGCCTCCATTCCGCAAATGACAGCGGATGTGACCTGAGCCAATAGATGTGGTCCGTGGCTGGGGCGGTTTGTGATGGTGGACCAGCTTGGCGCCCATCCAGCTTCGTGCCCACGGAGGATCCTCACATCCATTCCGCGAATGACAGCGGTCCGCGGTGAGGGGTTCTTCGAGGAACTGGCCGTGTACCGTTATCATTGGACCGGTTCACGGACCAGTTCGGCTTGTGCCATCCCTTGATTATTCTCCACACTTTTCCCCAATTCTTTGGGGGGAAATTGGGTAGAATCTCCCTTGTATTAAAGGGGATCCTCATTCTCCTTTGCAGATTTTTCAGGACCCTATGATCACAAACAAGTTTTCTTCCATTAGTTATAACTATTAACATAATATAGTTACATGATTTAATATGGGTTATTATATCAATTATACAATATCTTACAAAAATTTTATAGGTTTTATGATTACCCTGAAGGCTTTAATGGAAAATGAAAACAGAACATCGACGATGTTAGTAAATTGACACCACACGGGCGATGATTACATTTTTTGTAATAAGAGAGAGAGATAGAAATAATTATGATGAGGGATAATCCATTAATATGATAGAAATGAACTATATAATATATATTAGAGTTTTCATGAGAATATTTATAGAGGAGTTGAGTAGAGAATAGGAAAATAATGAAATAAAATGAATTCCAAATGAAGAAATTGATTTTACCTCATGAATTTATCTTCATTGGGAACCACCTTTGAGAAATGGTTTTGGTATTTTGATGAGACCATGGGGTCTGAGACATGTGGTAGGAAATTGGGAAGATATATGGTAATAATTTTGACATTTCCCAAATCATGGATGGGGAGAGGAGAGGATGTGGTGAGGGGTGTCATTTATAAGGGAGGGGAGGGGTGTTTTCCATTATTTTATTCATATGTTTTCAATTTTTTCTCAATACTGTGAATATTTTGAGAATTATCACAAAATATATTAAAATAATTAATGTATGTTTGAGATTATGATTCATAAATTAGATATTATTTATGAAATTGACTATTAAACTTATAATTTATATATATCGTAAAATATAGTATTTTAAAATTCACGAAAAATTCAACAATTTCATAAAATTATGAAAAATTAAACATAACCATTTTTTGACATGTAGTGTAAAAAAATAAACCCCAATTTAGGAAATTAATTTTCTAAATATAATAATTATCACTAGATAAATTTAAATAATTTAGGGATGTTCAAGATTACTATTATTGCATCTATGATGACTCATGTAATAGTGTATTTAACATGTAATGTGTATATACCATATCATACCATATTTTATTATTAATCAAAAATTAAACTACATTAGATAATCCAAAATATAAACAATTTTTCTTGGATGTGTATAATTAAAAAATGATGCCCAATTTATGAGGATAATTTTCAAAATATGAGAAATTGAATTTTTATTTAAAATCATTATTTATTCAGAAATACCAATTTTAAAATGATAAGTCTTTTGATGAAAGTTTTAAAAATTAACTAAGGTCTCATAAAATTAAAATATAATCATTGGGAAAAAATATTAATTTATGAGTATATTTTATTAAAATAATTATATTAATCATTATAATAGTTATAAAACTTTATATAAATATTTATGACTAATAAAAAAACCAATAGATAATCTATTATTCCTAAAATATTTATTTATTAATTTCATGATATATATATTATATTTTTATTCATAATATTCCATAATTTTATATATTAATTCAATAGTTATGTTGATATTCTATTTGAAAAATTAATATTCTTAAGGTTCATGTTATAATTTCAAAGGTTATGTAACAATTCAATCGATATTGATCATTTAATTTCTGAAAAAGACACCTATTTAAATCATTCTCCATTTCAAATTTCTTAATTGTGGTGTCTATGTGATTTTAATGATTATTTTATACGAAATAATTATTATAATTGATAAATTCAGTTGAAAAACGTTCTAGATGTTAAATTTCATGTATCATATTCCATAATTTAATTTTAACTAATATGAAGGAATATACATAATAAAATATTGGATTTTAAACTTTTTCACGAGATACACATATTTCAAATAGATTTACATGAAACTCATTACATTTTCATGGTTTAATCTAGTTATAGATGAATAGTGTTTATTTATATGTGTTTTAGGATGAATGATCTATGTACATTATTCATGTTGTGGTTCCTAGAAATTATATATAATTGGTACATCTAGATAGCACACCATTCTATTGGGGAATGATTAGTTTATCTCGATAATTATATGTAAGATAGACCTATGGTTATTCAAATTTAAAAGGTTACTTCAAGGTTTATATGATATGATGTTCTAAGATACCTATATTTTTTATCTATTATTTCTACAGGTTTATGATGTTTCATTTGATAAATATTGATATCATATGGATCATGGTTGTTTACTCTTAAAATTAATTATATTTTTAATGTCTTATTCCATTTTTTCATGTTTTATGATCTATATATTATATGGTATGAATATTCATATGTTATACTCATGAAATTTGATTACAACATCATACACATATTAGATTTGTATGCTCATTTATAACACTCGTTTGTTAATGATTAATTTTTCTACTAAAAATCATCTGTTCTAACCCTTCAATTATTCCATTCCCAATAGATATAAGGATTATTTTAATGGAATTATGTTTTAGGGGAATTAATTTGGATGATATTGATGATGTAATGCGAAATAAAAAACAATTGGTATAATATGAGATTATGGTCATCTTTACGAACTAATTCCTTTCGAATCCATGTTCATATGGGATGGTCTTAAATATTTAAATCATTAAAAATAAAAGTTCCATGGGTATATATGGGAGACAATTTTTTATTTCATCTATTCTTGTGGGTATTTCTTTTCACCTTCTTCATAATGAATGCCCAAATTGTAATGTTTATGAATTTTCACCAGATCCAGGAGTTCGGATTATGGTCCGTTAAAGTTGTTAACAAAGTACAATATAGATAATTTAGGATATAATAAAGTGAGGTTATTTTAAGATTTATGGACTCTATCGTAGGAAAATAAGCAGAAATATGACCGTATGTGTAATGTCTTTGTCCCTAAAGAGAGGATATAAGAAAAAAGTTCTTAATGTGATTCATGAATTTTTTTATGAGTCATTTTATAAGGTTGGGTTATTATTAACCCTTAAGATAAAAACGAATTATTTTTCGGGGATGCATTATTTTTTCTATTGAATGAAAAAATTAGAATAATTAATATGCTAGGTGACAAACCAAGTCAAAACTCAAGGAGATGGGACATGAACCCATGATAAGGGGATGATTAGGGTTTTTGAACAATAATTGGACTATGTGATGTAATCATTAGTATATTTTATAAATGTAAATATTATTTCTATTTAAAAACATATGAGATTTTAGTTATTGAGTAATTTTTGATTTATGTTCAATGAATATACGGTCAAATCATTTTTTTATGTTTGTTAAGAAATCATTGAAGAATATTAAGGGTAATAATCTATGGAATTATTTGTTTTAAAATTTGGTTGTCACTATTGAATATTGGAGATTATTGTATGATGTTTTATTCAATATATGAATTATCTTTCCATGTGAAAACCATTTTAGTTTTAGCCAATGATTAATGATTGGAGGAATGACATGTTATCCCTTATATAGTTATGTGGTCTTTGTAATTTTAATTTTTTATTTAGGGATGAGAAATTCTTCACTAATTCCCATAATAATAGAAAAATAAGAGAATGTAGTGTAAATATATGAGCGGATGAAATTCTACATATCATGTGTATATATATTAACATTCTCTTAGTCTGTATGGTATGATAGTTCCTCAAATCTAAAAAAAGATCATTAAATAGAATAATCACAACAATAAATTTAATTATATTTAAATAAAGGACTTTTATAAAATCTACGATATATATTTTAAGGCCCCTATTTTTCACTGATCATTTACATTCTTCTGACCAATGACATCACCAAATTGTTATAATTATTGAAAACTTTCCTTCATTCTGACCTATGTTCTACTATTTGAAAACCTAGATATATATTAATGTAGATGGTGTTAAATATTAATTTTATCTAATATTAGTAGGATTTTTGATATTCCCTTTTATGATATTGGTTTAAAAAAATTATGTTCAAATAGCCATTCTTATATTTCTGAGATAAATTTTAAATTTCAAGACCACAATTTATTAATGGGGGAAGGATGATGTAACACCATACGATTTTAAAAGAATAAAATTGTATTCAATTGATTAAATTAAATAATTTTTTTTTCATATTGTGTTACATTAAACCCCATGTTTATAATGTGTTTCATTCAACCATAATATTTTTATGTTTGATAGTATTTCTAACATGGAACACCAAACATAAACGACCCATGATATATATTACATTTATAACCATGATATAATATTAGTGGGTATGAGTAATATTAACAATGTTTTGAATATATAAATAAATATTTAAATATATTTTTACCAATCAATATAATGTTTTGATAAATGACTATAAAATAATTGATTAATTTTATATTTACCAGATTTTATTTTCAGAAATAAATAATCTTCAAAAATGATTTTAATTGATTTCCCTGTAGTTAAATAATATTAAAATGTGTTCTCAAATGAGAATATAAATGATCACATTGGGAGATAAATTTTAATTTTTTAGAAAATATTGATTTTTTGTGAATAGTGAATAATACTATTTTTTTAAAACATTTATTTTGACTAAATATAATTATTAAAGAGTACAAATATGTTTTGAAGATGATTTTAGGTAATATAATTATAATTTAGTTATTTTGAATACAACTAATTTCTATTTAATGAAAATTTTATTAACGTTAAATATTTTATATAGTTTAAATATGGGGTTTTCAACAAACCGTTTTTAAATGAATAATGTTTATCCATTTCAATTAATTAAAATAATAACTAATTGGGGTTGTTTTAAATCAAAGATATAGATTATGTATGACTAAATTTTTTTATATAATGAGAGAAATATTATTATTATTCATAGAGTAAATATAGAATCATATTTTTCAAAAACAATAATCTTAAAAAAACCATATTGTCTGGACTCATCTGCAAAATTAATATTAAAATAATGTTTTCCTTTTATCTGAATTATATTTAGTAAAATATACTCCATATTTATATTCATAAGAATTTATAAATTCTAATGAGTTAAACATCAATTTTCTCAATGTAATTATTAAAATATATTAAATTTAATAGAAACTATAAAGGTAAGAACGAGTTTACCTACTGGTTAATATTTAAATTTAAGAATATAAATGACATAGAATGTTGTATAAAATCCATTATATAGAAATATATCAAAATTATAGATTATATTATGGTTTATTTATTATTGGGGACTAGGTACATGAATGAATAGTTGGTGGAATTCAGTATTCCAAAAAAATTACATGTGTGCCACTCACCTCACTTATAAAAGGCCACACATCTCCTCCTTACTTCACACCATCAATTCTTAGGGACTTAAAAAATACCCACACAAATAAAGTAATAAATTCCCTCTCATATTTGTATAATTCATATTTTTTGTATAAATTCAACCATGAATGACCTTTGGTGAAAACCAAATGAAGTTTCTAGATGAATTTGTAACATTCATCAATGATATTTTTTGATTTATTTCCTTCTATGCACCCTTAAAATTTTAATTTAACATTATGATATAAAAAATCAGTATCTTAAATATAATTAGATTTTGGGATGTTTTGGGTATGACCACTAAACACACATAATTTCATGAAATTTGTCACCAAAACATCATTCGTGTATACAGTGGCCTACCATCTCACGAAATGATGTTATTTGTATTTTCCATTATAACCTCTCACATTTTTGGATTATGGTGGATATAAATTTAAAATGTGATATTTATAAGATTATTATAAATATAAATTCATTTTATCATATCTACCCTTTAACATTCAATTGAGTAATGGATATGATAATGTCGTTTGTGTGTATATAAGACTATGGCCGCATAACGTGATGTGATTTGGTTTTTAATAATGCATTAAATAGAATGTAATATGGGATAATTTAAGAAATATATGTGATATAAATGATTTTTTTATAATATTCAGGGAATATTTATTATTATGAAAATATAATATATCCATTTTTATTTCTTCAGTCAGAGAAAAAGGGTAACTTCCTTTGAGGATGTGTAGACTATTACCACCTCGAAGTGATGTCATTGTTTTAAAAAAAAAACTCAAAAATAAATATTTGTATATGTGTATATTATGAAATTATTATTTTTATAATATTATTATAAATATTTAATGATAAAATAATAATTTCCATCTTTCCAAAAAGTTCATTGAAAAAATGGAACCATTACTCATGCACACATACAACATACAACCTCAATGATCGTATCATTAGTTCATTTTTTAAAACCAAAAATTTTGATTGGTTTTAATAGTATATTTCATTTACAAATAAGATAATGATTTAATTATTATTGTTCATGAGATGTTTAAATAATATACTCTTTTAGAATATCCACTACAACTAAGTCATTTTGGACATGTAAGTCGAATGTGATTAAAACCTATGATGAAACATAACTGATAATGTAGTTTTATATATCATGAAACACATGAAAAATAAGACTCAAGGTAATCGTTTTTATTGTATGAATTTTATTTTTATGAAATCTATCACATATAAATCAATTATGATTTTTGTGTGGCGTAGATACGTGCCGTATTTGTATCTTATAATTATTATAAATATATTTATGGGTATAAAACTATACATATATATGTGGATATCTCTTTCATGGTGATTACAATTTTAATGTTTCCAAATCAGTATGAGACTGTTTTCTCAAATTTCCTTATTTTTAGTCGTATGTTATGATATACACCAATATTATTATATGAGGTTTACTGAAAGACTGATTGAAATGTAATTTTATGAATTTATTTATCCTCGTGACATTTTAATGTTCACAAAAATTTATCCTTTCACGGGGTATACGATTCAATGTCACTAAAGTGGTAGGAGTTTGATATTACAATCTCATCGATTATGGGGATTATATTTGATTAATTTTATAATGTTGAGATATTATGATCTAATTATATATAATTATAAATAATTATTTATTAATATTGTTTTTCATGATATTTTTATTTAATATTACAATTTATCCACTATTTGGTTTATCGAATATTTTAGATTTTTTTTGAAAAAAATAAATTCATTTATATCTTTAAAAAGTAATATGTTTCATTCCAAAATCATATTTTATAAAAATGATTAAATTTTTGTAAAAAAATCTATATGATTTTTTTTTGAAATTTTCACACAATTTTTCTTTTATAATTTTCTTTAATTGAATATTGTTTTCATTATTCGATTATGGAACTTGTCCAAACTTCCTATAGAGTAAATTAAATGTTCATTTAAGATTTAAAACATGTATGGATTTACCTTCCATTATAACCACCATTTATATGGACATTCATTATCATGGTTACATGGAAATTAGTAATGGTGTTTTGTTTCTCAATATGTTTGAATATTCGCTAACATTAAAAGTGGGTTTCACGACAAATTATTCCAAAAATGTTAAATTATTTAAAATTGATTTTCAAAATAAAGGGTTTTATTTAAATAAAAAAATTAAAATTATATTGATGAAATTTAATTTCGTCAACATGAAAACAATGTTTTATCCCTATTCTCTAATATGGATATTTTTAAATTATATCATCCACAATAGTTCTCTATATAGATTAATATTATTCTAATTGGATTGTCAGGGAATCTATTTCAGTTCCATATGTTAGAAAAGTTTCAATGATGTTATTATAGAACATGTTTCATTTCTGTGAGTTAAAAATATTTCAAAGATGTTGATATAAAACCACATAATATTCCATGAATTAATCATGTTATAGGTAAATACTGATATTTTTGATGAATTTTATGATATGTATATATATATATATTATTAATGTTGTGGTTCATGTAAATTATATACAATGGGTGCACATTGATAGTATAGGGTGATCCTATTATAGGTTATATGTTGGGTGTGACAATATGTCACCGCAATGCATTGGGTAATTGTTATGTTCCCTAGGAAATTATTTTATATGATGGTGGTATGGTTAGTCATATATTTATGGGTTATGTAATGGTTCTATAAAATGATATTCCAAGATACCAATATATTGTTTCAAATATTTCTATGTATTTATGATTTTTCATTTGATCTAGATATATGTGACATATCTCATTATTATTGATTCTTATAAAACATTCATTATCTAATTCCTTATTCATGGTTTTAATGTTTGATAGTACCTTTATTGGTGAGTGTGAATATTTTAATGTTATGAACATGAACATTGATTATATCCCCACAAAACTTTGATCTTCTTGTGCTCACTGATGACATTCATTTTTTAATGATTATGTTATCCCTTATAGATCATCAGAGGTCACACTTTTTATGTTTAATTTTCCAGAGGTAATAAAGAATAAACATTAATGAATTTTTTCTAGAATGTATTTCATATGGATGATATTGATGACCTAATTTCAAATAATAAATGTTTTGTTTAATAGGATATGATTTTCATCTTTATGAAACAGGAATGTATGAATCCAATTTGTTCTTAGTTTATCCTTCTTCACTAAGCATTAAGCCTAAAAGGTCCATGTGTATGTAAGTAAAATAATATTTCTATTTTCATTATGTATATGTTTATTGGTGAATTTGTATTACCTTATTCAAAATTAATGATGAATATGTATTGATTGTGAATTTATCACCGGATCCTGGTGTTTTGGATCTGGGATATTATAATAATGTTACCTTGGATCTAATTAACGTGTTAATTGAAAAATTCGTTTATGATATCATTTATGGAGTTAAAAAAATTATCTATGGAATACATCAAATAATCTATTTTTTATTTGTGGATGTAACATCCTGACCAAGGGACTACCTAACCCATTCCCCGATTTGGTTGGTCACATGCTCCCTTGTACAAATCCATGTAAACAAGAGGCTTCAAGCTAGAAGAAAAGTTATAAATGTGGTGTATTGGGAATACTATCCCCTCAATGTCAGAGTATCACAACTGATAAACATATATACAATCAAATGAGATATCAAAATATTATATGAGAGAATAAATAAAGTAAAAATATATAAATAGATAACAAAATAACATAGAAGCACAAGATAATAAATAATTGAACAACAATTAGTAATTATAATTCCTTAAATGATATTTCTGATACATAATGCATGGAATACTGATAATATTAAAGGAAACCAAAAGAAATATGAATGATATAAAATAGCACAAAATAAAAAATGAAGAAAATATTCTCTATAAGAATATCAATGCAAATCATGATTCTCTGATCCTAAGATCTAACTATGTATGCTAATCAAAACCTATGGTAGGTACTTTTTCCAAATGAATAAATTATTAATGATAGCCTTCTTGGGTACAAAATATAGCTTGAGTAGGGTGTGAGATGAAAATCTTAGTAGGAAATCACCAACGTTGTCTATGTGTGAGTTGAGTAGTGCTTGTAAAAAAATATTGTGAATGTATGAGAAGAATAGTAAAACAATACTAAAATAAAAAACCACCCCACTTAGGTACCCATATGACACCTGGTGGGTCTGTATACTTCATTATAAGGATATAAGAGATGTGTGATGAGTTTATATATATATATATATTAGTAATATATAAATAATATAATTTTATATATCATATTGTAATATGAACCAAGTGTGTGAAGAAACCTAATAGACTTATACCTTGAATACTAGTGTTAGACCAGACATGAGAATAACTCATACTTCCATAAATATACTAATGAGACTAAAATCACTTGCAGTGGGGTAAATTCCCTACATTCCAATAAGAGAGAGAGACACCATGCAACAACACTCGGGTTGAGGAGTGAGGCACTATAGAAACACTCTAATCCTTGAACGTGGAACATAAATACCAACACCCATATAGTATCACTGGTGTGAGATTCCATGCTCAATAAACGATGTATGGGGTTGTGATTTTCTTCCTAGATGAACACCCCTTTCTCTCATCCACGTCCTCTATAAAGGCATATTATAATTACAAATGGCATGGGGAATTACCTCTCCTCCATTTATTTCATATAACCATTATATATACAGGATGTATAGTAACATATAACATAATACATAAGAAATAACCTATTATGCCTTTTAATTTAACATTAACTATGTAATAGTAATTTATATAATTCAATGCATGAGGAAAATACCTCTCGTACTTGTCATTATTCAAGCCACATGCCATTAATACATCACATATCATTAAATTTAAGACATTACAACTCAAATTTGGCATTTAGAAAAACATTACTAATTTCATGGCCTCACCAAATTTCATAAACAAGATCGTTCAATGAAGGAAAACCATCATGAGTTATCCATACAATATATTCAAAACCATTTTACATTACTAACCAATTTAATTCCACACACAAATTCATAACGATCAACATTAATTTATAAGATGTCATGTTCATCATGTCAATTTTCCACTTGAAAAATATTTACAAAAAGAGGTCTAAGAACCAAACAGGTGATTGGGGTTAAATTTAACACACATGTATCAAAGGAAATATCATTTAGAATTCATGTTATAAGACAATTGGAATCCCAAGTATATATTCCAATTGACCAAAGATATTCATTTTTAATGAGTCACCCATGGGGTTTCCATATATGGTATATGAAACCTCTATAACACCAAATGAGAAATCATTTAACATTTATTTAGGTACGATGTTTAATTATTAATGAAGGTACCAATATAATTTTGATGTTCAGCAAAGGAAGACATATGGAATGACCCCATAATTATGAAACATCCAAAAATAGAGGGGAAAACAATATTACCACCTTTCTTATGGCCATAGATGACACCTCACTCATCATAAGACTCATATTCAAAGTAATACTAAAGAGATATGAGAAATGGTATAATTCATTAAAAATAAGGCATATGATCCTGCATCAAAATTACACAATATAAGGAGAGATAAACTTTAATAAAATATTAGAGATCATGGGAGATTACAGATACAAAACCAATGCATCTAAAATATTGACTAAGAGGCATTAGATTATGTATATACCACAAATCCTATCCTGAGGTGTTCATTATCTCAAAGGAGGAGCACAAGTGCCAATCCCCTAGTGGGAGGAAGGAAAGAAGGAAATTTCTTAACAGTTGGGGGGGGAATTGATAATTTACATGAAAATATCAAATCACATGGTTTATGCACACAATTATAGAAATAAGTTTTTAAATAATTCACATTTATCTGTAGAGAAGTTCACACCACATGGGTAGCCACATTGTTTTACTAACCAAGCATAATCCATGCTAAACATATTTTTTTGCATATCTCCAATAGGCTAAAAATCTATGTGTTCTTGGTGTCAGAGTTTTAGAAAAATCATACGGCCTAATCATTTTTCTATTTTAAGAGCTCTATGTTTTGAACTAACCCCACACACTCATGTGACCTACTGGGATTGATTTTACATCATTATTATAGATTATTAAGATATTCAATTTCAAAAACACAAACGATCTTTATCACTATTGAAATGATGGATAATGACAACCAACCACGTCAAAGAAAACTATCCCCTATCTAAACTTATGAGGGTAAATTTTTTCCTTCCAACAAAGATATCTAGACATTGAGAACATATATATACTTCCCACTCATTATAATTTTCATGTACTTGGATGTGATTCCATATCCCCTATACTGTAGGATCAAATCACTATCTATGTGTATTCATCATATGATCCACTCTTTGAACTGGATATTCCTAGAAGGAAGCATCTAAATCAAATTCATCCTCAAAAGATTGAAATACATTTTAAGGGTCTAGATAATATCGGTGAAGTTGAGATACATGAATGAAATCATGCAAGGACCAATATCTCCGAGGAAGTGCCAAATATTAAACCACTGGTCTAATCAATTTCATAACCTCTAAGTTTCTAACAAACCTAAGTGGGAGAATACCCTGATATGAATACATATATTCTATAACTAGGGAGAAACACATATGAAAACCTGGCCTTGGACCTCATACTCAAGAGGTCACCTATATTTTATAGAATATGATTTCTGTATAGACTTAACTATCAATATGTGCATTCTAATTTGCTGGACATGCTTTGTAGTCTCATGCATGAGACATGGTAAATGAAAAACTAATTCCCCTATATCTGAATAGAACAGAGGTGAGTGAAAAGGCCTATCCTATAAGGATTCATAGGTAACCATCTCAATGGTATACTAAATATGGTTATTATAAGAAAACTATATTTGGGTAACGTGTTTCTCCAAAGATCCTATAATTTAATGGAAACAGTCACATAGAATCTTTTCTATCTTTATAATATTATTCCCCATATGTCCCTTGTTCTATGTGATATAGGGTGTGAAAATATATAACGTCTTACCATGACCTTCTCCCACCCCTTCATGAACCGTGATTTTAAACGAGAATCATTGTCATATATGATAGAACAAGGAGGTCTATGAACAAATACAACTTCTATGATGGGAAACCTTACTACAACGTATACTGAGAGGGTATCTTTCACAAGTATTAAGTGTGAGACATTCAGAAAATGATAAATAAAAAACCAAAATGTGTCATTTTCACAATGTGGACTAGGTATACTAGTCATGATATCCATCGAAACATTTTCCAATTTATACTCGAGAATAGACAATTTCTAAAAAAATCCCTTCATGTCACTAATGTTTGATGTTCACCTTTTGATAGGTGGAACACATAGAAATGGACATGGAAATATCTCATTTAATTCTAGTCCACCAATATTGGTTTCCTAGATGTTAATAAATTTTTGTAACACTAGGTTGAGAAACCCATGTTTTGGAATCAAATTACCCCATAAGATCCATGAAAATCTCTTTCACAGCCCATACGATCCTAAGGAATAATAATGAATCATCTTAATCAATGTTTCAAACTAAATTTTTTTGATCATATAAAATGATTTACCTTTGGACAATGAATTCAGGATCAGATAACTGCCTTATTAATACCCATTACCATATAGTAGAAATTACATATGAGGATGAGAGGATAGTGTGAACATGTATATCATGAACATAAAAGTGTAACATTTATAATAAGTCCATAAAAAAATTTATCACTGCATTTGAGAACTGGATTTTTCTGAGTCATTCAACTTAGAGCATTGGCTACAGAATTTCTTTTTCTAGGCATATAGGAAAGCTAGAAATAAAAAATTGTACAAACTCAATGCACATATTCTATATGATATATATATCCCACTGGGTGATGATGTAATTGAGTTTAATGTGATTATTGAATACCACAAAATAACATAAAACAAGATAGTGTCTCTTATTGCGTAAGGCATGAACGAAAACAGTAGAATCAAGGTCATGCATATGGTAATTCAACTCATGATGCCTAAAATGAAAATATATATACTTGATGAATTTATCATAATATTTCAAAACATCTCCATAGTTTATGCATGATACATAAAAACATACCATATAACTCATTTCAAGCTTTGGCATAATTACTATCAGTCAAAAAGTCAATCTTCTCTTCAACTCCTAAAATGTTTCTTCACAAACAACTAATCACATTAATTTGACTCCATAATTTTTCAATACCATTAGAGGCAATGAAAAGTGTGAGAAATAATGGATAAATAATATATGAAATTTAAATCACCCCATGAATTAAAAAATTTAAATGTTTTTCTTGTCATAATTCCACGAAACTACAATAGAAACATTCTCTAGGTCCATTGAAACTCTTGGATCCAAAATGATTTAACCTAGGAAGTGGACATTATCAATCCAAATGTGGAAATTAAAAAGCATAGAATATATATGATTCCCTATAATAATATTTAGAAAGATATCAATATGGATCGATGGTCATATCTGAAACTTGAATACACAAATATATCATCAAAAAATATAATTAAAAATTAGTTCAGATATGGGTGGAAAACCCAATTCAAAAGATCAATGAACACTATATGTGTGTTTGTGAGATTGAAAAGAATAAACAAGCACCCTTATATAACATACCTACTCTTGAATAATGTGTGATGTATTTATGATGTCCTTATATATACTTGATAATAGTCTGACTTCAATGTGTTTGGGAGTATAAATCCATTATCTGCTGAGTCCCAACTAATTATTATTCCCAATAAGTTCCTTATGCTCCATATTATAATGAGTAATAGTAACTAGGGATTAACCAAATAAAATATCAATAGAAATATATATCTCCCACACAAAAGGAAGACTATAGAAGTCATCAAGAATGATATCCTTGAAATGATCAACTATAAGAGGAAAGACAGCAGGCTGTGATACCTAGTCATTGAGGAAACTACTGGCGATTTGCACTATCACATTACCTAACCTCTACTTTATCGGTCTTTCCCAAGAATCATGAACATCCCATTCACCCTTATGCTGGTTTGTAACATCTTGTGGTGATTCAAACATCTCCCTATGATGATAAATGTCAATGTGTTCTTGGTAGGGAAATAAAATGCCTATCCTGATCATTACATCATAGACATGCATGTCATGGAAAAAGACATTCCATATGAAAAGGTATCAATCTATCTCAAGGGGTCAGTCCATAAAATGGCGAATCCCTACAAATAAGATAATTAATTGTTTTTATACTATCAAAACTCCATTAATTTGATCAGCATTGGGCCTCGAAATCCAATAATAGCTTCAAATTTAATTGTGTGAGATGGATATTTTTCAAACAAATGAAGCAATAATGTGGAGGAAACTAAAATAGTTCCACATGCAATATATTTTTCGGCTCTCTAATCATAAAACTCATGATAAAATTCATGTAATTGGCATGTACCATGGCCCTTAGTCACTTATTGAATCCCTTGATCAAGACTTCTCTTCAAGCATTGAGAATCAAATGTCTGACTATATGTACCTTGAATACTGCCTCGACCTGATATACTAATGGTATTATATCTTCCCTTCAATATTGATCCTTCTAGCCATGCCCCTCTATGAGGAGTAGGTGTTTTTCATGAACAAACTAGGGTCGACCCTGAATCGGTCACCCGAGTTGATCTCCAGTAAGGCCCGAAGGGTGTTCCAAATCCCCATGGGCTGGAAACTAGTGTCGATAATAAAAAAGGCAGTTTAGAATAGTTTATCCGAGAAAAAATATTTAAATAAATAAAGTAAAACTGAAAAATCTGGACGTGAAAGAGAAAAAAAAAACTAAGCAGTAGGTCCCACCTCAAGTGACCCCATGGGTCACCACGTAACATAAACCCCACTCTCTTCAATAGCGATCTAAAACAAAAGGAAACTGAAATAAAAAATAATAGTATGTGGGAGCATCGAGATGCTCAGAAGGAATTTCAAGAAACAAAGAACCCCATATATCCTTGTATTTAAAAAGAAAACCAATCACATTAGTTAAAAATAAGACCTATTAAAATAATTCTTTCTATTCCATAATAATTCATGTAACATGTTTCACTTTTATGGAAAACATTTCACTTCAAATATATTTTCAATGTAGATTCCCAACATGCATTAATGTTTCTAAGGGAAATGAAAGCAATTTAAATTCATCTATAGTTTTCAAAAAAGAGGGAACATGCACAAAAAAACTATAATGAAAATCTCTCCACAAGATCCAAGTCATAAATGAGCACCATGCTCAAAACACCTACGATTTCTATAGCTCGTGTGGTCCCCTAGAACCTCACATCTCTGTGTAAGTGTAACCACAAAAATTATAGGTTCTCATGCATGAGGAACTAGTAAGGAGACACATCCATAAGATAGTGGTATCCAATTACATCATAGATGTTTAGTTAGTGTTTTATGTGTCATACATGCTATGTGAAGTAGGGGAAAACACATATAATAACAAGCATGCTAGGACTATTCCACCCACCTAGATACCCTGGGATTCCCATGTGCTCTATATCCTCTTATCCCGTCACATATGTATCACTACATTCACTTTCACACACTAGAAATGTGAAACACAATTAAAAACAATAATTCTTCATAAGAAAACCCTTCTACATATTTACAAGCATGCCAAACAGACAACCAAACCATATTCATCAAAAAATATTCCAGACACCTTTTTGACCATCCATACAAGTCTTGATACCTTCAGAGGCCAAAAAAATAATTTTTAAAATCATTTTAATGGTCTAAATGAGCATCTATAGAATCACAGGTTTAATAGAATTATTTTTACCAAGCATAATTTAATCTATTCCATTGTAAAGGTTTAAAATGAAATCAAATAACTGAGTACGAAGAAATTTTTTAAAGGACCATGATAGATTATATATATGTATATAACATATGCATTTCTTATAATAATGGATACATGAAATTTATTTTAAAAATAATCATGAAATCATGGACATCATGAGAAACTTATAGGCAAAGGGAACCTACCCAAAACATGGTGGTTTCTACAGATGACTACTCAAACTAACCCTTGTTGCATACATGCTCATGCATTTATACATATATATATACACAACTAGCTTCATTGCACATATTCCCCACACCATGAGGGAATATGCAAAAAGAGGGAATATATATATATATGACCCTACGTATGTACATGCAGGAATCCTCGACACCCGCAACCCAAAACCATCACAGTGAGGTCCAAAACACTACAAATATTATTTAATAAAATAATTAAACACATAAAAAATATATAAAACATTTTAATTTAACACAAAACAGGTTTTAACTAAAAACAAACTAAATTTCAAGTAGGAATATCCACATTAAAAATCAAACGCACAATTAATATTTTTGAAGACCACTTTCACACCACACATGCAATTGAAACAAATCAACAAAAAAAATTTATGAAACAATTCCAAACCAAAACCACAATGTTTACTATAAAAAATAACCTGATTTCTTATCAAAGCACCACTTTAAAACCATCATAAAGTAATAACCATGGAAAAAATGACTCTTATCGTTTATAAGACTTAAATAATCCATGTACACAATTTTTAAAGCATGCTAAAAAGTCAAAAAAGGCATAAAGGAACAACACACCCTAGTAAATACTGAGAACAATCTATCAAGAAAAACATACACCAAAAACCTTTCAAACACTAATTTGGGTCACCACACAATCAATTAAAACAATTTAACAGTCAAAGGAGGCACTTTCATTATTAGGAAAACCAGTAAAAGAATTTATTAAATAGTTTTAAAACATTTCGCATGAAATTAAACTCCCAAAATTCACCAAAATATTCTTTTCTGAATAAACACATATCGACGGAACACCAAAACTCAAACTGAATAATTTATAATAGACTAGTAAATATATCAACATGGATTTTCACAGAAAATTTCAGACATATAGTATAAACATTCTACTAACCAATCAAATTGGTATTAATCCTAAAAAACAATTATTTAGTTCACAAACTAATAAAAAGAAATTCTAAATTAATCAAACTCACAAATTAATTTTCCAAATAATAATTACATGAGGAACCACCTACCTTGGTGTAGATAAATTTCAGGAACATGGTTCGCCACTCAAATTTATCAGAATATGCACCACAATAAACTTATATTGAATGCTAAAACCTAGAAATCAAACAAAAAAACATCAATATCAAACTAAACTCCATGTTAAATCCAATCCTGATAACCAACGAACAAAAGAAACCAACCAATGATGAGGAAAACACAAGCAGTGATGGTGAAGGGGGCTAACAGTGTAAGAGAAAGGGCCTTTGGAGGTGCGTCATGCACTAGGGAGGTCACTAGATGGTTCAAAATTGAAGGAGTGGTGCAGCAAAGGGAGGGTGTGGGGTGGCATGAGGTGGCATGGGGAAGGGACTGGGGGCAGATCACACTACATGATGGATGGGAGGAGGTACGCGTGTTTGGTTTCCTAAAGGAAGAGAGGAGGGCACTGGTTTGGGATAGTAGGGGTGAAGTGGCATGACTTGAAGGAGGAGGATTATGTGTAGCGCACAGGGGGATTTGGGAAAGAAGAGAAATACATGAAGATAAAAAAATAAAAAAAAAATAGAAAAAATAAAATTCAATGAAATTATACATAAAAAACATACCATATTATAATAATAATAATAATTATTATTATTATTTTCATTTAATTTTAAAACATGATAATATGAATAAAAATTTAACAATAATTATATTAATGAATTTTTTTTGTGATATTGATATTATTAAATTTTAATAATAATAATAATAATATCTAGATAACAATAATATTATTATTATGCTGTAAATATTTTCCTCATTTTATTCTCACAATTTTTTTTATTTTGAGCATTGTGAAAATGTAAGGGAACTCAGGTTGACCGCATGGTTACTGCCAACTGTGTGGTGCCTGTGCACCAGTCTGAAACCCACCAATATTTTAAAACATTAGAAATTGCAAGACATTTTCCCAAACTCTACTTTTCCACAGATTGAAACCGCGGGAAGTATAAAATAAAAGAGATTCTGAGGTCTGGGTTTGATAATTCTCCCCACCACATACACCTTTTACCCATAGAAAGTCACCAAGACAACAATTAACAGAACTCAAGTCCATACCTAGACAAAACCAAAGGAAACGGAGAACCTATGGGTGTCCTTTTTCAACAACTGTTGCACCCAACAAATTAAAGAAGAAACCATAGCTAAAGAATGATGGGAGAGCACGAGAGGGTTCTCCCAACCACAATAATTCCACTAATACAAAAATCAGGAAACCCAAAGACACCACCCCCGAGGGGGACAATGATGGAACTCCCTAACTAGAATCATTTAATTTTTCCCCATGGACCAAACAACCCACCAAAGATTTAAATAGAATTCTTATTACGAAACAACCCAAAAACCTAAGGATGATAACTTATCACAAAACCTACCACACCTATAAAATAAGAATCCTCACCGAAACCAGAGACTAGGGAATCCCTATCCCAAACTAAACACATTTCCTAAATGCCAACAGAAAAATTCGACCAGTAGGGTTAAAACCATTACGAGGAAAACTAGCACACCAGAACACTGGGATAAAGAAATACCCTACTAAACTGAAACACACTGGAGGGAAGCCCATGGAGAGGCACTTGAACTATAGTATGGCCCAGAAAAACCTCCCATTAATTTCATGAAACCAAACATTACCCTAATGAACACAATTGAGACCAAACTCCTAATCATGATGGGTCCATATATTGATGAGTCCAACACCCTTCAAGGAATCCAAACTATTTAGAAAACACCATAAGAGCATATAATGAAGCTTTTATTGAGGTAGAATGAGCTCATCACACCACCACAATAAGGATGAGCTTATGGTGGCGATAATAATAGAACAAGGAAAAATTGGATATTTCCATCCCAAAGTTGAGAACATGATTTGGACCAAGGTTCCACATACCCTCAACAACTCTTGACTATGTTCGAACATCATCCCAAAACTCATGGTTGGGGCCCAGATGGCTAATGCATCTCCTGCCTCATAGTTAGTCATTTTCATCCTCCGATCCACAAATCTTTTTTCTTGATGATTCATATTAACACAATATTCGTACATTTTCAAAAGGGATTCAACGTGGAATCATAGAATGATTGAACCGACCTTAATTATGGAGCATGAAAATATGGTATGATGAACTAGATATCAGAGCCTGCGAGGATAGATTCACAGAGAAGGTTCCTTCGGCATGTGGTCTTCTCCAGAAGGAGGCGCCTCACGAAAGTCGATCACCACCAACTACACCCCAAAATCAAACAACGATAAGACATTAGACCTCCAATAGTCTGAAACTGGACATTAAAACTGAAACATCACAAAACTTAACAACATTGGGAGTTCCCAACAACCTAAAGAAACATTAATTCCACCAACCAGACCACCATCTCTAACAGAACGTGACTAAATAAGTAAACAAGAAACACTTGATTTGAACTAGAATTGGGAATAACTCATTAAAATATTTTGGAGACTTTCTTGGTAGCACATCCTAGAAAATAGGGGAAACAAAAAGTACAACTGGCATCATGCTAGAGCACAATCAAAAAGAAACACCCCGATCTCAAAACAACCGCCTCAGAAGAAAAACAAAAATTTGAAAAAACCAAAAAAAATATTTTAAAAAATACAATTTCTTCTAAATTTTAAAAAATACAATTACATATAAATTTTCAAAATCACCACACTTCTGAAACACTTTCATTGATAACACATAATTACATCAACCAAGATCAAACAAACCACAACCAAAAATAACCAAATAGAATGACAATCTAGTGCATATGCCTGAACCAGTGACATGGTTGTGAGTTATTCCCCATTTAGGGCATAACATTAAGTGGACCTTGAGTTGAGAAATTATGCTTCACAAGGGTCACCACCCCATGTGAGGCCGAAACGTCAGCCAATTCGCTTATATTGTCATCCCTCAAATCAAAAAAACCTAATAAAATGGACAAAAAATCCATAATACCCCTAGTAACTCGGGTCTCATCACGAGCAGTGGTGATTAGGAACCTACCACTAACCAACCTTCTGAACCCCGACAATCATATTCTCTATCTACTGAACATCCCAAATACCAAGGTCCTCCTCTGATACCATTTTGTTACGAACCATTCTAGGTCGACCCTAAAGCAGTCACCTGAGCTAATCTTTAGAATATCTTTAAGGGTGTTCCTAATCCCCAAGGGCTAGAAACTACCATCAGGCATCATAAAAAGTAGTTGGAAAAAATTTAGTCTAGAAAAGACATAGAAATATATAAAGGAAAACTGGACATGTTGGCAATGAAAGAGAATGAAAAAAATATACAGCATGACATACCTCAAGTGACCCCATGAGTCACCACATAACATAAAACCCTCTCGCTCCAATAGCGATCCAAAACTAAAAGAAACTGAACCTGAAAATAATAGTAGGCGTGAGCACCAAGATGTTCAATAGGAATTACAAGAAAAAAAACCCTCTGACCTTGTTATTAAAAAGAATCCCAATCCATCTAGTTGAAAATAAAACCTACAAAAATAAAGATTTCCATTCTATAAAAACTATAGTAACAAGTTTATCTTTTAATGAAAACTTATCACATTAAATATATTTTCCATGTAGATTCCAAGATTACATTAATGTTAAATAATAAAAGGAAAACAATTTAAATTCTTGTATAGTTTCCACAAAACAGGGAACACACATGAAACAACTATATGGAAAATCACTCAACATGAACCATGTCATATGTGGGCAACATGGTCCAAACCCTAAGGTTCATCTAGCTAATGTGGGAAGTTATAACCTCATATATCTATGTAAGAGAAACCATAACAAATATTCATTCTCATGCATGAGACAGAAGTAGGGAAACACATTATTAACTTAATGGTCTCCAACATCATCATAAAAGTTTTTATAGTTTTGTAAGCATCTGGATTTCTATGCGAAGTAGGGGAGAACCACTCAAAATCACTAGCATACTAGAACTAATCCACCCACCTATATACTCTAGGCCTCCCATGTGCTCTATTTGCACTTCTCACGTCACATATGTATCACCACTTTCACTTGCATGTAGTAGTAATGTGAATAAACAATTAAAAACCACCATTTCCCATAATAAAAATATTTTCTATATTTACATGCACCCCAAACCCACTTCTAAACAATATGCATCTTAAAAACATTCAAAACACCCTTTTCACCATAAACCTTAGTCATGAGACCTTTAGAGGATGAAACAAGATTTTTCAAAATCATTTTTAAGGTCCAAATAAACACCAATATACTCACATGTTTAAAATAAATATTTATACCACACATAATTCAAACTATTCACATTTAATGGTTTAAAAGAAAATATAATAACTATATGTGAAGCCATTTTTTTAAAAAAAGGACCATGAATGATTACGTATATGTATATAACATATGCATTTCATAAAATAATAGAAACAAGAATATAATTTTAAAAATAATCAAGAAATAATGGAATTCATGATAAGACATAGGCATAGGGAACCTACATCAAACATTTCGTTATTTTCTGATAACCACTCGAACCGAACCTTGGAGTATATACACACATGCATATATACATATATACGTGCACACATAGATGCATTGCACATATTCCCCATGCCATGAGGTAATATGAACATGGAGGGAATATATATATATATATATGTCTTATGCTATGCATGAACATGTTGGAATCTTCAACACCTACAACCTGAAACCATTACAGCAAGGTCCAACGCACTAAAAATATAATTCAATAAAACAATTAATCACATAAACAATCTATAAAACATTTCAAAATAACACAATAAGGGTTTGGACTGATAAAAAACTCAATTTAATGTTGGAAAACTCTCTTTTAATATCAATTGCATACTTAATCTTTTTAAAGACCACATTCACACAACTCATGCAATGAAACAAATAAATATAACTATTTTTAGAATACATACAAATCTACAGCATAATATTTACTCTAAAAAATCACCCAATTTAATACCAAAGAACCACTTTAAAACCATCCACATGTTATAACAATGAAAAAAAATCATTTGTATCATCTATAAAACATTAATTTACCATTTACACAATTTTTATAACATCTTAAAAAGCCATAACAAGGATTAAAGAAACAACAATCCCAAATTCATATAGAGAACAATATTTCAAGAAAACCATACACCAGAAAGTATTCAAACCCTAAATTGTGTCACCACATAACGACTTAATCAATTTCACAGTCAAAGGATTCACTTTTATTATTATTCATACCACTAAAGAATTTATTAAATATTTTTAAAACATGTCACATGAAATTAAAAACCAAAAATCCTACCAAATATTCTTTTATTGAAAGAAGCATGTGGATGCTACAAAAAAACTCAAACTGACCAATTTATAAAATACTAGTAAACATCTCCACATGGTTTTCATGAACAATTGCATATATAGAGTATATAAATTCTAATAACCAATAAAATTGTTGTTAAACCGCAAACAAAACAAAACCAGCTACACACAAACTAATAAATAAAAATAATAAATTTATCAAACTCAAAAATTAATTTTAAAAACAATAATTAAATGCAAAACCTCATTCCTAGGTGTGGGTAAAATTCAAAAACAAGGTTTTCAATGTCAATTTATCACAAGATACACTGAAATAAATATAGAATGAATGATACAACTCAGAAATCAAAAAAAAAAACATCAAACCCAAACCAAATTCTATGTAATACCCAAACCCTATAACACACCAACAAATGAAACCAACCAATGACTAGGAAAGCACCTGTGGTGATGATATGAGAGGCTAATAGATTAAAATAAAGGGCCTCCAGATGTGCATTACACACTAGGGAGGGCGTTGGATGGTCCGACAAAGAAGGAGTGGCGTTGCCAAGGGAGGGTGTAGGGCGGTGTAATGTGGCACAAGGAAGGGACCGAGGTATGTGAGCGCGACTTGCTCAAAGAGAGGAGGTGGACCAGTTTGGTTTGATGAAGGAGGAGAGTTGGGAGATAGTTAGGGTTAGCAGGGGGATGCAGCATCATGACCCAAAGGAGAAGGAATGAGTATAACACATTATTGGAGAGGGGAAAAAGATAGAAAAAAGGAGAGAAAAAAAGAATGAAAAATAAAAGGGGGAAAATTAAATTAAATGAAATTATACCTAAAAACTTACCAAGTTAAAATAATAATTAAAATTAATTTGTGCATTTCATTTTAAACCTTGATAATATTGAAAAATGTTTAATAATAATTATATTAATAATATTTTTACGATAATGATATTATTATCATTTAATAATAATAATATTATTATCTACATAATAATTATACTATTATTATGTTTTATATATTTTACTCATTTTATTCTCACATAAATTATATTATTTTAAGAAGTTAGGAACTTCAATGGCACTTGGGTCGACCATACGGTTACTGCAAACTGTGTGGTACCCGCGCAACAGTCCGAAACCCATCAATATTATTAAACATAAAAAAATTTCAAATTGAGACCCTAAACTCAAATTTTCCAAGGAATCCAGACTACAAGAATAAAATAATAAAAGAGATTTTACGTCGGGGTGTGGTAGTATCGATCAATGCTCACTGGAAACTAGAATGAATTTACTGTAGAAATGATGAATATGGACAGTCCTAATGCAGCCACTACACTCAAATAGGTCCTATGGACTATAAAACATGATGAATCATGGAATCAAAAATGGGTGAGAGATAAGAAAACCATCTTTATGGGGATCTTGACTTCGTCTACCTCTAAAAGTATCCTCAAAGCGCCTCTTTCATCTAGAAGAAGAACCAGTGATAACTCTATGTGTCGAACCTCCCTAAATTTTACCTTCCACATCACCAATGTTTTACTGTGTAATCAATTCATGGATGTTGATTTATAAAATAGTAGTGAACATAATCCTATTGATCTCTGACCAGAGTGCATAAACTAAGAAATCTATGAATCTTATTGTGGTAATAAGTTCATTAGTAGCTAGTGTATGAGTGACCCACTACAACTCTTTGAAATGACTAGAGTATTCCAAAACTGACATGCTACCCTAATAAAAGTTCATCAACTTCATATATCTATCATCACTCAGATTCTGTGGATATAAATAATTTTAAACGATCATCTAGATTTCAGTCCAGACCATGTCTCTATGCCAACTTATTTGGTGATAAGTTACCACCTTCTCTTCGATGAGTCATAAATCGTATAAACCTCTAGCTTGACCCTTTTCTCTGGAGGAAAATCCAAATGACAAAATATAAACACTATATCATAGACCCAAGAAACCATATTATGATGCCCCCTATCCACTGATAAGGTTGGTGGATTCTGATACAGAAAGTCATGAGTCATCTCTGGCATACTATGGGCGGGTTGAACTTCACCTTGCGTAGAGTATAGCATACAAACAAAACCTTCTCAAAATTTGGGTATCTATATCAATTTATAGATCCATAATATCACCCATAGATATCTCCAAAAGAAGAGAAACTTGATGTTAATATCTTTGAAACTCTATTATGCGGTTGTCACCTCCTTGAGGGCGTTTGAATAGAGTATGTCATGGAGGCATAATGATACAATGCCAAAAAACTGCCTTAGAAGAGATTTAAGTAACTATAGAACAAATATTTGTGAAACATGGATTGGTGTAAATATTTACTATAGAT
Source organism: Viscum album (assembly GCA_963277665.1). Taxonomy (NCBI): domain Eukaryota; kingdom Viridiplantae; phylum Streptophyta; class Magnoliopsida; order Santalales; family Viscaceae; genus Viscum; species Viscum album. Next base: position 1,247,395,983 of record OY728131.1, read on the forward strand.
ATTATCATTCCACTATGCCTGCTCATAAGTCAGGTCTAGATGGTAGAATCGACCATAAAGAACACAAGTGATACCCACTAGCTACATCTAAAGAAGGATTCAACTCCATTTATCATTATTAGGTGTGTGTATATATATATAAGATGGATGTTTAAATTTGGTATCATATTTATTCTGATATTTGTGATTTCAAATATTCAATCAAATTAGATGGTTTATTTAAATGGAATTACATATCCAATCCACATAGGACCATACTCAATATGGAACAAATACAGAATCCAATTAACCCACACCCTAAAATTCTCCATCTCACATGTGAGTGATGAAATATGGTTCAACATGGAAAAATGGAAATATTATGTTGTCCCTAGAAACCCTATACCATTAATCATATCAATAAATGTTTTTAAGAAAAACTTAAAATCATATTCCAAGCTAAGGAGCGTAAAGCCTAGTGTCTTGGAAGATTAGGTACATAATTAATCATCATAAAAACAAATATTATTTAATATATGTAATAATCTTTTTAATTCAATTATGCAGACACATCATCATAGGATATCTAGTGGATAACATGAACAATGTTATGATTTAAAAATCCTAATAAGGGAATACACATTAGAATAAATCCTTAACACATGGGTTAGAAGGCATGACATAAATATATAAAAATTCATGGAACATATAGAATCAAAAAATATAAAAATGGAATCATATAAACATGTAATCATAGGAATACTATACACACATAAAAATGAGTTCATCACAATTAATGGATAATTTCACCTAGAGGATCACAAGTCAAGGTTAACCACCAAGACTGTTGCACAATGTAGCACGAGTCAAGCCTAACTGGAAAGGCCATCACACATATTGTCTCATGAGTAACATATTTACCCAAATATGTGGAGTAGTATCAGGGTGTAACAATAATAAAATGTTCATTAATATTCCTTCCACATATATAATCATAAATAATTAATCATACATAACAATAAGGGTTACCCAGGGAAAGAAATGGTATAATAATCATGTAATAAAACATGAAAATAAGAGTATCGTAAACATTTACTAGAAGGAAAGGAATTAGATAACTCATGGAGAATAACAGGGTAATATTAAAATATATCATGAAATATTATGTCTACATTATATAATAACATTTAAAAAGAGTACGCATGATACCTTACAATTAAAATTATTTAGTGCGGTTAAAGGAAAATATCAACGGTCCCTTAAAACAAAAATTTGAATAATATGTTATATAACACAGTAAGTGCACCAAAATGTTTTTCAAAATAAAAATAGGTGATTCATAAAAAATGGTGTTTTACAAATATATTATATTGTGTACTTGAAAATGGTTAAGAATTTAGAATGTTCCCTTAAAACTGTTTTTTTGTTTGGGAAGTATTGTGGAGGGAACTACTTAAAAACATGAATATACATGAATGAGATTATTAAATGGAAATTGATACATATATTTGGATAATGTAATCATAATTTAGTATATATACATAATATATTATATTAATTAATTTGGGTAAAAAGAATAATAGAGAAACTTGAAAGAATAACAGTGGTTCGGGTAGAATCCCTTGACATAAGTTTGATGATGTCCTTCACACGATATTAATGTCCTAGATAACGAAATTAAATTAATTAATTATTTTTTACATAACATATTGTTCTTTTAATTGATTTATAATAAGATTTAACGTTCATTCATGACCTTTTTAATTAGATGAGAGGAACAATTTCATTGTTTAGGAGCGTTTGTTACCTTGGTTTTTAAGATTTGTTATCATATATATTTGTAAGGATAAACATGTAAGATTATAATATTTGTCCAGAAATGAAGTTGTATTTTATTATATAAATTATATAAGAATACATTGTAATAAAATCCATTTATTTATGTGGAGTGATGATGAATCCTTACATAAAACATTAATGTTAACTGTCTGGGTTAAATGGTAGTTTGTGATCCCGACGAACTCAATTGTCATTATAATTAGTATCATGAGAAAAAAATATTATATAACCTTAAATAAGACACAATTTATATTTTATAGTATGTATCAACCATAAAAATTATTTCATTACCTGAATTGTTGATGATAAATTAAATTTAATACTTGTTGTCCCTAAATGTGATAAATTAACACATCTTAGATAATGTTTTCATTTCTATTATGAAAGGAGGATAAAAGAGAGAAGATAATGAATTATTCCATTATAATACAGAAATTATTCTAAATCTAGTGTAATATAGTTATCATAACATTTGGATGAAAATAGGCGAGGAAATAAAAATAGCGAAAGGAACTTTAATAAAAATAAAAGAAATGAAAAGTGGAATTTACCTCTCTAATATATCCTTGTTGAGAATCTATCTAGGGGGATTATTTTTTCTTGATAAGAGAAAAAGGTGTGATATATGTGGTATATGGGATTAGGGAGATATTCGAGTTGAATGTTTACTAGGGCGAAGGCTTGATAGGAGTGAAAAGAAGGGGTGATGGTGGTTTTACAGTGGATGGGATAAGGACTTTGCCCTTATTTTAATCATTAGATTAATATTTTTGATCAAGACTATGAATAGACTTAATTCTTGTGAAAATAAGAGTAAATATAAAATTTTAGTTAAAACAAATGGCCGTTTACATTATCCATGAATCAAGTATGATGCAGAAATTCATTTATTTAGAATTTATCATAAATTATCATATTTTTCTATTCACAAAAAATTCATGTACTTTAAAAAAGTACCAAAAATTAATCCTAACCATTTTTAGACTTTTAGAATCAAAAAAGGAAAAATTCTTTTAAAATGTTATTATATAAATATGAGAAATTTAATTTTTGACTAAAATTACAATTTACATGAAAAAACAAATTTTAAAATTAATACTTCTTTTCTATCAATTTGAGAAATTAAATATGTTATCATAAAATTATATTATGATCATAAGACATAAAAATAATAATTTATGAATTCATTTTATTAAAAAAACTGTTATAATCATTTAAAATAATAATAATAATTTTATTAAATATATGATTCTTACAAAAATACCAACACAATATTAATAATTATCTTTAAAAAAATTACTTAAATGTACAATGATATAATTATATCATATTATCACATATAAGCTAAATAAATTTATTTATAATTTCATGTGTGAGGTTACTATTACATTAGCTGGTTTACTACTCCTAAGTGTCACATTACTATTCAAACGTTCATGTTATTATTTCCTCTGTATATGTTCTTTAACATCTAGGGATACCATTTATTTCAAAAATTCATCATTTATAAGATGTGTATTGTGTTATATAAGTAATCTTATGTTATTATAATATAATAAAATATTATAAAAAGGGAATTCCATTGAAAAAAATTAGGTTGTTTCACTCTTCATCCCTTATGAAACTTATCCTTCGAAATTTCATTTTAAATTATAATATATAAATTGGGGTGGCTAGTTTTACTCCACTACATCCACTACTTCCCTTGTTGCCTATTTGTACTTATGGTTCATCCATAGTAATTTTACCATGTGGGAAGTATTGAGATGTAAAACATTATCTATATGATCCAAGATCATCACTGGCTGGTCCTCGTATGATTGGTCATTCTAAAATAATACCATCTATGAAGAGATTAAATGTGAAGGGTATAGTATGTACTTTTTTACAAGGGATATGTGGAATACATCGTGTACTTTAGCCATGGTAAGTGGAAGTTCTTATTGATAGGCCATAGCTCAAATAGGATCAAGGATTTCAAAGGGACTATTATACCTCGGACTTAGCTTTTATTTTTTTCCCAAACCTCATGACCTTATTCTATGGTGTTATGCGAAGGAATACTATGGTTGTGACATTAAACTCAAGGTATCATCAAATATTTTCTAAATAACTCATATTTTGGATTGTGTCCTACCTTGATTTAATGTTTAATTTTTTCTCCTTATCCACCATTTTTCAACCATTTCAAGTCGTAGTAGCTTACGCAAACTGACTTTATCTGAACATGTTAGTGTTCTCCACCTTTAACCATAAACAAATTCATATGGTTCCATTCAGATGTAGAAGGGGAAAATATTATGATAAGGGAAATGAACAAAATTTAAATTTTGTTCTCATAATCATTTAATAACCATATTATATTCTCTCAACATGTCTTCTAGTTTCAAAATATTTTACTCATATTGGGCATCTGTTTGAGGTTGATAGGCCGCACTGATGTTCGGTTTAGTGCTTAGAGAAAGCTAGATAATTTTCCTAGACATCAATGTGATTATTTGATCTCTATAATATACAATAGATTGGTGTAATACATGTATCCATACCAACTCATTAATATATATCCATGCTATTTGATCCAATGAGAAGTCATCTCGAATTGTAAAAAATCAATTGTCTTTGTAAGACGATCCATAATGACCCATATAGAATTGTTTCATTAGGATGTCCTTGGAATTCCCATGATGAAGTACATGGTGATTTTATCCCACAAACATGTTTGTATGAGAAGTGGTTTCATAATAACTTTTGACATTTTTCATTTTATCTTTCACTTGTTTATATACCTAGAACATTGATGTATATTAATCACTGTCCTTCTTCATATTGTCCTAGAAAATTTCTCTTAGAGATATCAATACATCATTGTGCTCCCGGGGTGAATACAGAAGGATGATATATATTCATCATTAAAAATCTCTTTCGTTATCTCTAGATTATAGGGTACACAAAATCATGACACAAATCTTTCTAATCCATACTCATCAACCTTGATATTAGTGGATTTGACATTTCTGATTGCTTATACCCTATTTCTGAATTTCAACATCTTTTCATTTAGAATACTTTATTTTATCTATGAGGGATGGTTGGAAACCATTTGATAAAGGATTGATGATGTTTCTTCCATATTGATTCCCATGTAAATACTTTTAAAATATATGATGATTGGATATTTCTCTTATTAAATCATTGATAAAGGTGTGGGGTCCTTTCTACTTAGAGCATCCCCCGCCTTATTTTCTTTACTTGGATGGTAGTGGATTGAGCAGTCATAATTCTTGATGACCTCTTACCATAATTGTAGGGTCATATTAATATATTTCTATGTGAATATATAATTTAAACTCTTTCAAAAAGTATATATCTCATATGTCTCCCTATAGAGATAATGCTGCCAGATTTTCAAATCATTGATCTCATATGCCAACTCCAGATCAAGCATGGGATATTTCTTCTTATGGATTATCAAATTCCTTGAGGCGTAGGGTATCAAATTATCAATTTTATTAGTACAATGACTAAATATTACTTTGAATCATCATTATACCCCATAAATAGTTCTCCACTTGTTGGGAGTGTGGTACTAGAACCATGAGAAGCCAATTTTTGAGATCCTTAAAGAATTCATCACATTCCTGAGTATAGAAAAACATCACTCCCTTAAATGTCATCTTGGTCATTAGTTTTGAAAATCATGAAGAGTTCTTAAAAAATCATGGAAAATACCTAGCTCGACCCAAAATGCTTTAGAACACCATTATAGATTTTTTCTTGTGTCACTATTCAATTGCCTTTGTCATGGAAGGGACCACATATATTCCTTTACTAGTGATAACATTACCGAAGACTAATACATCTTCCATCAAGAACTCGCATTTACTATACTCTTCATAATGTTTATACCTTCTCAAAGTCATCCACATAGTATTCAAATGCTCTTAATATTCCTCATTTCTCTTGGAGTATATCATAATATCATTGATAAAGACTACCACAAATTTATTGAGGTATACAACAAAGACACAATTCATTATGTTAATTAATATTTATGGACCATTTTTGAGATTTAAGTGCATAAATATGAACTCATAGTGTATACATATCATTTGAAAAGCAATTTCGGGAATATCTTTCTTTTTTCCGTTAGTTGGTGTTATCCCGACCGAAGGTCCACCTTAGATAAATAACTAGTCCCACAAAGATAATCAACCAAGTAATCTATCTGAGGAATGGGTCAATTTTTCTTAATCATGATTTTATTGACCTCATGATAATTAATTAAGAGGATCATTGATCCATCTGTCTTTTTGACAAAGAGGACTGGTGCTCCCCTAGGTGAAGCACTCACGAACTTGAAACCCTTGTCTATATTCTCATGTAACTGATCCTTAAGATCTTACAACTCTATTGTGTCCATCGATATAGTTTCTTTTATATATGAATAGATCTAGTAACATGTTTAATTGATAACTTGACCTCACGACCAAGAGGATGACCAGAAAATTCTTTTGGAAATACATTAGTGTAGTCCCATACAATGGGAATGCATTCGAGTATGATATTAACTTTGTCTCAATAAAATGAAATCTACATGCTTTCTCATAATTTAGTAAAATTCACACATGAGATAGTGATTCTAAAGGAGTTTCACTTTCCTCCTTACATATGTAATGAATTGGAGGATTCCTTGGGGTGCAAAGAGTGATCTAACTTTTTCGATAGTTGTTGTTAGCTTTGTATAAAGATATCAAATCCATGAACAAGATAACATCTAACTACACTATAAGATTAATTGAGATATTTTTTGGGTGGTTCAGTCCAAAACCTTTAACTAGGGAGAAGTTATTTACTTTGGATGCAATAACTACACCATTTTCTATTCTAAAATATTACTCAATCTCTAAATCTTGTGGTGGTGGTTGAATAGTTCTACATTACATGCATGATATGAAAAAACTCATATCACCATAATCCACTAGTAAATTATCTATTATAGAATTAATAACAAGTATTCACATCTCCACATAGCTATTTAGCTCAAACTCAATAGTAGTGATAGCTTCAGTCTTTCATTGTTTCCTTTGAGGTTGTTGATTTCCTCCAACAACCACTCGATTTGAAAAAAAATCATAATATTTTCATGTTCTTTATAGTATATGATCTTCAATACTATCTGAGAATTGATCCTAAAAATTCATTCATCTTCTACATTAGTGGGATTTTTCATATCCATTACACAATTCATTGTTATATATGACATTATTCAACATTTGAATTAACTCATGGATCCTTTTAGATAGTTCCCACAATTATTCTTCTAATAGTACTAACACATGAGATGTTTGATATTATTTACACCATGGAATTTATTTTCCAAACCACTCAAATGAGTCTTCGTTTTCTTCTTTGTTTTCATTAGGCCCACAAGACCATTGAGAGGCTTCGATCTAAATTTCAACCATGAGGAAAAAATAGAAAATATCCTCATAACTATTGGTTTCCTAAATCATGAAAAATTTTCATAGACTAGATAATAGTTTTCTAAATAATCAATCAGACATTTCTTTCAGTGTACATGACAATGAAAGAGGTGTATATTACATGCCTTGTTATTTTTTCTTCAAACACATCAATCGATTTGTCTTACTCCTATTTATGTCCAACGAACACTATTTATAGAACGAGATGGAGGGTTTAGGGAAAATATTTATTTCAAAATATTTTTCATGAATTATGCCCAATACATCGTATCAATTTCATCTTGGGAAATTGTATTCAGGACTAGTCTCTACCACTGATTAGCTTCCCCATCAAAATGGTAGACGAAAAATCAAATTACTGTTCTTCTGAGCACAGGAGGATAATGAATATATTTTCAATGGAGTTAATCCAAGGTTCCCTGAGGAGGGGATTAGGAGATCCACTAATCATGGGATGCCTTTTCTATATGAATGATTATACTACAACTTTCTATTTCTTTGGAGGATTAGGGAGTCCCAAATGATTCAAGTTATTATTCATTACATGAGCCAGTTGAGAATGTCTTTTCATAATGTTTTTAGCACCTATTCCAATCATATGAGGAAAATAATGAGGGAAATTATAATATATCTTGTCATATTTATTGTTGGAAAATTTTATTCTATTTCCATAAATTAACAATGAAAAATAACATAAATTAAAAGGCTTCCATACATTTATATAAATCTTAAAAAATAAACTGTAAACATAAAAGGAAAAACTCATAAATGAAATGTACATCCTAACTGGTAATTACATATGTTTCAATGAAGGTTACCCATCATCTTTTTCCTCAAATTTATTCTTATGGGTATATTTTTTTGTTCCCTTAATAATGGTTCATTCTAATCTTATGAATTAAGAAAATAATATCCCCAAAGAGTGTCAAAATAGAAGTACGACAAGGCCTATTGTCCTGACAAATTCCCATTCAAGTCTATCTAAAAGTAGTGTTTTGAGTTTTACTCCTTAATAAATTTTTCCGAGAGCCACAACCACATGTTTGTATCTAGACTGAGATGTATTTTCATGATAAACCACTTACATTATACTTACCAAAACATAGGGATGTTTTCTTTATACATAGTATCATCGATATTGTTCCTATTGATGTGATATATTCCTAATACCCAAAAAAACTAGAACATCCTCTGATATAATGAATAGTGACCCTATCATTTTACTCATATCATTACATGATTTTAAGAATAACTGAACATTAGATTGAAAGAAAAGGATCTTAAATTCTAGTGTCTTAGAAAATTATTTACATAATTAAACATCATAATTTTTTTAATCTATATAATGAGAACCTAAATATTTTTTTTTCATAAATCGGTATAGTATAACCTAGGTAGAATATGAAGAAAGGGATGATAAAAAAAATCCAATAATGGTAATAAACATAACAATAAAGCTGCAACACATGGGTTAGAAACCATAACATGATGATATAAAAAGGAATGGAACATATAGAATCCTAAAATATAAAAATGGGATATTATCAAAATGTAATCATAGTAATGTGAAATAAATATGAAACATGACATTATAATGATTCAAGTCTCATTTCACATAGTGGATCACATGGAATGGTTAACAACCCAAACCGTTTCAGATGGTAGAATAAATAAAGGCTAACCGCCAAGACTGTTTCCCAGAATGTCTCATGAAGCTCAATATTTAAAAATTCATTGAAGTGTTATTTAGGTGCTCCAATCCTAAAATATTCATGAATATTCTTGCCACATAGATAATCATACATAAACATAAGGGTTACCCATTGTAAGAATTGGGTATCATAATCATGTCACAATGTATAAAAAATGGAACTATAATAAAAATAAATATTATGGAATGAAATGTGATCATGAATGGAAAATAATAGGGTATAATAGTCTTAAATAATTAAAATTTATGTCAAATTTATATAATAACATGTAAAAATATTACTCAAGAAACATCAGAATTAAAATATTTTATTGTGGTTAAAGAAAAATGTCTATAGTCCTTTAAAATAAAAATGGGAATAATATTTTATATAACACTAGAAGTGAACCATGATTTATTTAATAATAAAAGGAATGGTTTTATAAAATATAATTTTGGTTTAAAAATAGATCATATAGTGTACTTGAAAATGAGTGACAATTCAGAATGTTCATTTAAAACATATTTTATTTTTGGGAAGTATTAGGGAGGTAACGAATTAAACAAATGTATATCCCCAGAATATAATGATGAGTATACATTGATATATGAGTTTGGATCATGTATAATGATTTTAGAAGATGTAAATAAATGAACTCATAACATTATAATGGAGGTTCAGGTAGAATCCCATGATAACACTATAGAAACCCGAAAGAATAATGGAGGTTCGGGTAGAATCCCTTCGCTTAAGTCTGATGGTGTATATCAACTGATCATAATGTCCTGAATAACTAAATTAAATTAATTAATTAGTATTTCTGAAACCTATTAATCATGTAATTGATTTATTATTAACTGATTAAGTTCATTCATAACCTTTTTATGGGTTAATAGGTTCAATTTCATTGTTGGGTAGTGTTTTTTCCTTGGTATTCATGATTTGTTTTTTTTGTAAACACATGAGGGTAAACATGTAAGATGAAAATGGTTTCCCATAATTGAAATTTGATGTTATTATTTAAAATAAATATTATTAAATGGTTATAAAATTAATATTTTTTTAGTGGAGATGAATCAATACCTAAAACATTACAGATAATTGTTTTTGGTTAATTGGATCTTTCTGATCACGATGAACTCATTTTTCAATATAAACTAATACCATAAGAACAAAATATTAAAGAACCATAAATAAGTCATAATACATTTATTATAGTCTATTTAAACCACAAAAATGATTTCATTACTAGAGATTAGTATGGTAAAATAAATTAAAAACTCATCATCAAGGAATGTGATAAATTAGCACAACATAGATAGTATTTTTATTTCCAGAATGATAGGAGGGGAAATGTGATATGATGATTAATTATTAAATTATCATAAAAAAATTACATAATAAGTAATCTAATAGAGTTATCATATAATTTGGATGAATGGAGGTGAGGAGAAAAAAGAAGCAGAAAGGAGCATGAAAAAAATGAAATGAAATGAGGAATTTACCTCTTTAATATATCATTCTTGAGAACCTCTTTAGGGGAGAGGACTTGGTCTTTTAAAATTACTAAGGGAGTCTGTATGTGGGATATGGTCTTATAGATATATTTGAGTAGAATTTTGGATAACCGCATGTCTTGAGAGGACTGAAGATAAGAGGGGGTGAGGGTGGTTAATATAGTGGATGAGAGGAGGGGTTTCCAATAATTTTATACATTAGTTTAATATTATTGCTCAAGAAATTTAAAATTCTAGATTAATGTGAAAACAAATATTGATCATGTTAGTTTGAACTAATGTACATTTAAATCATCCATGACTCAAGCATGATAGAAAAATTCATTTATTTAGCATTTATCATATGTTATCAAATTTTACTATTCATCAAAAAATTGTGTATGTTATATAAATCACAAAAATTCACCCATACCATTTTGTGACATATAGAATACAAAAATAAACTCAATTTTTCAAAAATAATTTTCTAAATATGTGGAATTCAATTTTTAATTAAAATCAAAATTTAAATGAAAAATATAAATTTTAAAATTAAAAATACCTTTCAAAAACATTGAAAATGTAACTAAGGTATCATTAAATTATATTATTGTCCTATAAAATAGAAAAATAATAATTTATTAATTAATTTAAATAAAATAAATTTTCTTTCAATTATTTACATTGATCATAAAATTGTAATTAAATATACATCTTACAAAAATACCAAAACATTATTAATATTTTTTTTCAATAAAAATATGTATATATATTATGATATAATTCTATAATTTTTTCATATATAAGACATAGAGATTTTATTTATAATTTCATTGGTGTGGTTACTATTACATTGGATAGTTCACTATTTATAGGGGTCACATTACTATTCCAAAGGTCATGTTACTATTTCATCGGTATATGTTCCTTAACATTTGAAGATACCTTTTATTTAACCAATTATTAATTTATATTGTTTTTATTGTGTTTTATATGTTATAGTATGTCATTATAATATAAGAAACACTTATAAGAATAGATTTTCATTAGTAAAGCCTTGGGTCGTTACAATGTTTACTTTAAACTATTATGGAAAACACTATTCTATTAAGGAAGTCACATTAAGTATCAATTATGTTATGCAATGTATGAAATAAGTGTTAAAATAATACAATATATTAACTTCAAATCATAAATATAAAAAATTAACGCTAACAAAAAACATGGAATTTCAAGATGCATGGTGTATTATTCATATGTTTCCTACTGTGATGCAATGAATGAAATTTCATCATTTCATCAGACCTAAATAAATTAAAGATAACTTAAATTATATTAATATCAATAAAATCACAATAAAATTGTGTTCCTCCATTGTTATGTCTGATCAAAATTAAAAGTAAAAAACAGAATAATAATTATAATCAAGGGAACTCAGCCTTTACCCCAAACATGGGTTCATGACACCAAAGATCATCTTCTAAAAATGTTCCAATCATTTCCACCTCCAATATAATTTATATAAATATTATTCCATGAGTGGAATTTCTCTAATACAAATTTTTAACTTTCTGGCTGAGGTCCCACATACCATGTTCCTTAAGCCAGTGAGTTACACGCCCCCATGCGCCTCCAGGTATTCCACAGGTTGTAACTACCAGCAAGAGTGTAAATGTGATATAGTGGGGATATTATACCCTCATGTTATGGTATCTAAATAGAATCAATCAATAGATAAATAAGAATACAAACACAGGGAATCAGTAAACTATGTATGTGTGAACAAATAAATATTATGTAATCTGCAGATGATAATTAATAACTGAACATCTGATAATAATAGAAAAACATCATCGTTAGTGTCTAATATATGATTAATGTATTACTGAATATATATAAAAATAAATAGGCATATGAAAAAATTATATAAAAATATTAATAATTTAAAAAAGAAAAATATTGATCCATAAGAATCTAATACAAATTCATGTTCCTCCTACCTATGCTCCAACTAGGAAAGTGAATCAACAACTTGTAGCAGCGCCTTTTCCCATATCAATTCATGCCGAATGGAAACCTTTTTGGGTTCCAAAGGAATCCCATTTAGGGTGTGAGTTAAAAATATCAGTAGTCCATCACAAATTGAGCCTACATGTAATCCAAGTATCACTATTAACTAAACAGTGTGAACATATATAAAGAATTGTATTACTATAACGAAATAAATAACTAGTTCACTGTGGTACCTAAAGGACACCTAGTGGGTGTATGTTCTTCAGCTCATGGATGGAATATAAGACTTAATATATATAATATATATATTAGTAATATATATATATATATATATTATAATTGTATAACGAACCACAAATTGGAATCAAGTGTGTGCAGATGAATAATGGGTGTATACATTGTATACTACTACTAGACTGGATTGCGGCATAACTCAGATATCCATTACTAGTATAAATATCTTAAAATCTCATGAAATATTTTATGTGGCCTACATATTAATAAGAGTGTGATAAGTCTTTCTAAAACACACAGGATGGAGAGTGAGCCTCCTAGGAAACACTATAATCAAGGAACATGGCACGTAAAGCCAAACCCAAATATAGTATCACTAGGGTGAGACGCCATACTCAACAGCTAATGAAAGGGATTGTGACTTCCCTCCAAGACCAACAACCCTTATTTTCATACATACCCTCTATAAAGTCATATTATAATTATATCTTGCACAAGGCATTACTTCCCATCCATTTCTTTTATATAGCCCATATACATAGAAGAGGAATAATTATTCATAATTGAATACATAAGGCATAACATCATTTTTAATTTAAAACACAAATTATTAAAGGAATGGTCATATAAATAATTCTATAAATTAATAAAACACCTCTCATGTTTTTACTTAGTCAAGTCAAATCCCAGTAAGGCAGCACATTTCAATCCATTTATGACATTATAATTCATAATAAGAATTTACCAATACATAACCAATTTCATGGATGTATAACATTTGATATAAGATATCATTCAAATAAATAAAACCATCATGACTTATCCATCCTATAAAATCAAGGCTATATAACATATTCAACACTATTAATTATATAAAACATTATAAGTTAATTCATTAGGATCAATGATTATTTATAAGATGTCATGTTCATTGAAGAAATTTCCAAATCAGGAAACTCGAACTATTAGAGGGATAATAACCTAAGGGGTACATTTGGTTATATTTAATAAAAATTTATTATAGAAAATTTTATTTAGAATCAATTCCAAAATCCAATTGGACATTCTGAACATTTAATCCAACTTAATTAAAATTTTCTTTTTCAATGGAACACCCATCCATTGTCTATATTAGACATGCACAAACTCTAAACCACCAAATGAGAAATTTATTAACATCTATCTAGATACAAGGATCAATTATACAGTATAAAACCAATATAAATGGGACTATCGAAAAATACTAACATATGGAACCACACCATTATTACGAAACATTCAAAACATAAAGGGATAACAATGTGAGCACCTACCTGAAGGTCATAAATGATTCCTCTCGAAGTATCACCCCCATATTAAGAATAGATTGTATGATATCTGAGAAATGGTCCAATTACCTAGAAATATAGAATATCTACATTCACCTAAATAGAAAAATGGATTGAGAGATAAATATTCATAGGATATTTGAAACTATGGGAGATTATGGAGGCTGCTCCAATTGTAACATCCCAGGAAAATAATGAATATGAAATTTTCATATTTATTAATATTGGTGAATTAAATATTAATTTACTTTAAAGGGGTTGCTATGTTCGATAGCATACCTGATACGAAACAATGGATTTCTTGGAAATTTTACGTTGCACACTAATAATATAATATTATTATTTTAAATGGTAGTTAACACCTAGCCATTGTATTGGCGGGAATGAACAAAACTAACTACAATATGATTATACATGATTGTTAAACGTATTTAAATTTATCCAATAAAAAGTTAGAGGCTTAAAATGCGAATGAATCTAATTTTAAGAATACTTTACATTAAAAGGCTGATTCGCTGCCTCTTAATGGAGAACCCTCATTAAATATAGTTTTGGTCACTTTAATACAATCTAATTGACCAAATATATTCCTTCTTTAGAATGGGGACATAAAATTTTACTTTGGGTAATTTTTTGGTATTTTTCTGATAAAGTACAGTTTTTAATGAATAGAGAAAATACTTTATTTTAATTCAAAAGTGCCATTTAATATAATTTATTTATATGGTTAGATTATCATTTTAGTTTGTTTTAAAGTGAAATTGAAATATATTTTTATTATTTAATCCATTTTTTGTCATTGGAATTAATTTCACATTGAAATTGGACATAAACAAGTATCAATCTTTTGATAGTTATTGTTTCGTAAAAACACACTATTTGTCTTGATAACTGGAATTTATTTTAAAATTAATTAATTCCACTTATATGTTGTAAATTTTGAAAAATAAACATCATTTTTCAATTCGGAATATCAACTATAGCTTAGGCTGAATTTTTGGTATTTTTATGAAAAACTTCAATTTTTGATGAATACTGACACCACTTAGTGGTAGTTAAAAAAACTGAATTATTCATTTAAATGAAATTTTACCACTTCTGTGAATTGAATTTCAAAAATCCGACATACATGGTTGTTATCAAGAAGTAAAATGTGGTTCATTAGGATGGAAATAATTTTTTTGTGAATAGTAACTGTTGACTTTTATTTGTTGCGGTTAAAGATAAATACGATAATTCAAGGTTTAAAGAATATTATAATAATTACAAATTACCTTAAAACTTGTCCTAACATTATTTGTTGAGTAGTGTCTGACCATAGGCATCCTTGGGTTGATTTTTGGACCCCATGGAGCCACTTATAAAAGATAATGACACTTTAGAATAATTAATTTAATGTAAAGACAAAATTGACAATAACAAAAATATTTTAGTAAATTAATTTTTATATGGTCTTATATAAGTCATATTTTTGACTAGAAATATTAATTGGAAATATAAAAAAATTTCCAATACGATAGTATTTTTTTATAATTTTTATACATCGAAAAAATTAAATTATTTAAGACACAATAATGATGCAGTATTTACCTCATTAATAAATGATTTAAATAAATAACATTATAATGATTTAAATATTATCCAAAACATGTCAAATTCTGATTGGATGATTTAATTTCTACCATGAGTCATCTTATCTTCTACTATAATGATTTTTGGACCTTTAGAAATAGAATTTCATTATATAATAGAATAATGTTTTCACACTTTCCTAAAGAGCCCCTCCTCTCCCTTATAAAATGAGACCACTTATAACCAATTTCTGACACCTCTCAATCCATTTGTCTCATTCAAACTCTTCCCAATTAAGCTCCTTATATCCCTCTCCATTACCTAGATGCCTTACCTTAGGCATAAGGAACTTTAATAAGTCCTTTGGTTCAAACCAAAGGGAGTTACCCAAATTAAAGGTAACCATTTCTCTTAAATTATTTTCTTTTATTTTACTTCTCCAACACCTAAATTCTTTTTTATTTCTTTATTTGGTAACAAAACTAATATCCTCAATATACTAGGTTGTTTTTATGAGATTTATTCGAACTAAACTTACACACAACTCCATCTAATGGATGATGAACAAAATGTTTCTGTGGATGGAAAACTAAGGCCTCACGAAATGATGATTGTTCAATTACATCTTACCGCCTCTCATGGTGGCCATTATCAAGGAACTGTATTTATATATGATATATATTATGTTTATTATTTCCTTATTCTTCTGTAATTCCCATTTATATCTTGCCTTTATGGTTTCCATAGTAGGTAAATACGATAATCTCATTTGAGGAAGTGCGGACTACCGCCCCCTCAAAGTGATGTGACTCGTTAATGCCTTATATGGGATGTATAAAGGATAGAGTTAATGATATTATATATGATATTATAATGTAATTATAATATACCTATGTATAATTATGTTCCAATTCCCTTAAAATAATAAATAGAAATGAAAGTAGCATTCATTCATACATACGGCTTACCGTCTCCATGAACGGTGCATTTCATTTTTACCCCTAAATGTTTTGTACTATTATAAAAACATGTATATTCTGGATATATGTGATATATATGATATCCAAATCATGAATATAATTCTGTATATAATGAACCTTTGACCACATGAACAACATATAATTATAAGAAGTCCATTTTTCACTCATGTAACAAATATCGACAAAACGAACATTATTAACTTAAATGGTTAAATAATGTTTATAAAATGGTAATAAGTTATATAAAATGAATAATAAATATGAAAAAGGTTCTTAATCCCGTATAATTTAACTTTAGCTTATTATTCCGGAGATTAAAGAATGACTGAGTCAAGTCGGACACGAGGTAAGAGATCCAACCTCTCTCTTTCTTTTCAAGTACTCTCTTTTATGTCATTTCATATATGGTCCTTGTTCTTATGTTGGAGGATGTTATTTTATATTCAACATACTATAATTTGTATTTTCAAATGATTAGAGACCCCTTATTACTCTCATCAATTAATTTTAATAATTTTTATGTGGCGTCGTTAGGCTGCTGAATTTTTGTAAGGGATTTTCTTATCTCACTTTCAATTCTGTGATATTTCCATTGTTCGCCACTAATTTATTGAATGTGGAGTATTTTTTACTACCATTTGATATTTATTATCATGATTCTTTTTTATATTCATGTTATTCTGTGAATCATTTGGTGGTTATTAACTTTTTTTTCGTACGACACAGTTGATTACAACGTGGTAAAGGGTTTCATCTCACTTTTTATTACCGTGAGATTCATGGTATATTTTCCACTATTTCCTTTTGTGTGGTGTATTTACTGAAAATTATTGTACTCTTTGTGTAATATAATTTTATTTATGAGTATTTAAATATTCTTTTTATGATCCTACTTTCATGTGGCTTATGTTTTTTAAGTTACCAAATCAGTAAGGGAACCTTTCACCCTCCTCTTTTTAAAAGACTTCGTTTTGTTATGTATTTTAATTTACCTCTTATTATGATGGGATATGTTCTTCTATATCCTTGTTGATGTAAAATTTATGTCCATGTGACGAGATACCCTTCTATCTCATCAACTCATTTTCTGAATTTTAATGTGATGCCGTTAGGATGTCAAAGTTTTGTAAGGGAACGTCTTAACCCAATTTCAATTCAGTGAGTTAAACTTGAACTTCTTGAATATGTAAACCTAACAATATGTGTGAATGACCTATGATTTTTTTACACTTAATATCCAATTATGTTGGGATTATTAATGTTTGTCACACATAATTATGTGATTGATTTATCCTTAATTTAAGGATACCATCTTTATAAGGGATTTCATCTCAATTTACATTTCCATTGAGACTTCATTTTTATCATGCACCAATTCACTCTTATATGGTGTATATATTGTACTTTGACATATTATATCATGAATCACTTTACCCTCATGATATTATAATGATCTGATTAAAAGTTTTTCATCAATTATTTGTATTCAAGCGTCTCTCTTTTTGTTAAAAACTATTTAACTAAAATATCATTTTAAATGTTTTAAATATTTATTCTTATAAATATTTATTATTAATGTACATGTTTTCAAAATGGGTTTTTGGATTTATTTATATGGACATTAATGTTTTCAAATGATAATTCATTTAAAAGCTTCAAAGTGGTATGAGACACTTTGATTCAAAAATCCCTTTTAAATGGTTTTGAAAATGATTTGATAAAACATTATTTTTTTCAATATCTTGATTTGATATAGTGGAATGTGGAAATGTAATATTTCTTTTATAATTGTTTTATGTGTTATGATTATTTTATGGTTATTTGGCATTGTTTATATATATAGGTGGTTCTGTGATAAATATAGGGCGAGTGAGCCCGAGATAGCTCTCCAATGCATTGGGTAATGTGACGGTGGTAAACGTGATGTTTCTCCTAAGAGATTTAGGGAATATACTGTGATAGGTATTCCAACTGTGACTCCATATGTAGTTGTGATAGGTACAATTTATGTTTGACATGGATTCCATGAGTAACCTTTATGACTTATGATTTGTGTGTGTTATTCATAAATCTCAAGATTTTATAAGGTAAGTTATGATTGAAAAGTATGGTTTCATTAATTTGTATATATTGATGGGATAATTTTTTCCTTCCTTATTTTATAACCCTTATTGAGCTTTTTATGCACACCCTATGTTTTTGAAATATTTTCCACAGGACATAATGAGGAATTGGGTCAAATATGGGATCAACGAATAGTCATGCTATCTAAAACATGGAACTAGACATGTTTCTTTTTAAGTGTTTTTATTTTATGAAAATAATGGATACTCATTAGTAGTGTCTACATGTAATATTCAAGTTATAATGTAATAGTTATGGACTAATTCTCTAAAAATATAAACCTGAAATGATCCTCAATGTGAATTATCCATTTAATTCAATATTATATAATATTTAAGGCCGGGTCCTTATAGTTGGTATCAAAGGGCGGGTTAGACAACTTTAGGGATTAGTAATTTTCGTTAGACATATGGTTAGTAACTATCTATTATTTAAGTTGAATCATTGTTTTATAACTTTTTCAGATCAAGGAAAGCCATTTTCAAATGGAAGAAGGAGGATCTGAAATGACATTCATATCTCTTTCTGATGACATGCTTGCAATAATTATTGCCAAATCATGTTAGGATGATTGTGAAATTTTTTTGTAGAATACAACTCACTTGCAAGGAGTTATTTGAGTTATCAAACACCTCCACTATATCTCTTTATCATCATGGATCATGGGTTGTATTTAGAAAAATCCTATTTTCACAATATTCTCATATTTTCAAGAAAGGTAAATATTATCAAGGCATTTTCAAATATTTTACCTTATCATAAGATTTTGAATCTTATTATGATTTTAAAAAAGGTGTTGAAGAAGGAGACCCTTACACAACCTATTTATATTTGATTTTAAAATATAGTCTCTCAGCACATACTTATGGTAAGTTAAACTGACCGTTAATTGAATGTTTCAACTCAAATTCAATTCGAATATTTTATAGAAATCGTGTTTTATCAGATGTTTTAAAATTATATGTCATACATGATTATTTTCCAAAATTGTTTTTCTATGAACACCCATATGTCCCATGTTTTATGATGTGTATTTGGATGGGGGAAGAAAATCATTTTGAAGGATCTCTAAATCATTGTTGTAATGCAAGGACCTTCTACCTACGTGAACAAGATGACTATGAAACCAAGTAGATGCTATGATCATGGTATGATGTTATTCATTTTGGGAATCATTTTATTTTATCATATGGTGGTGAAATAAGACTTCTAGAATTAATATATTGATATCATAATGAATTTGGATGAAAATGACCGTTATAAGGAATCCTTTTAGGTTAAAACATGTTAGGGTTATTTTTGAGTTTTATAAAAAGGACAACATATAGGACGGGTGACAACCCGTCGCATCCGACAAGGCTGCCGGAATCAAACCCACAAAAAAAGAGAGACAAGGACGCATCGCCTACCACTAGCCTACTTGAATTCCCGGGTTAGTATGACTTATTATTTTAGTAAAATGATTTTATTGAATAAGAATAAGTTGATATTTTGAACTTATGCTTTATCAAATGGATATACTTTGTACATAAAAATGATTTAGTGATTAAGTGATAAAGTTTGTGGAGGAAAATGTTCTCTATTTTGAGGAAACACTATATGCCTAAGTAAGATTGAATACTATGGGATTTCAATAGTGGAATAATGGTTGAAATTTTAGTTTGTAAGAATCTATGTTTTTATTATGGAATCATGATGATTTGATTTATTTATGAAAATGATTAACCTATCATTGATAATATGTGATTAGGTTAATTAATTTTCAATATGAGACCTTATGAGTAACTAGTGTTACTGGGAGATAAATGTGAAGATGTGTATTGGAAGTTTATGTCATTAAATCGTCATGAGATTTGGGTTACATTCATAGTTTAGATTAATTTTGAAGAATTTTAGGGAAAATTGTTTATTGAATGGTCTTTGTTGAACTTTGGGTTTTGTTAGAAATTTTTTGGAGATTAAGAGTAGTTTTTCTTTATGTAAAATTTTATCCTTTTGGGGGATTATCTGATCTTATACTAAACGTTTTGGTTTTATTTAATGTCTAAAGACATGAGAGATATATAGTTCATCTTTTATGGATTCTATGATTCTCTTGAAGTTGATTATAACGCTCTTATTATGAAAAAAAGTCATCTTGAATACTCATCATTTGGAGAAAATATGAGTTTGTGGTAGAAATATAGTAAAAGATGAATATCTACATGACAAGTAAGTATATTTACTTATGTTTTTGGTTAAGCTCATAAATAAATTCCTCAATGAAAAGTCTCATTAAACAAATACCTAGTCGTTTAACTTTTCCTACTGGGGAATCAAATACTGTTTAACCCATCACAAGTTTGTGATTTTCTGGTGGATAAATTTCTCCTAAACATGGTTTCTATCACTCTCCATAAGAACATGATGGTTTGTTTTCTCCTTCATATCCATGTTTTCATGGAATCCTAGTATCTGTTGTCTCGGGTAACATTTATACTACTCTTACTTTATTTTAAAGTGATAATTTTACTGACTATTTTTTCGATGTGGGGATTTAAATAAAGTTCCCGCGCCCAATTTTTAAAATTGTGAGGATGAAATTCCCAAACGGGGGAAGGATGTGACATCCCTGGAAAATAAAGAATATGAAATTTTCAAATTTATTAATATTTGTGAATTAAATATTTATTTTACTTTAATGGGGTTGCTATGTTTGATAGCGTACCCGATATGCAACAATGGATTTCTTGGAAATCATACATTGCACACTAATAATATAATATTATTATTTTAAATGGTAGTTAACTTATAGCCATTGTATTGGTGGGAATGAAAAAAATTATTATACATGATTGTAAAATGTATTTAAATTTATCCAATAAAAATTTAGAGGCTTAAAATATGAATGAATATAAATTTAAGGATAATTTACATTAAAAGGCCGATTCACCACCTTTTAATGGAAAACCATCATTAAATATAGTTTTGGTCACTTTATTACATTCTAATTGATCAAATATAATCCTTATTTAAAATGGGGACATCAAATTTTACATTGGGTAATTTTTTGGTATTTTCTCATAAAGTTCATTTTTCTAATGAGTAGTGAAAAATACTTTATTTTAAATCAAAAATTTCTTTTAATATAATCTATTTATATGGTTAGATTATCTTTTTAGTTGGTTTTAAAGTGAAATTGAAATATATTTTTACCATTTAATCCAAGTATGGTCACTGTAAATAATTTCCCATTGAAATTGGATATAAACAAGTATCAATATTTTGATAGTTATTGTTTCTTAAAAACACGCTATTTGTTTTGGTAACAGGAATTAATTTTAAAATTAATTAATTCCACTTCTATGTTTTGAATTTGAAAAAATATACATCATTTTTGATTTCAGAATATAAAATATAGCTTGGGATGAATTTTTGGTATTTTTCTAAAAAACTTCAATTTTTGATGAATAGTGACACCACTTAGTGGTAGTTAAAAAAACCGAATTTTTCATTTAAATAAAATTATACCACTTCTGTGAATTGAATTTCAAAAAATCCGACATACATGGTTGTTATCAAGAAGTAAAATTTGGTTCATTAAGATGAAAATAATTTTTCGTGATTAGTAACTTTTGACTTTTATTTGCCGCGGTTAAAGATAAATAGGGTAATTCAAGGTTAAAAGAATATTATAATAATTACAAATTACCTTAAAACTTTTCATAACCTTATTGTTTGAGTAGTGTCTGACCATGGCCATCCTTGGGTCGATTTTGGGACCCCATGGAGCTACTTAAGAAAGATAATGACACATTAGATTAATTAATTTAATGTAAAGACAAAATTGACAATAACAAAAATATTTTAGTGAATTAATTTCTATATGGTATTATATAAGTCATATTTTCAACTATAAATATTAATTGGAAGGATAAAAATATTTACTACATGATAGTATTTTTTTAAAATTTTTAGAAATTGAATAAATTAAATTATTTATGACACAATAGTGATGCAGTATTTACCTCATTAATAAATGATATGAATAAATAAGATTATAATGATTAAAATATTATCCAAAACATGTCAAATTCAGATTGGATGATTTCATTTCTACCATGATTCTTCTTGTATTCGATTATAATGATTTTTGGACCTTTAAAAACTGAATAGCATTATATAATAAAATAATTTTTTCACATTTTCTTAAAGAGCCCCTCCTCTCCCTTATAAAAGGAGACCACTTCTAACCAATTTCTCACACCTCTCAAGCCATTTGGATCGTTTAAAATATACCCAATTAAGCTACCTACATCCCTCTCCATTACCTAGAAGCCTTACCTTAGGCATAAGGAACATCAAGAAGTCCTTTGGTTCAAACCAAAGGGAGTTACCCAAATTAAAGGAAACCGTTTCTCTTAAATTATTTTCTTTTATTTTACTCTCAAACCCCTAAACTCATTTTTATTTCTTTCTTTTGTAACAAAACCAATATACTCTATATACTAGGTTGTTTTTATGAGAATTATTCGAACTACACTTACACACACCTCCATCTAATGGATGAAGAACATAATGTTTTTGTGGATGGAAAACTAAGGCCTCACGAAACGATGATTGTTCAATTACATCTTACCACCTCTCATGGTGGCCATTATCAAGGAAGTTTATTAATATATGATATATATTCTGTTTATTATTTCTTTATGCTTCTGTAATTCCCATTTATATAATGCCTTTGTGGTTTCCATAGTGGGTAAATACGATAGTCTCATTTGAGGAAGTGCTGACTACCGCCCCCTCAAAGTGATGTGACTCGTTAATTCCTTATGTGGGATGTATAAAGGATGGAGTTAATGATATTATATATGATATTATACTGTAATTATAATATACATATGTATAATTAAGTTCTAATTCCATTAAAATAATAAATAGAAATGAAATTAGTGTTCATGCGTACGTACGGCTTACCGTCTCCATGAACGGTGCATTTCATTTCTTACCCCTAAATGTTATGTACTTTTATAAAAACATGTAAATGCTGGTTATAGATGATATATATGATATCAAAATCATGAATATAATTATTTCTATAATAATCCTTTGACCACATGAACAACATGTAATTATAAGAAGTCCATTTTTCACTCAAGTACCAAATATCGACAAAACGAACATTATTAACTTAAATGATTAAATAATGTTTATAAAATGGTAATAAGTGATATAAAGGAATAATACATATGAAAAAGGCTCTTAATCCAGTATAAATTAACTTTATCTTATTATTCAGGAGATTAAAGACCGACCGAGTCAAGTTGGACACGAGGTAAGGGACCCAACCTCTCTCTTTCTTTTCAAGTACTCTCTTTTATGTAATTTCATTTATGCTCCTTGTTCTTATGTGGGATGGTGTTATTTTATATTAAACATACTGTAATTTTTATTTTAATATGATTAGAGACCTCATATTACTCTCATCAATTCATTTTAAGAATTTTTAAGTGTTGCTGTTAGGCTGCAGAATTTTTGTATGGGATTTTCTTATCTCACTTTCAATTCCATGATATTTCCATTTTTCACCACTATTTTATTGAATGTGGTGTATTGTGTACTTACATTTGATATATATTATCATGATTATATTTATATTCATGTTATTCTGTGAATCATTTGGTGGTTATTAACTTTTGTTCATACGACACAGTTGATTACAACGTGGTAAAGGGTTTCATCTCAATTTTTATTACCATGAGATTCATGCTATATTTGCCACTATTTCCTTTTGTGTGGTGTATTTACTGCCAATTATTTTAATCTTTGTGTAATATAATTTAATTTATCAGTATTTACATCTTCTTTTTATGATCCTTATTTCATGTGGCGTATGTTTTGTAAGTTACCAAATCAGTAAGGGAACCTTTCACCCTCCTCTTTTTAAAATACTTATTTTTGTTATGTATTTTAATTTACATATTATCATGATTGGATAAGTTCTTATATATCCTTGTTGATTTAAAATTTATGTACAAGTGATGAGATACCCTTTTTATCTCATCAACTCATTTCCTGAATTTTAAAGTGACGCCGTTAGGCTGTCAATGTTTTGTAAGGGAACTTCTTAACCCAATTTCAATTCTTTGGGTTAAACATGAACATCTTGAATATGTCAACCTATGAATATGTGTGAATCACCTATGATTGTTTTACACTTAATATCCAATTATATTGGGTGTATTTATAATTTTCACACATAATTATGTGATTTATTTATCCTTAATTTAAGGATACCATCTTTATAAGGGATTTCATCTCAATTTACATTTCCATTGAGAATTCATTTTTGTTATGCACCAATTCACTTTTATATGGTGTATATAATTTCCTTTAACATATTATATCATGAATCCATTTATAATCATGATATTATAATGTTCTGATTAAAATTTTTTCTTCAATTATTTGTATTCAAGTTTCTCTCTTTTTGTTAAAAACTCTTTAACTATAATATCATTTTAAATTTATTAATCATTTATTCTTCTAAATATTTCTCATTAATATCCATGTTTTCAAAATTTGTTTTAGGATTTATTTATATAGACATTAATTTTTTCAAAAGACAATTCATTTAAAAGATTCAAAGCGGTATGAGACACTTTGATTCAAAAATCTCTTTTTAAATGGTTTTGAAAATGATTTGATAAAACATTAATTTTTTCAATATCTTGATTTGATATACTGGAATGTGGAAATGTAATATTTCATTTGTAATTGTGTTATGTGTTATGATTATGTTATGGTAATTTGGAATTGTTTACGTATACGGGTGGTTCTGTGATAAACCTAGGACGGGTGATCCCGAAATAGCTCTCCAATGCATTGGGTAACGTGACAGAGGTAAACGTGATGTTTCTCCTATGAGATTTATGGAATATACTATGATGGGTATTCCAACATTGACTCCCTATGTAGCTATGATAGCTACAATGTAAGTTTTATATGGATTCCATAAGTAACTTTTATGATTTATGATTTGTGTGTGTTATTCATAAATCTCATGATTTCATAAGGTATGTTATGATTGAAAAGTATGGTTTCATTAATTTGTATATATTGATGGGATAATGTTTTCTGTCCTTATTTTATAACCCTTAATGATCATTTTATGATCATGCCATGTTTTTGAAATGTTTTCCACAGGACTTAAAGATGAATTGGGTCAAAAATGGGATCAAGGAATAGTCATGCTATCTAAAACATGGAACTAGACATGTTTCTTTTTAAGTGTTTTTATTTTATGAAAAAGTGGATACTGAGTAGTTGTGTCTACATGTAATATTCAAGTTGTAATGTAATATTTATGGCCTAATTCTCTAAAACATCAAACCTGAAAAGATCCTCAATGCGAATTATCCATTTAATTCAATATTAAGTAACGTTTAAGGCCGGGTCCTTATACCAATTCTTCCAATAGATCGAAGAACGAATACTATATAATTGATTGAGGTCCAAGACTAACATGAGGTATTCTATAAATCAATATTGGAGATGTTGGATGTTCTGATCCTCTGTAGGATGGAAGGAATGATGAAAATTGTTTAATAGTTTATGTGGGGAAATAGTGATTTCACATAAAAAATATAAAAGCACCCGGTTTAGGTGCAGACATACTCAATCCATGCACAAAAAATCGATTTTTATCTATAGATTAGAGGACCCTAAACATTTAGTAACATGATATCAAAAATCATGCACAAATTGTGATAAACAGCTGAGTCCCATATCATTAATAGGACACATGTCCATGCGCCTTGGGTCACACATTAGTAGAAACACCATACGTTCTATTCTTTTTTTCGCATTTCAGAGATCTGGGCTTCGAATAAGCCTCATAAGCTCTTGTGACCACCTTGGTATGATTCTAAATTTTTAATATGTCCTCCTAATGTATTGAAATTGAAAAACTAATTATCTATAAATTCATTTATAATATGTTTTCTTATAGTTGAATGAGAAAGAATAAATGTTTTCAATATGGTTTTATGGTAATTTAGGTTATTACCCTCATTCAAGAAAATACATGATGAAGTCATTCAATTTTATGGTATATAATGATTAATATAAACTATATGGTTTTTTGGTGATTACTAATAACATCTATTTGTAAATATAGTGAATAGATTTATAATTTTTTGGAAATTAATCATTTAAAAGTTCAATAAAGATCAAAATTTATGAAATGGTTTAAATTAAACATTACATGTTATAGGATAACTTCATTTAACCATATTGGATTCAAAAAATGTGTGGGATGTATATTGTTACAATTTTAGGGATTTTATCATCCATTATATGATACTTTCATTGCTCAGGCATATAAAATTTCATTTGTTGTTATGTATTTCTGGACTCAGTGGTGAACTGGAAATTGATCAAAGAACAACAAATGGATGAAATTGTTCCTATTATATAAAAATATTTTATGTAATATTATTTACATATTTTAATTGAGAGGTAAATAATTTCTCAACTCTAGAAAAATGATGCTGAAAAAATGTTGTCTAATTATCATAATATTTTACGATATCAATAACTTTTTAAAATATTTGGTTTATGTCATTGAGGTCATGTAATTCCATCCAATCATGTTCTGTAACACATTAAATATGTTTTTTGGTGTTACTAGATGAATTATTCTAATAGTTTTTTATTAAATATAAGAGTAATATCATTTTATTATCTTATTGATCTTATGATCCATTGAAATTTAATTTTAGTGCATCAAGAGTATAAAATTTAATTTTTATATTTATTTAATTGAGTATGATAGGAAGGAGAAGCTGATCAAACCTCAACAAATAGATGAAATTATTCTTATAAAATGAAAATATATCAAGTAAGTATATTTCTTTATATACATAGATAGTGAAACAATTTATCAAAAATAGTAATTTTATTATTAAATTTATTTATTGTGATTTAAATCATTTTTATGATATCAATGTCCTATAAAATCATTGGGTTATTAATATATATTCATCTTCTTCATTCGAACTATTTTAGCTATAACACTCCATTAGTATATGGATATTGTTTTTATATACTATGCCCACTCAAAAACATTCCATCAATACTCTCATATGTGGATACCTAGATATGTGTTATTCCATATGACCATTGTGCTCACCTTTATATCTTATTAACAGAATGCTTCATTAACCCTTTTTACAATGTTTGTTTTCAATAATGGATTTCTAAAATTTAAAAATCCTGATTACCTTGATTAAGATTTCATAGTGTGTAAAACATTTATTTAAAGAGGGGAGAACGTAACACCCTGAAATTATAAAATAAAGAAAATTGTATTTGATATCATGTAGATCACTCATCCCTGATTCTAAAAAATTTAAATATAAAATACATTTATAACTTATCTGTTATATTGATTTGTATGAAAAACAATAAATAAAATATAAAATGTATTTTATTTACTTTTTTAATATAAATATAAATTATTATTTATTGATTTAAAATAAAATAATAATAATTTGGAAGAAAAATAAATGTTTTATGAAAATTGTACTTTTTCTAAAAGAAGGAATCATCATGACCTGGGAAATATAAATAAAATTAATTTATAGTAATTTTGTGAAATTTATTTGTAAAATCAATTTTTTATGAGTTCATAATATCAAAAATATCATTGGTTGAATTTTTTGTGTTTTCTTCCAATGAATTATCCATCTTTTGTATTCCAGGATGAATATCCCATATCAAATGATGGTAAACATGTTGAATTTGTTCATTATAATATATTTTTATGACCTTTTGATTTCAAAACCAAAAAAATGTTTTCCTATCCAACTTTCATCCATCAATGGTCTCCCCAATATTGAGTTTTGACCTTATAAAAACACATTTAGAATTTGACATCCTCATCCTTTTAACTATCACAACCAAATCCAGAACAAATTAAAATGTAACGAAAATAGAAATATCACCTCATATTTCATATTCCAAGTTCATTTCTACTATCACTCGCATCAACATCCACTAATATGGAGTCTATTTTTCCAACTAAGAAATTTAATTTATAAATAACAAATCATCCACAATATTTCCTTTACTTAGTGTATACATAAAGTAATATTTAAAAACATAGAGATACTATATTTTTCTTCATTTTCAAATATTAAAATACATTTTTGAAAAATATTTTTCAAACTCCTATGATTTGTAAACATTATATTTTTCCCCAAATAGGTAATGATGCATTTTTACTTCATGTAATAAGTCTTCTGAATCAAAACCATGTTTTGGGTAGTAATTCCAATTATAACCTAACTATCATTATCCATAATATACAACATTATATCCTTACACGAGAACACCTCCCAACCCAAGTGCTGAAGCATGACAATACAACACATTCCCCTATCCTTATTCTGAGAAGACGACGACTAGTTTTGACATATGGGGAACTTTGTAATCTTGAAAACACATCATAAATTTCTCATTTGACAAGAGTAGAACCTTATTTCTTGTTAAATCTATCACAGGGGAAACTATTTGTAAAAAATATCATAGAAAATCACTAGTAATAAGAATCTAGTCCCGAGAAAATACATATTTCAAATATAATCTTCTATAGTTTCGAAGAGAAACTACGCTCTATCATTTCTGGATCCATCGAAAAACTACTTTTATATTTTATATGGCCAAGTAAATGAAACTCCATTAACTAAAAATTAACTATTGATAATTTATCATATATAAAATTATCTCTCAAGATTCTCATCTCTGTCTACAATTGTTTCACATGCTCAACTCATTTCCTTGAATACACCAATATGTCATCCACAATAACCACCAAAAAAGAGTGTAAATATTTTTGAAATCACGGACTCATTAATTGATTAAATAATTCTAGTTCATTTGTAAGACCAAAAGGAATAACCACATAATTTAAATTTCTATATCTTCTCCCAACATCTTTTTTCAAAATATGATACTTCCAAATCCACAATTGGTGATGTCGTTATCAGAACTCAATTTTATATATCTAATTATCTAATCATAATTGATGTTATAGATAATCAATTCATGGAATTAGATATCGATTCTTTATTATAACATGGTTTATCATTAAAAAATACACAGAAAATAAAAAATTTCATCAACATTCTTTACAAACAAGAATGGAACTACCCACATATATGTTCTAGGAAAAATGTAATATATTCCTTCCAACTCATCCAAAAACAATTTATAATACTTTAATTTTATTGGTTCTATCTAGTATGGTAAAAGGGATATTAATGGTCCCTAAAAAGAGATCAATTATATATTACACTTTACTTATGGGAGGAATCTCTAAGAAACATCTCAGGAAAAAATCACGAAATTGATAAAAAATTGTTAGAAAATTTCTATTCTTAGTGTATTAAATTTATTTCAATGTCCATTATACCTATAAGGACTTTGATATTCTTCGAATACTTTGCATTAAAGGCATATTAAGACAACCCAAATGCACCATTGAAGTATTCTGGTAGGTCCTGCTTCCAGGATGGATCAAGGTGAACGTTGATGGTGCCTCCAAAGGAAACCCAGGCCCTTCCGGTTGCGGAGTGATCTTTAGAGACCATCTTGGTATATTCCATGGATTCTTTTCATTGGTAGTTGCACTGTCTCATCACTAGAAGCTGAAATAATGGGTGTGATCCATGATGTCAACTATGCACTTCAAAAATGAGGGAGGAAGAATTGGATTGAAAGTGATTCGACCACCATCATTCAAGTAATCTTGAAGGGGATGACTCATCTAGCCTGGCTACTCACTACATTCTAGATGAAGTGCCTCAGCACTCTTCTACAGATCAACTTAATCACCACTCATGAATTCAGTGGAGAAAACAAGGTTGTTGAGGCACTTTCAAACATGGGAGTTAACCAGGAGATGACCTGGATTGATGCACTCCCTCTTGATCTTTTTTAGATTTATGATAATGACTGTAGGAAACTCCCATCCTTTAGACTCTTGTAACCTCTTTTTTATCTTAACTAAATTGTGCCTCAGTCTTTGACATAATAACTTCCTTTAAAGAAAATTATAATAGTCTATGTGAGCATTGAAAATTTTAAAACAACATATACGTAGGACTATGTCATAGACATACGTTTACAGAATATATAAATCTATTATCATATCTAATCCATCAATAGTTATATAATGTTCTCTATATATAAAGGCTCGATATTCCCTTTGGCCAAGATGAGCATTATAATTTTAAAATGGTTGGCTGCATCTCAAAATTTAATCCCAAAAAATGAATAGTAGGAGATGAAATAAATGAATGTGATAAAACCATATCAAAAAATGGTTTCATAAGGGTCAAATAAAAAATAAGCATACCAATAATCATTGATGATCTATATTAATAATCCGTAATAACATTATCATCTATATATAATTTATTAATCACTTCCATTGGTTTCTTATTTCCTTGTTGAAATTATTATTACTGAGGAGTCATGGTATTCAAAGAACCGCCAAGTCTAGCTTAGATCAATTTATGAGAATTATTCTCCTTATATCATCCCATTATATCATATTATGTTTCAACACATGAAAACTATATCTATAACATGAAATTTGAGCACTACAACAATTGCGTTGATTATTGGTCAGATGGAATAAATTTTGGCATGTTCTAGGAGGTTCTGTACACTCTTGCTTCTTGTGGTTGAATGAACCATGTGGGAAAATTTAATATTTTTTCATGCTCCATAAAGGAAGAATAAATGATAATTCTATTTAATTATGAGTCATCACAGTACCTTTGATAAATGTTTCCCTTACCCACCATCACTAATCATTGGAGTCCCCAAAATTTTCCCTAGGTATCAATATACATCATGTACCATTAGCCCATGTGATATCCATTTAGGAAGTGGTCGATCTATTAATAATATCTGTATAATCTATTATATAGGGAACATCAATCATCTATAAAATATCATATCTTTACAATGATAAAAAATTAATGCCATAAAGGACTCATTAGAAGCATCATGGGGTGAAAAGATGACTAAATTCATAAATTTAGCCTCATATTGTGTAACTCAGAAGTTATCTGGCTATAAAATGTTTTTTTTTCATTCATGAAATCATGAATGTGCGAGTATAGAATTAGGTGTTGAAAATTTATTCAAAATCAACATATGATAGTGCTCTGTAAAATATAGTATGAACATAAAAAAACCATCACTATCGTGGATGATTCTACAACATATACTTCAATAACTTGAATTTGATCTCTTCTAGTGAGCCTAGAAAATAGAATATTTGATTTATCCAATTTATCCAAACCTATACCATCGCATATTCTAAATAAACCCCAAAGATGGATAGATTATTATATTGGAGATAGAAGTAATCATAATATTTTGATGTTTTATACCTCATATTTCCTTATCCCCAACATAAAATCCTTGGACTAAAATTTTAACTAGCTGTTAGTTTACATGTGGATCAGTTTTTACCACATTCTCAACATCTGATTTTAGTTGGTTTCTCTGATTCCTACCAGGTTCCATTTTATATAAACAAATAACACACCATAAGTCTAACTATCTAGAAAATGAAGGATTAATAATATCAAATTTTACCACATTACGTATAAAAAAATATCATTCCAAAATTCATGATATCTATGGTCATCCATTTTCAAAAAATTCACCATGCTTTTGAAAATCAACACTTTTTTAAAATTTACATTATCATGTATTTTTCAAAATATCTCACTTGAAACAAATAAGAACTTTTAAAAAATTATCTTTTTATTCCCCAATTTTTATATTATTAATAAAAAAAATATTTAATCCTAGTGGGAAATCGTTTAAAAAATGTATGTCTGGATCCGCTCATTGACTATACCCATGAAAATGATATTAAAATTCTATATTTTTATCCATGTCAGTTATATATACAATGCCTTAGTAACATTATGTTCTTTATTGGTATGTCGTATATGTATTTTTATGCTCTATATGTTTGGTCAACATAATCCCAATACTTTATACTATCCCAATATAAGGAATAGAAAAAAATTGATTTAAACTCATTGAATTAAAAGTAATACCTCTATTCCATTAGTGATATTTAGACTGACCAATATTGATTCCACTTATAAGTCAAGGACCTATTAATCTGATACCAATTGTAAAATATTTCCCTTCATCATTATCTTCAGAGGATGATGAATTTCTAAATGGACATAGGTGGCATCCCCCATATGCCAATGGATAGAAATAAATTTCAAGGGCCTCAATATAGTTTGAGGATGATTTTAAATTTAAAAATAAAAGAAACCACAATAAAACATTATATAAGAGTAAAAAATATATAATACATGATAACAATGTAAAAAAAACAAGGTAATGCAATTATTGTGAAAACTATACTACAGTTGATTACCACCCTAGATGACTACTAACCTTAAAGTAAACAGTGAAGAAAAAAACCAAATACACTAAAAGTCTCCAAATAAACCAACATAAAAAACAAAAAACATTCTCCAAGCTCCAAATCCAACTCTATTCCCATGTATCACAATGAAAAACAAAACAAGGGTGATGATTATCCTTTACATGAAACCTAATAGACAATATCTTCAAAAGAAAAATTGTTCAAATGTAGAGGTTTAGTACTTAATTTCAATTGGGTTTCCCTAAATGACTTCCAACTACAACAATAGTATTGAAAAAGTTATTAGAGAAATATAAATATATATATATATAACACATTAAATAAGTTAATATTAGAGTATAAAACAATTCCCAAAGGAAATAAATTCCCCAAAAAACCCATTTTCCATGTAGAGTAATAAAACAAACATTTCAAAGTATTTAAAAAGTTCTATTTTGGCATTCTAATTCCTTGATTCACACACAACCCCCAAACATTCTTTCTTCAGTGACAATTTCTTAATCATGAGTGGTTTCCCATCAAACCAAATAGTAATCATTAAGTGGCCAATATCCTTTTGTCCCAAAGACACACTCCCCTTATATAGGTCCATGTATCGTTGTACCCAAATATACACTCCCCTTATTCATGGTCATAATAGTAGTATGAATTCACACAAAACCATATATGCCATAACCATTTAAAATCAACCAATTTATGAAATTTCAGTAAAACCATTATTTATTCAGAACCATTAATGAAAAACTTTTTCAAAAAACCAAAAATTCTATTTTGTAAAATCAAAATTGAAAAATCATTAAAGTAATGAACATTGTACACCGAATTTCCACAAATCCAAAAATCCAAAAAATTTACAAACCATTATTAAAGAAGGTTTCTTCCATGATTTCCACATCAATTTGAAAACAAAATTCGTTCAATATAACCAATTTTAAACTTGAGATTCATGATTTAATAAGAAAAGTTGAGATTAAAGAAACCTAGCTTGGGAATTACTTCTTAAAAAAAGAACGACATGAAATCCTCGATAAAACCAAGTTGGATCTCTAAAAACACGCCATAGATCTATTCCACTAACCTCAACATTGACATATCACATTATGATTGCATGAAAATCCCTATATCCATCAATAAAGAACTATATATATGAAAATGATAAGGGAAATATGATTATATAAAAGGGAAACTAAGATGAAAAAAGACTTATTAAGGGGATAATTCTTCAACGCACTAAATGTTTACTTTAGATCGCTACTGAATAAATGGATAAAGCCTCCATAGAATTTGGGAGGAACATATATTGAAGTAGGGATGAAATAGACAGGCAAATATGGTCTTAGAGGTGAAAAATTGTGACTTCCATTTTTTAGGATATCACATTTAAACTGTGCATGGTTAGTCACACTATAAGGAAATTTGTGCTAAAATTGTGATCCAGCCCCTACCTCAAGTAGCACGTCTCCTGATAGGATAACATGGGTTAGAAAAAATGTATACATACCATGAAAATGATAATTTCCCCACTTTCATTGTTAAAACATGGTGGCCAAAAATGTTTTAAAAAATTGATCACCTTAACTGTGTGACTACTACAACACCTTGAGATTTTATATTATGGCATCTCTTTAATGTAATTCAATAGTTTGTGCCACACACAACACCGAGTTTGAGCACACCACGTCTTATCAAAAATAACCATTTAAAAAAGCAGTTATAAATATTATTATCTTAATTTTTAATTTTATATAGTCAATATAATTTTAACATCAATATTATGTGTTTTTAGAGAAAATATAAGAACAAATCAAATTTTCAAAGAAATGAAGTTTTTTTTAAAAAAATTCAATTTTATAGCCTTTTAATGGAAAACCCTTTTTCAATCCAATATTTGAAACTTTCATATATTTAATTTGACAAAATAATCTTCTTAATTAGAATAAGGACACAAAAATTATTTTTGGGTAAATATTTAGTGTTTTTCTGATAACTTTCATATTTTGATGAATAGTGAAAAATATTGAATTTTAATTATAATTTTTTTAATAAAAATAATATATAGTGTTTAATTATAAATTTTAATGGTTTTGAAGTGTAATTAGATTATTTTTTATCATTTAATCCAATTTTGGTCATTGGATGTAATTTTAAATTTAAATTGGACATAAACACATTTCAATCTTTTAATAGTTTTTACTTATCAAAAACCCGCTTTCTGGTTTTAAAAGCAAGAATTAATTTTAAATTAGTTAATGAAAAATATATGTTTTCAATTTGGTAAAACATTCATCATTTCTAAAATTAAAATATCTAAATTTTCTTAGGGTGAATATTTGGTATTTTTCTGAAAACATTCAACTTTGCTGAATAATGAAAAATACTACATAGAACATAAAAATTGACTTTTTCATTTAAATAATTATTTTTAGTTACAAATATAACTTAAAATAGGTAGATAATACATATATTAGAACAATTTAAGTCATTTGAGTAATTTTTTGATAATATTAGACATAAAATTATTTATTGAACCATTTTAACGTCTTTTTAGCCACATTCTAGGCACATTTACCCACATTCTAGGAACATTTTCAAATTTTCATAAAACATAATTTTAATGTTTTTGTGAATTGAATATCAAAAATCCAAGAGACATGGTTGAAATCAGTAAGTAAAATGTGGTTCAATAGGATGAAATTAATTTTTTCTGAATAGTAACTTTTGAATTTTATTTTACACAGTTAAGAGTAAATAATGTAATTAAAGGTAAAAAGATTAATAATATTACCCCCACACATGTCCTAATTCTATTAAAAAAGTTTATTTCAACCAAAATAAACTTTTGGGAAAAATATAAGATCATTTTAATCTACTTGGGTTAGATGAAGACATTAATTATATTTTATTTAATGAAAATGTAAAAGTGTATTATTCAATGTTTGATAACTAAACCATTTTTAATATAGGGTTAATAATGAGATAAATTTGACTATAAATTTTCATTAGAAAGATAATAATATTTCCTATATCATGTAATTTTATTTATAATTTTTAGAATGTGAATAATTAATGTTATTTATTACATAATGATGAATAAGTAATTACCAAATTAATGAAAGATTAAAATAATTGATACTATAAGTATCAAAATAAATGTAAATTGAGACTTTTGATGCCATAAACGAATTTTCTAGGTTTATATAACATTTTATGGTTGATTTACTATATTTTTGTCTAAATAATGAACTTTTTATAGCTTTAACAAAAACCAAATACTAAATAGTGTCAAAACTTTCATAATTGAGTTTTTAAAACAAATATTATATTATTAATTGATATACTATTCTTATAAATATAAAGTTTGGTCAAAAAAATTATATAATTAAATATATGTCAATAATTAACCACTATATGTTCTACTGTAATTTTATAGTTAGTTTATTATTCATTTATTTTAATAATACAAGAAGATGTGGTAAGAGTTAAATAATTTAACTAAATGTTAAATCCAAACGATGAAGTAAATATTGTGACCTAAACATGTCTAAAACCTATTGGATGAGAGTATTGAGACCCATTCCCACCTTATCCACGAAATAAATCCATTTGTAGCTATTATAAACTGAATATAATTTTAGAATAAATTAATATTTCAATCCTTCCATAAAGTGCCCCCAATTGTCTTATAAAAGGCTACTTCCCCTTCTCGTAAATTAACATCTCAAAAGAAAGTTGGCTCATCTAAAACCTACTAAAATATCCTAAAAGATAACCTCAATTAATCATAAAATCATTACATTGATCTGAAACTTATTCTATGCACCAATTTTGTTCAAATCCGAAGGAAGAACCTGAAGAAGAGGTAATTATTTCATCACATCTTGCAAAGTTCCTTTCTTCTTCCACTTCATCTTTATTTGTTGTTTCTATACCAAAATAATAAATCATGTAAATTATATATAATGTGATTTTATTATATATATGGTACAACCATATTCATTATTCTACCCATCCTATAAATGAAAAATTCACCATACGTGCATACATACGGCTTACCGTCTCCACGCTATGGTGTAGTCTTTTATTCAACACATCATTTTTTGGATGTGTATAATAAAGAGTATAATTGATGAAAATAATAAATATAACATGTTAATGATTATTTATATATAATATACCATCCAAATAGATAGAATTTCACCATCAATATAATGATATCATCGGTCGTGCATATGTACGGACCACAGTATCCATAAATGGTGTTTTCCATTTAATATATCAAGCTATTATACAAACTTATATTCAAAATATATATGATACATAAATAATTTTACATATTAATGAATCATTTAAATCATTATATAATTTATATGATCAAGAATAATAATGAAAACATGATTGATAATGAAAGTGATTATTACTTGAAATGTTATTTTAACATAGAAATTATTATTAACTGTATAGTATAAATCCATAAACGAATCAAGTATGATATCAGAGATATTAATATAGTTATGTTATAATTATATAATATAATATGGTAATTAAAAAATAGGTTAAACATACCCTCTAACAATAGAATTTATAGGTTAATGGTTAATTTGTCAATTTCATTATTATCCGAGAATGTTTATGAGTAAGTATATATAGGGTCATTTTAATCATCCGTGTAACTATTTCATGAAAATATTTCAAAAAATAATATTTTATTGTTTTGTGGAAGGAAATCAATATTAATATCAGCATTATAAATGTTTCAATGATTTATTTTTATATTTTTGTAATTAATGTCCATTTTAAAAAATGATTTAAAGTATTTTTTTATATGGACATGATTTTTTTAAAATGTTAATTCCTTTATAAATTTTCAAAGTGTCATGGAAAAATTTGATTCAAAAATATATTTTAAATGACTTCCTTTATAAATTTGTGACTTTTAAATGATTTCACAAAAAATGGAAATTCCTCTCCAAGAGTTTTGATGATCATTTTCAACTACATAAACATCCTTTACTAAATATTATTATTGATTGAGTTGATTTATTATAATACAATATACAATATTGTATTTAATGACTTATGATACGGTTGACTGTGGATGTGCTATTTTTATACCATTAATTGTTTATGGTTAATGTATTGGCACTTCATATGCTTGTTTTAATACGAATTTTTATGTTTTGTTTCAATACTTTCATATAAGGAATGTTTGGGACTTAATAAGTGACGGGTGGAGCCCACAATAGACCCTTGATGTATCTATGGGTATTATGATTCAATCTAGTGACTTGGATGAAGGACTTGACAAATTTTTTATTTTCAACCTTGGCACGATGCCTTGACAATGTGTTTATGATTTCTAGCATTATGAATTCCCTTATTATGAAATCAGTTATAAAATGTGATTATTTGAATAGTAAAATATCCATGTTCATGTTTATATGGTAATGTTTGATTTATTTTTTACATTTTATATTTATGTTTATGTTTAATAAGAGTTTTTTATTACAAATATTTCCTTAAATGTTTATACCTTCTGCTAAATTATTTACCCTTTATGAGCATATTATCTCACCCATTTCTAATGTTTTATTTTCCCAGGATTCCCAAAAAGTGAATTATGATTAATATGAAGGGTTATACTAAGGGAATAATGGAATTCTCAAAGGATTTATTTATGATGTGTTGAATGATAGAAAGTGTAATGTTACATTCATGTATGTAATTTATTTTCCTAGATTACTAAAATGATCATTCCTTAAGGATATGATTCCTTGTAATCATTCTAATCTATTAAAATAATGCACCGGCTATAGGTAACTTGGGTCTGGTGTTATTGATGGTATTAGAGGATGTTTAGTACAACCCTTAGAAACAATATTTACAAAAACTCTGATTAGAGAACACTACCCTAATATAGACTTTGGGGATTCGTATGCAAGAACATCCAAAGGTTTTGGTAATGTAGTTATTATGTAAGTTTTCCACGAAATAAATCCTTGTTTGGTTACTAGCTGGTAGGCGCGACTCTGAAACATATGTAACTAGCAGTAGAACCCAAAAACACCACTTTGAGCTAGAATTGAATGAGAACTGGTGCACATCAATGGGACATCATGTACTCTTGGTTACAACACTCCTGGGGGATATGCTTAGGATAATTCACATTTTATTTACAAACCATTATGAATGATTTATGAGTAAATAAGTTAATAAAAAAACTTTTTTCTATGAGAATATATGTGTAAAAATATTCCATTAATGTTGATAATTTTTCTAGTTTTTGTATTATAAATTATGATATTATCTAACCAAGTGTATTTATTCACTTAGAAATGGTTCCCAGTTGAGGGAATGAGAACTCCAAAAAATATGCATTATCCAATGAGAAAGAAGGATGATATCTTTCATGGTCTTAAGCAATGATTTATAAGGGAAACAATATCCCATTTACTATCACTATATGAATAAATAGTATCGTGTGTTAATAATATGTGTAAATAATTCTATGAGTCATATGGAATTGAAGGGAAACCAGAGAAAAAGAGAATGGTAGAGAAAAATATGGATAAATGGAAGAAGGAAAAGAAGGATTTTCCTATATGTGATAACTATGAAAAGAATCATCATGGGAAGTTCTTGAAAGGAATAATAGTTTGTTATAATTTTGGACTAATAGGATACCATGTTCGTGATTGAAATGGTATGAAAAAGGATTAAAATACACAATGCTTCATCAGTAAGGAGTTGGGACACTATGCGAATCAATGTACCAATCATTAGAGTATACCCCTAATGATAATATTGGGTAATAATCAAGTTCTGATACTACCAAAGATGTAGAGTAATTATTAGTGTTCATAAGTTGTTAATAAATAATTGTGTTGTTTGAGTACAAGTTAAACTAATTATAATGTATATAAGGATTTTATTGGAGTAAATTATCATTAATGATTTGATATTTTATGGTACCAGGAAAACATACACAGTTACAAGTTAAACATTTATGAAAATATATGGTTTCGGGAAATACAACCCGTGATATGTTTCTGAAACCAATATAATTATTTCGGAATAAGAAATAATTAAGTTGGATAAAGTATATTTGATATTATTGACCTCTTTGAAACTAATAAATTGTATTTTTTTTCAATCATTGTTGGATTTTAAAACAATTTTCTTTGATTTAATATGTAAATCTGGTATTTTTTATGGAATAAGGGATCATAAACATATTCAATAAGTTTTAATGGTAATGTAGAGTGTTACCATGTTTTAAGAAAATATAGGATGAATGTATTCACACTTTATTATGTGGAAAAAAGATATCTTCATTATGTTTAGATCCCAAATAAATTATTAGTCTATGAGTTTAGACATAAGTATTTTTTGGATAATTCTAATGGTTTGAATGGAGTAAGTTGAGCACTTTATATTTTGTATTATGTTAAAGTATAATTTATTGGATACTATGAACTAACATTTTTGATTTTAGAAAACATATAGAGGATTATGGAAATACTAGTGGACATTATGATCTATAAAATGCACATTAGGCATAAAAAATCATTTTTTAAAATTCATTTCCCAGTATAAAGGATGAAGTGAAATATGATCAAAGCACAACCAAAAATGAGATTATGATTAAGACACCTAATGAAATAATGTATGTTTTCATGAATTATTATCTTGATAGTAAATTAATACCTCCTCTTCAAAGAAATAACCTATCTAAAAAAATGTGTTATCCGAATACCTTATGTTTTGTTGAACCAGTGATATTTTAAATGATCATAGATTTATGGCTTTGAGGCCCTCAATTTTTCC
This sequence comes from Viscum album, assembly GCA_963277665.1. Classification (NCBI taxonomy): domain Eukaryota; kingdom Viridiplantae; phylum Streptophyta; class Magnoliopsida; order Santalales; family Viscaceae; genus Viscum; species Viscum album. The sequence goes on from OY728131.1 coordinate 1,247,437,022, forward strand.
CTCTATTGTTCAATTCATTATGATTGATGACATCAATCAATCCCTATAAATAATTTAGGTTGTCCTCCAATTATGTGTTTATAATTTCTACCAATGTTCTCTTATTCGAATCCTCAATTTGGTTGTGAATTTTTTTAATTCCATTTTCCTATTATTAAGACTAAATATTTGTAACCCTATTTCTGATGTGGGATTTACACAAAGGTATTTTCAATTTTCAACCTTTTATTTTTGAAGAAAAATTTCAAATTACGAACATGCTATTTATTGAAAGAGGGGAGAATGTAACACACTGGGATTTCATAATATATTATCTCTTTAAAGTAAATCAATAGCTTGTTCCACACACAACACCGAGTTCGAGTGCACCATGACTTACCAAACCAGCCGTTTAAAAAGAGGTTATGAATAGTTTTAGCCAAATATTTTTATAAACGAAATATAATATTAAAATCCAGATTATGCGTTTTTTAGACATAATAGAAGAACAGATCCATTTTTTTAGAAAAAAGAAGTGTTTTTTTATAAAAAATGTACTTTTACCACCTTTTAATAGAGAACCCTTTTTATATCCAATTTTCAAAACTTTTATATATTTAATTTTACAAAATAAACTTTCTCATTAGAAGTGGGACATAAAAATGTTGTTTGGAAAAATATTAGGTGTTTTTATGAAAGCTTTCATATAATGATGAATAGTGAAAAATAATAAATTTTAATTGAAAAAAAAATTTTAATTAAAATAATTCATATTATTAAATTATAAATTATAAGGGTTTTGATGTATAATTAGATTATATTTTTATTATTTAATATAATTTTTTGTCATTGTATGTAATTTTACTTTTAAATTGGACATAAACACATATCAATTTGTTGATAGTTTTTACTTCCAAAAAACATGCTTTATAGTTTTGACAGCATGAATAAATTTTAAATTAATTAATGCTACTTATATGTTTTGAATTTGGTAAAATAGACATGATTTTTTAATTCCGAAATTTCTAAATTATCTTTGGGTGATGTTTTGGTATTTTTCTAAAAAACGTCAATTTTCGATGAATAGGGAAAAATATTGCATTGTACATAAAAACCAACTTTTTCATTTAAATAATAATTTTTTAAGAACTTTTTCCTAAAATAGATACGTAATACATATATTCATACAATTTAAGTCATTTGAGTCATTATATGATAATATTAGATATATAAAATTTTATTGAACCATTTTAACGTCTTTCATCCCACCTTCCAAGCACATTTACCAACCTTCTAGAAACATTTAAAAAATCACATAAATCATAATTTTACTACTTATGTTAATTAAATTTAAAAAATATGTGAAAAAAGGTTGTAACCAGTAATTAAAATGTTGTTTAACATGGTAAACACATTTTTTTAATAGTAAATTTTAAAATTTATTCACCACTGTTAATGTAAATAATGAAATTAATGGTAAAAATAATATTAATATTACCCCAACACATGTCCTAATTCTATAGTATAATTCTATGTCATCAACAACAAAACTTAAGAAAAAAATAAGATCCGTTTGGTCCATTTGGGTTAGATTAAGACATTTATTGTATTTTATTTAAAGAAGAGTTAAAATTATTAAATTCAATAGTTAATAACTAAATTATCTTTAAAATAGGGATACAAATAAGATAAATTCGACTATAAATATTCATTATAAATAAAAAAATATTTCCTACATCATGGTAATTTTTTATAATTTTTATACAGAAATAATTATGGTTATTTTTTACACAGTGACGGAGAAGTAATTACCTTATTAATGATTGATTAAAATAATTGATATTATAAATATCAAAATAACTGTAAATTGAGACCTTTGATGCCATATGCAAATTTTCTAGATGAATATGACATGTTAGTGTTTATTTAACTAATTTTTGTGGATGTAATAAACTTGTTATGACTTTCAAAAAAATATAATACTAAATAGTGTCAAAAATGACAAAAATGAGTTCTTAGAAACAAATATTATATTATTAAAGGATATAATATTAAAAAAAAATTAATGGTCATCCAAAGGACTTATATAATGATATATATGTCATTAATTAACCAATTTAGGTTCAATTGCAATTTTATTTTCTGTTTATTAACCATGTATTATAACAATACAATAATACATGGTTAATGTTAAACTATTTAACTAAGGGTTATATCTAAAAGATAATTTAAATATAGTAACCTAAAAATGCCTAAAACCTATTGGTTGAGAGGATTGAGATCCACCCCAATATTATCCTATTAAATATCTATTTTCAGATATTAGAAACCGAACATAATTTCAGTATAAATTTATATTTCAAGCTTTTCTTGATGTGCCCCTCACCTCTCTTATAAAACGGTACTTCCCCTTATCTAAAATTCACACCTCAAAAACAATTTGGATCAAATAAAAACTGCTCAAATCTCCTCCAAACTACCATAAATTCCCCATAAAGGCATTAATTTGATCACAAAGCCAAACTATGGATCCCTTTTGATCAAATCAAAAATAATAACCTCAAGAAGAGGTAATTATTTCCTCACCTCTTTCAAAGTTTTTTTCGTCTTCCACATCATATTTATTTTTAGTTTCCATACCAAAAATTTAACTACAGAAAGTTCTACATAATTTGATGTTATTTTAAATAAGGTAAAACCATATTCATTATTCAATCCATCCTATGAATGACAAAGTCACCATACCTGCATATGTACGACTTACCGTATCCATGTCGTGGTTTAGTTTGTTATTCAACACATCATTATTTGGATGGGTATAATAATGAATATAATTGATGAAAATAATAAATATAACATGTTAATGACTATTTATATATAATATAACATCCAAATAGAAACTATTTCACCAAGAATAGAATGATATAACTTCTCGTGCATACGTACGACTTACCGTCTCCACAACGTGATGAGATTCATTTCCACATTCACCATTCAAAGAAGATTATAAATATATATTATTATTATGTAAATAATATATAACATAATAATTATACTATATATATATATATTTAAATATATTAATTTACACCTATCTCATTCACTTACTTCTATTCAGTACGATATGAAAACTAAAGCAGCGTTTATGCGTATATATAACCTACCATCTCCATAAATTGTGTTTTCCATTTTATATATCATTAAATTATACATAGATATATTCTGAATATATATGATGCATAAATAATTTTTTATATTATGGAATCAATGAAATTATGATATAAGTTATACGATCAAAAATAAAAAGTTACAACACATATGACAATGAAATCGATTATCACCCGAAATGTTATTTTAACAAAAACATTATTATTAAATGGGTTGTATAAAGCCATAAATGAATCAAGTATGATATCATAAATATGGATATGGGTCATTATAATTTAATAATTTTTGTGGTCATTATACATGAGGTTAAATGTACCCTCAACCAAAATAAAGTATAAGGTAAGGGTTAATTCCTCAATTTCATTATTATTAGAGATTGTTTATGTGTATGTTTTTACTAGGAAATTTTTATTATCCATGTCCATTTTTCATAAAAGTATCTTCAAAATAAATATTTTATTTTTTTGTGGAAGGGTCAGTTTTTCAAGATCAACATTTTAAATTTTTAAATGATTTATTTTTCAAAATATTTTTTAATTAATGTCTATGTTTTAAAAATGTTTTCAAGGTTTTATTTACATAGGCATGATTGTTTTAAAATGATAATTCCTTTAAAATGTTTCAAAGTGGTGTGGTACACATTAATTAAAAATTCTCTTTTAATTTACTTCCTTTATAAATTTGTGACTTTTATGGGATTTCAAAAAAAGGGATATTTATGTCAAAAAAATTTACGTATAATTTTCAACTATGTCAACATCCTTTATTAGAAATCATTTTTGATTGAGGTTGATTTATTATAATAAAATCCTATATATTTTATTGAATGAGTTATAGTATGGTTGACTGTGGATGTGCAATTTTTATACCATTCATTGTTTATGGATAAAGTGTTGACATTTTCTATGCTTGTTTTAATATGAATGTTTATGTTATGTTTTATCAATTTCATACGAGGTATGCATTATAATTAGTATGTGATGGGCAGAGCCTGATATATCTTCTCAATGCATCAGTAGGTCTCATGAGAAAAACTAGTATCTAGGTACAAGGCCTTGAAAATAATTTTATTTGTAGTATTGGCAAAAGGCCTTGACTACGAGGTTATGATGTCCAATATTTTGCATTCCCTCACTATGAAATCAGTTATTAATGTGATTATTCTACTAGTATAATATCCAAGTTCATGTTTATGTGGTAATGTTTCATTTATTTTTTCTATATTATATTCATTTTTATGCTTAAAAGTATGCTGGTTTTATTATTCATCTTGCCTTATAAGTTTATAGCTTCTGATAAATTATTTAGCTTTACTGAGCATCTGAGCTCACCCCTTTCTTATGTATTATTTTCCAAGGATTACCAGAAGTGTATAATGATTAATATTAAGGGGTATGATAAGATAATAATAGTATTATCAAAGGATTTATTTATGCAATGTTGTATTCTAGAATGTATAATGTAACATTCATGTATGTTATCTATTTTCTGAGACTGCTAAACATATCAGTTATTCAGGACATGATTCCTTGTAATCATGTTAATGTATTAAAATAATGCACCGGATCTGGGTAACTGGGGTCAGGGTGTTACACCTACCCATATCCCTCATTTGAAATGGACATGGATTTTTATAGTAGTTTCACTATTTATACTAATAATTCTCAAACCATGCACCTTTAAAAAATCCCATAAACAACTACCAATGTTATCAAAACCCTCCCATACTTCAAATTGACACATTACTTAATGAATATTCATTAATAAATCGGTAATTACATATTACTAGGGTTTATACAACATAATTTACTCATTCCAAAAAAATTAAAAATGTGACGGTCACCTCATTTATAAAAGGAAACCCATTCTCTTCTATTATTTTATTTTTCTCCCACCTCCTCCAATTTTTATTAAACATTGAATGCATAAAACAAAACAAAATATTATATATAATGAGAGCTTTTTATGTTAACAAAATTATTTATAAACACTACCACATCCATAAAATGGGTTATGAAAACATCATTTATGTGTATGGAAGACTACCACATCAAGAACTGGTTCAATTAGTCTTTCAATTTCCAACTCTCACCATTTGGTCTGATGATGGATAATATATATATATATATATATTTGTATATAATTTATAACATATTAATAAATATGTATTAATTATATCATATATACATTTTTTTACATTCTATTCTATAAGAGATATGATAATGTCACTCCTGTGTATGGTCGACTACCTCCTTTCAAAGAGGTGCGATATGACTATCCCAAATGAATTATGTGGAAGATGATAATGATATTGTTATTTATTATAATGTTATATTCATAAAATATTTATTATATTCAATAAATTTTTAAATTTTAAAAATATAATATATAGATTTAATTTCATTCCTTTTTACTAGATGAAACATGATAAAGTCATTTGTGTGTGTGTGGACTATAGCCACAACCAAATGATGTGACTCTATTATCATCAACAAACTACTTGGGTGATATATATAATTATATTTAATGATAGAATATTATATATATATATATTTCATTTTAATCATTATACAAATATAAAATATTACTTACCTTCTTTCATTATTGATCATTAGAAAATGGAAATGTTACTCATGCATATGTACAAACTAATATCCCAATGATCATAACATAAATTATTTAGAAAAACCACCATTAGTGAATGGTAATAAAATTATAATATAATTATAAATATTATATTAAATCATAATTAATATTATAGAAATAATTAAAATATACAACATAAACAAAAACACGATTATTCATGACAAGACACACTTGAGAAAACATTGAAATTAATACCTAAAAATAAAAATAATGAAAGATTATTAATGAACAAGTAAAATTATACTATAAAAGGATATTTTATGAAATTATAAATACTAATACGGTTCTGTAATATGTTAATAATTGTTTAGAAAAACTATATTTGAGGTTAAATAACATTCAACAAAATAGAAGTGGGAGGTAAATGAATTCACCAGAATTTACCTTTGCTGGTATATATTATAATTTTATGCACATAATTTTATTTATATGGTTTATATACTTACTTCTACATTTAATGTAATGATTTATAATTCTTATTTTTTTTAAATTTAAATAATTTCATCCAATGATATTTGACATGAAAATTAAAATTTGGTAAAAATTTATTGTTCAATCTGAATTCATTCTATTAATTTTAATTTTCTCTTGAAATAAACATTTTATTGTGATCAATTTTTAATCGAAATCTAGTTTCTCTTAAATATAAATATTAAATAATTATGAATATGATTATTTCAGAAATTTTATACGTATTTAATTTATGGTTTTCACAATTAAAATATTTGGATTTACTAATAAAATATTGATAATTTAATATCCTTTAGTCAATATATATATATTATGTTAATAAAAATTGATTCCTTGATTAAATTTATCTTTTGGTTTATGAGTAGTTATTTTAAACTATTTTTAAGGGTGATTACTAGAATAATATACCCCTTATTTGCATCAGTAGGTCACATGACAAAAATTATGGAGGCCAAATTAAACAGGATTATACCTATATTATTTAAACTATCTTATGAATGGTATTGATAGTAGAGGTTTTGTGATGATTGAGATCATAAAGTTTAATAATTAAGAGTTTAATTTATTTAGAATAATGATTTTATTTTCCATGATATTATAAAAATTATATTTTCGTTGGATTAATTCCATACTCAGATTATTGATAAAGGTCATGTGTTTTCAGTTATTTTCTTTTCCATACTAGTTATGCCTTATTTGTTGATGTAGTAAAGTTATATAAATTGACTTTTTTTTCATTTAATTATCATTACAAATGACTATTCTGTATTGATTTATGATATCTTCTATTATGATTAAACTATATTGAGAATTTGGTCCCATCCTTGTTTTTTTTCTTTTCCCCAAGATATGAATAAGTTGTATTTAAATTAGATTTAATGGTTGTAGTTCATTTCATTTTTTTATTTCTTATGTTTATTTTATATCCCTATATGTATTGGATGACTTTTGTGTATCTGGTGAACCAAATATACAAAAATGTTAGATCCTTCTAGATTTGACACCATGAACCATATGAAAATGTAATAATATAAGACACCAACTCTGGGTTACAGTGGTATGGTTCATCACAAAATCAAAAAAACATAGTGATTTTACATGAACACGAAAATGGACTCTATCCAATTTGTATATAAATTGATGTGTTCTACAAGAATAAAAAATGTCAACACATTTTTATGTGAAAGAATTATTTTTTTGGATAAGTTATTATCAATTCCTAGGATGGATGATATAACTTATAGACCCAAGTTGATATAAAACTTCATCCAAGATATATTTCAATATTTTTTAAATAAATACAAGATCTATAAAATCCCTCATGTAAATCAAAAAAAGATATAATATAGAAATGTATTTCTCTGTAGAAAAGGGCTGAATAAGAATGAATCTTATATACTAAGAAGACATGATATATCTAGAATATTTCTATACATTCAATATTAAATCTAGGAAAAAAAATCCTATTGAACATCCATAATCACCATATGAACCCATTATAATGTCTATGATAACTAATGGATTCATGGGATATTCATGATTTTATTTACCTTATCTGTTCTTTAGAAACCAACTCTATATATAAAAAATGTCACACACATGATGTGAGGAAAATTCTCATTAGGATACCACCTTGAATATATATAATTCTTTCTACCATAAAATCCATAGTCTTATCACATAAACCATTTTTATAAATCTCTTTCATTTTAAATAAATAAATAAATAATTTATTTGAATTTTTTAGAAATTTTGAATTTTGAAAACCACTTGAATATGACTATAAATGTTAATGAAAAAGTTTGATAAAAAAATAAAATAATAATAACTCAGAAGATAACCACATGATTTTTTTAAATTTTATAAATATTTTAAAAAATGAAAATATTTATCAGCAAGGGAAATTCATCATCATATGCCATATATTAGAATCACAGAATTCCATTTTCACAAAATATACATAATAATATCACCATATATAACTCTAAAAACCGAAGAAAATAATTTCACTATAATATCAATTTTTAAAAAATTTCATAAGACACCTATGATGCTATTCCATAAAAAAGACCAAAATAATTGAAAGAAAAAAATTTCTTAGTTCTATCAAAAATAGATTTAAATTAATGATAGGTAAAAAAGTGAGAGAATCATTTCATAGATACACCTAAATCAATAGAATAAAAAATCATATTTCCATTGAATCCATGGATGTGAGAGTAATATATCCAATCCACCTAAACTAGGAACTATAATTATCTATCTAAAGCTGAATACAGTCACTAAAAGACACTATAAATTGAAAAATTAAAACCTAAATTACCATAACGGAAATATTTATCTTGAATTTTAAAAAATGGATAAAGAATCATTTATTTATTAAGTGAAATCAAAGCACAAGATTCTTTAAATCCTTGTATTATATATAAATGCAGCTTGAGTAACCCCCATTTAAATATATGGAAACTATCATGGGTTTGAATTAAGAAACCCCCACTACCAAAAAATTTTCTTCAAACCATATTATGGTGTTCTAACTTAAAAGGATGAGAAATTGGTATACTCATTCACTGGCCTTAAATCTCATGTTGTTATTGCTTAGCCATAAGATATAAAATTCCCATGATGATGATTATTGGTATTTTCACAAAAGGTGAAAAAAAGGTCATACATTATACCACTCACTTCACTGGGCATGATGTCTTAAGAAATTTCCCATAGGAAACACATGAACCCACCAACACCAACACCACGACCATAGACCTATCTTATATTCTACATAATTCATAAGAAATAATAATTATACCAAATTTTTTTTCAAAATCTCCCAAAATTAAACATAATATAACAGTAGTGGTTCTTCCACTGATTTTACAATTTGGGGTGTTACAATTCACCCCACTATAAAATAGTTATTCTTATATATAGTGCTGAAGATTCTAGAATCACAAAAAGATAAGGCCATTATTTCCTCATAAAAAATACCCACTACATCATATCATGGTTATTATTCTTATAGTATCATAGTACAATGTCCAGATGATTTATTTTACATTAAATTCCATTTTCATAGAAATCTATATTTTGAATTCATTGTTATATCATTGTGGTGTCAGGTCTATGAATAATAAGCACTTATTCTACTATATGGTAAGGATCTGGTTGATATGTCCTCAACCAAGAAACATGAAACATTTCATTAATTTACATCAATAAAGATGTCATGTCTAACTGATAATCCACTTTTCCAGGTAATTCAATGATCTCTAAAGGGATAACAACTCCCGATTCCAATATACCCTACATACCCAAAAGATGATGTACGAAACTTAGTGAAATTATGACAAAAAGTAGACCATCCACTTCAAACTCTAATAGGCCATGATAGTTGAAAACATATGATTTATAAATATTTTGAGAAATCAATACCCTCTTTTGGACCATCTTCACCTTTTCCAATATCTGATGAACAACTATAGATCCAACCAAACATAATTTTCAAAAAATACACCAAACATAATATTGATGTACATGGAATAATATACAACACATCTAGTGAGATATTGTAATTAAAGAATGTAAACTATATTTATAGTAAAATTAAACTAATGTTATATTATTTTCACATATTCCACAAAGAAACAATCATCCCTAATTCATATCCTTAAAAATCATAATGCATCACCCAGTCTTCCATTCCAATTATTGATAATTCAACATGATTACATTTTGTTGTTTATTCATATATACTTATAATAATCTCTTGATATTGGATTTAATCTATTGGTATTCATTATAAAAAATCGTAGAAGGAACTATACAATGATTCATGATCTCATAAAAATACAGGTGCCCAGACTCGCCCAGAACAATTGTATCCTAAATATGTTTGTAATGATCCAATTTTTATATTGATCAATGACCAACAAATGTTATATCTCTGACTTATAATTTTTGGTAATTTAATAAAAATTACCAGGTATGTATCAACCAACTTACACATTAGAGTTGTTAATGTATAAAACAATAATCAATTCCCAGGACACAAACATTAATATTATGACAAGTAATGCATCATGAAATGAATTATATAATCGATAATCTCATCCCTGACTCCCAGTAGGTTAATTTCTGATCATGATACATCATTCTAGTAATATGTTTAACATTATATAAATTTTGATACCCACAATCTATAAAAAATATTATAAGACATATCTTAATAAGTAACCTACTATAGAAAAAATCATCAGGAGAATGTGAAAAGATATGTGAGGAGATCCCATGGTTAATGATTTTACTAAAACACTACAAATGATGTCTTCTTATTTAAAAAATTGAATAATATAATCACATTTCAAATCATATTTCTCATAAGATAAAATACTTCCCATTACACTTCTCCACATCCAAGATCATATGAGATAACAAAAACATCATAGAATACTCCTAAAATTATTACTTCAAGTATTATGTCAGTAATTTTATTCCAATTAATCTAAAACTAAAATCCCTTTCCTATTTTTATATACCATAAATAAATCACAAAATTAATGGAACCCCTTTTATTGTCATGGATCTAATATTTTTCCTATTAGATTAATTTTTTTTAGAATATTAATATCTAAATACATAGTAAACCACTCATAAAAGAGGTAGCGAATCAAATTATTGAGATCATGCATCAATTATACCTACTTGAGATCATAAATAGGATAATTCACATCTTGATGATATAGATGGAGGGAGTCATAGGACACCACGTGTTTCCACTGAATTGAAATAAATCATAAGACAAGGCAGTGGCACCACAAAAAATCATTACAAAATAATCTAGCTTATAAAAGAATCAAAAAATAATAATTGATGAAAATACCACATTCAATAATTAAAAGTTTCGTTGAAAATTTTCATTCCATCAAAAATTGAGACCATTACAGGTTAACCCAGTCATTGTAGATTCTGTATGAGAGAAGTACTGTAGAAAAAACATTTAATATTCCTCTAAGACGATGATCATCAATATCTCAATCACATTTTGGGTTACTTCTGAATACATAATACATTTAATATATTGAGGATTCAGAGATAATAAATTGTTAGATATAAAATGGACAAATAATTTAAATATTATGTTAAAAACTATCATTTATCATTATTTTAATGTAGAATATTTTCCTTAAAAATTATAAGGTAGACATTTATATGACATATGTTTCCTCATATAGCATGAATTAAATAGAAATATCATCCATAAAACCCAACAATAGGTTACATGAATTTATGAATGACCAGATTCATAAATTCTATGAACACCCTAAAAGTGTTTCAAATAGTGAATGTTATAACCTAATGTTCATAATTTACATACCTTATCCTAAATGATGTAATATGAATAAATTCATTTCAATCCCTTAAATAAATGGACACTAAATTAATAATATTCACTTTAAACCAGTTGTATCTATTTTTTGATCAAATGGATCTCTTTCCTGGTTAAAAGGTATATTTTCTTAACAATAATTTGATTGATATTTTCCTAATCAACACAATGTTGGGGACTTCCAAATGAAATCCTTGAAAAGGGAAATAGAAAATAGAATATTAAAACAATTTGATAATTAAATACATTATCTAAAAGATATTTGTGTAGATTATTATGATTTTTAAGCATATTTTATTCCATATTATTTGAAGGCATTGAAATGTGGTAAGACCACATAGCAAAGTCTATTGAAATATAAACATCCCTTTTGGGTGGTAACATAAAAATATTCAACCAGAAACCCTTACAAAACACATCTATTATAGTTTTATGTAAACTAATTGAATGATAGTCCATGAAATGTAGAATCATAACTAATAACTAGAATGAGATTAGTTAATTCTCAGAAACAATAAGATGATTTTTATCAAGATATAGATCCCCACTCACCCTGAATGATGTGATAACCCTATTATAAGATAGAAACTGACATTAATGATGACAAAAAAGTTTCATTGATTTAAATATAACTATATAGTATATGCCAATCATGATGTAGAAGAAATAATAGTCAACCCATATAAATTATCATATGACCTCATGGTCAGTGTGATAATGACATAGATCTCAAAAAAATGGAAACCATGTTCCCACCTTATCCTCAAAAAAATGGAATAATCCATTATTGATGACATAATATTTGAGAACAATCCCAAAAAATAAATAATCATTGACGATGAAAAGTAATGAGACAAATTAGTATAAATATAAATAAGGGCAACAGTGGATGATTTTTTAACTCTCATAGTAAATAGCTCTTCTTTAGATTCCTCTTGTTTATAATATAATATGGAAATACATCCAACCACAACTACACCATGAGATTTATTTACATCATGGATATCCACACTATCATGAGAATAAATACCGCCAACCATTACTACATCAGAAAAAGAGATAGATCCTTTAGAAAAAAAGATCCAACTCTACTACCATGGGATATTATTCTAAATAAATTGTTAGGATGATCGTATAATCTATAATAGTAGATGGTATGGGGTTCCACAAAACCATTAGGTGTAGTATATGATAGATTCCCATAGGGATATAAAAAAACATGTTATATTTATAGAAATCCCCAGAAACTATCTCAGATATAAACTAATAATCATTATAGAAAATCCTATTCAAGATGGATGAGATATTCTAAATACCTCCAACTATAACAGAATATAAATGTAAAAAATTCGTACAATATGTGTCTAACATAAAAAAAGATGATTCATCAACCAAATCATGAAATATGGTAGGGACAAGATGTTCAACATTTACTGAATATCAACACATAATCCCATCTCGAACGTTTGAGCCTTAATATATTCATTAGAATCATTATGAAGAGATATCTAACTGACTTGAAGAAATGAGTATAAAAATCCATAACAAAATATAAAAATTTATAAAATGAAAAAAATTCCCATGTCATCAATTGTGGATATGTTTTTGGATAAAATATTTTATTTAATAACATCATGAATTTGATCTAGATAAATTTTTCATGGAACATATCTTGAAATTTTGAATCAAAGTAATTTGGTCCAAGACACTATATCATTTAGGTAGTGAAACTAACAATTGAGTCCTCTATATAATCAATAAATAGAAAAAACACACAAACAATTTATGAAATAAATCATATGATTTGTTCTGTAGTCCCCATAGATGAAAAGTAGATTCTTCATGGTAAATTCATAACCATGATCCATTGTTCATCGATTATTTTCAACACAACTATGAAACAATTTAATAAATGTGTAAAAAATTACTTATACTATTTAAGATCCTACTAGAGGTCCCACCTATTGAAATTTCATCATAGGTCCCCTCTTAGAATTCGATGTTCTCATCCAGGAGTCATTTTCTATCAAACACAATATATAGCATCATTTTAGAGAAATCGTTTAGAATGTATATTAGATCCCTTAAATTTATGAATACGGTGCATAATTATAATTAAAATAGAAAAATATGGCAATACACAGTTCATATAAATAATACCAAAATATTTAGGTTCCCCCATATAACCCAAAAAATCATGCTCAATGATTTATCAAAGACTATAACTAACCTCAGTAACTCAGAGTCATAGATGAATCATAGTTGGAGAAGCAACCATTCATACTCACTACCCATTTCTGAATGTATTATATCATGACTAAAAAAACCATAAACTCAATATACATAATATAATCACATTTTTAGTTGGGTTTTACCATTGATACATTTTTTAACAACCCAACTTAAAATGACATGAAATTACACCCCATATAGATCACCAAACAAGTGGAAATCAATATTATAAATAAAATTATTTAATAAGAAAAATAGATAAATGGTTAACTATTGTCATGAAATAAAAGTGGTACGGAAGAACGAGACATATAAATATCAAAAAATATATATACCCGAAATATAAATCAATTTGGAGACCGAAGACAAAACCTATAACTCTATGAGAAAATCTATTAACAAAATTACAACACACTATTAAATATATGAAATTCTATGGAATCATATGACATACATGACACACTTAATTTTATATATATCAAATAAAACCAAATATAAATATACCTCAATGAATATTTCTAGTGTGAGGATACCACCCAATAGGATAATTACAAGAATCTATACAATGGAATTAAATATAAAACCATTTGTTCTATAATTAAAAAACAATTTCATAATGTTATTTAAATTGAAAACAGATTACATAAAACAGTCATTGATTTTGTTTTCAAATAAATCATTTGCAAAAATTGAATGAATATTAATATAAAATTAAATTATAGTATAGATTAAAGAATACTATGAATTAATATATTTGAAGATAAACACACGATAATATAAAATATTATATATAAATTAAACAAAGAAAATATATTAAAACCTATAAAATATATATCCGTAGGCCACCAAACCTGGTCTAAGAGCACCATTTCCATGAAAAGAAACCTGAAGTAAGATCACCATTCCTTGAAAAAAGATGTGACAATAATTTTTAAATATAATGCCCTATAATACCCATTTTACAACCAATGATGTAAAATAATCAGAACCCATCATTAATTTGAAATTAATTAATTTTATAAATTAAACAAATAATATTTATAAGAGTATATTTAAAAATGAGAGATAAAATAATAATTAAAATAAACATACCTCAATACAAGGAACCCCATTTCCCCCTAAAAATAAGTGGTGGTAGAGGATGATATGTGATCCTCAAAATCTTGTATCTAAAAAGACCCATGATATGAATATGGGTATCGCAATAAGTCGGTGTTGGATGAGAAACGAATGTCCAAAACCACTTCATATGATTCCGGATAAATAATTTGAGGTAACAAAGGGGGAACCAACATGTTAATATCTAAATATAGACCTATAGGTTCTTAAAAATAATAAATTAAGGTATCATGATTATTGAGTTACCTCCATTTTAAGGTCAAGAGTTGATCGAGTGTTAATAATTCGAAAACACCCACAATCATTCCCTGGTTCGTCCAACGATGGTATTGTGGTCTGACCCATGTTATCGATCACAATGTCTATAAATGCCTCATCCTATAATCCTAAGACCTTTTGCAGTTGCCATGTGTTATGTTGAACCAATGGTGAGGGTTATTGTTTGGGTAACATAGAGAACCCACCAATATTCCATGCATGGGATCACACACTAAATTAGGAATGGTGGCTCACTCTTTTTAACATAGTGACAAAACCATCATGGCATGACCACCTCCACCACTATGGTCTTTAGTATCATCTAAAATTACCTAGAAACTTATTTTTAATCCATGATACACATTAGAATATACAAAATATGGAAATATTTAACGGTGTGACAATGAATACTTCATATATGTCCACTCACTGCAGTGATACATGGTTTAAAATAAGTTTTTAAAAATAAGTTATAAATAATAAAGGTATGGTTGATAAATTAATCTAATAATTGAATTTCTAATATAATACATATGTAAATGTCATTAAGGATATAAAATTTAACATTATATTTTAAATAATATCATTAAAATTTCTTCTCATTTTCAATTTAAAAAATCACAATTTGTTTTAGATTCCATATTTATCCTTTAACACCCTTTCAATATATCTAATATACCTCCTTGAAATTATTAAATATAAAAATTCCATGTGTCCCCTAGTAATGATAAATTAAAAACATGTATTATTGAATAGTAAAACCCCCTATAAAGTATCCTAATGTTTTTACATACTAAAATATATCCAAATATATTAACTAATGATATCTCCTTATATGCATGGGTTGATTTCCAAAATAATAATATAGATTTGTAGACAATACATTTAATATTAAAATCGTAAAAAATTAATTATGAATTAGTAATCTCTCCCATTTATTTCTTATTTGATTTGACCATAGTCTTCCATCATTGTGTGGTACTTTGTTCACTATTTCTTGATTTTTTCTAGATAAATTTCAAAATTTAATCATCAAATTACCACTATAATATTTTATTACAAGATTATGTTTATCTCATTAATTTTTTTATGTAATATTGATATAGTCAAATGAAATCAACAATTTAATTACATTATAAAATTTTTAATGATGTGTCTTATAAAAAATTATTTTTGATGACCCAAACCTTAGAACAATTATATTCTTCATCAAACAACATAATGCATATTTTTCAAAAATCTCACAAGGATTAAATTTAATCAAAAATAGAATTCATTCAAAATGATTTTTTTAGTTAACATGAATGTGGTTTTCTATAAATTTTATGAAATATATTTTTCTTCTATCATTTATCAACCATATAAAACATAATACCATAGAAAACACGGAAACATGAAGTGATATTTTCTTTATTAATGAAATACCCTCAATCATTATCAAATAATCTAAAAAATATTTCTATTATTAAATATTTTTAAACTTAAATTACAAAATAAAATTTAAAATAAAAAAAATAATAATTTATGTTATTTTAATATTATCTTATTTTGATATTTTTTCTAATAAGCTCTACATATGTTTTTTATAATACCCGTCTTATCAAATATTCAAAATGTTTTTAAAAAAATTATCATAAAATAAAAGAAAATTTTAAAATATAAATTGCAAAAAAAATCATCTATCACCCTATATTAATGTAATATTTTATTACTGTTAAAATAAATAGTTATATAATGATTTTAATTCCCATCA
Organism: Viscum album; assembly: GCA_963277665.1. NCBI lineage: Eukaryota > Viridiplantae > Streptophyta > Magnoliopsida > Santalales > Viscaceae > Viscum > Viscum album. The sequence continues at coordinate 1,247,454,031 of OY728131.1, forward strand.
TTTTCAAAAAGGTAACATTGTTTGAGAACATTTGTGCTATGAAACATCGAAACCAAACAAACAATGATTATTTAGATATTAAAATTGTAACATTTTTAATAAATTTACAGATATTAGTTGGATTAAATATGTTACTAAATATATATCATATATTTATTTTCAAATTATTATAAAATAATCAATCAAATTTTGGTATTGTATTTTTTCTATGTTTTATTATAAATAATTTTTATTTCATTACATGAAATTTTAATCATAATTATATTCTAAAACATATAGAAATGTATTTTTGTTAAATTAAACTCTATTTTTTATCAGAATTTCATAATTAACCTATGGTGAAAATTGGGAATTTTTCAGAAAATATTGATATTTTTAGTCAATAGTGACACATAAATTATTTATGTAAAAACTACTTTTATATTTAATTAATTAATTGATAAGTATTATTATTATTTTAATTTTATTTTTAGGTAAAAATATTAAATGTTAATTTTTTCCAATTAAATACATTTTAAACTGTATTTAAAATGGATTTTAGAATATATTTATTTGTATGCATAAAATTTAATTGTTTTGAAAGTTGTTTTAAAGGGAATAATGTCTCTCGATTATAATTTATTAAAATAACCCCTAATGAAAAATGATTTAAATTAAATTTTTTGATTATATATCTATATTTATGAATTTAAATAAATATAATATATATTAAAAGTAAGATAGTTAATAAAATATCATATTTTTCGTGAAAATGTTTTTTTGCATAAATTTTCCTCCCATAGTAAGTACATTTTATTAATTTAAATTCATCAACCTATGTAAATTTAATTTAATAAAATAGATTACATTTTTTGAATAATATTAATTTCTATTAGGTAATATGTTCTATGTAATTATTTAACAATATGAATAGTAATTTTGGTAAATATTAATTACCACGATAATAGGAATATAGAATAATTATGGGTAAAAATAATTTAACAATTACAAGAAACAATGTAACATTAATAGTATGAATATTATGATTTTCATTTCATTAAAATTATTATTATAAAATTTCCTTAATTTTTTTTAATTTCTGATGGATTTTGTAACATGTTTGATAAAAAATAATCTGATAAGACTCTAGTTGTATTTCTAAGGAAAATGAAATTTAAATAAATTCATTTCATTTAATAAATAATTTTTTTAAAAAATTTATTTTTATAAAATAATATTATAAAATAAGTTATATTAAATATAAATTATAATATAATTTTAATTATCCAAATATTAATTTTGTAAGGGTTTCAAAATTATTATTGTGAACAAAACCATTATTTCTCAATAAAGGGAGAAATAATTTTAAAAGAGTAAATCAACATATATGGAAAATTAATTAGATAAAATAGTTATTATTTTTTGAATTAGAACCTCAAAATTAAACAGATGTTAATTTTGAATAATTTTCTATGACAATTGTTTTTTTAAATAAATTTCATATAAATATGATTTTTGTATTATGACATCATAATGAATTAAAAGTAATGTAATAGTTAAAATAATGGAATCAACAAGAAAATAAATGCTTTTAATTAAAAATTAATTGATTTAATTTTTATTTTTTTTCATTTCTAATTCCATTATATTTCTTTTTAACCTATAAATTTTTTTTCTATTTTAAAATCATTTCATTAAAAGTGTGACTCACGTCCAACTATTTTCCTATATAAATAGAGAAATATCAAATTTATCTTCATTAAAAATCTATGGAGCACATCCATACACTTTAATGTACTCTCTAGAGTCTTTCCATGGTACCCCCAAACTCTCATGAAGCCCCTACAAATCATTTGGAGTCAGACACTCAAGTAAGGGGTCTTAACCTTTCTATACTCCTCTCATTTCGAGCACATTATTTGAAATTAGTTCTCTTAATTTTAATTTTTTATATTTACAATCATTTAAAATTGTCTAAATAAAATAAATTTGGTGTTATATGAATGATAAATCATTTATGCACTCTCATTTTGACCATTACCTAAGTCGTTACTATTCAAAAATTCTATAAGGGATCTTCAGCACTCCCCTTTTTATCAAGAACATATTTTTATTATGTCTCCAAATTACCTTTTTATTATATTAGGATATGTTCATACATATTACCCTTAGTATTTGTTTTATGTATAAATATTTATAGTTTCCTTCCACTCTGATTAATAGTTCCATTGCCTTTAAAGTACACCTGTTACTATGTCAAAATTTTGTAAGGGATTTATGTCTTATCATTTCCAGTCAAGAACTTATTTTAAAATATTTATCTTGAATGGTTTTTTATTATTTTTATATATGTTCTTAAATATTCCCCTTAATATCCATTTAATGTATAAATTATTATATCTCACATTCACACTCATTTATCTTCCCATGATCTTTTGTGTTCACTGGTTACCATATCTAAATATATTTGGGATTCTTTTCCTTATTAAATTTTATGCATTAACTTATTCCTTAAATATAAAATTTATATTGTTGAGATATATTTATTTCATTTACCTATTATTTTCCATTTTTGTCTATGTTAAGATATGAAAATTTGTCTCCCATCAACCCATTTTTATATATATTTAAGTGAAGTTGTTATTTTGTTGAAATTTCCTTGCAATGTTCCATACCAAAACAAATGTGTAGCATATAACATGCTTGTTTCATATGATGTTTGTTAAAATATATTCACATATAAATTTTTATTGGGGTTGTATATTTTATTATTCTACACTATTTTATCATGGAATAAATAATAATTATGAATGAATCCATGTTGTATGATCTATGGGGAACAAATAATCTTGATAATGAAATGTACATGATAGGTGCACACAGATTGTGCCCTAATGAATTTAGAAAAGTTTTGTATTATGATACATCACTTTGGGATATAGTGTGAATATGATTCCAATATTGGAACTTTACACCATGATATCTTGGTTATTTAAGAATTGAATTATATTTAGGATTCAGTGTTTTAGTTTGGTTCCACAATTCCCATGTTATGATTATATTGTTATATCATGTATCATATTTCATGTTTGTGGTTATTACAAATGTTATGGCCCATCAATTTTCCTATAATTTAACATGTATTATTATATTTATGGTTTTCATGTTTATTCCATTACTAGAAATTATAGATCACACCATTCTTATGTTCTTCCCTATATTATCCCGTGTAGTTTTATAATCCATGGAATTTTAAAAGCATATTTTAGAAGATTTAATAATTTATTTGTATTACTTGTCCAAATTATTATGTTATGTACATAATTTAAAAATACATTATACACCTTGTTATTTTTTATTGTATTCTATATAATTTTATATAATAAATCTATAATTAATATTTAATAAATAGAATAGATTTTATTGTTAGTATCAAATAATATTTTTAGTTATTTAAGGGATTAATAATAGAAAACTATAGAGAAATCCATAGGGATAATAATATGTTTAAGAAAAAATCCCTAAATTTTCTTAAGTATAGGGTATGTGGATTACCAAAAATATATATAGCTATCTAGTTACTACAATTGGATATGGTACTATAATAGATGCACTTTGGGATACCAACTCTAAAAATGTGTCCTGAGCCTGACTCGAGGTAACCTGATATAAAATAACGGGCCTTAATGAACACCATGTTTAACACTCTGGGGGATATTCTTTGTAAAATTAAAAAGATCAATAAGAATAATTTGTAAGTGATTAAAAATTCCCATATTTTTAAATTTCTGAAAATATATCATGGGAAACATAGTTTATAGCCTTAAAAGTTATAAGTTAATATATATATATATATGTTATGTTATCTCATTAATGTCATTTAATTCCCATAAATTGTTTTATAAATTATCATATTTCATTTTATTACCTTACTTTTCTCCAATGGTTAGAAATAGTAGTAACCGATTTAACAACCAATGTGAAGGAAAATTTCATGATTTCTTAAATGAGACACCCACTCGAATGGGAGCTCATGTAGAACATCTTGTGATTATTCCAAACCACCTGAAAATAAATATTAACACTATGAACATTTTCTAATTCCCAATGATGTCAATAAAGGGGTGGAAAACATGTCAAGGAATTTCATATGATAATGGTGATAAGGGATGGAAGACCAAATTATTTTATGAAAAAAATTTGAACGACGCACCAATGAATTTGACATAAATGGACTAGGATATTTATATTTGTGTGGATATGGGGAAAAAATTAATCAATTTCCATGAATAAATGTATAATTTTATGGGCAGAAATAAAATTAAATCCATGGTGAATTATACTTTTCTATGTCATAAATGTGGTGAACTTGGAAATAATCTACATCAATTTTCTATTCACTGGGAGGATAAACAAGATGGAAGTGATAATTTCAAGTATCTAGTGTAAGAAGAATGTCCAATGATGAGATAGACCATGAATACTGATGAATAAATAACCGTTACCCTAAAGTATTTTATTCCATATTGTATTTCAATTAAACCCCTACAATGTCTGTTATATGGTTTCTAATAATATCAATTCACCAATCAAAATAATTATCCATCATCCACAAAATACTTTGTATAACATGGGGATGTTTTTGGAAATATTATTCTTTAAAATATTTCCAACCATCCTTTAGTGTTATTTGTTGTTATCCTATATATAGAATCATTTTACTTTTATGAATACAATATAAATAACCAGGAGAGGGAATTCACCAAATTTACCAGGAATCACCCATCGATTATTTTAATGTGAAAGGAGGTTGATTATTCAATAGTATGTATATTATATCACAATAATAAAGAATATAAATATCAGATGTCCTAGGCATAGGAAGAACTTATATAATGAAAACTTTTGTAATGAAATGAATAATTTTTTTCAAGGGTATTTTATATTAATGTTGAATATATCCATGATATTTTTTATATAAAAACTAGAAAATATATAAGTACTTTTCAATAGTACTGTTTCTAAACTAACTAGGCATTTATTTTGAATTGTAATGAAAACCAATAAAAATTGATTTAGTGATAAGGAAATATGTTAGAAATAACATGATTGAAGGATTGAGGATCGCTAATATGTGATTGATAAATGAAAAAACTTATTATTCAGGGGATGACATATGTAATGATAAAATTAGGATGATACATCCTTTTATGATTTATGTGATGGATGATTAGTATAATATTTACGAAAAACACATTGTATCAAAATATTTTATTATACTGATGAGACTAGAAATATTTGAGAGTTTTTTTATTTGGGAGGAGGAATATATAAATGGTAAAATTTTCTGAGATGAATTCTCTTACATTTTTTGATTTGTAAGAAAAAAGATATGAGATATCCACTGAGGTTAAACACTCATTAATTTTTTGTTTATAGTGTTATATATGTGAATTTATATACAAAATGATCCATATTAATCCTTTTTTTTACAATATTAGAGACTAATGTTTTGTGGTGTAATCATATATTATAATAATGATTTTGGATTTATTAAATATATGAGTTATAGAATGTTATTAATTGGAGTATTATGTGATCCATTAGATGTTTATTATAGTTCATCAGGTATAAAAAATATTATCGAGATCTCATAATTTGGGGAATAATATGATATTGTAGTGTAAATTAATTATAATTTTCATGAAATAATATTTCTTTATGTTTTTAGTGTAGATAATATTGGAGTTAATCAAAATATAATGAAAAAATCATGAATTAAAAATGTTTCCATATAATAATGAATTGATGGTAATTTTTTCCATAATAGATTTTATGATTTTTTATTGAATTTATCTTGACTATATACTCAATTACACTCAACTACTTATTTCTTTTCAAAACTCTCTTCTATGTCTATGTTTTCACTTATAACTAATGTTTTTAAAATTGGAAACCATGTTATGTGATGACCTTCGTAGTTCCCATTCTCTCTTTTTAAGAGTATTTTTTAGAAACCATTTTGTGATTTGGGGTGTCAATAAATTATTTACACATGTTAATAGTTTTCATAGAGATTTGATGTTAAAATTTTGAGGAAAATATTTCTTAATGTGGTGAAGAATGTATCAAACATATTTTGCAAAAGAGAAATCAAAGTTTGATATCCTTGGTGATATGAAACACCGATCCCAAAAAAAATGATTACTAAAAATTATCATTTTAAGCATTATATTAAAATTATGTATATGAATAGGGTTAAATAATTTACGAAAATTATTTATTTACTAAATATATTGATAAATTATATTAATTTCATCAATCAGTTTTTGGTAATACCTTTTTTATTTTTTTTCTTCAAAAGTAATTTCAATTTCTTTTATTAAAAATTATATTTTTAATATTTTATTTATCCTTTAAAAATATATTTTATAAAATTTTCTTACTTTTTATATCATCATGTCATAATTGACTCTTAATGAAAATTTGGAATCTTTTGAAATATATAGATTTTTTAGGGAATAATGAACAATAATCTTTTTTTGTAAAATTATAATTTATGTTGATAAATTAATTAATTTATTTGTATTTGTTACACCCCAAAAATTTACAAATATATATTAAATAGAATGTATGAAACAATGAGTCTTTACAAAACATTACTTTGATATAACATATCCATATAAACATAAATTTTCCACCTTTGTGGTTGGAACACTAAAAAACTGACATATACAGTTGCTTTTAGTATGATATTTAGAGTCTGATCAAAAAAATATAATTTTTGGTTAATATTAACATTCCCTTATGAATAGTAACATACCCTTATGAATAGTAATAAATAGTCATGATTTGTAAATCCACCAAAAAATATAACTTTCTTCCATGAATGTGTAAATACAATTTAGAGATCTTAAAAGTAAAAAACGACCATAGTATAAGAATTGGTAATTTTTCATGTCATGAATATTTGGTTACAATTTTATGTATCATTTATGAATTTTAAATGGAATTTTATTTTCATAAAATGTATTTCTAAATTATAAATTTTATTTTCTTGTGGTTATATGATAATTTTATGGGACATTGATTAATTTCTCAATGTGTTATAAAATGACATATAATATTAATGTGGTTATTTGGAATAAATTATGTATTTATTTTAAAAATTAAATTAAAACTATTTAGAAAATTAATTTCAAAAAATATATTTAATTTTTTAATTCTTCACATCGTAAAATGGATAGTGTGAATTTTTTGGATTCTAAAAAATACACCAATTTTTGATGAATAGTGAAATAATGTAAAATATTGTATATACAAATTATCAGTTAAATACACTATTTATGTCATATGTATTTATGTAGGGACACATTTTTTGAACTCACAAGAACTTATTACTATTTTGGGCCACATTAAACAAAAATATTTGTTGTCTTGAGGGAAATAAAAAATAATGAGTAAAATATTCATAATTCATCCCTCTCATCCACTATAATAACCACCATCAATCCTTCCTCTCTTCACTCCTCTCAAGCCTTGTTCCTTGTCTATGATCTGCCCAAAGACTCTTCCTCACTACCTCCCCACACCTAGTATCTCAATTTCATTCCAAAGTCATAAACCTATCCCCTAAATTGGCTCTCAGGAATAATTATATCAGGAGTTAATATCCCCTATTCATTTAATTTATTTCATGTTCTCTTTTATGAGGTATGTATTTCAAGATTTCAAAACATGTTATTATTTTTATTTTATTATGTCCCACTAATATTTTAAGATTATTCTATTAATAGATTACCCCTTTCCCATATATTGTCAATTTTTTCTAAAACCATGTTGCATAGCCATTATCCTACATAATTTTGGTCTCAAAATCTCTCTCTTTTAAAAGAACTCATTTTAAGTTATTATTTTTTAATTTCATTTTTCTTTTGTTGGGATAGGTAAATCCATATCCCCCACAATGTATATAATATATAATAATGATGATATACTCTTCTTCTCTCCTAAATAAATTTTATATATTTTTAAAGGATGTTGCAGGATACCATATTTTCGTAAGGGTTTTCTAAAATTTTATTTTATTTTGAGTTCCATTATTTTTCTATCCTCTCCTCCATTCATAAAAATGTTGTATTCAATTCATTATATTAAATGTTATATAATTTTTTCTTGATAAAGGAATAATTTTTCGTCATCTATTCTTTCCCATTCTTTTATATGAAAAATGAAAACACCATATGCGATGTGCTAATTTACCACATTTCCGGAGGACATGTTTTCAATTTCCATTACTGTCTCCAATTATTTCCATGAAACCATTATTATGGTTATAAAAGACTATAATATATGTATTATGTCCCATTTATAGTTATAGAATCTTTTTGTACACATGGATTAGATTTAAAAACAAAAAAGAGTTCGTTGTGTTCAAAAACCGACAATTAACCCAAACTATATTCATTTATAAATTTATATAATGATTTTTTATCACACCATATAACCAAATGAAATTTAAAACAATGTAACCTTATTTATATTAAATAAATATCATATAACTTCAATTCTAGATAACCATACACATTTTACATGATTGTCTATTCATCTATATAAGTATATCAATCATGACGAAAACACCCTCAAACAATAAATTTGAACCCCTTAAACCCATCAAGTAGGTCGTGAATGAGCATAATAAGCCTATAATAAATCAATTACAAAAATATAGGCTCTATAAATATTTATTAATGAATTTTATTCTTTTATCCATGACACTGAGATCAAGTGAAAAACACCAACAAACTTAAGGTAAGGGTTTCTTCATCACACTTCCTTTTTTGGGAGATTTTCTGTACTCACAACTAATACTTGTGCATGGTGTATATATAAATCCCATTAATGAAACATATCATGGGTATATTTATTTATATTTTTTTCAAGATATAATTTGAATATTATAAATTCTGGAGAGTACAAATTGATTGATTACAAAGTGGTAAGGGTTTTTTCACCAGAACATCCATTTTCATTCTGGTTACTTTATTGTCTACTTACCAAAATGAAGTTATTATATATTATGATAAACACTTTATATATTATTTTTGAGTATTATATATATGTTTACCAACCATAATCCTACTTTATTTTATGGTGAGTTACACGTTTTAAAAGGGAACATTCAAAATTCATTCCGAAATACAAGCCCGTTTCAAAGGAATTTCTCACATTCTTACCAATTTTAAAGGGAACACTATAATATGTTTTTGGATGTAATTATCTTTATATAATAACTCTTTTTACTATGAAAATAATATCTTATTTCACTTCTGGTTTTATATAAATTTTATTCTATAATAATTCTTCTTTTCAAAATATAAGAGTATTTATCTCAAGAATTACTCAATGATTTTATAAGAGTATTTTTGTCTGTCTCAACCCTCTTATTAATGATTATGTATTATTGGGATTAATAATTTATGATATCATATACCATATTTGATTTTATTATTAATCATTAATTTTATTTTGTATGTTCTATCCTAAAACCATTCACAAATTTACACTGAATGGTTAGTGTTTAAGCTTAATGTTTGGGAAACGTTTTTTACATTTCATATGTAAGTTTAAATATGAATGTATATTTTGTTTATGAATATCCCAGATCATATGAAGAATTAATTTCACTTATTAAATGATTGGGGGCTCACTATAGCCTATAGATTCATCGCTAGGTGTCTTGAGTTGAATATTAGTTGACTTGGCTGCATCCTTTCCGATTTTTAAAGTTGATTTTTGACGAGGCCTTAATCATTTCTAGATGTATTGGCTGAGTCATTGACTATATGTTGTATAATGTTATACATATGAATTTCAATAATTATGAATCTATAAATTCATTTTTTATAGGGTTATTAGACTAGTTGAATAAACTTGATTATGTTTTATTGGGGTATTAGTTATTCATTTCTTATTCCTTCCATAATGTATTCATGTATATTTTTAAAGGACTATGTTTTTAGTTATTCACCCTGCCTAATGTTTTTGTTTATGATATCTTATTTAGTTTTTCATAACATTACAAAGTGTTTGAGATCACCAATTTCTTTTGTTTCATTTTCCTAGGACACCAAGGGGTATATTATGAGTGAAAAGAATAAATAACTTAGGAGTTATTGATATTGTCAAAGGAGATTATATTTTGTATTTATATTAATGTTTTAATATTGAACCTATGTATGAATATGGTTTTTCAAAAATATGAAACTACCCGTTCCTTTAAAATTTGATTCATTTTAATGATGCCAATGTAATTAAATTAGGCATCGACTCCGAGAAACTGCGTTTGGGACCTTACAGTTGGTATTAATGGATGTTTAGTAGAAAACATTCAAAATACGTATAGAAAAGGTATATTATTGAACTAAACCCAAACAGAGAATTCATGGATAAGAATACAAGGACATCCTAGAATTTTATATTACTTGTTTTATCACGAAAATACATCCTTATCTGGATATGAAAAAGTAGAGGTGGCTATGGAATAGACGCATCTAGGGGTAAATCTCAAAAACACCACTTTGATATAGACTCAAACAGGTATTGGGGCATGAAAATTGGACTTTCTACACTCCAGGTATGACACTCCTGAGAGAAATTATTTTGTAAATTTATAAGCTTATTACAAACAATTTTGAACAATTTATGCTCCCAATGTAACAAATGTATATGGTTCTATGATTTATGATTCATAGATTTATGTTATGTGTTATACAATGTTTATAGATATAAAGTGTTAACAATTTTATGAGATAATATATAATATGTAATTGATTAGAAATGATTCATAGTAAAAGGATTGAGAACATCCCCAATATATGTGATGCGAAGAGTAATAATGATCATTTCCTTGATCGTCTTAAGACATAATTTCAATGGAATATTTTCTCCTAAGTATTCTTATCATATGATGAAATAGTATCATGTGATGAATAGGTATGAAATGACTTATATGAGTCCTATTGATTAGATGGTAAGCAAAAGAATAATAGGATGGAAGAGGAAAACCTAGATAATGGGAAGTAGGGAAAGTTATATTTTCCCAAATGTGATAATTTTGGAAGTAAACACCTTGTTATATAATTAATAGGAAAAGGGGTTTTCTTCATTTGTAGAGAAAAAGGACAACATGCTTATAATTATAAGATAAGGAATGAATTTCTCTATAGTAAATGCTTCAACTGAAAGAAGATATGAAACATTATGAATCAATGTTCCAAGAATCAAAGTAATATACCCAAATTGACGTTTTTTTGATAACGATCATGTTATGATGATACAAAAGATGAAGTAGAATGATTAAAATGCCTAGTCAAGAATAAGGTAATTTAACTATTTTTTCAATAATTTTGTTATTGTAAGAATTTTGAGATATATAAGGATTGTACTATTGTACTATTTAAATATGGATATAAGTTCTTTTGATGAATGGTATTAAGGAAAAGTGATTCAGTATAATGTTAATCTTTATTGAAAAAAGCATGATTTATGGAAAAACCCTTAAAATATATCCAATTTTGAGATAATAATGAATAAATTATTAATTCAGATAATTACTAACAACCATTTAACTGATTATTGACTTGTTGAGTTGTGTTATATTCTATTATCGATGGAGTTTATAACACATCTGGATTTAATTATTATATCCAATAACATATATCTTACATAAGGAATACATACAAATTCATGTTTCTAATATGGTTCTCACAGAAATTCAATTTATTACTATATTTAAAGAGGATACATGATGATGGTGTTCACATGTTTGGAATGTGAATTTTAAAGATACTCATCATTAAGGTTTAATGATAAGATCAACATGTAAATTTAGAGACCTTCCGTATAATTTTTTGAATCATTTTATTTTGGAATTTTTAACATTTTATGAAATGGATTATGTTGTTCATTATATGATGTTTTATATTTCAATGTCAATATATCATGGTTTTATAATTCTTCTATTACCATGTTGTCTAATTATAATGTGTTTTATTTTAGCAACAGATGAATTTTCCTTTCCTATTATTATTAAAATATTTTAACTATATTCTTGATGTGGGTTTCCCATTAGATAATTTTCATGTATCAAGCATTAAATTATGATGATTAATTTCAAATTTCCCAGATGAATGTTATGTAGGGAGGGGATAATATAACACCCGAAAAAATTTACAAATAGATTTAATATAGAATTAATGAAATAGAGTGTGTGGAAAACACCACATTATCATAAAAAATCTAGGTAAAAATAAATTTTCTACCTGTGTGATTTGAATATAAAAAAACTAACATACACAATTGTGTTCAGAAAGTTAATTTGAGTTTGATTAGAAAAAAATAATTTTTAGTGATTATTAACATACCCATATGAATAGTACCATACCCTTATAAATAGTAATAAATTTTAAATCAACCAAAAAAATAGAAACCACACCCATGACTGCAAGAACCCAATTTAGATATCTTAGAATAGAAAAAATGATCATATTATAAGTATTTTTATTTGTTCATGTCATAACTATTTTATTCAAAATATTATATAGAATTTAATAATTTGAAATAGAAATTAATTTTTATAAATATATTCAAAAAATTTACTTTATTGAATTATTTTTATAAGATAATTTTATAGGACATTGATTAATTTCCCAATGTGTTTTAAAATGAGATATAGTTTTGAAATTTTTTTTGGAATAAATTATGATTTTATTTAAATATTAAATTTAAAATATTTATAAAATTAACTTAAAAAAATTGATTTCAATTTTTAATTCTACACATCTATAAATGGGTAGGGTAATGTTTTTGGATTATTCTGAAATAATCTAATTTTTATGAATAGTAAAATACGAGAAAATACCATATATCCAAATTATTAGTCAAATACACTATTTATGACATAATGAGTGACTTAAGGCCACTTGGTTATAATTAAAATTAACTTATTAATAATAGGGGTCACATGAAACAACACTATTGGTTTTATGGAGGGAAATAATAAAATAATGAGTAAAATATTAAAAATTCACTCCTCTCATCCACTATAAAACCTCCCATCAATCCCTCTTCTATTCACACTTCTCAAGCCTTGTGCACTGGATATGATCTTCCCATATACCATTACATAGTCACTCCCCACATCCAGGATCTCTTGGTCTTTCTAATGTCCAAAACTTCTCCTCTAAAGAGGCTCTCAAGGATGATTACTTCAAGCAGTTATTTCCTCTTTTCATTTCTTTTATTTCAAGTTTTATTTTATGTGGTATGTATTTAAATATTTTTTAAAATGTTATTATTTTTATTTTATTCAGTACCAATACTTTTTTAGAGTCTTCTATTAATGTTTTACCCCATTACCCTCTCTTTTTAATGTTTTCAAAATCCATGTTTCATATTCGTTATGCTGCATAAAATTTGTCTCAAAATCTATCACTTTTTCAAGCACTCTTACAATGTTATTATCATTTAATTTAAATTTTATTATGTTAGGATATGTAATTAAATATCCCATTTAATGTCTATAATATGTAATAATGATTACATAACCGTTTTCTCTAATCAATATATTTTCTGGATTTTTAAGTGAGGCTATTAGGCTACCAGATTTTTGTAAGGGATTTCTCAACATTTCTTTTATTTTTTGTTCCTTTATTTTTCATTCCACTCCTTATTTAATCCAAATGTTGTGATGAATCTTGTATCATACATGTACTATAATGTGTTCATGATAAAGGATTAATTTTCCATCATCTCTCATTTCCCATTCATTTATTCTAAAAAGGAGAACACCAACCCAAATGTTCCAATTTACGACATTCAGGGACGATGGGTTCCCAATTTCTATTTCCATATCCAATTCTGGTCATGAAACTATTATTATGGTATAAATAGTATATAATATATTTATAATGTCTCATCCATGTTTTTTGTAATATTTCACTACACATTGTTTTTATTTATAAAGAAAAATGAGTTCGCTATATTCCAAAACTACCAATTAACCCAAAACGTTTTCATTAAATAATTAATATAATGATTCAAATTCACTCAAAGTAACCAAATGAAATTTACAGACATGAATCCTTATAAATATTAAATAAGTAACATATAATATAAATTATGTATAACCATCAACATTTTACATGATTCCCCATTCATGTATATAAGTATACCAATCATGAAGGAAACGCTCCAAAAAATATATTGATCCTCTTAAACCCATCATGAAGTCAATGAATGAACATAATAAGTCTCTAATAAATAAATTACAAAAACAATAGGTATTTTAAATATTAATTAATTAATTTATTTTTGTTATCCAGGGCACTAAGATCAAGTGAAAAACACTAAGGATCTTAAGGTAAGGGTTTCTTTCATCTCACTTCCATTATTGTGAGATTTTCCATTCTCAATACTAATACTTGTGTATGATGTATGTATACAAACCATTGATATAACATATAATTAATATTTTTATTTTTATTTTATTCAATTTATTAGTTTAATATTATTAATTTTGGGTCATACGAATCGATTGATTACAAAGTGGAAAGGGGTTTTCACCCGAACCACCATTTTCATCTGGGTTACATTTATTTTCTACATACATCATTGAAGTTATTAAGTATTATTATTTAATACATAAAAATTATGTTTTAGTGTTAGATATATGTTAATCAAGTATAATAATACTTTATTTTATGTGGAGTCACACATTTTAAAATGGATCTTTCAAAATTCTTTCTGAAATACATTCTTGTTTGACTGGAATTTTCTAAATTCTTACCTATTTTTACGGGAAATGTATAATATGTTTTTGGAAACCATTAACTTTATAAAATCACCAATTTTATTGTGAAAATAATATCTTACATTAGTTTTAGATTTATAGAAGTTATTTTCCAAAAGAACTATTGTTTTGAAAATAAAAGAGTATTTATATCAAGAATTACTCAATGATTTTAAAAGAGTATTTTTATCAGTTTCAACACACTTGTTTATTGATAAGTATTATTGGGATTGAAAATTTATGATATCATATAACATATTTAATTTTTAGTTTTATGATTAATTTTATTTTTTAAGTTCTATCATCAAACCATTCACCAATTTACTCATAATGGTTAGTGTTTAAGCTTAATGTTTGGGGAAAATTATTTATATTTAATATGTTCATTTCAATATGAATGTATTTTTTGTTTATGTTTATCCTTATCAAATGAGGAATTAATTGAACTTATTATATAATGGGTGGGGCCCTATATAGAGCCTAGATGCATCAGTAGGTCTCATGAGACAAATAAACATGGATTTGGCTGAGGACTTTCCCACAGTGAGAGATGATTTTGGCCGAGGCCTTAGTCATTATTAGACGTCTTGGCTGAGACCTTGATGATATTTTTTAGAATTTATGACATATGTATTTCCATCATTATGAAGCTTTAAATTCATAATTCAGTGGGTTATTTGACTAGTCGGATACCCATGCTTTTGTTTTATTATGGAATTATTTATTCATCTCTTATTCCTTCTATAATGTGTCCTAGTTTATTTTTTATTGTAATGATTTTTTAGTTATTCACCATGCCAAATATTTAGGTTTATAATATCTTCCTTTATTTTTCTTACCCTTTATAATAATTTGAGATCACCCATTTCTTTTATTTTATTTTTCTAGGATAAGAAGATATATATTATGAATGCCAAGTTGAAATAACCAATGAGTTATCGATATTGTTAAAGGTAATTTTAGGTTGTATTTATTTTCATGTTTTAATATTGATAATTTGTATGTATCTGGTTTTTAAAAACTATTAAACTACTCGTTCCTTCAGGAATTCATTTTTTGTAATCATGCCAATGTAATTAAATAGGGAATCGATTTCGGAAAACTATGGTCAGGTCCTTACAATATAACTATCCTTTAAATTTTAGTTCAAGGTAAAATAATTATTATTTAAATTTATTTAACTAATAACATTTTAAATTTTTTTTATACCAGATTTTGGTATAAGATTATTTTAAAGATTTAAATTCACTTACTTTGAAAGCTATTTTATAAAGGTAAATGTTTCCTGATTATAATTAATTAAAATAACCCCTCATGAGAAATGATTTAAATTAAATTTTAATATTAAATATAAATATTTATTAATTAAAATAAAAATAATTTATATTAGTTGATATATCATTAAAGATGAATCATCATCTCTTTGAAAATGGACTTTTCTAAAAATTGATTTCTAACATAGTTATGGGTTTTATTTTTAACAAAATTCTATCACCTATATTATTTTTTTCCATTAAATGGAATCCATATTTGGAATCATTTTATTTACAACTCGGTAATATGGTCAACCTAATTTTTGAACAATATGAATAACATACATAGTAAATATTATATACCATTGTAAAAGGAAAATAAGTAAAGTAATGTTAAAAATAAATTAAAAAATACTGGGAATGAATTAAATATATTAATATGAATATTTATATTTTCATTTCATTAATATTATATCTCTATTTATTCTATAATGTTTTTAATTTATAAATGATTTTGTTACAAGTTTGATAAATTGTTCTATACGATAAAAACCAAATTGTTTTTATGTAATACGTAATTTCCATTAGTATATTTCATTTTATGTATTAATTTATTTTTAGAATAAACCATATTTTAATAAATTGTTATGACAAAATAATTTTTGGTAAATAAAAATTATCATATAATTTAATTATGTTAAAATTAATTTTAGAAGGGATCAAAATCATTTATTATTAAAAAATAAAACATTTTCAATGAATTTTTATTTCATTTTATGATTAAAAATTTAAATATTTAGAAAATTATTTTGATAAATATTTATTAATTTGTTATCATAACATTGAAATGATCTAATTTTTAATTATTCATTTATTTGATGAGACTATTGAATTTTCTAGTAAAAATTAAATACTGTATAAATATAATTTGTGTATTATGACTTCATAATGACCTAAAAGGGATTTAATAATCAATATAAATCAGATCAACAACATAATAGATGTTTTGAATTAAAAATAATTTGATATTATGTTTATTTGATTTATTTTATAGTGCGAGTATGAATCCTATGTGACCTATAATATATTTTATGGATTTAAAATCATTTCATTCCGACCGTAACTCAACCCCTCATAAAGAAGTGAATTAATTTAACAAATTTGGAGCCTGGATTTATAAAAAAATAAAAAAGAGTCTCATTGTAAAGACCAAAAATTTCCATGTAAATTTTTAAATAAATGGGAATATTATGAGTCTGTAAAAATTGACGGTGCATGATTCTGAGGCATGGAGTGCCTGAAATAAATTTCTAAACTTTTTTTCAGGTACATTCAGTAAACGTGCAAGCATGTGTTTTGTATCTTTTGAACCGTTGCTCAGAATTGAAATCTGAGGACACCGTTGAACTCACAACACCAGTATTTGCTTATGGATACCTTCACCACGACCGCAGTAGTTCGAGGGTGGATGTTAGTTCTTCACTTTTTCGTGAGAGAATAAAATAAAATAAAATGGTTTAATATTTTATTTTTATTTAATATTGAAACTACTTATTGATGTTGAGAGGTGGGGAGCATCAGAATTTGACCACCCCTTGAAGTTATGGAGGTGGGGACCACTGAACCTAAAACCTCCCATGAGAGGTTATGGTTATGGGGACCACCCGAGATTAAACCCCTTTGAACCTCCCACTTAAATGAGGGGAAGTCTCTTGAACATACCCAGTTTAATTATGACACCCCCTTTTATTAATAAAACAACTCAATAAATTAATTATTAAAATTTAAAATTAAGCCAACATATTCTATACCGTTGTCTAATTCATTTTTGGCGGATTTGGGGGAAACTCTTGGGAAAAGGGTGAAACATGGAGAATTGGGAGAAAGCTCTCTAATGAAGAATTCCGACTTCGACTTCAACTTATTCATCGGGAAAATCATTGAGGAGTAATATATTCAACATCAATGAACTAATGATCAAGGGAACACCGATGTCACCAATGTTCGCCTATCCCCAACAATTTCGTCTCCTTCCTCGCAACCTCCGTTGAAGAACCAAACGATGTAGGGAGGGTGTTTGAATTATTTCCCTTACACGTTCTTGATATTATTGGGATTCAATTATTATAGCTTCTTGCTAACACTATAATGTAGAGAGTGCAGGCCAAATAAACATGGATCATCCTCTCTGAATTTCTTGGGACAATTCTTGTGTTCTTCATGATGGAGGAGGATGGCTATTAACTGCGACGAAGGTGACGAAGGCAACAATGCCGTCCCATGGCAACCGCCACCCTGCGATGCCCGTCGCCCAAATCCATCGCCACCCGCGGCTATGCCGCTTGTGGACTCCATGACCCGAAGCCTAGACTCCCCATCTGCGGTCCTCGGAGCTGCCCTGTGGCCTCGCGCCATCCGCGGCCAAGCAGCCCCGCAACCTCGGGGCACCCCTGCGGCTGAGCCGCCCAGCGGCCTCGCGCCGTCCGCGGTCAAGTCGTCCCACTCCCTCGCGACGCCTCTGCGGCCGAACCACTATGTGGCCTCACGTTTTCCATGGCCAAGCCACCCCACGACCTTGTGGCCCCTGTGGAGAAGTGCCACCCTTTTGACCCCATGGCCTCCGCGCGGCCGCTCTGCATCCCCTGCGGCCTCGTACCGCCCTATAGTGCCCTCTGTGGCCCCTCACAGCCCTCACGGAATGTCGGACCGCCCAGCGGGATGGGATGAACCATAAGGGCCATACCACCAATCAGGCTAGGCCGGACCTAGTGGGTCAGGTCTAGAGATCCCAGACTGGGTCGGCCAAGGCCAGATTGGACTGATTTGTTCCGACCGGGTTGGACCAGACCTGGAACAGCTATGAACTATCACTCTAATGCCCACAGCATTTGCACTAGGCATCCGTTCAACAAACCGTCAATGGAGATGTAACTCTTAGAGAGAGACGGTCCCTTTGGTATACCCCTGCTAGAGTTTTGGGTAAATTTGAGGCACAGTTGGGTTGGATCGAGCACAAATCCAACCGGGACCCTAGGACTAAAAGGATAATAACTCACATACCGAGCATCCAATTGACACACAGTCAGTTGCATTGGAACCCCAATGACATGGAGGTACTTTGAGATACATCTTCATGAGTCTTCATGGTAGTTTTAGTATTGACCAGTGGTTTGTAAAGTGGACCCTCCCAGAGACAAGCGAGTATAGTGTGGGAACCATGTATCTGGCTGTGACGTGAAGAATGAAGAGCGATCATGTGTGGGTTAGCATCGAGTGATCCTGTGTGGATCAGCACCTTGCGATCCTGTGTGGGTCAGCACCGAGTGATCAGGTGTGGGTCAGCACCCAGCGATCCTGTGTGGGTCAGCACCGGGAGATCCTGTGTGGGTCTACCTCTTAACATAGTAAGATGATTTAGTAGTTACATCTAATAATATCTACCATAGTACTTAAGTTATACCTAGTGTGAGATGAGTTCATACCTGTGTGATACAATCCTTAGTTGTAATACCTTATTGGTATTCTACTATGTGGTGTACCTGTGTGGTACATGCCTTTGGGGGTTTCCTTCCTTTGTGGAACATTTGAGCTTTGGGATTTTGGTCTGGACCCTCTATTTCCTCATGATTGAGATGGGTATTCTTGATAACTTAGGTATATGTAAGGGAATATACCTAAATAGGGTTCACAGTTGACATCATGCTTTGAGGTTTATATATTGTGGATTTGTGAGACCTTGAGGGTCTTAGGGTCCCTATTGAGTATCGTTATACTCACCCCAACACGGGCTATGTCCACACCTTGTTGTGTTTGGTGAAGGCGATGGACAACGTTGAACGCGCCTGAGAGTACCAGGATTGGATGGTTCTCAAAGGTGGACCATACGACATATCGATACATAGAGGAGACGAGTGGAAGTAGAGTGTTGAGGAGGTGATCTGTACCTACCCTTAAGGTAGGAACCTTGGAGTACAACCCAAAGGCTCTGTTTCTCTTTCTTCAGTTGTATTGTATTTTTTTTGTACTTGTACATTCCATTTAGGATTGTATTATGGCTCATTTTACGTACAACACTCACTCTATTTATTATTTAGTTTACTTGAGTTCCTATCTTGCAATTTGATGGGCGGCGTGTGCTTACAGTTTGTAAAGGAAAATCCTTCTGAGTTTTAAGGAATATGACTTTGGTGCTAGCCACCAACCCCTAGCCTATAGAAGGCGAGCTTGGGGTTGTCACGGCATGGGCCCTAGGGTAAGGGTCGTGAAAAATTGGTATCAGAGGAGTCAGTTCTACCGTAGAACATTAGACTCTGATCATTTTAACAAAAATAGTTTTATGTGTAGTGAGTGTGGTTATCAGTTTGGGGAATCTAGTGTTAATGCGGTAGCCGTCATATCCATACACTAGGACCCTGACTTTGGATTTTTTACTCAGTGAAAGAATACAAAGATTGCGTGTGTGTTTCCAAGAGTTTTCGTTGTGATATCTTGAGTCAGCTCACCAGGTATAACTTATTGAATGTGGAGAACCAATTTCATTGAAGGATGCTTCCATGAAGACAACCAGCTAGGGTTTCGAGAGTTGTACACACTGATAGCCCACCGAACGACGAGGCCTCAGTGTAGGGCCCTTTTCTAGTAGAGGCACCAGTGGAGGTACCGATGATACCATTACCCATTGTGCCACCGATGCCACCGGCCCTAGAAACAGACGCTTCATGCCGCATGAGCGCATTGCACGTGTTCCAGCACCAAAGGCCACCCATATTCATGGGAGAGAAAACCCCATAGGTTACTGAGGATTAGATGGAGGCTGTGGTGAGAGTTTTCTGACTGGTATGGACACTAGCTGATCTCATAGTAATCCTTCCCGTCATACTTCTACAGGTATCAAAATTTAGATGGTGGATCTTGCTTCTCCAAGTTCATGATGAGGTGACGCTTCTTTGGGCAGACTTAGAGAGCCTGTTTCGGGTAGAGTTTGTCCCAGCGACTCTTCGCAAAGTGCGCATAGAGGAGCTACTTCATCTGCAGAAGGGATATATGACTATGGCTCATTACATGGTGAGATTCACCGAAATCTCATGCTCCTCCACTGATATTGTGCGGGACCCATTTTTCAGGGCCCATACCTTTGAGTAGGGGATCATGCATGAGATCAGGGCTTTGATGATATCACTCAGAATCACGACATAGACAGCGGTGTTTGAGAGAGACCACTTAGTGGACTGTTTTCTAGCTGAGTAGTCACCAGATGCAATACCCACCCCCAGTCATCTTGTAGCAGAGTATTTTGCGACTGGCTGTAGATAGATGACACAGAGGACCAAGAAGACCAAACCTACAGGTGGACGACCATAGGATTTAGGGTCAGTTGTGCGGGGAACACGAGGCATATCTAGTCATTCCAGGAGCGGGTAGTATTACGCATGCAGTGGGTAGGGTCACATGGATCGTGACTGTTTGACCTACCAATCAAATAATTAGCAGACAGTCGAAGGAAAACCCTGACAGAGACAGAGGTTCAGCCATGGAGGCCCACAGGGAGAAGGAAAACGTGGAAGAGGAGATAACTGTGCAACTAGCAGTGCGATACGATTTAATATGTTATCCCCACCCCCACCAGGAGGTCTACCCCGACCGTAGGGACTTGGTTGACAGGGGTGAGATCAGCTCTAGGAAGTTGAGGCCTACGATCGCGGTGCTCCAGAGATGATACGAGGTATGATCTGTGTCTATTCCAGCTTAGCTGCAATACTTATAGAAAGAGGTTTGAGTCATTATTTTATTTCCACTACTCTCGTTCGGATCATAGATATTTTGATAGATCTGTAGTCTCGATCCTTATGTCTAGAGACTCCTACGGGAGCTGATTTGACGATTACACACTGGTGCCGATAGTGTGAGCTTACTCTAGGAGGAAAGTGATTCGGTTGGGATCTCCTTGTAGTGACATCGAGTCCTTATGACATCATCTTGGGTATAGATTGGATATCTACAGTCCATTTTTATATTGACTATATTAGGAACAAAGTGTTGTGTGTCTCCATGGATGGAACTAGGTTTACCTTCACCAGCGAGAAGGGAGCCTTTTACGCACATGATAGTCTTACCTGGAGGAGAGTGCAGCTGATCACTCATCAGTTGTCTATCCATACCCTCGGAGTTGTTGATGTGGAGAGTCTGAATTATCCTCTAGTGGTGGACCAGTACATGGATGTCTTTCCTGATGATGTTTCAGGTCTACATCCTCACAGAGAGGTGGAATTTTACATTGACTTGTACCCCGTGATGGCACTGATATCTACACCAGTGTATCGGATGGCTCCCATGGAGCTTCATGAGCTGTGGGTTTCGTTGGAGGACTTATATGGGGAAGAGTTTTTTCAACCCTGTTTTCCCCCTTGGTTAGCCCCGATTTTGTTTGCGAAGAACGTGGTTGAGAGCTTGATACTTTGTGTCGACTATCGGCGCCTGAACCAGGTGACCGTGTAGAACAGGTACCCACTTCCGAGGATTGAAAACTTATTTGATCAGTTGAAGGGAGCATGGTGGTTCTAGAATATAGACCTCAGATCAGGATATCATCAGCTCAGAGTGTGAGATGAGGATGTGAATAATACGACCTTTATATGTCTTTATGTCCATTATGAGTTCTTGGTTATTCCATCAGGCGTATCCAATGCTACAGCAGTGTTAATGGGACTCATTAACAGGATCTTTCAGCCATACCATGATGGTTTTGTAGTAGTATTCATCGACGAAATTCTGATGTACTCAGCTACTAAGGAGGAGCATGCCTATCATTTACAGGTAGTACTGGACACACTCTGAGAGAACTAGCTTTATGATAAGCTCTCGATGTGCCTGTTTTTGTTCCAAGAGGTTCACATTATAGGAAGTTTCATATCGATGGCGGGAGTTACAGTGCATTTAGTAGAGATTGAGGTGGTGCGTGCTTGGGAGCCACCTAGGAGTGTGATGGATGTACAATGTTTCCTGGGTTTTCCTGGATAGTATCGGAGGTTTGTGCTAGATTTCTCCAAAATTACTGCTCCAATATCATCATTGATGAAGAAGGGAATACAATTCGTGTGGTTGGAGAGATGCCAATAGAGTTTTCAGGAGCTGAAGCAGAGATTGATTTGTGCCCCCATCTTGAGGATTCTAGAGGAGGGCGTAGGGTACATAGTTTAAGGCGATACATTAGGGACCGGTCTCGGATGTTTCCTGATGTAGGAGAGACCAAGGATCACATATGTTTCTCAACAGATGAGACAACATGAGCATAACTACACTACCCATGACCTAGAGTTAGCAGCAGTGGTCTTCACCTTAAAGATGTAGAAACACTCTCTGATGGGAGAACGTTTTATAGAATACTTGGATCACAAGAGTCTCATTTATATATTCTCTAATAAGTACCTAAACATGAGACACCAACGTCGTCTTGAGTTCCTCCAGGACTATGAATTATAGACAGTCTATACTCTTGGAAAGGGGAATTTTGTATCATATTCACTCAGTATGAGGTCTGGTATACAGCTGCTAGGTGAGGCGATGGAGCAGCTGGCCACTTTGTAGATATCCGTTGTTGATAATGATGGATAAGCTTTTCTTCAGTCTCTTATAGTCACTCCCCCACTTCTTCAGCAAGCTAGGGAGGTGCAATGTGGGGATGCTGACTGCGAGACCCGATGTGCTCAGATATCCATAAGACCTGCACCTGATGAATTTTTTGAAGTTGGGGAGCATGCCATCTTCTTTAGAGGATGCACCATGGGACCAGTGTCTCTTCAGGAGGAAGTGTTGAGGGAGTTCCACACAACCCCTCTAGTATTATATCCAGGAGTGGTGAAGATGTACAAGGATCTTCGATGATAGCACTGATGGTCTGGAATGAAGAAATCAGTAGCAGAGTTTGTCTCAGGATGCCTCACTTGTTAGCATGTAAAGGCAGAGCATCAGGTACCAGCAGGCTTGGTTCAAACTTTAGAGGTCCCAGAGTGGATGTGGGATGGGATATCCGTGGACATCTAGATAGGACTTCCACGTACGTCCAGATTTCATGACTCGATCTAGGTGATCATTGACCGACTCAACATGTCGGCCCACTTCCTACCGATCAGAGACCAGGGTTCAGTAAAGATCACGGGACACCTCTATGTGTAGGAGATTATGTAGCTACATAGAGTACCCTCGATGATTGTCTTCGATCATGATGTGTGTATTGCTTTCCAGCTATGGAAGGGGTTGTAGGAGGCTTTCGAGACATAGCCTCGTTTGAGCACCGCCTTCCATCCTCAGATGGATGGCCAGACTGAGTAGACCATTCAGAACCTCGAGGACATGCTACGTGCTTGTGTCCACGACTTTGGTCGCAGATGAGAGGATCACTTTTCTTTGGTGGAGTTTGCGTACAACAAAAGCTATCACTCCACCATTGGGAAGGCACCTTTCGAGGTGTTGTACGAGCGACCATGTAGGTCACCTTTGTACTGGACTGACCCAGGGGAGTCAGCACTAGTGGGACCAGAGATGGTATGGGCTACCACAAAGAATGTGTAGATCATCCAGGGGCGGATAAAGATTGTACAGAGTAGGAAAAAGTTTTATGCCAATTGGATACGAAGACCTCTAGAGTTTGAGGATGGTGACCATGTCTTTCTACGGGTCTCACCTCGACGTGGTTTGCAGAGATTTGGCCGAGGAAGCAAGTTATCTCCAAGGTTCACTGGACCTTTTCAGGTCCTCAGTAGAGTTAGCGAGGTATCTTATAACTTAGCTCCTCCACCTCCGTTGCATCAGATGCATGAAGTCTTCCATGTATCCTAACTAAGGAGATACGTCCACGACCATTCTCACATCATCAACCATGGGGATCTGTATGTCGACAATGCGGTGACTTTTATGGAGGTTCTAGTAGAGATTGAGGATTGATAGAACTGGGTCCTTCATGGAGAATTGATAACTCCAGTCCGCGTTCGCTGGTAGCATGGGACCTTTAGGAGAGTAAATGGGAGTGGGAGGATGAGATCCGTGCTCAGTACCCCCACTTTTTCCTTTAGATAGAGTTATGGATTATGGATACATAAATCCCTATGGTGGGGAGAATGTGAAGACCTAGAATTTCCATGTAAATTTTATGATTAAATTGTAATTTTAAGAATCTGGGAAAATTGATGGTGCGTGATTCTGAGGCCCGGAGTTCCTAGAATGAATTTCTGAACCATTTTTAAGGTACGTTCTGTAAACGTGCAAGTGGGTTTTTGTAACGTTTGAACCGGTACATGGAAATAAAATATAAGGACACCGTTGAACTCTTAACACTGACATTTGATTAAGGAGACCTTTACCTCGACCGCAGTAGGTTGATGGTGGAAGTTAGTTTTTCACTTTTTCGTGAGAGAATAAAATAAAATAAAATGGTTTAACATTTTATTATTAATTTATTTTGAATCTCCATTTGAATTTTGAGAGCTGGTATCCACTAGAATTAAACATTCCCTTGAAGTTATGAATGTGGGGACCACCGAACCTAAAACGTCCCATGAGAGGTTATGGTGGTGCAGACCACCAGAGATTAAACCACTTCGAACCTCCAACTTAAATGAGGGAAAGTATCTTGAACAACCCCTTGATTAATTATTCCACCCCTTTATTTTATAAACCAAATTAATTAATTAATTATTCTAATTTGAAATTATGCCAACATTTTCTATAATGTTGCCTAATTCATTTTTGGTGGAATTGGGGGATACTCTTGTGAAAAGGGATAAAGTTGGAGAATTGGAAGAAATCTCTCCAACGAAAAATGCCAACGAATAATGCCTACATTGACTTAGACTTCATCCTTGGAAATATCATTGATGAGAAACACCTTCATCATCACCAAACCGAAGATCGAGAGAATTCCAATGTCACTGATGTCCGTCTATCCCCAATAACATCACATCCTTCATCGCAACCTCCTTAGACAAATAAAATGAGGTATGGAGGGTGTTTGAATTATTTCACTTACCCAATATTGATATTCAGGTGATTGAAGTATTATAGTTGCTTGTTACCACTGTAATGTGGAGAGTGCTAGAAAAACAAACATGGAATGTCCTCTCCGAATTTCTTGGGATAATTTTTGTGTTCTTCATGATGGAGGGGGACGACTATCAACCACGACAAAGATGATGAAGGCGAAAAGGAAATGATTCCACCCCATGGCCCCCGCCACCTGCCCGCGTCTACCGCCGCCTATGGCCACCACCGCCCGCGGCTAGGCCCAACTACCCTGCAGCTTTCCACGCCACCCCGCGGCCCGCCACCCCGCGGCCCGCCACTCCGCCCCTCAGCACTACCGCTCTACCCCGCTGCTTGCCATGCCGCCCCGTGGCCCAGCCGTACCGCCCCACGACCTTGAGCCATCCGCGGGTGAGCTGTTCCACACCGTCGCGACACCCCCTAGACCAAACCACCTAATAACCTCACGTCGTCTATGGTCAAGCCGCCCCACGCCCTTAAGACACCCCTGCGACTGAACCACCCCGTGACCTCGCACTGTCTGCATCTAAACCACCCCATGGTATCGAAGGTCCCACAACAACGCACCACCCTCGTGGCCCCACTGCCTCCGTGCCACTGCTTTGTGGCCCCCACGGCCTCGCACCACCCTCCGCGGCCCTCTGCGGCCCCTCACGGACCTCACGGCCTGCCGGACCGCCCAATGGGCCTGGTGAAACCCAACGGGATGGGCCACCTAGCGGGCTAGGTTGGACCCCGCGGGTCAGGCCGGGTTGACACAAATTTGTTAGGCCCAGGCCAGGTCGGGAGGGGTAGGTTCGACAGGGTCGGACCAAACCCCGACCAGCTACGACCTTTTCCCTCTAGTGACTATAACTTTGATACCAGGCATCTGTTTGACAAACCATTAACGGTGCTATAAACCTTGGAGTGAGATGGTCCCTTTGGTATAACCCGACTAGAGTTTTCGGTAATGTTGAGTTATGGTCAGGTTGGATCGAGCACGAATCCAACAGGGCCCCCAGAACTAAAAGGATAATAACTCACAGACCGAGCATCTGATTGATGCACCGTCTGTTGCGTTGAGACCCCTATGAAATGGAGGTCCTTTGAGATACTTGTTCCTAAGACATCATGGAAGTTAGAGTACAGACTAGGGGATTGTGAAGCGGACCCTCCTAGACACAAGAGAGAATATTGCAGGAACCCTGTAGCTGGATGTGACGTGAAGAATGAAGAGTGATCATGTGTGGGTTAGCACCGAGTGATTCTGTGTGGGTCAGCACCAAGCGATCATGTGTGGGTCAGCACCGGGTGATCCCGTGTGGGTTATCACCTAGTGATTTTGTGTGTGTTAGCACCAATTGATCTTGTGTGGGTATTACTCTTAATTGATTAAGAAGATTTAGTTGTTACATCTAATCATCTCTACTACTGTAATTATGTTATACCTGGTGTGACCTGAGTTCGTAGCTTTTTGGTACCTTCCTTCATTTTAATAGCTTGGTGGTATTGTCTTGTGAGGCATAACTGTGTGGTAAATTCCTTGGTAGTTTTCCTTCCATTGTGGAAGAGTTGAGCTTTAGAGTTTTGGGTTGGACCCTGTGTTTCCTCATGATGAAGATGGGTATACATGATAACTTAGGTATATGTAAGGGAATATACCTTAGTAGGGTAGACAGTTGACTTCATTATTTAAGGTTTACCCTTTTTGAATTTGGGAGACCTTGAGGGTCTCTGGGTCCCTACTATGTATCATTATACTCACAGCTGCACGGGAAATCCCGGACCTCATTGTGTTTGGTGCAGATGATGTACAACACTGATCAAGGTTGAGGGTACCAGGACTAGACGGTGCTCAGAGGTGGACCATACGGAGCATCGGTACACATAGGAGACAGGTGTTCATGAAGTTCTATAGAGGCGATCTATAGCTACCCTTCAGTTAGGAACCTCAGAAGAAGACCTAGGAGTTGTCTTTCTCTTTCTTTAATTGTATTGTATTTCAGTTGTACTTGTATTTTCTAGTTAGTCTTGTATTATGGCCCTTTTACATACTGCACTTACTCTGTTTAGTGTTTAGTTTACTTGAGTTCATATCTTATTGTGTTCTTGGTTGCATGCACTTACAGGTTATAAAGGAAACTTCTTCCCAGTTTTAGGGAATATGCCTTTGGTGCTAGTCACCAGCCCCTATCCTATGGATGGCGGGCTTGGGGAAGTCATGAAATCGGCCATAGGGGACGAGTCATGACACTCATTTGGATAAAACAACGGGCAATAACCATGGGATGATTTGTGTTTTTTTATATTTTATTATGTTATGTTTCCAACCGAAATAATAAATTAAATCTCAAATCTTCCTATATAAGTCCACCCGTGATCCGATTTATCTTCACCTAAAATCCATGGAACATTTTCATACTTTTCCCTCCACTCCTTAAAGTCCTCCCAAGGTTCCCCCATGTTCTCAAGAAGCCCCTCCAAAACAGTTGCAGTGACACACTCAAGTAAGGGATCCTCACCTTCCGATCCTCCATTGAACTAAAGAACATTTTTTGAAATTAGTCTTCTTAATTTCAATTTGATATATTTTCATTAGTTTATAATTATTTTTGTAACATAAAATTCTATTTACATTATTGATATATAATTATCCTCTCTAATTTTGGACCTTACCCATTCCATTACAATACCAAAACATTGTAATGGATCTTCCAATCTCCTCTTTTAATCATGAACTTATTTTTGTTATGTGTCTAAAAATTTATTTCTTATGTTTTTATATATAGTTTCACGTTTTGATAATTTTAAAATTCATGAGTATCTAAATATATGTTCCATTAACTCTCATTAAGACTTCCACGATCCTTTATATACACCTATTACTTTGTAGAAATTTTGTATCAGATTTCTCAATTCTCATTTCTATTCAAGCACTTAATTTATGACATGTCTCTAGATTTACGTTTTTTTATTTTCAGATATTTAATTAATTATACTCTTTACTATCCTATTAATTTATAAATTGTGGGATCTCCCTTTTACTCTCGTTGATCCTCCCATGATACTTTATGTTCATATATAAAAATGATGAAATATAGTAATAAATCTCTTCATTATTCAGGTTTATTAATTTTCATATTCCTTTAATTTACATTTTCGAATGATGATATATGTTTTTTAAATTTCCATATTAAAATCCTTATTTTTTATATATAATGGTACAATATATAAATTTTTTTCCATACTAATGTTTATATAAGAACTAGAAATTTATTTTGAATTGTATCATAAACATATAAAAGTTATTTTGTGATAATATAATATTTTAGAAAAATCATGATTGAGGGATTAACGATCATTAATAGGTGATTGATAATGGAAGAATACTTTGGATTTTTGGAATGATATTTGTTGGGATAAAATTACATTGATATATATTATGATGATTTATGTGATTGGAGTTTATTATGTTTTTTATGAGAACATATGGCATGAAAAAATATTCTTATTTTTATGAGATTAAAAATATTTGGGAGTTTTTTTATTTGGGATGGGGAATATATACCATTAAGGGTTATCTGATAAAAATTCTTTTACATTTTTTTACGGTTAAGAAAAATTATATGAGACCTCCTTTGAGATTAATAATTATTTAATGATGAGTTTATTAGTGTTATATATGTGTATTTAGATAATTAATGATAAATATTAAGCATTTTGTTTTTATAGAATATTTTAGACTAATGTGTAATGATATTTATTAGATTATTCTGATGTTTTTGGATTCTGTATATAAATGAGTTATATCTTGTTATTCATTGGTGTATTATGTGATTTGTTTGATGTTTGTTATAGTGATTTGGGTAGAAAATAATAATATTGAGCTCTCATAATTTTTAGAATAAGATGATATTTTAGTGGAAATTAATTTTTCATATCATGAAATAATATTTCCTTATCTTCATAGTTTAGATGATAATGTAATTCCCCAACTATAGAGGAATAATATTGAATGGTTTTTTTTCATATTTAGATGAATTGATTGTTATTTTTCCAATAATAGATTTTATGGGTTTGTGTTCATTAAAATTATCTTGAAAATATTATCAATTACAGTAAACTAGTTATCTGGTTTTAGCTTATACTTCCATGTCAATGTTTTCACTTATAACTTCTATTTTCCAAATTGGAATCCAAATAATGTGATGACCTTCATCCTTCCCATTATCTCTTTTCTAGGGAATTTTTATAAACCCATTTTAAGATGTGGGTTTTAAATAATGGGATTTACAAGATTAAAAAATTTTCATAGATATTTCATCTTAAGTTGTGAGGATAAATTTTTTTAATGGGGTAAATAATTTATCACCCTGATTTTTCAAAAGATAAAACATTTTTTGATAGCCTATGTAATAAAAAACACTGAACCCCAAAAACAATGATTACTGAAATATGACCATTTTAACCATTCTATTATATTTTTTATATGAATATGTTTATGTAATTTACAAAAAATACCTATGTCATATATATATTGATACATTATTATAATGTAATAAATCAATTTTAGGAAATCTTTTGGATATGATTTCTTCAAAAATTATTTGTATATCGTATATTGAAAATTATATTATTATTATTTTAAAAAATTTTAATAAAATTTATTTTATTAAATTATGACTACTTTTATATCATATCCTCATAAATAACAGATGGTGAAAATTTGGAATTTTTGGTATACATCGATTTCTTAGTGAATCACGAAAAATACACATTTTTTTTGTAAAATTGACTTTTACGTTGACAAATTATTTAATTAAAAATTAAAATTATCCTTTTAATATTATTTCAAGGAATCATAAATATTATTTATTTGTATTAATTAATTATATTTTAAATTTTCTTTATACCAGATTTTAGGAAAATTTTATGTTTACGATTTAAATGCACTAATTTAGAAACAATATTATACATTACATGATGTCGTTATGCTGCTGAAATTCCACTGTAGTTTTCTATGCCAATAAAAATGTGTAGTTAATACCACACATGTGTTATATAATGGGTGTTAAATTTTTTGCACATATAATTTTTTATTGGAGATTTACATATGTGTATTCAACACTCCTTGATTGTTGAGTAAATTAGGATAATGAATAAATCCATGTTATGTGACATGTGTGCAACACTTAATAATGAGAATGACATGTACATGATGGGTGCACCCAAATAGTTCCTTAATACATTTGGGGATGTTTAGTTTTCCTAATATATAAGAAATGTAGTAAACCTGATTCCTTTGGGGGGAATGTTTCCACCATGATGTTTTGGATAATTTAGCATTGACCTAGGTTTAAGATTTAGCATTTTTAAATTGTTTATATGTTTCCCCTTGTAGGATTATCAGGATATATCATGTCTCATTATTCATGTTTATGATTTATACTATTGTTATACCCAATTGATATTCTTATTTATAGAATTTATTATTTTATTTATGTTATGCCATGTTTATTCCAATAATGGGCTTCACAGTTCTCCCATTCCATATGTCTGTCCCCTGGTTATCCCAAGTAGTTTTAAAATCATGGTAATTTTAGAATCATGTTTATAAGTTGTTAATAGTGTTATTGAATCCCATGTTCTCAATATATGTACCAAATTCCAAAATACACAACCATTATCAATATTTTGGTTTGTATTATATATACATTTATGTAATTAATCATGATTTAATATGGAATATATAAATGGGGTGTTATAATTTATAATTGTTTAAATTCATACCTTTTTTCATTATACCTCACTTGATCGAAATAAACCTCTAATATTCATTTTGAAATTATTATTAACCCTATGGGACCACTCCTGCTATACACATTTAGTTTTTTTATGAAATTGTGCACATTTTTCTATCTTGGATTAAATAATTTTTATTACGGTAGAGTATTAAATTTATCCCCTCTTGTAAAAAACATAAAGAGGTGGCTTCATTCAATCATCCAAAAACAAATAGATATGTACTGATATAAAAAACATGTTATAAGTGTGGATTATATATATTTAATTATATTGATAATTGTTATTTAAAGCATTAAATTATCTAATTCATCAATCATAACCATGGGGCCACGATTTTAGTGAAAATATATCACACTATCTCATTTATATAATTTTCCCACAAACTTAGAAAATATTTTTATACACTTTAATTTGTAATATTACTCTAAATATCAATATATTTAGTCTGTCAATATTTTACAAGTTTCATTGTAGTATTTTTAATTCTACAACAATTAAAAAGTATCACTACTAATTTCATAAATTCTTCAAATAGATCATACAGTTTGTGTTCATCCAAATTAGATGGATACAATACCTTGTTGTTGAAATGTACCACACTTTAGTTATTCTAACTCATGATGTTTATTAATTAACTCTATTACATATAATGTATTCTTTATTGAGGAAACATCCACCTCTAAATAAATAATGTTTTGTCATTAATTTATTTAAAATTGTCAAAATCTCAATACATTTACATATTTAATACATTATACCTGAATTCATAGTTTAGGGTAAACATGGAATACCACATGGTTTTCATCAATACAATATTATTCTACTATTTCAATATCAATTTAAACCATTCAACTGATAATATTACATATATTTTATATCACATTGTTTCACTAAAATAGTGTAATATTCCATCAATTTTCTAATTTAATATTAAATTCACTAAAATTACAATATCTTTTTGATTTTTATTACCAAACAAGAATTTCGAGGAAACTGGATTAATTTTTTTAATAGATAATATTTTTAAAAAATTAATAGCACAAATAATTGTTGTTATAAATTTTTCCCCTTATCATCTCACTTTTACTCTAAGAATATAAAAGAGTTCCCTATTTATATAAATTTTAAAAAATTATCATGTCAAATTTCAACTCCGCACAAATAATTCATTCTTTTATTAAATTATATATGTTATAATCTACATAGATGAGTATGGTAATAACTTGTTATTTCAAAATAATTTCACTAATATTTAATTGATAAAAATGTCTATTTAAGTAATGTATGATTATTTAAATTTCAAATTGACCATATAATCCATATGGTCAATTGTTAAAAGAATTTAAACAATTTTGGGAATTATGTAGGTTTCTTTTATGATAACAGATTTTACAAAAACATGTTTCAAAATGTAAAAATCCATTATTTTACTGCATGATATACACCAATATTTATGTCCATTAGATAGATCATGAATCTTACATTATTTTCAAATAATATGAATAACTAGATTATTTAAAGTCATTGTACAAGTAAAAATGTATATTAAAAATCAATGTCATTAGATTAAAATTTTTAATTGGACCCACAACGGTGTATTATTTAATATTTGGTTACCATGTTATGTTAATAAAAAATATCCATTTCAGTAATCATAAATATTAGTTATTAAGGAATTTTTTCTTTATTTATAAATACAAGAGAAAAAAACATAAAATGAAAGTAATCAAAACATGGTTTACTCAAAATAGGGTACATATAATAGTAATAAAATAAAAATATTATAAAATTATTAAATTTATAGGGATACTTACTATTTATACATTTTTAAGGGAATAATAATACATTTTAGATTATAAACACACTGCATTAGAAGGATCACATCTCACATGTATATTATAAGACTCAATTGTAATTAATTTAATAAAATTTTCTTTTATTGTGAAACATAAGAATATACTAACATTATTTTTATAGATATAAAATAAATCTTTCCACATTTATGAACACCATATTCATCCTTTTGAAATTTTTAAAAAAATATTCCAATGAGTGATAATATCAATCCCTTTTCTTTTCCGTAAATTATCTATATGATTTTACCCTCCCTCAATACTACTCTGACCCCCCCACACACACAAATAATATATTTTCATTACTTATAATCACTATATACTCACCTCTTATTGCATTTCAAATAACTAGTGGATTATATCAATTGAAATTAGTCTACCTTGTATACATATTCTACCAGTAATTACCCATTTAAAGGTAATATATTATTTCAAATTGGATAAAATTATATATCTCTCAATGCTATCCAAATTTAAAGTAAATAAAAATATAGTAAATTTATAGATACAATAATAACAACTACATATTTCCAGAAACGAAATCATTAATCCTTTTAACATCGCATCTATGAAAAAACAATGTCATTTTAAAAATATTATCCTAAATGTCTTAAAATAAATGGAATTTTTATTTTCATATTAAAATTGAACTATAATATGTTTTAAATTACTATTTTTTTTATTTTCAAAACTTATCAACACATCAACATTTGGGAATATTATATTAATTTATAGCTTTTGGATTTTAAAAAATATATAATTTATAAATATCCTTCTTTATAAACAATGATATAAAATTATCTTGATTTATATGTACTAGTTTTGATTAATCTTCACATATATATTCAAATAATAATATTTAAAATAATTATATGAAAATTACATTTTATAATGAACTAATTCCAACTATCAGAAAAAATTAAGAAATAACAAATCCAATTATCATGGAGTTCATAATATATGTTGATTCGTACTAAAATATTCATTAACTTTTATCACATTTTCTAATTCAATATAAATTGGAAAATATAGATGAATTAATTCATATATTTATTATTTGGTTTTCATTATTCTCCATAATCATTTTTCAATTAATAGGATGATTTCTTTTCTAAAATACATAATTTTGTGATGATTATATTGGTATTATAAATGTCAAATGTAGGTACAAAAAATTGTTGTGATTTATATGTAATTATTATTGTGTTTATAGTTAATGACTATTTTAGAATTGGATACAAAACATGATATGGTATATATAAAAAAATTCACGAAACCATACATGTATTATATTAAATTCATGGATGCTGGATAAATTGTTAAATATTCCTAGATGATGCCCTGAGATGGTTTGAATTAGGATATAAATAATTTATTATCAGTTTACATAATTTTAATTGAGATTTATAATTTTAGGGCTTATGAATAAAAATCATTAATACATATGGATGATCATTCTACATATCATTCTTTCCATTCACATAATAATAATATTATAATTATGAATCTATTAGTCTTCATAAGGATAATTATTGTATGATCATTTTACCCTTATGATAATGATGATGTTGGATATATGAGTTCCAAAATTATAATTTGGAACTAAAAGGATGAATATACTTTCTGTATGGATGTGAATATTGCAATGATGAATATTTACCCGTGGGGATGGTTGTCTTCTATGATTGATAGTGAATATTCATAATGTAATATAAAATCATCTTGTACCATAATAAAAATTTTATCCACACTCATCCAATTCTTATGGAAAATATTTTCTACATAAAAACAATTAATTGTAAAGATAATAAACCAAAATAAGGATCAATAATCCCCATTATTAAAGAAGCATTTATAAAATAAATTTGAAAGGAATAATTGTCAAGAATACAAATTAATATGATTATTTTGGATTCCAATTTTAAAATCAGATTAAAATAATTATGAGCAATGTTGATATTAAAGGACATCCAGTTGAGGAATATAACTATTTTGAGATGAGTTTGACATAAAAATATTCTTATCCATATCATTGTGTTTGAATCAATGTATACATTATAATAACATAAACTGATTTAAAATATTGTTATGTTTGGAGGTTATTGGATCCCATTATCTTAATATCACGTTGTATTTAATTATCCAAGTCTTAATGAATATTGAATAGATAAATTGACTTAGAAGTTGATGGAAAATAAAAATAAAATGTTCATGCACTATATGTCACTGTTCATTAAAATTAATAAGACAATAATATTTATAAAAATATTATATGAGAAGAAATATAGAAAAATATTAAATATAAATTTGATCGAGTTATTCAATATTGACTACTTGTTTAGAAGAGTGACATATGTCTAATGGAGGTGGACACAATTATCAAATTTGTAATTTATTTATCATATCATGATCGATGTGCATCATGAGGGAGTTATTATTAAATTATAATGATATTTAAAAGGTCTTTTGAAATGTTATATGTACCAATTCACATCCCTTACTATGTGTATCAAACACCACATTATATAAGATTTTCTAACAAAGAAACTTTATAGTTTTGGGTTTCTATCGAGCTTCAGATTTGGAATAATACAACTCTACCACTAAAAAATGTTTCCCTTAATTTTGTTGTAATGTATATAATAATTTTGAAGACAAAATGGTCCCCTACATTCCCTCTCTTGAAATTGATATTTGTAAATCTATCAAATATTTTCAAAACGTTTCAAATGAGACCTCAAAATGGTTTATTATTAACCCAAAAATCATTAAATTTGATGGTAAATGATCAAAATCTATTTTTTATTTCAATTTTTGGTAAAATTGAAAAATTACATTTGTTGAAAGAGATTTAATTCTATTAAGAAAAATACTAATAATAATTATGATATACATAAAAGGCTATAAAAACATAATGATAATTATATGATATTTGTTTTATTATTTCATGAATAGAAAAGAAGATTCAATTGACAAATTCATTACAAGATCTATTATGATTGACGACACCACTAAATAGTTCATATAAACTCTTGACAAATCTATAGGTGTTTAAGTCTATTAGTAAATTTTCATGATAAATATGATTCAAAGATATATACACATGAAGATGCATACCATGATGAATACACTAAAAATTAACTATAAATAGTCTCATAAATTATTATATGATATCTATATAATATTAAAAAATAAATAGAAAATGAATAAGTAAATTTTATTTAACTCCTTAAAATACCAGAAAATTGAAAATGTGGAGGACTTTTCAGATAATGTTGGAGGTATGTGGTAATTTTAAATATATATTTATCTTATATCTAGAATATTCTATTTACTTAAATGTATGTATATTTAAAAAAACCATTTAAAAGTTTCAATTACAGGAATTATGAGCAATTTTCTAGAAACAACCCCATATTAATCAAATGAGAAAATGCGGAAAATGAAAAAAACATGAATACCTCTAGTAAGAGATATTCTGTATAAATAAATAAATTTAAATGTAAAGAAATTAACTCATATATATTTTAATAAACTTTATATTAGTAGAACGTGGGTGTATGACAGTATTGACTATTTTCATTACTCAAATTATCATTAAGATGCATATCAAAGAGTGTTTGTGGAAGAATAAGTATAAGAAGTCGACTCATTAATTCAAAAATAGAAATTCAATAATTATATTTTATAGTGTATTTACAAACTACCTACTAATATACAATGAGACTTTAAAATTAATTTATCATAAAAGAAATAAAATGAATTATGGAAGACAATAATTAAGTAATATAAAAAAAATGATAAAACATAGGCTACGAAAAGGAAATATTATAATGAAAACTGAATATATTATGCTTGTGGTGGTTGAAAAGGGAATTAACATTAATTCAATGACTAAAAACATTATCATTGGTGATAAAACATTTGATAAACAGAAATATAAAATAGATAAAATATAAATTAATATATGAGAATAATGTATCAAGGGAATAAATCCATTAGATTAAATATTGAATGTTACAAGTATCTTACATGAAGTAGATTTTATAGAAAAAATATGAAAAATATGAAATATAAAATTTGGTTAAATTTTAGTTTAAAATCATATTTTTCAAAGATTGAAATTTAAATGTGTGACCTATTCTAGTTGAAAAATTACAGGGAAAGGATGAAATTTATAAATTACCCAAGAATAAATATTTTTGAAATGGTTCATTTCAAATACTAAATATTCAAGGATAAATCACATAAAACATAGATGATGGGTCTAAACATTTAACAAATGAACAAATATTAGTACTATAACACATATTTCTTTTTAATATGTATTAAAACAATGTATTTCAAGAATAAAACATATTTGATTCGGTCATTGACCATAAGTCTTATAAATTATAGAAAAATATGTCTCTACTATAACAAAGAGTAAATTTATGATCAATGGTGATACATCCACCATAATATTGAAATAAATATAAGGAGAAAAAATGTTAATAAAAGGATGATGTGAGAAATAATTTTGGTTTTTTTCAAGAGGCAGATTGAAGGAGTTATGAAAAATGAAATACCCTTATTTCATGTGGAATTTTTTCAACTCCTTTGAATATTTTTTAGAGTTATCGAAATAATAATAATAATAACTAGATATAAAAAAAATTAAATATAGTTAGGAGCATTTCAATATTGTAAATATAAAAATAATTGGGTCATGGAATTTGGATTCTTATCCAAAATTATAGGTGATTTAAAAAACAATGATAAATTTTATGATATATGATGACACATTTATCATGTTTGAACTGATTTATAATTAAATATTAGAGGCATGAGAACAAAAACTTTTGGTATAAATAAAATCAACATAGAAAATATTTTGTTTGAAAATAAACTAAATAATAATTATTTTATTATATATATATTTTTGGATGATAAATTTTTTGATATCCTTATGAAAAATGGGTGATCATAAATATTTTTAAATATACATATTTTTTTAGATTCCTGACAACCCAAACGAATTTTTTATGATAGGTATGTATGAAAATTATATTATATGAGTCAGAAATCATAAATTATTTTTTAGAACAAAAGGATTGTGAAATGTTTTGAATAGAAGATAAAAATTATTATTAATGATGATGTTTTAAGGAACATCCCATTTTTTGAAAAGATACTTCCACACATTTTTACTAATTTAAAGAGAAATAATGTGAAAAATTGTAGAAGGTATGAGAGATTCAAACATGAAATTTTATTGAGATAATACACTATGATGTGTGTAAAACTCTTAAAAAGAATTTATAGTGTTCTTAATGATATTGAGTAAAAAGTTCTACATTATAAACATCCTAATTCATTTTTTGAAAATCAATTTACACTTTCACAAATAATATTTTATACTAAATGTATTCATTAAATGATTTAGAAATTTTTTTTAGAAAATATTTTTTTACCAAACATATATATCATTACAATTAGATGAATGTGAAATTTATATTTATAGGAAAAACAATGTTTATTCCCTCAGATGAGTTCAGATTAGTACACTAGACTAGTATGGTTTTATCAATTAGACAAAATATGTTTAGTCCATTAGAATAACATGTTTTAATACAACTAATTAACCTCATTGAATCCATTAATGAAGTATATTTTCTTCAATATAACAATCTCTATTTATCCCATCAAATAAAATCTATTTCTTCCATCACATGGATATCATTTAATTAATCAAACAATAATATTATATCCCATTATACGAACTCAATTTTGTCAATCAAACAAATTTTTTTATAGGTTGGGGCCGAAGCCTCATTTTTATTATTAAATCAAAGAAAAGACCTCTTTTTAACTAGGTAGAGGGAAACCCATTACATAGCCCGAATTCCCAGTGGGCTTGTAGCCAATTTCATAGCCCATAGGCCCAAATTTTATGCCCAATTTACATTCTGTGAATAGTATCCTGCTACAACAATACCTGCACAGTACCGCCGCCGCTACAGTTCCCTGCCGCCACTACAGTACCTGCTGATGAATAGTTTCACCACTGCTACAGTACTGCTACAGTACTACTACATGGAAAAATAGGAATTAATTCATGGAATGATTTAATTCTTTAATAAATTGAAAAAATGATATTCCCATCAGCTAGAATATTAAATAACATTGTTTTGAATCTATCAAAGTGAACATCCGTTTAAGTATATGAAGATCATGATTTGATGTCAAGATAATTTGCATCAAATTCCAACACACACAAATATGAGAATCACGGTGTAACATCCAACCCTTCCTCAATGGACTAATTTGTGGAGTAATTTATACATGTCCTTATGTGACATCCCCAAGGCTCCAATGGCTGGAAATAAATTCCAAGGGCTTCAAAATAGTTGGGGTAAAATTTTCCCTTTGGAAAAAAATATTCAGAACAAACTAACCATAAAAAGTAATACATAAATTATCCATGATAAAAATGTATACAAGTTATGGATAAAAATAGAATATCATATTCATCTATTACCTGAGTACCATAGTGGATAACTACTAACTTCATTGTTTACTACAAAAGAAAATGATGAAAAAATAATAAATGACTCCAAGATATATCTAATTGCTCCATTTATAAATCAATGACCAATTATCACTAAGAAACAATAATTAAGTTAAATGTGTTACCCTAAACTAGATACCAATAATCAAAATCACAAAAATCACCAATGTACCAATGTATTGGCGAGTAATGAAATTCAATATGATTTCCCCAAATTAGTTCTCTACTAATTCAACTAGGATTAAAAAATATCATAATTATATAAAACACTTCAATATAGTTTCAAAATTTATATCATGTCCAAGTTGTTTCACATGAAAATGGTTCTTCAAACCATATCAAATCTCTCCTAGATAGTTAAACAAAAAATCATAAAATCATTTCAAATTACTTTTTGTAATACTCATTTTGTGATTCACATACACTCCCAATAATGCATGTGAATGTGATAGTTCTATAATCATGATCAATTTCTCATCCATCCACCAAGTCATCACTATATAGCCAATCTCTTTTTGACCTAATGACACACTCCCTTAATCTAGGGTCATGGCCATTTTTATGCAAGTGATACACATCACTTATTCAGGGTCACAAAAAAATAATGAACTCACACAAACCCATGTGTCATGAAATGATTATGAATCAAACATTCCAAGGAAAATAAATAAAAAATAATTTATTGAAAATCACCGAAACAAACCATTCTTATAGATATGAAAATCCAAAATATTCAAATCATCATTTCAAAATCAAGAAAAAAATCCCTCTACACAACCAATTTCCAAAAATGAAAAAATACACAAAAAATCACTAATGAATGATTCTAACACGACCTCCCATCTACATATCACAACCAAATTCATGAAATTAATCCAATTAGAAAATAATAATTCATATCATAATAGTAGGAGTTGGGACTGAATCCACGTAGTTCATTAATTATTATGAAAATATATATTAACACTAAAACAACCACATAGCTGAGTGGAATATCAAAAACCCACATTAGATCCAATTCCTTAAAATCCAAAAAAACCATAAATTAATAATAAAAACATTAAAAAAACCTATATCTATACACAATAGACATGATCTTATAATATCTTATAGATAAGATGAGTAGATCTATGGAAAACTACCAAAAACAAAGGGAACAAACATACATAGGGTATCAAGTTCCAACACATAGTGATTTTACTCTATATCACTTTAGGATCGATGATGAAAGACATTAAAACCTATCGGAGGAATAAATCTTGATTTAGCGACAATATTTTAGTAAAAACGTATTTATATGTGAAAATTAGTCAGATACACTTTTTTAGGATCTCACTTTTAAACAATGCATGGTTACTTTCATGGTTAGGAAATCCATGTACTAACCATGTGCCAACATTTTCCACAAGGATCACCTCGCATGATTTAATTGCATGAATACAGAAACAATGCGCCGATCATGAAAAATTCCCCTGACACATATTTTATGGTTACACATAATTGGCCACATTATTTGGCCAAACTGGGTGCATTAACCTTATGTCATTCTTTTATCCCCCATCTCTCTATAAACAATTTCTATTATTGGTTTCCTAGTTTCCAATAACCATTATAAATTATTCAACATTCATAAATTCCTAAAAAATTCCAAATGTCTTCAAAAAACTCACAAACATATACAAATTACTTTGAATACAGAAAATAATAATGAAATGGTTACATAAATGAAAATGTGGGTGGTAAAATCTAACCACCATTGGATATTCTATCCATCAAATGTAAAATAACAGATCAATCATGAATGAGTTTTGATGAATACATGACCATTTCATCCTATCATTTACATGACCCTTGTTGAATCTAACCATGTTTACATAGAAAATGCAGAAGACTAATACTTTTCCCCCCTAATACATCTTCTCCCATAACCGCAATACGCACTGTAAATTGTACCAATAATGTATCTTGAACAAGGGGAACATGATCCCATGGAATCACCTGGCCAGGATCTGACAGATACATTTTTAACTGAGACACATGAAACACATTATGAATGGAACTAAACTGAGGCCAGAATGTCAACTGATCGTCCAACCCATTATATAGTTCAATTCTATCAAAAGGGACTATGTATCTATGATATAACATTCCATTCATTCCAAAACAATGACCCCCATGTCTTAGATCAATCCTCAAGAACACAAAATCAATCACCCTAAACAAAAAAAAGTTGATGATGATCTATGTATGATTTTTGAAAACTCTGTGTCATATCCATCATCTTCCTGATCAACTAAATCTTATCCTTTATCAATTGGACATGGATTGGCCAAACAAGTGACATATCACTCATATCCACCAAACAATATACGAAACGACAAGGATTCCCAAAAAATTCTTCAAAAGTATTCATATGTATCGAGTTTGGATAAATGTTGTTATAAAAAGGAACTCTAAAAATAGTACTTTCTAATCCAATGATCCACCAAAATACATTAAAAATCCCACATCATGTATTCCAACATATGTATCATCCATTCACATAACCCATTCATATTTGGATGAAACTATACACTCATATTCAATTGATTCATTTAGAATATCTATAAGGATTTCTAAAAAATGGGATGTTGTAGAGATACAAAGCTTGGCATACATGGACATCACATTACATTTTCGGAATACATAGTACATGACAAAAACAGACGCCCAAACATCGTATTAGTTTAGTGTCTTCAGAATCTAGGAATGTAATCTTCTAATCATGGTGAAAGATCTTCTAAATCTCCCATAAAGATCTTTCCCTTTTGGTTTTCTTACCTAAAACCTTTCTTTATATCCTGGGGAAAAGAAAACATAAAAAGGGTGAGCTGAAATGCTCAGTAAGGGAAATCATAGAGAACATAAAACAATCCACAAACATTTGAATGAAAAAACTTGAACATAAAATCTAAACATCAAAATCTTGAAAAAAGACATAAATGTTGGAAGTACGTAAGGCATATATCATAAATGAACATAAATCGTGATAAAATAGCATGGGAATAAAAAAATTTATTATGGGAAACCATTAAGCACATGCTATGATATCCATAGTAGCCAATGCCTTTCTACAAAGACTATCATAGTGTACAAAGTCCCTTTATAAATCGAGTTCACTCCTCGTTCCAGTCCTGTATCACTAAACCAGATTAACTTACCATTCTAGTCATGTCTATCTAATGAGATATAAATCTTTACCCAATGAATTTGAGGGAGATGTAGGTACCACACATCTCATAATGAAATCATTCTTTCATGTTCCACAAAATCATAAATCATACATCAAAGCATAACCCATGTAATATAATGGGATTCTTAAACATCATGCCATCATAACATAATCCATATAAAAAATGGATATCATCTCATCATACGAAGAATAAAACCATGTAAATAATGGAGACATTATACTTGAAACATAAACATATTAAATAATGTAATTTTAGATTTAAAATAGTTTTGATAAAACACTTGAAATTAATTCTTGAGGAAAATATCCTTTCTTCTTCAAAATCATTTTCTTATCACAAAATGTGATGAAATTTTAAAAGAAAATGGTTTTGTTGAAAATAATCATGCAAAGGATGCTTCATGAAAATGAGGTGTTATGAAACCGTAAAAATCTGTTCACACTGTATAAGTTAAAAATAACATTCTCCACATACTTTTGTCGGAAAAGTCAAAAAGATCCTCGTGTGGTAAACAAAAGTATGATACCTTTCATAACATGTGGTAAAATTTCAAAAATGGGTAAAAAGGCCATTAAACATACATGAAATGTTCTTTAGAAAACATGGACATGGATGATAACAATACCCCCAGTAAATACTTACGAATAAACAATCTCAGCTAAGAGCGAGATTGGAATAGTTATCCCATACCTTATGTCTGATATGCTTCATATGTATATGAACCTGGTGTATAATGATTTATATTATGACATTGAGATATTGCAGAATCATATACATTATTAGGATATCCTATATGGTTTACTTATACCTTTATATTACCCGTTCTTTTGTAAATTCAATGTTAAAGTAGCATTTTGGGTAAAATCATTTCATTTACCAGATGTGTTTCGACATGTTTTCTTGATATTATTACTTATATCCTGATTTAAATAATTCCAGAATGTAAAATACGATTTATATATAATATATATTAAGAATATATATATATATATATATATATATGATATATCGATAAATGTAATGAAATACACCATTCATGGAGACAGTAGGCCGTATGTACGCATGAACGCTGTTATGGTTTCCTTATTGAATGGAATGGAATTAAGTATATTAAATACATATATATGTATACATAAATATAGTATCATTATTATGTCATATATTTCATTATTATTCATTTTAAATACTTTATTATCATTCATGAATGGTTAACCTGGAGAATGAATCTCATCGCGTCATGGAGACTGTAGTCCGTACGTACGCACGCGTGATGATATCATTCCCATGATCATGGAATTG
This sequence comes from Viscum album, assembly GCA_963277665.1. NCBI lineage: Eukaryota > Viridiplantae > Streptophyta > Magnoliopsida > Santalales > Viscaceae > Viscum > Viscum album. The sequence continues at coordinate 1,247,498,871 of OY728131.1, forward strand.
TATTGAAGTGTATGTATAATATTTCAGAATAAATATCACTTTACAATAATCATATATAGTTATTTATTTACACCATTATACCCATCCAAGTAAGGTGGTGGTCGAAAACAGATTTCACCACGGCGTGGAGACGGTATTCCATATGTATGCACGTGCTGTGATTTAGTCTTCCATAGGAGGGATAGAGGATGAAATTGGGTTGTTTAATATTTATAATAACATATCAGTATATTAGTGATACTGATTCTATTAATTTATGATGAAAAAAATAAATAATCATAAGTAGAAGAAGAAATAAATTGGAAAGAATCGGTAAAGAATATTACCTCTTCTTTGACGTGCCTCTTCTTAACCTCCTCTTAAGGCACTAGGGTTAGTCTTTTGAGTAGACAAGAACCTCTATAATGTTTATAGGGAAGATTATTAGTGAAATGGGTAGGGGTTGGCCTAGATTAAAGGATAAAAAGTATGTGAAGAGAAGAGGGAAGGAGTTCCCTTTTTATAAGGTAGGAGAGGGGCACCTTAGGAAAACATAAAATATTATTTTATACTAAAGTCATATTCAGTTTTTAATAGCTCAAAATTTATTTATTTCGAATATAAGGTAATGATGGATCGAAATCATCTCAACCAATAGGTTTTAGACAAGTTGTGGTTACTATTTTATCCTTATCATTTATATTTAACTCTAAGTTAAATAATTAACTTTTACTGTGTCTTTTTGTTTTCTTACACTATATGGAAAATAAACATACTATAACATGCCAAACGAACCCCAAGTTGTTAATTACAAATATATATATATATATATCTTTATCTATTTCATTTTACTGATCCGTATATTTTTAAGAATAAAATAACAATTAATAATATAATATTTGTTTTAAAAATTATTTTATGTCAATTTTGATACTATTTGGTACTTGATTTTTGTGAAAATCATAACAGCATGATTAGTTCGAAAAAAGTTATTTAAATCAATGATAAAATTTCATATTAACCTATAAAATTAGTGGAATTTATAAAAAGTCTAAAATTACATTTATTTGGGTATTTATAACATCAATTATGTTAATATTTCATTAATAAGGTAATTACTGCATCATCATTGTGTCATAAATAAATTTAATTATTTAATGTATAAAAATTATAAATAAACTATCATTATGTATGATATATTTTTAGATTTCTAATGAATATTTAAAGTCTAATTTATCTTATGTATAACCCTCTATTAAAAATGGTTATTTATTAAACTTTGATTTTAACTATTTTCATTTTCTTTAAATAAAATAATAATAAATGTTTTAATCTAATCCAAGTGGACCTAAAGGGTAATATTTTATCCCTAAGGTTGTTTTTGGTTGAACTAAACTTATCCAATAGAATTAGGACATGTGTTAGGATAATAATAATATCATTTTTACCCTTAATTACCCTATTTACTTTTAACCGTGGTAAATAGAAGTAAAAACTTACTATTCACCAAAAATTAATTTTATCTTATTGTACCACATTTTACTCCTTGATATTAACCATTTCTCTCGGATTTTTGAAATTCCATTCACTGAAGCGAAAAAATTAAGTTTTATGTAAATTTTCAAATTCTCTTAGGAGGTGGGTAAAAAATGGTGAAAAGTTCAATAAAATTTTTATATATCTAAAATTATTATAAAATGACTCAAATGAATTACATTGAACTTATATAGGTATTATGTATCAATTTTGACATATAATATATTTAAATAGAATAAATAATTATTAAAATAAAAAGTTTGTTTTTAAATTGTAACCCAGTGTTTTCACTATTTATCAAAAAATTGAATGTTTTCAGAAAAATACCAAAAATTCACCCTAGGATAATTTTGATATTCCGTATCTAAAAATGAAGTCCTTTTTCAAAGATAAAATTCATAAAATTTCAAAAAGTGGTATTACAATTCATAACTACAATTTCATATAATATTTTAATAACATATCATTGTTTAGTGAAACTCTGTATTGCGTACAACACACACTATCGTGGAAGGTCGCGATTCCATGTAATATAAGCCAAGTCAGGGTTTTATGTAGTGCAAGACTCCTTTTTTGTTGTGTAAAACAGAATCCAACCATATTTTATTTATACATTGAATATATATATATATACACTCAATGTTGCGTAGAATAACTACTATCAAACGAACTTGAAATCTTGTGTAACACGATCCAATAATAGTGTTGTTTATACTGCAAGATAATATGGTCTTGCTTATTTTGTAAGATAATCTTGGTGTAGCATACAATAGATGATATGAAAGAAATTAAAAAGAATAAATCTCATAAAATCTCGGGGTGTTATAGATGCAGTACAAGGACAACATTCTAAAACTATCAAAAATAGTAATCCATGCCTCATAACCACTTCTCAAATATATATTTTTTATGATTACTCCCCAATATGAGATTCTAAAATTGGGATGTAAGGGGATGACATTGTGAGACGATATAATATCACCCACATATCATCTTGTTTCTGAACCATTATTGAGAGACCTGTTAAAAATATGTGGATATCTGGTCCCATTTTCAAAAAGGGATTGGATATGAATAAAAAATATTTAGAGGTTTCTGATACCTTTCCTCAATTTTCTGAAAAGTTAATATTATGGAAACAAAATCAACCACCATCATTTCTATATAGAACCACCAAAACTATAATTTCAATGATTTATATGTCTTCTGTATTCCTGGATGAAAACCCTATCATGAATGGGGTTTAGCCTGAATATGTTTTTCTTAAAAACCATATGTATAACCATTTTATCTAGAAATCAAAAAATTGGACTTACATCCTCTTTTCATCCCTCATCTGTGACTCCCCAAAGTAATAACCATGTATTGGATAGCGTGTTTGAGGTGTGACACCAAGTGTGTAAGGTAATATTATATCACAATACATTACAATATATTTTATATTTAAAGTAGATTTTATATATTTAAATTCATTCAAATTTGATTTATATTTCATTAAATTTAAGAACAAACTTCTTAAATTGCTTACGTTACATCCACAAATGTGTTTTTCCAAAAAATAATGTGTTATAAATATATTTTTATAATATGATAAAACCTAGATATTATGTTAGAGGTTATGAATAGAAAAACATAACTTATAAAAATATATTGTTTATATAAATATAAAATTATTTCATTGTTTACCAATTAATGTGAAACAAAAATAACAAACCATTTCATATAAAACGAAATATTCATATATTTATACTGCCAAATATGTTTTGTCATTAGAAAAATAGTTAATTAAATTTTTTTAATTATTTTAATGAAATATATATGTTATATATTCAATAAAATTTTTTTTATATTCATCCATTGGGTTTGATAAGTAGAAGATAATGACAATATCCAATTTACACTTTAAAACATTCATTATTTTAAAGGCAATTTTATGAAAATATAATGGAGAACCCATTTGAAATATAACTTTTGGCACTATATTTTGTTTAATATGTCAAAATAGACATTATATTTGAAATAGAAACATATTAATTTGGTAATGGTGAATTTTTGATATTTTTTTAGAAACCTAACATTATCAATGAATAGTTAATGAAAATATATTTTAGTTCAAACCAACTTTTTCATCTAAATTTTTATAAGGTAAAATTATATTTCTAATTTTTTAAAGATTAATTAGATAATATTTTTATCATATAATATAATTTATGTAATTTTAATCTATTTTTAATTTGAAATTATTATAAAAACATAGCTATATTTCAGACGTTTTTACATTATAGAAACAAATTAGTGAATGTGATCAGTATAATGAAAAATATATGTTTTTAATTTAGAAAAATATATTCCATATTTGTAATCAGCATAAATTATATTGTATAATAATAGAAAAACTATTTTTTACTAAAACAAATTAGTGAATGTGATTAAAATTAATTATAATTGTTAAGGAAAAATTAAGCATAATAAAGTATTAATGATTTAATTTAGTGTCCAAAACTACCTATAAACATGTCCAACACCCATTTTATGACCACAAATCATCCATAAACAATTAATTATTGATTTATTTCGGTTTTATATGAATTTTTTATATAATAATGTGGGTACACCAAACCTATTTACAAAATACAAAGTGAGTTTCTTTCCTCCACTATAAAAGGCCACCACCTCTCACAATTATTCACTCCTCCAAATACACAATGGTTATCCATATATATGTTAAAATATAATCCCAAAAATCCTAAGATATTCCTTTAAGTCTTAATTTTTTTTAAATACTTTCATAGAAGCCCTTTCATATACACCAAAAAGAGTTGCATGATTTATAAGGTAATGCTTTCCAACAATCACTTTTATTTCAATTAATTATCCACCACCTAAAATCTCCTTCATAGATTTTCAAATAATAACACCAGTATATGAAATATAATAGGATGTTTATATATTATTGTTTCAAACTACATTTTCGCAAACTTCCACATTATTGTTAATGAACATACTGTTTCTGTGTACAGTGAATTACTTTCTCATGAAATGACAACTTTTTATTTTTCATTTAACACCTATAATGGTGGAAATTATGATTGAATGTAAATTTATATATTATAAATATGATATTCATTATTTCATTATACTTACTCAACAATTTTATAAAAAATAACTTTAATACATTCCATTTTGTGTTAAAATTATAACATCATCTGGGGAAGTGTGGACTACAACACCCATAGAGCAGTGTTATTTGTTCAATGAATATATGGTCTGTATAAATGATTATTATACATAAAAATAAGAGTCATAAAGAACCTCTATATGATATTAATAACATTATTACTTGTATCTATATTATTATATACATATATAATTTTCTTTATTAACTGTTCACACACTTAAAATGTGATAATGTCTTTCATGGATGCATAGACTACCACCTCCTTAAAAAGATGTGTTTCATTTTTCATAAAACAAATATATATATATATATACGAATATATAACATGGTTTTATTGATATAATAATCCTTATATAAATATATGGTGTTAGTTAACTTCTTTAAATAAGGATCATTTAAAAATAGGAATGTTACTCATGTGCATATACAAACTACCATCTCAACGACTGCAACATTGATACACTTTTCAGAATCATATTAAAAGATAGATTTTAATAGAATAATTAATTTATAATTATGATAATTAGGTAATAGTTATTATTTTTTATATCTTATATAATTTCCCCATTGAACAATGTGAAACTGTAAAATTTGTTATTGCGACATAATCAAAATTTGGTTAAAACATTCAATGTATAAATATTTGTGTAGTAGAAGTATAAAACATAGTAAAACAGTTATGTTACAGAAATTATAAATATTAAAGATGTTCTCATGAATGTATAAAAATAACATAAATTTATTATACATGAATTTAATGGACATTCACCCTAAAGGAAACTCAAACAAAGGAATTATCATCACACTTTTCACATCTCTAAGATAAATGGCATGTTCACCACTTACATATTTTTTATGGTGTATCTACTTCCCCTTTGGTTATATTATATCATTAATACATTTATCTTCATGGTATGTAAATATTTCATTTAATTTTAATCATCAATTAAATTATGATTTAAAATATTTGAAATTGGAATTGGACAATTTGGAATGTTTAAATAATATTTTCCTCAAAAATAACATTAATTATCTCCTAATGATATTAACATTTGAGGAAATTATATGACCATTTTTCCACAAAACGAATATTATTCCCTCTTCTAGTTATTAATGATCTTTTTAAATTATTAGTTCCGTTTTATTGTATTTGAAACTCAAAATGTTTTTAAATTTTTAATCATAAAGCCCGACATTATTCCATTATTTAGTCTGAGAACCACTTTTCTTATTTAAATGATGATATATTAAAGTGTTTTAAAAAATTATAAAATTTATTTGGTTAATAAATTTTAACCTAATTTTTTCTTTGAATAATTTTTTAATTGAATATTGTTATCTATATTGGAAAAATAATTTTTTCTTACATTTTAAAAATGAAAAAGGTATGTTCTTTCTACCATGTATGAAATGTTCGTATTTACCCACTGAATTCCATCAAAAATTAATTTTTCATTAATAAATGTTTAATTTTGATGTATTAAAAAAATGATTTCAAGAATTTTTTTTGTACATGATTATCAAAATAAATACATATGTTACTCAAAAATGTTTTTAATTGATCATTTTATAATTATTACATTCATTAGTGAAATAAATATTTATTTTACACCACATTAGTAATATTGTATTTAAACCATATTTATCCTTCTACTGGTTGGTTTTTGAATGATTGTTTCAAGGATAGTGTTGATATTCCCATCCATAATTCATTTTTGAAATCCCCCTAAAATATTCAATCTCTAATGGTGTTTTTATTTTTCATATTTATCCATATTAGTTATCATTGATATTACTATTTCTGAAATTGTATACAATTTTAAACATATTATATACTATGATAGTTATTTTATTATTTTAAGAAATCATTATAATTTTCAATTCACTATTCAATCATGTTATTTGATAAGTCTTATTATTTATGTTGATAATTTAAAATTATTAATGTTTTAGTCTAGTTTGACATGGGTGGGGACATGTTATAGATAAACCCTCAATTAATTGGTAGTCTAATGGGTTGAGTAATTTTCTTATACAACTTAAATGAATATTTTACCCAATATGTTTTAAATATTCTTTTGAATGGGCTTGATGGTAACTATTCGATGTACCATGGAAACATTGAGTCCCATAATCAATCATTTCCCCATAATATTTTCAGATTTTATTCCTCCATTAGCTTTTATGTTGACATGTATATCCACATATTAAAATCTTAGATAATTCATTAAATGGAATGTGTTTCTTTTTCTAATAATGAAATATTTAGTTTTTCATTTTCTATTTATTTTAATGGGAAGTATGTTCAGTTATTTATCATTCCATGTTGACTATTCAAATTTATTTATTATTTGTGCCACTATATTTTTCCTTTACATATAATATGAGAACACCATTATTATGTATCATTCCATAAGAATCCAAGAATACTAAAATAAAAGATATGTAGGTATATAGTGGATGGATTATATTTATCCCCAAATATATTTATTTTTAAACATAATGAATTTTTTTTATAATTATTTTATTCTTTTTTATTCAACAACTCATGTATATTTCTTCTTTTCCTATAATAATTACTCTTCACACTATTATGATTTGATTCCTTATTAACATTTTAATGTAATTGATAGTAGACAATGGCTCTATGATATATAGGTTTGGGTCGATATAGTTTGAATCAAAAAAAGATTTTTAGAAACCTCGGGAACACGATTTTGGAAAACATAGATTGTGGAACATAACATTAAAGTAGAATTTGGTTGTATGTATATAAGAACACCAGAAAATTTCGTTTAAGTATATATTATGTGGGAATCCCTAATAATACATCCCTATTTGGATGCTAAATGTGGACATGGTTCCGGTACAGATGTACCTAGGATTAATAAATCTGACATAATGTTCGAGGACTAACTCAGGGTAACCTAATACATGACAATAGGACATACTACACATATGTTGTGATACTCCAAAGGGTTTTTTCTTATGGTAATCCATGTTTTCATTATAAACCAATATGAAAAATTTTAATTGATAATGACAATAAAAAACTGAGTTTAATTCTAAGGTGTTTTAGATTTATGATAAGGTGTCAGAGTTTTGAAATAATATAAATGATATTGTTTATAAATATTAAACTATGGGAGTACCCATGTTAAAATAAATTGGATGATGTATTTATGTATTGAGGTTTTTTTGAAAACATTAGTTAAAATACTATTTATCAATTAAGCTTATTTCAAGGATTTCCATTTTAGTTATTTTGGAATTTAAATTAATTTGGTTTTAGAAAATGACTAACCATATTCCAGGTGAAAACCAATCAAATCTAGCAAGTTTGCGGGTCATGATCCCATTGCCTAAGGGAAAAAAGGGTTTCGTACCAAATATTATCATACACAACGTCATGATTAATATTTACCTATTTTTAGTTACAAAATAGAATTTTAAATATTAATGGTGAACCAGTAGTATAAATTTTTAGGATTAGAGATTAATATATAAACTATAATGGTTTTTTTGAAGATATTTAAACACAAATAGTTTGACATGTCTTTCTTTTATAGTCCTTATGATTCATTAAATGTTTCTTTTAGTGCTTTAGGTGTAAAAACATTCCTTATTGATAATTAATTTATATTAGTAAATGAATGAATTATAATTTTATCAAATAATAATAATATGTTATGATTGTTATTATGAGATTTAAATATATAAATTATGAATATTTATAACATTCATGGCCAGTAAAAGAATTACCCAACATAAAAAATGACATTGAAATAAAATTGTATAGTAATACTATAATTTATATTCGACTGATGGTCTCTTAAAGAATCATTATTTATGGCATTGATTCCCACAAAATTTTATAGATAAATAACTTATTTTTTATTTATGACCTCATTCAGTCATAAAAATATTTATACATTCCCTCAAGGTATGTTTATCAACATTCTACTTATAAACTCGTTCATAGAGGCCTAGTTACATAGTAGTCTATTTGTACTTTGTATATTCCAATTTATTATTTATAAAGGATGAATTATGAACCCTTATCATGATGTGGGTTTTCAAAAATTTGATGTATCAAAAAATATATCCCCATAATCATTTTTAAATTGTGAGGACACAATCTTAAATAAGGTTTGAAAAATGTGATGCCCTGAAAATCTAATGTAAGAACCTTATATTGGATAACATGTATGAAACACAACACCATGTTTGTAAGGTAATATAATATCAATCTATATTAAAACAAATTTACTATTTAAAATATATTATATTTATTTCAATTCATGCATAACTGATTTAGCGTTCATTACACATAAAAGTGTATTTCTTTAATGACATTTGTTACACGCAAGACCGAGTTTTACCAAACAATAACGTATTATTAAATTATTATAATAATGTGGTATAACCTATCTGTAATATCAGAAGATATGAATAAATATAAAATAACATATGAAAATTTATGCATTATAAATTTATACATAATTATTTTATTGAATACCATTTAATGAGAAACAATAATAACAACCAATTGGATTTAAAAAATTATTATTATATTTTTTCTTCCAAATGTGTTTTTCATAATAATAAAAACTAATTAAAATTAGATAAAAATATTACAGAAATATATGTTTTATATATTCAATAAAATATTATCTACCTTCATCCATTATGTTTTAGAGTCATAATATAAAAAAAACCCAATATTACACATAAAAACATAATTTATATAACGAAAATTTTAATACATTTTACTGGAGAACTAATTTTAAAAACGAATTTTGAATGTTTTTATTTTATATTTCAAAATAAACTTCATAATTTAAATAGAAATAGATGAATTAGGTGAGGGTTTGTTTTTTATATTTTAGGGAAAGAAATAATTTTTAATGACTAGTTAAATATACCAAATTTTTGTTCAATTTTTTACCCTTTTTATTTATATTGTTGAATTATATTTATATTTTTTTATTTTTAATTAAATATTTATTTTTCAATTAATACAATTTTTTCAATTGGAATAAATTTCACTTTGAAATTGATTATTTTAACCTAGAAAAAATTCAGAAGTTTTTACAATAAGAACATGTATTATCATCCCACCAGTGGGATTAAATTTAAATAATATTCTGCAACATAAATGATTGGAATTGGAAAAAATGGATTAAATATTTGGAATCATTATAATTTATTATTTTTAATATTACCAACTTTTCATTTGACAAAAATAATAGTTGAAATGATTAAAATTAATTACAATTATTAAGGAAAAAAATCTTAATAAAGGACTAAAACATTTTCTTAGGGGCCCAAATGACCTGTAAAATTCTCCAAAACCCATATAATTGCCATCATCTGTCCACTAACAATCCATTATAGAGTTTGGAAGGTTTTGGATAACTTTTGTTACATAAAAAATAGGGTACACCTATCTTTTTTTAAATACCAAGTGGGTCCTTTTCCTCCACTATTAAAGGTCACGACCGCTCCCCAACTAAAACACCTCTCAACCCACATAGCTTCTTCCATGGTATGAAAAAAAAATCTTACTATACCAACCCTAAAACCTGAATCCTTCATTTGGTAAAAAATTCATCTAATTAATCCCTTTGGTGTTATCAAAATGGAGTTACCAGATTTATAAGGTATTTCTTTCCCACAATAACTATTCTTCAAATTACATGTCTAACACATCAAATATACAACATCCATTTTCATATAAAAAAAAGTTTCTTAAATATACCTTTGTTCTTTTTTATTATGGGTTTTAATTACACCTAAACACACATACATATAATGGAAAAAGAACATACTATTTCTTTGTATGATGAACTAGTGCCTCACAAAAAGATGATTTCTCATTTTTCATTAACTACCCCTCATGGTGGCCTTTATGATTGAAAATCTATTTATATATGATATAAATTATATTTATTATCACTTTATATTTTATTTATCTATTTTTAACAAATACCTTTAATAAATTACATTTTTCCTAAATATGATAACATTGTTTGAGGAAGTGTTAACTACCACCCCCTCAAAACTAAGTGATTCACTAACATGATACCTGGAATGTATAAAATATAATTGTAATTAATAAAATGTGAAATAAAAAACATATGTATAATTTTTTTGAATTAATTATCTATATATATTTATAATATTTTCATTATTACCCTTTCACATTCTTAAATAGTGATAATTTCATTCATGGACGTGTGGACTACAACCTCCTCGACATGATGTGATTCCATTACATCGCATGAATTATATATATAAGTATATATGATTTAAATAAATTTTTTCTATGATATAATAATTATTTTTTTAATATTTTATGTTACTTAAATTATTTCTATAACAATCACAAAAAATGAAAACGTTACTTATTTAATAATTGTAACATTGTTTGATTTTTCTTAAACATATTTAATAATTGATTTTAAATGTATAAATTATTTAAAAAATATTGATTTTTTGTCATGATTATTATTTGGGAGATGTAATATAATAAACTCTATTTCAAATGTTTTCCTACGAAAGTCATTTGAGCACATAAACTAGATTTGGAAAAAACAACTGATGTTATAATAATTGTCGAAGTAGTTTTATAAAACACTTTAAAAAGTGAAATAAAAGTAATAATAAACCTAAAAAATTATACAAATAAAGTATAAAAGTAATATATGTATATGATAAAGAAAATTAAAGGATGATCTCTTGATGTAAAACTATAGGTATGAGATTCTCAACTCACGCTTTACATCTATGAGATACATGTGATAATCACTACAAACATATTTTGTATGGTGTATCTACAACCCATTGGTTGTATTTTATAATCAATAATTATAATTTCATGGGTTTTTAATCATTAATTTAATTTTCATCATTCATTAGAATTATGATTTAAAATTATTCCAAGAGGTATGTGACACATTGGAATATTTATTGATTATTTGACTCCGAAATAAAATTAATGACCTCGTAATGGTATTTCTATTTGAATAAATTATATGAACATTGGTCAATAATAAAATTAATTTTCATATCCTCTATTTAATCATTTTTTTCATTTATTTGTGTCATTTTTCCGTTATTTGGTTCTCAAAATGTTTTGTAATTTTTTTTTTGAAAACACTAATTTATTTATCTCTTTACTCGGAGAACCTTTTGTCTTCTAAAAACTATGTTTTTAAAGTGTTTTCACAATTTTATTTTAAAAGTATTAATTAATGTAATAATTACACCTTTTGTGTCTTACATTTAAATTAAATGGAACCATTATGACACATTCTAAATAAGTGGGTTTTACTAATTTTTTTAACATGTAAAAGTATTTTTCTTTTTACCTTGTGAAACATGATTGGATTTACCTATTATCATCCAATTTATGATTCCATTTCTTTTATGAAATGATCATTTTTTCCTATTTTTAAAACATGATTTTAAATGAAATGGGGTTTTAATTTTTTTTCATAAAAAAAGGATATTTTAATCAACAATGGTTTTAAAAGATCATTTTATAATATTTTTATCCACCAATGAAAACAACACATAATTTTACTACACATGGGGTCTATTGTATTGATACCATATTTATCATTCAACTAGATTTTTTGATTAATTTTGTCAAGGATATTTGTTATATTCTCATAAATTATTAATTTTTAAAGTCCCATTAAAATATTAAATCATTTATGATTATTTAATTTCCCATAATTATAAATATCATTTATCATTGGTATTACTATTTACAAAATCATATAAAATTTTACATAAAATGTTTGCATTGATAGTTATTTTATTATTTGGGGAAATAATGTTCATTTCATATTCATTATTAAATGTGTTTATTTCATAAGGAATATTATATTTTTTATTATTCAATTTAATTAATGTTTTTGAATGTTATGACATGGGTGGGGATGGGTTATAGATATCCCCTTAACACATCAGTAGCCTCATGGGACGAGTAATTTGTCTATCCAACATAGATATATTTTTATGAAATATGTTGTAAAATTTATTGTGAATGGTCTTGAAGGCAATGTTTCATGTTCTCAAGAAACAAGTCTTCATATAATCAAGCATTTCCTTTATATTAGTTTCAGTTATTATTCACTGATGATATTTTTCATCAATATATATATATATATATATACAATTTATTTTTATTTATATAATTAAATTGAAGGTGTTTTACTTTATTAACTTTATATATTTATTTTTCCTTGACTATTAATTTTAATGGAATGTGTGTTTTGTTATTTACCATTCCATATTGACTATTCTCAATGATTTATTAATAATTTCACAATATTATGACCTTACTAAGCCTTTGAGATCACTTTTATTATGTTTTTTACTATGAATCCAATAATATATATATTAATGATATGAAGGGATATACTAGACGGATTATATTTATCATTGATGTTATTTATTTAGAAAGTAGAAACAAATTTGTTTAGTTAGTGTAATCTTTTATAATTAATGACACTTGTTTATATCTAATTTACCTTGACTATTAAACTCTTAGATATTTTGGGAGTTTATTACTTGTAAAAATTTAAATGTAATTGATATCAGACATCAGCTTTAGGATATCTAGGGTCAGGTTGCTACATTAATGCTCTCCCCACCCTTGAATTTTGACATCATAGAAACTCATAATGATTTAGATGTTTGTTCCTATCTATCTATATCCACCAATTCAGGAATAAGTAAAAATGGAAAGAAATCATCCACACTACAGTAGTCATCAGATTGAGAGTCAATTTCTGTTATTACTAAAATCAACTAGAACTGATCTAATGCCTCTTCTTCCAACAGTGAAAGTGAAATTTTTTCTAATGTATCTAACACCGTAATATCATTCCCTTATGTATACACCAATTCAAATAATAAATTTGTATATACTAAATCCTTCTGCATTCCCTCACATTATAATCCCATTTCTTGAAAATATTATTCCAAATATTTAGGTATGTAAACAAAGATAATTTCTCAGAAAATAGTTAATGATGAAATCTTTTCAGAGCATAGACTACGACAGCTAAACCAAATCAAATGTTGGGTAGATCATCTCATGAAAATATAAAAATTGTCAGACATAAAAAAAATGATCTCCCTACATGAGAACACATCCCAAACCTAATCCTGAACAATCACAATAAACAACATACCATTATCCCCAATCAAGTAAAGTAATGATTGGTGCCGATTTAAGGTGAATATTAAGATCCTGAATAGACATATTAAATTATTCATTCCCCCTAAATAGAACATTAGCCATCAATAATTATGTAATAAGTGAAGATAATTTTGAAAAATCAAGAAATTTTTTTTGTAATAACAAGCTATGAGTAGAAAATTGTGTATCTAAAAGACATTATTTGGAAGTTTCTAAAAGATATCAACCTCTATTTATTATGGATCTATAGAAACAACTCGACCTGATATACCATGGCCAAGTAATCATACTTATTTTAAAAAAATCACACATTGAAAATTTTTCATACAAAAAATTATCAAACTGAATTCCAAACATTTTTGTAATATATTTCTCAAGAACGGACCTTGTCTTTGAATACAATAATAATTCATCCATAGTTACCACTATAGAAGAATCTATATACCTTTCAAATATAAGATGGAACAATTTCATAATAATTATTTTATAATTTTTATGACTAAAAGGACTCACTACATACATTAAATGTCCATATATACTTATGAAATCTATTTCTGGAATATCCCCCATCCAAACATGTAATTGGTCATATCCTAATCACTTGTAATTTTTGGAGAACCGAGTAAATACCCACAGTTTGATTGAAAAAATACTCAATTCTTGGAAGTGGTTAAAAAATTTTATATTGTAACATGGTTAATATTATTATAATCCACATACAATAGAAGAGTTACATCCTCACATTTTGACAAAAAAGACCTATGCTTGCCACAAATATGTTCTAGTCTGAATGAACCTCTTTCATTCCAACTCATCAAACTTTATATTCAGTTCAATTAATTATATTATTTCGATAAGAATATCTAAAAGAGAAATAGTAATTTTACCTATATGGAGATCAATCATAAATGCCACTTCCATTATAGGTAGAAACAATTTGAATGTTTTAAGTAAAAATATACAATAACTAATCAATAACAATTAGAAGCTTGTATCTTCAATAGATTCAATCGAAAACACTTATAACATCCCAACCCTAAACATTTTCTTATGTCAAAGATGAATTTATACATGGAATTAAGATACATATCCAAGGATCCAAAGGATGGAAAAAATACCATGGGGTTGAAAAAATATTGCCGGTGATTTTACCTTGGTAAATAAAACAACCCATCCAAACAAACCACAAAAATATAGCCATTCAATGATGCACGATATAAATTGATAAAACTCAATGTATAAGAACTGAATATCAAACCCATCTAAATCAATGATACCACAATGGAAGACTACTAAAATCACTGTACACATCATAAGTCAAATTTGAAAGAATACAATATCTTGAAGACAAAACACCAATCTCCAACTCCAAATCCATGTCTAGATATTATAAAGAAACAATGAGTAATTGTGACGATTTACCTATACATGTGTCCTCATTAATAACATATATATAAACACTAAAGTTCCAATGAAGGCATGGGAAATGAAACTCGGTAGGTTTTCCACAAATGACTTCCATACTCATTCCACCAGGATAAAAATGTATGAATGATTTTATAAATCATATTGTATAAAACCTTTTAAAAAATTACACAAATTATATGAAATCCAAATAGTTCAACACCAAAATGGTTCTTCCAACCAAAATGGATTTCTCAAATAAAGCTAATAAATAATGTATAAAATCATTTCAAAATCATTTCTAGAATACCCATTATGTGATTCACATGCACACCCACACATGAATGCCTAGGTGACATTTCCAAAAAAGGAGCAATTTCTCAACCATCCACCAAGTCATCACTAAGTTTCTAATCACCTTGATACCAAATGACACAAACTAATTCTCCAAGGTAACATCCAATTTAATTCCAATTGTAGACACCCCTAATTTAGGGTAATGTTGAAAACATGAAGTCATAATAAGACATGAATATCAAAATAATTTCTAATAAAATATTCCATGCCAATTCAATAATTTTTTAAAAATATTATAAATAAACTATTTTCATAAATCTAAAGAATTATTTGTTTAAAATAATCATTTTAAAATCATAAAACATAGAAAATATCCCAAATAATTTCAACATCTACACAAAACCAGATACCACAACTAAATAATGATTCTACAATTATTTTCAAATAAATTATAAGAACCTAATTAATGAAATTATCCCAATTTGAAACTGAGCATAAATTTTCTAAAAATTGGATTCGAGGCTGAAGATAACTACCTCTAAAATTATGAAAACCATGAACAACGAAACTAAAGAACATGAAAATTGGGTAGATTCTCAAAAAACCCATCATAGGTCTCATTCCCTACAATAAACACAGACATATCTTATACATATTGGAACAAAAAACTCGATAATACATCAAAATTGGACTGGATATAAGATCATGAGAGAGGGAAGATGACTAGATCTTAGGATGACTAAAAAAATGTAAAAAATGACATTCCAATTAAATTGAGTTATACCAAAAAAATGATTTTCCTTAATATCACTTCTGTATAGTTGTGGAAAGACCCAAATCCTATTAATGGAATAAATATCGAGTTAGGGTAGAAATAGATGAGAAATTAAGGGTTTAGTAATGAAATTGAGTGAGATTCAACTTTTTAGGATGTCACTTCTAAATAGTTAATGGTTAATCATATATTCTGGTAACCCATGTGCTAACCATATGCCATCCAATGCCCCAAGGAGCACCCCACATGGATGTCTTACATGGCTAGATGAACCATGATCCATCTGAGCAAAATACATCTTTCCCAATATTCATTGTAACACCTGGGTAGCCACACATATTGGAAAAACCAATCATGTTAAATATGTGTCTTCCCATTATCCCATTTCTGACTATGCATGGATTTCTATAGGTTTTTTCATGGTTTCCACTAATAGTGCTCAAACTGTTCACCTTTTAAAAATCAACCAAAACATTAAAAAATTCCTCTACACACTCCCAAATATCACAAAAAAACACATTCCATTCATGAATAGAATAATGAATGGGTTACCCACCTGATACTAGGGGTGATACATATAGAATATGTGTATCATCATATTAATATTTTATGTTATTCTTAAAATCACCTTTTAATCATTCTTTGGTTTGGATTTGTTTTTGGTTATTTTGGGTGAAATTTTGAATTTTTTCATGGGAATATTTTGCTAAGAACCGTTGGTACATGATTTTACCAAACTCAGCACCATACCAATGAAAAAAATATAATCAAATATAGTAAGGGTTTTCCTACTCGGCAACTAGTTTTACAAAATATGTTACCATAAAAGAGAAAATTTGAATCCACAACGTTATGGGTAGATGACTAGGGACCAAAGTTATTCTAACTATGTGGATCTTCATAGGAAACCATTAGTACCATATTTTCTAATCGAAAAATTAATTTTTAAATTACTAAATCCCCATTTTTAGATGATAAATGGTCAAGAACAACAATAATACATTTTCTTCTTCTATGGATACTCCTAAAATGTGATTTTGGCCCCTCTGAACCCTTATAGAATTTATTCAAGATTAAGATAATTTTTTTCAACACCATCATGTTTGGTTTCCTTTTCATTTTATATTCCCCTCAAAAACTCATATATTCTCCTTTATGTTATGTAGATATATGTGCTATTGGAGGATCTAATCTATATAGATTAGACCTTGATTCCTGATTTTATATTTGGATTATCTTTTGGAATATTTCTCATTGGTGTTTCTTATTTTGGGCTTAGCATTTTGAGATCCCATGATCTCGAGGTACGTGGTTCTGTTATGATCACCAATTTTTATTAACACTAAATTACAAAATTTGAATTTAATTATCTAATTTAAATTCAATTAATTGATAAATTCATTTAAATTGGTTTATTAAAAAACAAATTCCATTTATTTTTTTTAATTTTATGTTATTTGTAATGAAATTTAAAAACAACCAAATATCATTAAATTGGGATGTTTTTATGAAATTGATGTAAAAATTAAGGAATTATAATTATTGAATTTGTATTCTGAAATTGATTTGATGAAATTTATTTCAAATTGGTATTTTATAAAAAGGATTTAAAATTTTTTCATAGAAACCCAATGGTTTTATCTTATAAATACAATTATTTTATTAAATGAAATCTTATAATTTTGTAAAAAGAAATAATAATGTTTTAAATGGTAAATTGATTGGATTGTATTTAAGTAGTCTTAAAATGTAATTCCCATTATTAAAGGATATTACATAATGTACCATCCAAGTTAGTTAGTTAGTTATTTATGATAGAACTCTATGATTTACTATACTAAAAAGACATATGTACATGGTCACATCCCTAATGAGATGGTGATGACTCTTATTTGGTATGTATTATAGGTATGTGTGTACACTTATTTTCATGATCTATATTTGAGTAATAGGGATTCCCATAAACTATAACTATTGTACCATTGGGAAGATTACCATGTTTTTCGTTGTTTATATTGGTATGAAATTTAATTTTATTATAACTTCTCTAGACATTTAAAATGAATTAATATAAAAACTTTTATGTAAACATATTATTAATACATTTGATTAATGAATTTTCATCAATTTAAATGTAAAGAATGATTTGTTTTTAAATAACTTGTTTAAATTCAATTAGTGTTTATTTAAAATTGAAAGATTAATTTGTGTAATTATATGTTGGCATATAATTATTAAATCCTTTAGCATACCCTATTAGGATATTTAGATCACGCCCTATATCTTATTTTTGGATTTTATAGATTATCCGCTTCTTGGTTTTACTAGGGGTAAAGAACTTTATAGAGGTGCTTTTAAATATTGACCATTGGGCTTGGAGATTTCGTTCCACTAGGGATCATGTTTCTATGATTTTTTCTAGTACATTTTTGTAGTGATTTGGTTTTTTTCCTTGTTTTTTTTTGTACAGTTCTCCATGTGGAGTTTTTGTTATATTCAAAGAGAGTTGTTTATCTTTCTTCCGACATTATTGTGGAAAAATAGATCAGGATTCCTGTTATTATGATTCTGATGCTAGTTTTCAAGACGTGGGGATATGGAATTCCCTTAGATCCATATCAATGATGGATTGATTGTCGAATTACGAGGGTACCTAGGATGATTTAGGAAAAGGTGTCTTTAAAGGATCTATCACGAACATCATGTATTTAATTCAGTATGAAGTTGGGTAATCTTTTCGGGACATATTAGGTAGTTGAGATTCATTGTATTATAGTCTCTCACTGAAATGAACCATTATTCTGTAGTGGTGGTTAGGCAATGGCATATTTATGATATATTCTATTCCTTTATGTAATTTTTATTTGGATATATTGAATTCAAAATATTTTTTTATATCTTTTATTACTGATTTTTATTTTTTCTCGGTTTCATTTTAATATTAATGTCATATATATTATCTAATTTTTTTTTGTAGAAACTTTACTCAAAAGGGACATTAAATATAATCAAGGAGGAGGTTGAGGATGAAACATGTTGAGAAAATTCCATCGTTAACCCTAGTCTGGCTGACGTGATCGTGTGTACTCTCAATGATTCAGGACATGAAATATATTCAGTTTCTATTTTTTTACAGATGTGGAAACCCATAGGGATTTTATCCAAAATAATTCTTCAGCGTATCATTTTTCAAGAACAAAATTTGGTAAAAGGCTCTAAATATCCACAAGAAGATGAGAAATGGTTCACCTTGACAGCACATTTTTTTATTTCTTGGAGACACATGATTAAATCAAGGCAATTTGTTACATCGTAGTGTTAAAGGGAATGATTAGAAGACTGTGGTACATGATGGTGAAAGTTTACATTCATATGAGAGAAGATAAAGAACTTAGAATCTCTTTTCAATGACCAATTTTGTCCATATTTTTTGGTTTTTACCATGTCTATCATGTTTTTAAAACCTCAACATACTGACAAGACTGTGATATAATATGAAAACGTTTTTATTGTTGTTTTTCAATTTTCACAAGAGATTATATTACTAAGAATATGCATAATTGAAGGATTGTGTTCAAACATCGATCAAAAAACTATTATATAGTTTTCATACTAAATATACATTTGTATTTTGATGTATTGGATAGATATATGATGGTCAAAATGGACATAAAGGTAATGTCAGTGTATTATGTGTTTTTACTCTTAGTGGTATTATGAATTCCACTTAAGGAAAATGAATTTGGGATGATTCTCATGGTCTATCTTAAAATATGGTTTTTAATACCTTATGACGTGCCTAACAGTGGTCCTCTAATTTTATACCCATGAGAAATGCCATGTAACTCATAAAGGGTTTTCACATAGGCACCTATGTTATGTGGTTCTTGCGAATACTAATGTCTGCTAAAGATATTCTAGTGAATCTATTCTTCTATTCATTGTGTAATGAGATCATCAAAACATTCTAAAATTATATTGAAATAAGATGCATCATAGACATAGGGGTTGCAACAACATGCATGTGGAATGAATATTCTTCATGAAATGAATAAGTATTTAGAGCAAACAAATACAATTCCATCAAAAATAATAATTTACATCACCATAGCTTCATCATTTGGGACTACTTTATTTTATACTAGTGGATCTATTTCATTTATTTCAACACATATTATAAACCAACATAATTATACTATAGGTATTTTATCTTATTTGATGAAAAATAAGACACCCTTTAAAATAAAGGGAGATCAGGCACTCCTTAGTCCTTCCTGTGTTTTTTCATTATCATATATCTATATTTCTTGGGATTTTATAGTTCATGACATGAAATAAAATGACATCATATTAAAGATGTATTAGTTCATTAAAAAAAATCCTTGATTTATTTTCATCTTTGATGGGATTTTTTTATCGAATATGATGTGGTATTTGGTGTCTTTAAGAAGAATGGGACCCGTGGTTTAGTATATCCATACATTATAATTTAGATTTGGTAATTTAAAATCGATGTTTTCTTTTTATATGATGTGGGATTTAGTGTGTGTTGATATCCTTCTTGTTTTCGTCATGTATACAGACTTGTATCTCTCTGACTTCTATAGTTTTCCACCAGTAAGGGAAGTATGATTTTTTCAACTTATTGTCAAGTACTCAATTAGTGTATATTCTTCATGATTAAAATAAAGTGTCTAAAAAAGAAGATATTTCGAACACATTATATGATCATATAGAGAATGACTTTTTACTCATGACTGTGTCACCATGGTAAGAGTCATTACTCTTCTATAAGAAATCTGATTATCCACTTCCACTTTTTGGTGACTACCAAATACTCAACCGAGTTGAAATAATGAACAAGTATTTGATGGGACATATTTATTATTGGTTTGACCTTTTGATATGGGTGATGTTTTTCTCTATGATTTTTCTTTAATCTTTTTGAGATTAGATGAGAATAAGAAAATTGACATTCAAGAAACCTATTTCTGGGGTATGAATGGACATTATGAGTACCTTATCATTCCATTTGGAATAACATATTATCGTGAAGTCATTATGGACATAATGAAAAGGTTATTCCATTAGTTTCATGATACCACCGTTGTATTCATTGTGTAATAAATCATTATTTACACTATCTCTAGTAAGGATCATGTGCCTCATCTATGAGTTGTTCAAAAATTGTACATAAATCACCAAATATAGGACATGATATCAAAATTTGGTTACTGGATTTATGATGTGATATTCTTTGGAGAAATAGGGTCTAAACATGGTATTTTAGTTGACCTTGAGATGGTGAAATCTATTATGACCTGGAAGAAACAAAAAAAATCATTTCAATATATAAAGCTTCATTGGTTATCTGGAAATTTTCACCAGTTCACTATAGACTTATTAAAAGTGTATTCTATGATGAATACTCTAACATGGGAGGGATTAATGTTTTCTTAGGATGATATACGTTAGAAATATTTTGATGAGATGAAATTTATTTTCGTAACTACATTGTGGTTGACTCTTCTAGAGGCATGGAATGACTATATGGTCTTATGTGATGCCTCAGTTTCAGGTTTTGGGTGTGTTATTCTATAGAGTGATCATGTTATTTCTTATGAATTTTAATAGATTAGGTCATGTAAGAATAATTTACCAACCCAATACATCGAACAGAAAACTATGATGAACACACATAAGTTCTACACACATTACATTTATAGAGAATGTATTTTCATTTTACCTAACCACAAAATCATGAGTTATATGTTAATAAAAATGATTGATATTGATACCTAAGGCATTGAATGGAATACCTTAAATTATCTAACATTGAAATAGCTTATAACCTATGGAATAAGAAAGTTATCATGGATATATTAATAAGGAATCTTATATCAAATTCAATAAAGGAATCCTCACATGAGTGGAACATGATGGATCTTTTTTCACTATTAGATAATGTATTCTAGAAATTAGTGATGTTGTTTCCTTGGATATTATCGTGATGAAATCCACTCTTTTTTTGTATGATTATTCAAAAAAATAGGACTCTGATGAGTTATGTATCATAAGAGACTCTTTTTATTGTGGATAGATTTTATTGAGTGATCAATCTCTAAAACAAGTATTCTTAGTTTTTAGAATCATATTATTGTTATCATTATCAGTAATGAGTGATTTCTGGGTGTATTTCCATAGTTCCTAGTGGGATGTAAACCATTAAATTGGATATGTTTTATGATATGAGGTAGTGGTCTTGGTGGCTAGGTATGATATGGGAAATATATTATTTTTTATCATATTTTTATATATACCAATAGGTAAAGGATGATTATCATAAACCTTAGGGTTTGCTTCATCCACTTAAACTTACAACATGGATATCAGATGAGATATATGTGGAATTTATGATTGGGTTATGTCATACTCAAATAAAGAATAATGAGATATGAGTTGTGATTGATATGATGACTAAATTTTCTAATATTATACACATTCGTGATACAACCAATGTCAAAGAGTTAGGAAATATCTTTTTAAATGTGATTATTTATTTACAATAAGTTCCATCTTCTATAGACTATTATATGGATCCACATTTAAATTCTTTATTTTGTAGAGTACCGCAAGAGGATCTATGATTTCTTGTCCATTAGAGAAGAGAATACAATCCATAGTCGAATGGAAATACTGGGAAATAATAAAATATTCTTTTGGATTTTCCCTTGCTTGCATTCTTGTATTTCATGGACCTTTGGAAAATCAATTGGGGCTGGTTGAGTTTTCTAAAAATTAAAGTTACCAATCCACCATCAGAATGGAACTTTTTAGTCCTTTTATGGATATCCTTCTAAATCACCATTATGTTGGTTTGAGATCATATAACATTCCTTGGTTATACTAAATCTGGTTTATGATATAAATTAAAATATCATGTGGATTCATTAGAGAATGTTTATATCATAGAGTCAGAATAAATATTATGATGATCCTCATCGTAAGACCCTAGAATTTCTATTTTATGACTAGGTGATCTCAAATGTTTCACACTAGGTGGGAAATCAATTTATTTGGAGGCGAGAGAAGCATATTCCTCTTTTTGTGGAATATTTTGATATTTTTGAGTTAGTGGGAAATGTGGATTAAAATTTATCCCTTCCATATTAGGCCACATCAATAAATAACATGTTCGATGTATCTCAACTCAGAAATTATATTTATAATCCATCTCGTGTTTTGAACTACAGTGATATTTAGGTTGAATCTAATTTATATATGACTAGTCATTCAGTTAGCCATATTTATTCGAAAACAAAGTTATTTCATGGGAGGATGATATCAATGGTTCAAGTGACATGGAATTACCATTCAAAAATCAATTAGGTATGGGATAGGGATTCAGTCATGAGAGAGAAGTTTCCCCATCATTTTTACCCTGAATCCTTTTTGTAGGCTTTCTTTGGGTAGAATGTTTTCATTGTGTGGTGATTATAGCATAATATTACTATTTTTATGTATTAACAACCACCCATTTTAATCACTATTTGGTTGGGTTTCATTTAGAGTTGTTTCAGGTGAAATCTATAAATTTTGGATGTGATTTTTATTTTTGATTGGTTAATGAATAGATTTCCCACATGATGCACCATGATAGTGAAAACCATGGAAACCCAGATAGTGAGGGTTTTATAGATGGCACATGTTATGAAAAATAGTGCACCCACCTAAGAGAAAATATAAAACCACAATAGCATAGGAAGACTTCTTGGTAGAAGAGTTTGTCTAAATATGTGTACTTGACCAGAAAATTATTAATATTGAATTTTTTTATTCCTAAAATAAATTTGAAAATGTCTAAAACCCAATTTTTAGATGCATGTTGGGAAGGAATGACACCCATATTCATTCATCATCTAAGGAGGCTCCGAAGAGGTTATATTTCCCCATATATAACCCTCCATAACATAATAAATGCTTGGCGAACAATTTTTGATCTCCTCTTAGTAGGTTTCTACTTCTTCTTCTCTTTTCCCCCACTCTATCCTAGATCCACCCTAGTGTTTTGTAGATCTATTTGTTTTGGGAGGATCTAAAACCTACAATTTATGATTATAAAATGATGCATCATTGTCGGATTCTCATTTCATTCATTATTTGTCAAAGATTCCAAATTAGGGATTAGAATTTTGAAATCTCATGATCCTATGTCTGGTGGTTCCTTTATGATGGAAAATTTTAATTAACCATAAATTTCTTTACAAGAGTTCAAATATTTGATAGAAATTAAATTTCATTTTAAATTCCTTTACAATTTTGTCATTAAAATCCCAATTCCATTTTATGGAGATTTTTATTTGACATGGAATGAAATTGTGATAAAGCCTCATTTCAATTGAATTGGGTTGTGTTTGTGAAATTGATGATAAAATAGTGTTTTTTAAAATATTGAATTTAAACTATAGAATTAATATGTTGGAATTTATTTCAAATTTTTTATTTATGAAAAATGGATTTAAATGGGTTTGATATAAAATCTTATATTTTATATTAAAACAATGAATTACTTTATAAAAAACCTATTAATTGGGTTTGAAATGGAAATTTAAATATTTGGGATTTTTAAATGAGTTGACTTTTATTTTAAGTGTTCTAAAAATTAATTTCCCATTAATGAATATTATTAGAGAGCATGTAAGCATATGTGGTAGGTGAGTTATTCAGGAAAACACTTTTTGATTTACAAAACAAAAAATAAATATGCAAATGGTTACATCCTCGATGTGTTGGTTATAGTCTCCTTTGTAATAAATCATAGGGACATGCATACACATATTTCAGTGATCAGTATTTGAGTGTGAGGGATACCATAACATAGAACAACCATACCTTTTGTAACATTACCATTTTACTCATTTGGTGAGAATTTTTTTTACATGTGCTTTATTAATATATATATATATGATAAATTACTAAAGTTTTATTAATCCATTTATTGAAAATATTTCCATTAATTAAAATATAAAATATGAATTGTTTTTATTTTTTTACATCCATGATTGTTTATTTAAAACTAAAATATTTATTTGGTTAAATAAATGATGAAACATTATAATTAAATCATTACTTAGAACCTACTAGGATGTTTATCTCTCTCTCTGCATGTTCCTCCTGGTTATTTTAGATTATCTCGTTCTATGTTATAGCAGGGTTAAATCAAAACATGATTATAGTTCAAGTTGTTGATATTTGGTCTTTGAGAATTGAGTCCACAATGTAACAATTTATTATTCTATTTTTTCATACTTTTTTAGTAAATGGTGTTTTTTTACCGATTAGAAATATTGTAAAATTATCCAATTGGATATTTTATTTTATGAATACTAAATTTTTTATCTTTATTCTTTATTGTTTGTGTAAAATGATTTCTAACATTATATTTTTATGATTTCAAGTTCTAGTCGACAATATATGGGGATCGTGAACACCCTTCAGTCCATGTCCGAGAATTTTTTTTTCATAGAATAATGCGGTACCTAGGATGGTTCATGAAAATATTTTCATTATAGTTGATCATATATATATATATAGTGGTTCATTGAAGGGGATGTCTGATGATTATTCTATAACTCTGATCGGCTGAAATTCACAATATTATAACATATTATTACTCGAAAATTATAAATCATTACTGATTTTTTATTCTCAGAGAATCTAAGAAAATAATATAAATTTTATGTAATAATTGATTCGTATATTGTTTTGAAGGGGATTTTATGATATTAGAGTACTGTTGAATCTGATTATTCTAACCAAGGACTTTTTTTGTTATGATGATAGACTTGTTTTGTTCATTTTAATTATGGTCTGTCTTTTAAAATAAAGACAGACCTTACAGTTTGGTTCAAAATATAGAGAACCAATATTATGTTTATTGAATTCATTTATAATAAAAGTATAATTTTATACTTATTTTAGAAATTTTATGTTATTTTTATATTGGATATTTTTAATGATTTATTTATATTATGTTTACTTATCATTATTTTCACTATGAATTTTAAAATTAATGTTTTTTTCTAATTTAATTTACATATATATTCTATTTATAAAAATTTAATCAATTATGAGTGAATATGATTAAAATTTTGAAATCATTACTCGGAGGATCTGTCTGATAAATCAAAATAGGAAATGGATTTTGATAGTTAGAATTTTTATTAACTATAAATTATCCATATATTTTATCAATTAATATACTCTTAGATCCTTTAATTTTTATTAGAGGTGGTTCTACATTATCACTTTTTATTTTTTGACTTTACAAGTTTATAATGTTTTAAAAAATTTGTTCTAAAAAGTTATTACTATATTTTTTATTTGTAAAATAATATTTTTTTCTTCAATGAAGATGGGGTATTTAAAAATGGGAAAACTAAAAATATAAATCCTATAAATCCAACAAAATTCAAAGAGTGTGACTTGGAATATGAGAGATATTGTATGAATACCTTTTTCATTTACACAAATGTAGACAACATTTTTATTCTTAATAAAAATAATGAAATACAGTAGAAATAAATTTCTATTATTAAAAATCTAGAGAAACATGAATATTAAATGAATTATCACATAACATATATTTTTATGCATTCTATTATACGGAATGATAATAATAATTTTTTTTTGTGATAGTGAATACAATATTTAGCATATGTTGTTAATTTATTAATTTTTTACTTAATAGATATAGAAGCTAGATGAGAAATACTTAGAGTATAATATCAGGAAATTATTTTTTACCTAAATAATAATTTGTGAGCCTACATCAGAGATTTTTAAAAATTAAAAATATTTTACATTCTAAGAGTGTTGATGAACAAAATGATATGATTTTGGTTGAAAAAATAAATTATGCAATGACCCGATCAATTATGAATAAAAATTACCTTTGTTTTTATTTCATTAAAGGTATAATAGATATATAAAACACATGAAATTATTTTATTATATCCAATTAAATTTTTAATTACTATTATATATATTTACCATTGATAATATATCATTTAAACAATGATCAAATATCTAGTGAAAATATAGGGTATTAATAAATCTTTGAGGATTAGAGAAAGGAAGTGATGGACTCAACCATCATGATCATACCCTATTAAACCCCTTTATCAAAGCTCCCAAGGGAGATAATGTTTATTGTATTTTCCCATGACTAATCTCATGACCTGATCAAATAACTTATGCAATTGAGAAATCATTTATGGAAGACCTTCATGCTAATCAAGATCAGGGCCCAAACCATGTTCATATAACGACCCCATAAAAGACCCCCATCATGCACCATACTCTTAGGGTGTGTGATTGTGTAATAAAAGAATATTTATCATGAACATATTATTAAGAATATTTACTTTATTTCTTTAAAATATAATGAATTTATTTTTTTTATTATTATTCTTACATTGAAAAATGATTTAAAAATAACAATTTTTTATTTTTGACTAATTAAGAAATCTATTTTGATGAATTAATAGATTTTTTATACAAATAATTTTTTTATAAAATATTATTTTTAAATAACTTTTATTAAATATAAATTTTCATATAATTTTTGTATTGTAAGATTCAATTTTTATTAGGGTTCAAAATTTGTGATTTTAAAAACCCATCAATTTTTAGTAGATGTTAGTTTTTATATTTAAATAAATATATTTTATGTTTACTGGATTTATTTTTTTAAACTATAGTTAATCATCTAAGGAATATATTTTATTTTATGATTTTAGAAAAATTACCTTGAATGTGTGACTCCCATGTACATAATCCAGGGTAATATTTTAATATCTTCAGTCCTCGAATTTATACAATAAAGAATACCACTTATTTTTTCAAATAACCATGGGTTTGTTTGTCGTTTTGAATATTTTATTATTTCCATAATCAAAATAATAATGAAATCTCACTCTTTTCCTATATTAACCAACCATACTCAAACCTACCTTCAATAAAACCCCTTGATGCTCCTAAAATATAATACTTCTACTCTCTAGAGTCTTATAAAGGAAACCTCGTGATCCCAGGAATATTTTCTCAAGCCATTTCTTTCATAAATCCAAGTAACTGATATCACTCACTACCATTGAATTGAAGACAATTCTTTGAGATTTAATCTTTTAAATTAAATTTCGTATATTTACATTCATTAATAATGATTACCTTACTATTAAATTTATGACATTTATATGATGTATCATTTATTATAACTCATTTGGACCCTTACCTAATCCGTTAATATGTTGAAATCCCATAAGGTATTCTATCTCTTCTATATTTATCAATCACTTCATTTATGATATGCCCTTTTGAATTTCATTTTCATAATTTTGGATCAATTATTTAAATTCCTCATTAATGTTCGTTTGATTTTTAAATTATGGGATCCCAATTCACTTTCATTTATCCCTATAATTTACCCTTATATACACCCATTAATATATCTTTATGTGGTAAGGAATCTTCCACCTCCCTTTTTATCGAGAATTTAATCTATCTTAGGTCTTCTCATTTTATTTTACCTATGTTTGGATATATTCATAATTATATCCCATACATTTCATTTCATGTATAATTGATGAGAGACATTATTTTCACTCATCAACCATGTTTTTTAATTTCTATATGATGATTTATGCTACCAAAATTGTTCCACAAATTTCCATTCCAAAATTATCATCTCGTGAATACAGTACTATTTTGTCTATCATGGGTATTCAAATTCATTCACATATACTTATTTATTTCGGTATTACATGTATTAATTCCATATACTTATATCATGGAATAAATTATGATTTTGAATAAAAAAAATGTTATATGAACTATGTGGAACACTTAAATAAGATAATGAAATGATTATGAAGTCCATTTCATAATAGAAATCCAATGCATTGGGTAATGTTTAGAGTCTTGATACATAATGTGAAATGATATTTGACTCATGATCCTTCATGTGAAATTAGATTTGACGGATGCTTCTTTGTGTGCAATAGTCTTTCACTCATTCTCCTCTATATGCAATTATCCTTGACTCATGTTCCTCTATATGCAATGAGGATTGATTGATGCTAATATCATTTTGTATGTTATTTCCACATATCCAGTTTTATGCTTATTATTCAATATCATTCCATTATATTCATTTTCTTATTATGATCATTCGATATGTTTGTGGTCTAACAGGTACAGTATTCCTCATGTTATAACATGTTTATTACATTAATGGGCTTTATATGTCTGCCCTTTCTTATGTATTTCTCCAGGTAATCCCAAGTAGTGTTATATAAAAATTAATGATAAGATCTTTTCAAAGAAGGTTTCAATAAAATGTTTTATTTTAATTTTTATGTTGTTATGTGATGTACATAGTTCCAAATGACATTATAACACTCGATCATATGAGTTTCTTTATGTGAAATTTTACATGTTAAATCATTTTTAAATGATAAATAAAGAAAAGGGTTATTATACTCTGTATCATAGGGAGTTTTATTTATTTTTTCGATTACGATTAGAAACCCATAGTAAATACCCTTAGGGATAGTAATATGTATAAGAATAAATCCCTATATTTTGGTGAGTATTAAGAAAGTGGTTTATCATGAAAATATATCCATATCTGGATTCTACGGGTGGACATGGTTTAGGTACAGATGATCCAAGGCATAAAAACTATGGTGTTCTCATCTTGACTCGAGAAAACATGGTACAATACGACGTGCCTTACTATGCACCTGGTATGACACTCTCAGAGGATATACTTTGGTATATTTATTGACTCATTAGAAAACAAAATTAAGAGAAAAAAATGATCAAAGAAATATATGATTATAAGTAAAAAATGGATAAAATATATTGAATCCAATAAACACATATTTTGAAGAGATAAATGTAATTTAAAGTTACCCCTTTAATTTCATTGTACTCACCTTTATGGTTTCAATAGTTTAAATGTACCTAATCCAAATTATATATTGGATAATGTAGAACCAAAATTAAAAAAATAATGGTAGGTTTATCATACATTGTTCTTATCTTTCCATTATATCACAAAATATTAGTAGAACTATTAAAACACCACCATAAATCATGGTGTAGAGATGTATGGGGAAGTGAAAAAATAGAGAAATTATTTCATTACATGTATATAACTCAACCCTTATCACAATTTGTGGATGGAACTTCGTAGTGGACTATTTCATAATTCCCAAGGGGGAATTTGATGTAATTATATTTATGGATTTTCATTCCTTCTATAGAGTCCACATAATTTTCTACGTGAGGGAAACCACTATCCAAATGGAAAATTGACCCATGATTCTATAAAATTAAAAAGAGGAAGGTGAATCATTTTTTTCACCATCATCTCATGAATCGATATTACGTCCCTATGTGAAAGTGTATCTATAATAAATGATTGAGTCTAAGGAAAGTATCATCCTAGAATACAAGCATATTGTGAGGGAAGATGTTGTTGTGTTTCTCAAAGAATGGCGTTCTCTTCCACCTATCCGGGAGTTAAAATTTTTGATGGATCATATAACAGGGGTGTTTCCAATATCAAATACTCTATATAGAATGGATGTTGTGGACCATAAAGATCAAAAGAAACAACTATAATGGAATCTTGATAAAGGGTTTATACTCCCAAATACATAACCATGGTGTGCACCATTCTTATTATTCAAGTAGAAATATGGGTTAATTCACCTTTACATTACTTATCATGAAATAAAATAAGTTCACAATAATGAACAAGTATCCTTTCACATGAATCGATGGGTAGTTTGATCAAATTTGTGGAACACAATACCTCTTCAAGGTAGATCTGTGGTCCAGATATTACCATGTAAGGGTGGAAAATAATGATATACCCAAAACTACCTTCCATAAAAGGTATGAACATTATATGTTCATAGGGATTCCATTCAGACACACTAATGCTCCAGAAATATTCCTAGACATAATGAAAAAATTATTTAGATATTAAAATGAAAATCTTCCAAAGTATTTATAGATGATATTCTAGTACACTATAAAACCAATGTAGATCATGAGGAGCATCTGAGCACTGTGCTAATGACCATGTAGAAAAGTGATTCCCCATGAAAATTATAACAAGTGTGATATCTAGCTGACTGAATTCCCATTCAGAAGGAAAATCATCAAAATAAATGGGATATCTGTGGATCCTTCTCAGAAAAATGTAATTTAGGGATGTCTGTGACCAAAATATATGACATATATTTATAGTTTCCTTGGGTTAGTTGGATTTTGTCCCTGATTTGTGAGATATTTCTGAAGATTGTCAAACCATATTACCTAGATAACTTGGAAGGGATTCAAATTTTGTTAGAATAATCAATGTGAAGGGAGATTCATTGAGTTGAAAAGAAGGATTATCATTTCTTATAGGCTCAAACTACCCACAAGTGGGGTGATTTACAGAATTTTCATGGATGTTTAAATAAAGGGATTATGATGTGCGTTGATGAAAAAATCATTGAATACGCCTCATGAAATGTGAATATTCAAGGGAAAAATAATCCTATACATGATTTGGAGAAAATAGTTGTGATCATTGAATTAAAAATCTGGTTGCATTATCTCGTTGGGAAGATGTGTGAAATATATTTAGATCAAAAATTGTTTAAATATATATTCACATAGAAATAGATAAATGTTCTCTAATTAATATGGTTAGATATCTTCAAGGATTACATCCACTCAATCCACTGTTATCTTGGGAATGCGAAGAAGGTGGACGATGCTCTGTGTAGAAAGGACCCAAATTTTATATCACTGATGAGAATTCATAAGGATAATTTCTTCTTATAAATGAATAATATGAAAATTAAAATCATAAATAATGGAACATAATCTATCATTTCACAAATTATTTCTCAACCATCCATTTTTTAAAGGTTATATCATTCTTAAAAAGATTTTGTGAGAATTCATAAGAGAGTGAAAAAAATCCAAAATTTTAAATTGTATAATTTCAATGATAATGAATAAAGCATTGTGAGATTTTGTTCATGAATATGTATCCCATTAAATACAGAGTTAATGAACGATATTTTTGGATTATTCACATAGTTCGACTTTCCCTATTTTCCAAAGAAAAAAATATGAATCAAGATATCTGGGGGCACATTTGGTTGGAAAAAAATGAATTAGGAGATCACATAATATAAACTAATGTTTCTAGTATGTCCACATGTTATGCGTTAATGGAAAAAGTCTAAGGGGATGATGCAACCATCAACCATAAAAAACATTGTAATGGGAAAACATCACCACAAAAATTTTCAAAACACTTTCAATGTAATCAATGGGAAATAATGATATCTAGGTTTTCGGAGATAATAATACATAGAATGACCAGATCATTATGATTTGATAGTATTTATTACCTGATCAATGGGAAAAGATATACATTAGAGTCGTGGAAAGGAAAACAGAGTACCACTATTGGTTGTGTCCGATCAAAATCCAAGAATCACCTATATGTTTTGGAAAAGTCTTCAGTATGATCTAAACAATTTATTTGAACATTAGTATGTGTTATCACAGTAAAAAACATACTCAATATATGAAGACTATCCATACCAATTAAGGGTATGTTAGGAGCTTTTTCAATGTTCTTCAAATGCAGCTGGGACCAACATAATCATTTTGTCGAGTTCTCTTCCAAAATCATTTTCCACATAATCATCCAAATGGACCCATATAAGCCTATATATGAAAATAGGGTAAAAACATAGTAATTCTGGGATGATGTTATGGAAGTAAAACATCTAGTTCCTTAAATGGTTAAAGAAATTGATGATAAGGTTAGGGTTATCCAACAACACTTCAAATCAGCTCATTATTCAAAAAAGATCTATACTGAAAATCATGAACTTTACAAAGAGTATGGTGTCAGAGACATGATATTCCAATGAATATCTCCATGTAAAGGGAGATTGAATTTGGGATGATGGTAATTCTTAGTCTAATGTATATCGGCCCTTTTAAAGATCCATGATCGCATTGAAGTCATGGCCTATAGTCTAGCACTCACACCGAACCAATCTCAAGTACATGATGTATTCAATGAATGAATAATAAGGAATTAAATACCATAACCATAAAATGTACTCAATCTAGATGTGGTACCATTGGAAAATGACCTCTTCTATGTATAAAATCTAGTGGTGATCTAAAATCAAAGAGA
The DNA here is from genome assembly GCA_963277665.1 of Viscum album. NCBI lineage: Eukaryota > Viridiplantae > Streptophyta > Magnoliopsida > Santalales > Viscaceae > Viscum > Viscum album. The sequence goes on from OY728131.1 coordinate 1,247,532,547, forward strand.
AACACTTCTACAAAATAAGGAAATTCCCCTTAATGAGGTTTTCTGGAGAAACCACATGTTTTAAGAAGAAATAAAGGAACTAGAGGAGGCTCTAAAGTGGATTTACCCTCATATATTTTACTGTGGTAATAGGAAATTTTAAGGGAGAAATTTATTAAGGGTGGAGATTGTAATTACCTAAATATTTAGAAATAATACTGATTTTATTTGATTTAATAAAATTTGTAATGGTTATAGAAAACAGATTCAATTATTTTTTTATACAAAACTAAATTTTAAATGACTTTTTGGTATTTGTACCGTTTATAATATTGATGTTGAATAATGATAACATAAATATTATAAATACCGTGTCTAAAGAAATCATCAATATATAGAAAAAGAAAGTGATGGCCTTACCTGGTAAGATCGTAAACTTTGAAGCCAATTTATTAGAGCTTCTAAGGGATACAGAATTTATGGATGATTCCATATACCATGACAATTATCAGATCCAGCAACAAATTCTTCAGTGAAATCATTCACGAGAGATGTTCTAGATTATTGAGATCACATTCTGAACTATGTTCACCAAACTAACCCATTAAATCCCCATTATCATGCACCATACTCTTAGAGTGTATGATTGATTTATAAATTAATATGTATTAAGACCGTAGAATTTTTAATGTGTACATTATTTTTCTATAAAATAATTTATATAATTATATCATATTATTCTTACTTTGAAATTTATTTTTAAAGGGAAATAGTTTTTTTAGAAAATTGAGCAATCTATTTTGATGTATTAATGGAATTTTAAAATAAAAAATATTTAAAAAAATATTATTAAATAAAATTGATTGATTATGAACGACCATATAATTTTTTAGGCATCTAAAGTAATTTTTATTAGGGTTCAAAAAATCTTATTATCGAAAGAAGTCAATTTTCAATGAATTATGGGTTTATCGTAAAAGTAAAAATGCCCATATTTAAAAAATTAATTATTTAAAATATATATTATTGTTTGAATAAGGAATTTTGAATTATCTAATGATGGATTTTTCATTATTTTATAAGATAATCAAATTTTCAGGGCAAAAATTAAATATCGTATAAATATACATTCTAGCTGATTACATCATAATGGCTCAATAGTTATGTAAAAAATATAATAAAACCTATACTTGTCCAAATATATATTTTAAATTAATAATTTTCCGATTTAATGTTAATTTTATTAATTTATAATTCCTTAGGGAACCCACCAAAACATATAAATTTTTTTAATATTTTAAAATCATTTCCTTGAATGTGTGACTCACCTTAAAATAAGAAATTGTCATATTTCAGAATATTTGTACATTGGAATTATAAAATTATTTATACCACTCTCTTTTTCTAGAAAACGTAGTCATAAACCATGGTATGGTTTGGGATTCTGAATATTTTATTATCTAGTGTCCAACACTAAAATAATAAACAAATCCCACACTATTAATATATAAACCCACCCATTATCAAATTTTTCTTCATTAAAACACCAAATTATCAACCACACTCATCCTTATACTCTCTAGAGTCCTACCAAGAAACCCCCAAGCTCCCAATAATCTACTCAATTTCCTATGGGTTTACACATCCAATTATGGGATTTCTGTCCCCACATTTGAATTCAAGCAACATCTTTGAGATTAGTTATTTTTTGTTCAATTGTATGTAATGACATTTATTATAATAATAAAATTAATATACAATTTATGGTATTTTTATGATGGATATTTTATTACCCCTCATATGGACCCTTACTTAAGCCGTTACTATGATGTAATTCTATTAGGGATTCTCTCTCTCCTATTTTTACCAAGAACTTCATTTTTGATATACCATTTTGACTTAAATTTTATTCGGTTGAGATACATTCTTACATATCCACCTTAATATGCTTTTGGGTTTTTAAAGATGGTACCCAATTTAATGCTAATTTATCCCTCATATGAACCATTATGTGCACCTGTTACTATGCTAGAATTTTCTAAGGAATCATTCTCCTTCTCTTTTTATCACCAATTGATTTTATTCTATGTCTTCTAATTTCCTTTTGATTATTTGTTTATATGTTCTCAAATATCCACATTATTTTCCGTTTCATGTATAAATGATGAGATAACCCTTTTTTATCTGATCAACCTAATTTTGAAATTTTTAGATGACACTGTTATGCTATTTATATTACACCACAAATTTTTATGCCTAAATCATCATCTATTGAATACCACACCATTTTCTCTGTCATGTGTATTCACCATCATGCACAATAATTATTTATTGGTGAATTACATATACTTATTACATGGTATTAGACATTGGAATACATTATGATATTTAATGAAACGATGTTATATGATCTATGTGGAACTCTTAAACATAATAATTAAATGACTATGATGAGTTCACCCTAACATCTCTCTAATGCAGTTGTTATTATTTATTGTCATGATATATCATGTGCAATGAGATTTCACTCATGATCTTTATAGTTAAATGATCTTTGACTCATGATTCTTCATATTCAAATATTTTTTACTCATGTTACACCATGTGTAATGAGCCTTTACTCATGGTCCTCCTAGTGAAATGAGCATTGAATCATGGTGATATTTTTTTTCTATGTTGTTTCTGTATTTCCCTTGTTATTATTTTCATGTTTTATAATGTATTTATATTCATTTTCCTTTTTCAGTATCCTTTTATATTTATATTTTCTAACATATACAATTTTCTTTATGTTATGTAATGGTTATTCCCTCACCAGGCGTTATAGCTCACCCTTTTCTTATTTATATCATTAGGTTATCCTATGTAGTGTTAAGTATAAAGGAATGGTATGGTCATGTCAAATAAGTTTTCATAAAAGATGTTTAATTTTATTTTTTATGTTGCTATATCATATACCTAATTCCTAAATACAGTAGACATCATGATCACCCGAGTTGTATTAAGTGAAATATTATGTAATAAATATTGATTAAATGTTTACTAAAGAGCATGGTTATTATAAATTTTATCATTCAAGGATAATGATATTAAAAAGTAACATATTTATATGTTGTGAAGTAGATTAAAATGTTGATCATGGAATATTTGATAATAAATGTTATACAATATCATGGTGGTTTAACAATATATGATAAAAGTGAAAAAATAACAATTTTGGGGGTAACATTGCATTCTAATTAAGATTTTTTCTAATAACATATTAACTATTGAGAGAGTTTCCATATCTTTACATAAAAAATATTTTCTTGTTGAAACATGGATTTGATCTACTTGATAGTTTGATAATGAGTTATCTAATATTGATAAAATCTTGAGCAAGATTATTTGGAATAATGATTTTCATCTGAGTTATAATAAGTTTTTTTATGAAAAATTATGATAATTTGTATATTTATGAAATTAAATTTAATGAGAAAATGAATCCTAATCATATAAGTCTATATATTAAAAAGTTTAAGGGGAATATTAATATGGATAAAAATTGTTATAGGAATTATAAAAACTTATATATCCATATTTGTAAGAAAATAATGGAAGAATTAGGTAGATGGAAGGAAAATATATATTAATTTTCCAAAAATAATTTATCAAATAGTTCTAGTTTGGATCATTTTAATATTGGTTTCATTATAAGAATTCTAAATGTTATCAAATTCTTAATGGATAAGGTATGTCACAAAATATTTACCAATCATATATTGAATTATAATTTTATAATAGTGAAATTGAAAATAATATTGCATCATCATGTTAATAATCCACTTCATTAGAATTAATTAATACATTAAAAGGATTTATAGAAGTTTTAAAATTTTATAAACATTTAGAAATAAGCAATTTCCATGTTTCTAAAAATAATGATGGTCATAAGGAAATAAATGCTAACTAAAATTAAATAAATATTACCCTCACTACTAAAATATATAATGCATAAAAATAATTAAGGAAATTTAATATTGAAAAAACTAATTTATCAAAATAATAAGGAAAAAATGATTATACTTCATCTATTTAGTATAAAAATTTATTTCTGAATCTAAATTCTAAATTTTAACGTGAGAATAATTCTTTATAAAAATATACTACTTTTTTGTTAAAAAATTATTTAATTTATAAGCAAATATAACCTCAATAAAATTTATCATAAATGGGATTTAATAAAAAACAAAACTATTTAGTTCTTTGTAGGGACGCATTCGGTACAAAATGTTTATGTATATGTCAAATGAAAAGTAGATATTAGTTAATCATAGAAATTTGTTTATCATTTCATTTTTTTTTAAAAACGTTATAGTTTTTAATCAAAAAAATGATAGACATATATGGATATGAAAAATCATCTTCTATAATAATACTAAACCCAACTAGTCATTGGTTCAAAAATACTAACTTTTTTAATTTTATGAATATATGATCCATTTCAATAGAAATGATATTATATCCATGGATAGTGGATGTTCATTGTATTTGGTTTTGATCATGGATTTCATTATAAATATTATTAAATTAAAAAGAGTAAAATTCACTTTCGGTGAAATTTTTTAAGAGGAAATTATTGGAATGGGAAATATTTTTCATCATGGAAATGTTTTAATTGAATATTGTATATTTGTAATAATAATTAAGAAAACCCTTGTTAAAATAATTCAATTATGTGATGAGGGTCAAAATTTGAGTTTATGGAATGATAAGTGTCTTGGTTATAGTTAATAAGAAAATTCAATTCATTCATCTTATAGACAAGAGAATAAATGCATAATTATCAATATAATATCATTTAAAACAATACCTATCATTCTCTAGTAAAATGTAAGACAATGAAAGATTGTGTCATAGATGGTTAGTTCATTGTAATGTGATAAAATTAGACAAACTTATTATAAAATGACTAGTAATATATATATATATATATATATCTGATCTTATATATTATTGTTTTAATGTCTGTGGTAATATTCAATTTAGAATGCAACATAAGATGAGCCTTAAATCTCTAACAAAACTCTCAATTTATTATTCTTAGTAGTTCCTATAAAAAGATTTATTTTAACATACCCAAAAAGAATTTATTAAGGGTAAATACTTTGTATATAATGTATTTGATAATTAAATTATATATAAATGTGTATATATTTTATAAAATTTTACAGAAGCCTTTTTATATTTTTCATTTTTTTATTTTCACATATAATTGATATAATTATACCTTTTATAATTATTTATAGTGATGATGGTGAAATAATGTAAATTATTTTTTTGATACTATTTTTTTTGAAAAAAATTGTATAATACATATGTTACCAAAATTTACATCACCATAGTAATATAGTTCATTTAAAAAATGGTTCTACTAAATATTCAAAGAAAAATGTTGACTAAATACTCAATTGATAAACATTTTTAAGCTGGAGAGGTCGGTACTACATCCCATATGTCAAAATAGTTTATCAGTATTTGAAAATAAGATAAAATAATTAATATCACATTATAATAGAAAACATCAAATAATACAATGTATTTTCATTTAGGACACCATAATTGACCTATGTATATCCCTATATAACAATAATAACAAACATCTAGGAATCTTGTGAATTGAATACATAATTGAGGATCTCTAATGACAAGTAAGGGAATGCTTATGGTGGATGATAACCTATGTACATGATCCATAATCAACATGTAAATGTAAAAAACAAAAATACATTCCATTTAGTCAATGACATGAAAATAACGAATAATATGACATGAATAAAAATTGATAATCATAATTCAATACATATAGTCACTTGATTTTGAAACTAATCCTCGAATATTTTAATTATTTGAATAATCACATGTGAATCAATGATTGTTCTTATAATTAGGTAAAGTGTAATTTTAGATATAATAACCATATCATCAATGCATCTTGCCAATATATCTTACATAAATTGGTAATGCCTTGACTAAATTTTGAAGATAATTTTTGTTAGGAGTTATACCAATATAACAAAGGGATATTTAATTTCGCACACCATTTATCACATAATAAGTCTAATGAATTTTTTATATGTAAGGGGGTATTCATAATCATATTAAATATTCATATAGAAAAAATATCTTAGGATATTATAATAATTTCAACAATCAGTAAGAATAATCCTAAAGTTTCTTGATTAATATAAAGCATGGTCTGAAAATAGAAAATCCCCTAAAAAACATACCACAAAACATTATATAATATATTTTTACCCACATTCATGTATTCATATTCTCTCTTCCCATTTTTATCTTTATTTGGGTTCATTTTGGGAAACTTAAGGATATTTATAAATTTTCAGGGAAAATTACTTATTTCTTATGTATGTATTATTATTTTAATTGATATCATATGGATACAATTTATTTTAGTTCGTTTTATGTTTCTCCACAAGTTTGAATAACTGTGGTGGTGGTTGAGGGTTCTTATAATGAATATAGAAAATTTAATGCATACTGGGTGATGAAACTCTGTATAATTATTACACATTGGGAAATGGTTTTAAATGAAATTATAAATTTACATAATTTGTATCCATTTCAAAAAATATGTCATAATATAGATACAATCCATTAAATTATTACATTACATTCAAAACAATATGTCTTGAAAAATGTAAAATGAACAATTTTATCCTGAGGTGACACATTTTTCAATGGAGCTTATTTACCTAGAATTAGAAGATTTTTAATAATTTACATTGCATGTAATATTCATATGATGGATTTTTATGGTGTATTATAGGTTTTCAATCCTTCACTAGATCATATAGAATCCCTCTCAATACCCATAGCTCTCCCATGTGATTTTTATAAATCTCCATTAACATTATGGTGTGCTTCTATGGATGTGAAATATTTCTATTTCATTATTTTATTTGATCATGTTAGGATTGAGTTGGTCCATTTTTCGATATATTAATAATTGATGTTAATTCTCTTGATTCCTTCTACATCCGTTGTGTGATCATCCTTATAAGGTTTACCTTTGAGTTGGTTGTTTTATGAAATGTATATTTCATGAGGCTTGTTGTGATTCTTCACTTGCCTGACCCTATTATTGAATTGATTCAATTATGTGTGGAAATATTATAGGTACTTTGATGAGTTATTATTTTATTCCATGGCATTGGATCCCATTACAGAAATGTGAAACCCGATATTGGGGTATGTGGATTCATTTCAAGGATTTATAGGATGATCTTTATTGATATGGTTTTGTTAATTATTCTTATAAAATGAAGTGGAATGTTATATTGAATAATTTGTTTGTGTAGAATGTGTAGTTTTTAAAATATGGGTTTCACATTATTTTGGTAAAAGTAATGGTATATTTAAATAATTATAAAATGGACATGTGAAATGGAATTCAAAGAATGTTGATGATGACAATGTTATGAAAATAGTTTATATGGGATTCATTGGGTACTTAGGTTGAAGGTATCATAAATGGCATTATCCATTGATGGGGGGTTCACTTCGGGGTGTTACTCTACACCCTAGGTCTACTGTTATAGGATCACGATAGAACTTATTTTGGGGATTTAATTTCTAGGGTGTTCCCCTTATCTAGAGGTTTTATGTATATATATATATATAAATATAATATGTGTGTGATTTTCTATGATTTGGTATAAGTTCTCTCACTCGTATTATCTATATTCATCCTTCAAATGATGTTACCTATACTTTGGTTAGTGTAGTTTTAGCATTTTTTTCATTTTATTGAAATGTTTTGTGATGTATGATTTTTTTTATTTGGCTAATCATATATATATATATATAATAAATTATTTGAAAATAATTTAACTCTCTTATTTGGAGATTATAAAAAAATGGAAATTAAATATTTTTTCAATAATTTAGATATAAGTTTTTTCCAAAAAATTATACAATGACTTCTTTGATTTATTTTTTAATAGATTAATATTGTTATATATTGACATGATATTGACACCTCTATGATATCCTTCTGATCTAGTTAGCTCTAATCTTACCCAACTGTTTGATGGTGTGAAGAAAATTCATTGTCATTAGATGTGGGGAAATCAGATGCATTTCCATGTGGTTGAGCAGTTTCTATCATATATTTTTGGGTAGCTAGTAGAGTGGTGGTATTTATTTTATAGTAAAATAACAATGATTATTCAGGTTTTTATTTCAATGTTCCTTTTATGTTGACTTGGAATTAGAGAAAATCAACCTACTTTATAGTTGTTTCACATTTTTAATCATTATTTTTTATGAAAAATATAAATATTTATGACTTTTTAATTTCATTCATTATAGTATACATATATTTCATGTTGTGAACATTAGAGTGAAAAAATGAAACAATTTTTAATTATTGTTTCTTATTTTCTTGTTTCAAGCCATTGGGAATTAGGATCACCCTGTGGGTGTGTGAAAATTTAAGTTGGGTACCCGTTTAAGAGTGTAAAAGGGTGAGGATTTCCATAGTTTGGTATTAATGGTGTTATTTCATTATGATTCCTTGTCCTGGGCCATTTGGTAGGACACTTATAAAAGTTTTTGGGCATTAGAGGATGCTTATAGTGTGTGGACCGTTGGCTCCGACTCTAATGAAAATCATGTTACAATGGGATGTTGAAATATATCTCTATTGTTAGAGTTCTTGATTTTAATCAATGTTTTATATGGTCATTTGGAATGAATTGATATTTTTTGTAATAATTTCATTTATTTTTGTGTGTTGTTGAATGCCAACAAGAAATATTCCACGGGTTCCTCATTAGGGTTTTTTGAGGATTTAATATATAATCTATATATTGATTAGAATATAATATAGTCTATCATGATGTCAGTTTGTGCTATTTAATATAGTGTACTAAAGGTATATAATTAATTTCATGAGAATATACAAGATTTGGATGTGTTATGGTTGGATTATAAGAATTATTAAGTTAAAAGATGACACAATTTAATGGTATAACTTCACCTCTAGAGTTGGAGTAATAGATGGAAAAGATCAATCATATCATTAATTTCATAAATTCACTATAGGTTATCAAGGTGATTATTTTATAATTCAGTCTTGAGATTTCTAGGAATATATGATGGGATTCGATGGTACAATCATATATTCATGTTGTATAGGATTAATAGGGTTTCAGTAATATAATATTCAAGTATTTTTGTTTAGATTCACTGATTATGAAGATGAATCTATAGTTCCTCTCTTTGATTTAGGGAGAGTATTCGATGTCATCATATAATAATCATCATGCAGACCTATAATATTTTATTAGATGCATTAAATAATGGACATCCAATGTATCCAAATTACAAATAAGGTGTGTGATTAGTGATGAGAAAACAATTATTTTTTATGCAACATTTAACCTATGTTAGTAAATTTGATATGGAAATGATGGTAGAGATGAATATGGGAGTATTGAATTGTTATTCTACCGTATATCTTCCTTCTAGTGGAAGAATCAATGATGCTCAAGTGAAAGTGAGGAAGAGAAAGATCATCATAAGAGCAGTGGAGGTGGTATGGAACAAAATTTCTCTTTTTAACCTTCTATTTTACCTATTATTATTCCCATAGCATGCTATTAGTGTGGCATTGTTGGACATAGACAATGATCATTTTATTCACCAAAGAAAAACAAAAATATTTTTTGATTTTCTATTCATATAAAACATTTATATCAAGAGATTATAATGCCATATCGTGGTTAGAGATCATCATCTCCAAAGCATACTATGGTGTAGTCAGATACATCAATGATAACAATGCACTATAAACAGGTCTCAAGAGTAATGAAACATCATGCATTGTATTTTTTTACAACAAAATTAGATGTGGGTATAATGATAATGAGATGTACCAACAATATTTTGTCTTCAATAGAGATTAATTTAATTGATATAAATACTTCTAAAATATAATTTTTTTTAATTTTGTATATTTTTGAACATTCAACGGAGGTTATTAACATTATTATGGAGATAATGAAACCTAATCGAAAGATAATAGTGCAAGAATTTGGGAGTCCTATTTTTCAATCAATAATTTTTTTGTAGATCTAGTGTGATATTTAATCATTCTAAATCTAGATCAATATAATGTCAACCTCCAGATTAATTGTATTTTTTATCATCATTCTAATGTTGACTATTATCACTAGTGTGTTTATTTTTATGAAATTGATGGGAGTTGATGAGAGGTTCATGGAGAGTGGGATCTGAGGTTTGGTCATGAAGGACCTTCGCACGCAATTCTCAGTTGTTTTTTATATGTTGGTATAGTTGATCCCTATGATTATTCTTTTATTATTGATAATTAAAATCTTTTTTGGGACATTTAAAATGATTACCTATAAATTTTACACAATCATGTTCTATATAAGGAAGTATAGTTTAAAATTCATACATATTAAGAAACATATCTAATTTCGATAACTAATTATCATGTGGAACCAATAGAGTTTAACGTGATCATGATTGAATTAGATGACATGATGGTTAATCATTTTTTCACCCACCATGTTTTATCTTTGGAAGGAACAATGGCCTTTTCCAAGAAGGAACTTGGTTCTCATCAATTGTGTGTGGATTATCAGAAGATAAACCAGGTAATAGTTTAGAATAAGTATCATTTTCCAAATATGGATGATTTTTCATACCTATTAAATAGGGAAAGTGGTTTCTGAAGATAAATATTTTTTCAGGATATAATCATCTCAATGTTCATGGTTATAATAAACCAAATGCATCTTATATGATTAGGTTCACCCGTTATAAATAATTTTTATTTCGTTTTTCATGAATAATTCTTTTTAGGTTTTCATTGATTAGAATAATTAAATATTCCATGGGTATCTCGACACATTCTTTGTAGTGATTATTGATTATATTTTAGTTTATTCTAGATAAGATAATGATAAGGGACAAAATATCATTTTTTTATAAAGATATAGAGGAGTTACCAATTTTATATATTGATTATGAAGTGAAATATCAAGATACCATAAATGATGCTCTTGGGGAACATGATTTTGTAGTATGGATTATTAGTTGATTCTAATATTGTAATTTTTTTTATTAATGGGAAATGAAACATAATTTATTTGATATTCAAGGTGTCCCTAGTCTTGAGGGGTATTTTAGATAGTTTCCCATAGATTTATCAATGTTGGAATACCATGTGACTAATTTTTCTAGTAAAGGGTTGATATTCATATCAGATAAAATGTGTTAATATTATTTCGATAAACTAAATTGAATTCTGACATCAAATCTTATTCTGATCATACATAAGCCTAGTAATGTGTGTGTGGTATTATGTGACACTTATTGTGATGGTTTGGGTTTCATAATTATTTTGGATGATCTTCTGGTGGATTATGACACATTCTATCTTTTACCTCATGATAGGAATTATCATACTCAAGATTTAGATATTTCAATGATTATTCATGTTCTTATGTGTTGGTAGAATCATATTGTTTGGAATAGGTTTAGAGTCCTTCTTATAGTAAGAATATTAACTCTATAATTTTTTAGAATTACATGAATTGTCAACTGAGGAGGGGGTGGAATACATTTAGAAGTTTGACTTTGACATCACCAACGCCCTGAGGAAGGGGAATTTCATTTTACAGACTCTTTTTTGGATAGTTCTATCATAGGTTGTATAGAAAAAAATATTAGTTGAACCGTATTCTAATCATCACTCATTAGAACCATAATTAACCGGAAAATTTTTTAGTTATGTTTTTGGATACTGTTTAGTCATCATAATATCTCCAAGATTCCATTCTATATTATCATTACAGGATGAATAGTTCACAGAAATTTGAGAAACCCTAAATAGTGGGGATACCATTTCTATTTGGTCCCACTCATTATATAGAATTATCTATTTGGGCCTTTTTTCATCACATCATTATTGATGAGATTAGTTTTTTTTTATTCCTATTGTTCATCATTTTCCATTCATCAAAGAAAAAGATAAGATCCATTATCACACAAGACGATTATTGTTTTCTTCAAGTATGAAGCATAACATAGAAGATTATGTGCCCCACTATTACACCATCAATGTGATAAATTAATATAAATTTAAAAAATGTTGTTAACTTCATATGCATCCAGTTCCTGTTTGAATATGGGTTTCTTTCAACATGGAAGTTGTTGTTGGATAGCCATGGACTCTGTAAGGGTGGAATTCTATCTAGGTTGTGATTGATCAGATGAAAAATCCGTCCCATTTCATTGAAATCAGTGAAACCACTAAAGATGAATATATGGTTATTCTATATGTATAGAAGATTTTTAGGTTACATAAGGTTACATCAAACATTGTTTTTTATAGGGTATTTAATGTTTACAATGATGTTATAGTGGAGTATATATGTGATGATGGGGATATAGGTCAGGATGAGAATAACATACCATCCACATATAGATGGTCATCCATAGCATGATATTCACATCTTGGAAAATATTATTTATTCCTATGTAATTAATTTTGGTAGATAATGGGATAAGAATTTTTGGATGTGCTAATTTTTATAATTATAATAGTTAGGAGTTTTTGATTAAAATAGCTTTCTTAGATCAATTTTATGGTTTCCAATGAAATCACCTCATTCTTTTGGTACATGTGGGTATGACCACTTTAGTGGGGCCATGTATCATTTAAGAGAAGAGAGTGGGGATTCATGATATATTTCAATTTCATATTATAGGTTAGAGTTGATATAAATCATTTTAATATTTTGTCATTCATCCTTAAGAGTATTCCATTTGTGAAATGTTTTCATCAAGTATTTTCATCAACTAGGTTCTGTTGTTGGAGAATGGGAAATGTCTTCACTAAGATATGATGGATCATTTTTGGTTATTTGGAAGATTAGGCATGTTATGTATTAGTTTGTATTTATATCTTAGTTTACTCGTGTTCATAATGTTTTAAACAAATAACTTCACAAGAAATACCATTCATATCCCTACCATGTTTTTATTTTTGATTATATTGAGTTAGATCGATAATTTTCTATTGTGGAGAACCCTATAGAGATAGTTCATACATAAGTTAATGAATTTCATTGGCAGTCGATTCATTTTGTTAGAGTGATAATGATTCACATATCATATTCTCATAATACATGGGAGCTCAATTAATTTAGAAGGGAGTAGTGTCCTCACAACTTTTTCATGCATCATTACTCTATAATAAATCATGGCGATGAGAATAATTATTGTGGGCAGTTTCTAAAATCATTTTACGAAGAGTAATATATTTTTCTTCTATCTTTTAGTTTCCCTATTTATTTTTTCATGTTTAAAAATTCATAATGAAGGAGAGAATTTGTTGCGGGAAAATGACCTAATGTTGGAGGATATATAATTTTTATATTAATTGATTCTGGGAATAATTTTATTAAGGATTCAATGTGTTCTCCATGAGTTTAGAGAATGTTAGTCATAGATTTAGTTTTCATGTAGAATATGGGTTTTATATTGTTTTTAAGGTGAGTCCATGATGTGTAATTAAAATTATTTCATGAAAATTATTACTCACCATGTAAAATTAACATGACATGTATTTGTATCCAGGATGATTTTATAACTTGATATAGTGTGTGAACTTATTACATGTCATGTAAAATTTACTCATCCTGAAAAATAAAATACTATGAAGTCTCACCGAGGAGATAAATTTTTCTACCTATCTTCTAAATCATAAATTATGATATTCTTAATGATAAACATGGTGTATAATGTATAGAATATTTTCATTATAGGGATCCATATGGTTTTCTATGCAATAAATTGATGATTTGTTACACCACTTGCAATCATGATCTCTGGCTACCGGTTTTTGGGGATCTCAATTGATGTGGTCGTGCATGTTTCTGAGTGATTAATCATTTAGGCCTTACATAATTTGATCATGATAGAATTTCAGTGTTTCGTTATTGGATCTATTCGTCAATGATTTAAATTTTAATTATTACATGCAGATACATCATTTTATCTACCCCTATAAGCTTACCCTTATGCTCTTGGTGGTCTAGTGTTCCTGTTTCATGAGTTATGTGGTGATCCTTACACTTTTGAATCCATTTTTTTATTCATCAAAATATTTCAGGGTTGATTCTTGGGAATTCGTTGTGAAATTTTGGTTTTTCTATTTTTTTGGTTCCCATTCAAGGTATGAGGGACCTGATTTTTAGGTAGGTGGTATTATCACTATCCAATGTTGGATGAAAAATATGGCATTGGATTTATTAAAATGTTTTATAATATATTAAGGCATGATTGAATATTTTATTTTTGTACGTAGAAATTGTTTTTTTTAAATGATGGTCTTCACCTCATTTTGATATATGAAAATATAAGTTCCATATATTGTGAACTAGATTTCTAAAATGGATTTCAAATAATCTATTTGATGAAATAGTTTAAAAAATATAGAACATGGGAATCCTACGGTTTTGATGTGGATAGTGTTGTAAGATGACTCATCCATTTTCATGGTGTTCACTCAAATGGAGTTACTATACTTACAAGGAAAGATTTTATAGGGATATGTTAGAACTAATGGAGGATAATTTTCTGGCATGTCTATCTTCTATCTAGATATGATTCATATACTTAGATAATTCATGAGAGTTATTGTATAAAACTAGTTAATATTTCCCTAACTGACAACAACATTACAAATACATGGGATGATGTTACCTAATGGTTTTATTATACTGTTTAATCTATTCCTCCCATATATTTGATAATATATGTGATTCGTTGAATTTATGTTTTGAATATTTTGATGTATATGATATTTAGGTATGTAATTTACAATAATTTTTATCAAATATTAAAAATAGAGAAATAAAATGTTATTAAATTAATTTGAAGTTAAAACTATTAAAATGAATATCATTCCTTTTTTAATGTTGGAGTATATTCATATTTTTATATAAGTAATTTATATGAAACAAATGGGTGGGATCTTAGTAGGACTATTAGATCAGACTATTTTCACCTCTTCGACGATGTGTAGATCATTTTATGAAATTTTATGTAGGGAAATAAAAGTCTCCATAGAGAGGTGAAAAAGTTGTTTTTTTATGTGATTGGGTAACTAGTGGTGAGATGGATATGTTTCTCTCATTCTATCACATGGAGTTGTTTTTCTCTTTGTAGAAATCAATTGATGTTGGATTTTTACTTTGGGATGTTCTGACTGTATTTATATTGTTTCTTTTTCATATTTTTTTAATTATATTTATACATTTTTATTAATCCAATATTTACTTCAATCACACACACACACACAGATATATATGTGTATTATATAAACTTTTATAGGATCAGAGAAATAATTCTCTCTAGTGTTTTTAGATGACCAAGTTCTAGTTTCCAGCTAATTCGGATTGGAAAACCTAACCGATTATGTGTAAAGTTAGGTTGGGTGTCATTTTGAAAGGGATCATAGGTTTGTTATATAATTCATCAAAACAAAATTAGTGTATGATTAAAACATATTCCCTATTTATCATAAGAAAAATGTGGATTTTTGTCTTTGATTAATATCAATACCATCAAATATCAATAATGGGGAAAATAATTTTTGACTTATAATATCAAACTCAAAAAATAATAATTTCAAAAAAAATAAGGATAAATTTTTTCATTAAATATAATTATTGAAACATTTAGAGGAATATTCAAAGATATGAGTGTTCATGATGGTGGTAAATTCCAAATAAGTTAAAAAAAACCATATATTCACACCATTTTAAACTATTTAAAAAATACGTCATTATGAAAATAACAATAAAATTAAATTCAAAACATGTCAAAAAGTAAATAAAGTGTTAAAATGAATTTAATATATCCTATGGATAATGTTAGTAGAAATTGAAAATATTTGGAAAAATATAGATATGGAAGGAAACATACTTTTGACCAAAGTGATAAATGATGTTACTATTTCATAAAAACAATAGAAAAAGGTACTATTAGATGAAAATAACATGAATAATTTTTTTACCAAAGTTATAAATGAAGTGAATGTTTCATAAAAACAATAGAAAAATGTACTATTAGAAGAAAATATCATGAATATCTTGATGATAATAATTTTTTTAATATATAAATTTCAAACAATTCCCTTGAGGAAGGCGTAAGCATAATGAATCTCAAATAATGATGGGATTGTAAAATAAACCCATACCACTTTGGTAAATTTTGAATGGTAATACCCATGAAAAGAAAAATAATAAATTAAATGTTAAACACCAAGAATATATTTATATTCATGGTAGAATTTTTTGAATAAAAATTATATACACTATAAAAAATAAGTAAGTAGTGAATAAATCTTATTCCTCATAAAAGATAAATTGATATGAGAAACCCTTACATCAGGTATAATTTCCATTATACATATTTGGAACTCCAATATAGTATATATTTATTTTTTTTAATTTATAATAGAATGAAAATAATACATGGAATACCATATGTGATTTACTGATAATTATTTTACCCATTTTATAACAATTCAAAAAAAACTATTTCAAGTGATAATTGCTTAATTTTTCCTGTATGATTTGGATCAATAGTTTCATTCCATGTAATTTGATAATTGTTTAATAAAATCCCTAAAAATTCATTATATAAATGTAATATATATTCATTTCATATTTAATTATATTTATCCATAAAACATAGATATGAAAATGAATTACACTGTTAATGATGATGGTAGGCCAAAAGATTGGCTGAACATTGTTTTCAATTTTTTTTATATGGAATCAAAAAAAAGTATATAATATATAATGATTAAAAAATATTTATTATATAATATAGAAAATATAAATTCATTAAATCTATCATAAGTTATTTAATGTAAATATAAAATTAAAAAAGTGTCACATTACTAAGATGTGGGGGTAGTCCACACGTATGCATGAGTAACATTATCATTTTACAATGGATTAAAAGTTAAGAAGGTAGATGTGTTATTGTAACAAAATAAGTATTTTTATTTCATATATATTATATAAAAATATTACATCCATCATTACATCCATCTATAATATGTATAGATGGAAAATGAGTTAAAACGGTTCACGAGGCGGAATTCTATTATACAGACAATAAATTGTTATGTTTTCCATAGAATGAAGATAAGATTGATATGAGATATGAAATTGATATAATAAAATTAAATTATACATAATAATATTTTTATTATAAAATAGATTTAAAAGACTTTATTTTCATACAAGACTAAATATATTGAAATGCACGCTTAAGCACTAACATTGTCATCATAAAACATATTTTTGATTTTTTACTAAACCCTTGACAAAATGGATTTCTAATAAAAATAGGGACTTTATGTATTGAATAGATAACTAAATATGTTATTTTTTTAGTATTAACTGAAAAAATGGCTTAATATGTGTGAATGATAGATGATAGTTAGTGCCATTTTATAAATGGCGGGAAGGAATCACCGGGAATGTTTTTAAAAAAATAAATTTCAGAAAATATATTTACATTTCCTATGGATCCAAAATTATTCATTATCAATCCATAGAATCTATATTGTCATAATAATTAATTTTTTTTAATTATCTATGTTTTAATGTTATTTTAACCATAATCTATTTATCATAATACCCTCGTAAACTCGTTTTCTCCTTATCCTTGGTAATTAATATTTAATATTTTTACTAATAACAATGAGAAATAATTATGTTTTTCATATTAAAAATTAATAATTTATTTTATTCTCAATATGGAATTAATTTTTCAAATTCAATTTACAGATGTTTCAGAATATCATTTAAAATTAATCCTGAAGATGTGACGAAAATACAGGTTTTCAAAAGAATATTTCTCAAAAGTTTACATAGTTATTATATAAACATTTAACATATAATTAATTGAAATGAAAAATATAGAATTATTTATAATATATATGAACTAATATTACATTATTATCATTTTAAAATAACATAATACAAGCATATTCTTTACATAAATTGGATATTTTCATTAAAAATAAATATTTTCGTATTATTCATTAAAAAATTATTCCATTCATAAAATTGTGAAAAATGAAAACAATATAATTTTTTAATTACCAAACCAAAAAAATAGATTCATTTTATCAAGTATATTTTAAATATGTTAGAAAATATAATTTTAAATTAGGTGTGCAAAAGGAGACAAAACTGTTTTTTCAAAAAATAACATTTTATGCCAAAAATTATGTTCATTATTATATAAAACATAGAAAATATATTACATGAATGATTGAAGAAGTAATTTAATTTAAAATATTAAAGTAAATTTAAAATTACTTAAAAATTAATATTTATTTAATTTAATTTTATAAAAACACATTCCTCATATAAATGTATTTTTTTGGAAAAAAATATATTTTACTTTAATATTGTTTTTATTTTTATTGGGAATCAATTGACATCCAATGAATTTATATAATAAAACATTATAAATTATTTTTAATAATTTAGTTTAATATATTTATACCCTCCAATATAATGGGTAGGTTTTAGATTATCACATTTAAAGAGTATATCAACATATATTAAAACTCAGTGTCATGTATAACCAATGTTACCAAAGTAATTTCTAATTTTAGAGAAGAATATTAAATAATAATTTATTGTTAAATTATTTCAACTAAACATCATTCTTTATAATTTTTAATTTATCTCTATTATAAATGGTTTTTCATTTTATTATTCCTTGTTGAAAATCCACACCATAAAAATCGTTAATAAAACTTCCTACTGATAAGTGGGAAATGGAAGTAAGAAATTCATCATAAATAACACATAAATATGATTCCATGTTGAAAAATATTATTGTTAATTAAAATATAAACATTAATTAAAATAATAAATAAATATTGGTAAATTATTTATTTCATTCCATTTAATAAGATCAATATCATCATATAGTTGTGCTTCGATAAATTTCATCATGATATCTTACTTGAAGATATAAATGTGAATTTTTTACACATTAAGTGATAAAACATCATATGGTCTATAAAATTTTGATAATTAATTATTTATATATCTGTTTATATAAAAAATAAATTGTTATCACAAGTTATTGAATATGGAAAAATATAAATACAATTAAATTATAAATTATTCTATACAACCACATGAAAGGTCAAAATGAACCATTCTATAAAATGTTGACTATAGGAATCATTAATAATACATATGACTAATTTATAATCACAAAATATGAATGATATAAATAAAAAAATTTCCACCAAAAATAACTTATATCATAATAAAACATAACAAACATGTGAATAACATGATCACTATAAAATTGTAATGAAAACATGCATGATTCCAAAAAAATCACATACTATAGAACATATGTTGTAAATTGAAAAAATACAGCAATCTCCCAAAAATTATAAAATAAACCATAAAATCACTAACAAAAATCAACATCAAAAATAGTTTCCCCTAAATATCTCTTTATTAATATTATCTTAACATCAGTCACTTATCATGTTTTATCTTCCCTAAATCCTGTATTTTATAAAAGCATAACATTTCAACTAAATCGGTTTTCATTGTTACAGGTACCATTCAACATATGATTTTAAATTATTAAATAAGATCTAATAATATAAAATAGTTATAGGTTTTATGATTTATTTAACAAATATATAATTTATGAATCAAAATACATAATAACTTTAATGATTTCACATCAAATGTTGTAATAACATGTGATTGACTGTTATCACTTAGCTTCATCTGAACCATATTCCCGAAATATTTGGTATATTAATTTTAATAGTTACCCATAATATTATAATTTAAACACTAAAAATAAAAGAATCACTTACATACAATGTATTCATGTTCTTGATATCCTTACACTAACCTCTTGAAAAAACCACCAATTTCATTCAAGCAAGTACAATGGTGATTCATTCCATAATTATCCCATATTAAACAACCATTCAAATCTTTTTAACCATTCTCAATTATTCTATATTGTATTATAATTCTGTTTTTCCCTTTGAATTCATAATATTTTCAGTGATATTTATCTTCCATGATATAAGAGTATACTATTACCTTATCTGAAGAGAATGATTAGGAAACTAGTTCCCTTCAAATGATTAGCCTAATATTTTAAATGTAACTGTCAGTCATGATATTTGAATTGTGAAAATTGCCCACAGAATTATTTTCTAACCTTCTTATTTTGAATTCATATATTGAAATATTTTTAACATTATTTTTAGAAAAATAAATTATCCTTTCATATATCTTCATTGTTCATAAAGAAAATAATTTTCCAAGAAGAATTCATAAAATACATCAACTGTATATTTTCCATTCTTCATTAAAAATGGTTTTTTGAATCTATAAACACCATTTTTAAATATACATAGAGAGATTATAAAACTATGACAACATTTTACAATTTTTTAAATCCCATAATGAGAAACCTATTCTCAATTAAAATTTGACCATTTCTTAGATAAAAATAGTTTTGTAATCCCATTAACTAATAGTGATTTTTGATTCATAATAAATTTTATAATCTTTGTATCAAATTTCTTATGGAAAACATTTTCCATATATGAATGGTTATTTTTCATACCCCATGTTATCTAGACTAATATTTTCAAAATTTGACCAGTTCTTGAAAAAGATCCAACTCCGCCATCATAATCTTTCGAAGGAAGGAAATTACTACATGAATTACATGAATTAATATGGTACAAATAAATTTGATTAGAATTTTTTATTGACAATTTCAAATACTATATTTGAATATAACGTTATTAAACATAATTTATAATCTTAAAAATAGAAAAACCAATAATATTAAATAAAAAATTAATTTATATACTATATCATAATTAATGAAAATGTTTCATTTGGAATTTTTTCAAATGATCGATTTTTTTAATTGATGGTAAAGTTATTTAATTAAAATATTAATTACCCCATAAATATCCTTCAATATTTAGAACTATGTGTTCCCCAACTCTTTTTTTCATGTAACATGTGATGATCTACTCAGAGCACAATGATTTGTTCTTAGAGTAACTCCCCTTTGTAAAATGGTTCTAGAGACACATGCATATTAATTAACCAGTCATGGATGTATTTATAGGGGAAAAATAATCTATTTCATATCAAATATTTATAATTTTATCCAATAAATAGATATATTCTTAAAGTTAGTCATATAGTAATATTTTCTAATAGATGTTTCCATAAATCATGTACTACTGATTTATACTAAACATCATATATTTCCATCTATGAAGACCACGACCATATTAGTTGAGAGTACATGGTTATAATGGTGTATAGTATGTAGATACAAGTGATTCGGTCCCAATGGACTGTGTCACGACCCATCCTCGGGGCCCGTGCAGTGACTACCCCAAGCCCACCTTCCATAGGACAGGGGCAGGTGACTACCACCAAAGGCGTAAAACCCGATAAAAGGGAAGGCATTGCATTTATAAAAGTAAACACACAAAAGAGTACACAAGCTAGAGTAAACACAAAGTAAACTGAGTAAAAAAGTAAATGCTGAAATGTAAATGGGTCTGAATACAAACCCAACTAAAAGTACTGTACAAATGAAAAGAAATTACAATAGCAGTAAAGAAAATCAGCAACCACCGAGTCATCCTCCGGCTATCCCACCTGAAGGGTGGGTACAGATGGTCTCCTCAGCTCCTCGGGTATGGTCGTCTGCTCTGTGTATGTACCGCCAAGTGGTCCACTTCCAAGTACCGTCCAACTCCACAAGACTCTACCTCGATCAGTTTTGTACGTCGTCTGCATCCAACACAACATAGTGTGGGCATAGCCCGTGAAGGGGTGAGTATACAATACTCAGTATGGATCCCGAGACCCCTGAAGGTCTCCCAGTATCCACAATGGATAAACCAACAAGAAAAGATACAATCAATTAGTATCAACCGAATCTAATTAGGTATATTCCCATAAATATACCCAAGTCAACAATTCTAGTTCAGCTCCAACTCTTGAGCCCAAGTACAACCCAGTCCACATAGGAAAGCACAACCCAGTCCACACAGGAAGGTAAGTAAATCACATTAATGACAATTATTGAAAATAAAGACTTAGATCACACATGTATACATCATTCGTAAAACAAAACAGATGATCAGATGTAGTTACTGATTCATCTAAGCTAGGACCCATGTAGGATACTAGACCAGTTAAGCTATCAGACCCACGTAGGATACTAGTCCAGCTACTCTGTCGGACCCATATAGGATACTTCAACAGAGATCAAAACTGTCATACCCACGTAGGATACAAGTAAAATAGTTGTCACCGCCAAACCCATGGAGGATTCCAGTACAGTTGTCATCTTCATCAAACCCATGGAGGATTCCAGTACGGTAGTCTTTTCCATTGAACCCACGGAGGATTCCAGTATGGTAGTCGTTGCAGATGCAGCCATCTCATGGGATCCCGCACACAACATTCTCGATTCTCGGAGGTTCTACTCCTCGAGCAAAGGGGTCGATACATAAAATTTCATGATTTCCCGAGTTGATGTATCTCGAAGTTCTTTCTCGTCAAAAGTAACTCAACACGATAGATGGTGCGTCAATCAGATGCCATGTCTGAGTGATATTGCCTTTTTCATTCCAGGGGCCCAGTTGGAAATATGCTTGATCCAAACGTGACCATTTACCAAAGCTATCCAAAACTCAGTTAGAGTAATGCAAAAGGACCGTCTTGTTGAAAGAGTCCTAGTGCCGCAGACGGCGCATCGATCAGACGCACGGTCTTTCTGTTATTCACGTTTAAGTGAATAACGGGCTCGACCCGTTTAGCCCAGTGGGCCCGCGGGTCGGGTTAACCTAGATTGACGGGTCCGACCTGGAAGGGGTGTTGGACCGTTCCAAAGGAAAAATGAAATTTGGTTTGAAGGATGCAGACCAACTCGAAGGGGCAAGACCCGGCCCAAAGGGGCGCAGCCCGCCGTGTCTTGACCCAGCGCGGCCCGACTGGCTCGGCCGGGTGGCTGAGCGTCTCGCCCTGTGGGCCGAGGGGTCCGAGGCAGGGTGTAGACCCTAGCTGCCCGAACCAGTGGCAGTTAGCAGCACCACCCTTCCCAAACCGGCCGGATAGGATGGCTGGCCATCTGGCGCAAGCGGCCAGCACGAGCGGGTCGCAGGTCTTCCTGCGCGGTGCCCTCTTGGTGCTGCGGCTCAGCATCGCTCGTCCGGCTGATGAGACAGAATGTTTATCCAGCACAGTGCCCTCCTAGTGCCCCAGCTCGGCTCTACCCAGTCGGCCGACGAGCCAGCCATTTCTTCCGCTGACGCGACCCGCAAAGCAGGCCACGGTTCCTTCCGCATAGCCAGCGTGTCAGCACAGGTTTCCTCTGCCGCGTTCCTGGCACAGCGCGACGACGCCATGATTCCTCCACCTTCGGTTGCCGATTCCAAGAAGATCAAGATAATACGTAGGGTCATCAGGCCATGTTTGTTCATCCCGCAACCTTCGCATTAGTCGGTAACAATTCAGACGAAGATGAACAAGGTTTCACGAAGCACAACGAATATTTTTATTCAAATAAAATTGGAAAAAATCACCATAGCCCGATAATTGATGTCATAAATTGGCGTCACGAAAGACGGAGTCGCGAGGTGAGGATTCGTAGACATCTTCAGAGTGCGTCCGAGGAAGTGACGTCTCCTCTCTTGATGTGGAGAAAATAATATAAAATGTGTCATCATTAGCGAGTTCCGCACATCCGTGTCCCCTCCCATGTCGCGGAGGAAGAAGAGGATGGAAAACTGTGGTTGCTGAGTCATTCTACATTGAATAGTCAATGTTCTTTGTTGGAGAAGATCCATTATTCGTTGAGAATGATCTAATTCAACAAAAGAGGAATGCTCTTTTTCTTCACAATAGTTCTCCCCAAAATGCCCACACAACAAGCCAACCCAATTAAAAAAAGGCCACCCCTTATTTTAATTAAAAATGCCATGAATTTCAAAATTCCAAAATCAAATCCCATCAATTAATTAAATGTATTGTTGTTTAAATAATTAAGAGGTAGGTTGGAAAAATTTAATGGAGTGAGAGAGGGACAGGAAGAGTTACTCACTTAAAAATTTGTTAATAGTTAAAGTATAGGGGCTTAAGGAGTTTATGGAAAGTGAATGGTTGGGGATGGTGTGGGACCCACCTCACAAATATCCTCACAGGGGTAGTTAGGTGCTTATGGGTCCCACCCCAACTCCCCCATATAGGATATAAGAACATTAGATAGAAAATAAAATTGTTCCACAATTTTATTGATTTCTTATTTAATCCACAAATTTTAACTCCTCCTCCCGTGCAAATGCACCTGCGGTAAAGGTTCTCTTAAGAAATTACCTACATTGCGAGTTCATCGGTGCCCTCAGATTTCAATTTCGAGCACCAGTTCAAAAGATAAAAAAACATGCTCGTTCATTCACTGAACATACCCGAGCTAAACATTAGATAAATATTTTGGGCACCCTGAGCCCTTGAATTCGGTTCCGTTAGAAACTGCGCACTCGTAAAATTCCATGTAATTTACAAAAAAAATTTCCTTGAAATTTCTGGGTATTTACAATACTCCCACCTCATAGATTAATGTTCCCATATAGCTACGAAATAAATTAGGGAAACAAATGAGGGTACTGAGCATGCATTTGATCCTCCCGCTCCTATGTGCTCTCTTAGAGGTTCCCGTTCTGCCAACGGATGCGCACTAGAGGAATCGATCGTCCACGTAGGACCCGCTACTATCGATCATCGATCTCAACTGGGTCCATCGTGAATGTAGCCCCGTCATCGAAGTCCAGCTCCCCGTGGTCGATGATATGTGTCGGGTCATGCATGTATCTTCTCAGTAGAGATATGTGGAAGAAGTCATGCACCCGGTGCAACTGTGGTGGAAGGGCCAGAAGGTAAGCCACCTCGCCTACCCTGCTGATGATCTGGAATGGTTCGATGAAGGGCAGAGATAACTTGCCGCCCTGGACAAATATCCGCAATCCACATCGAGGTGAGACCCACAACAAAACATGGTCGCCACCCTCAAACACCAGTGGTCTCTGTCTCCTATCAGCATAGGACTTCTGTCTTCTCTGTGAAATCCTCATCCACTCCTGGATGATCTACACCTTCTCCGTCATATCCTGAACCATATCTGGTCCTACAAGTGCTAACTCCCGAGGGTCAGTCTAGCACAGAGGTGATCTGCAAGTTCAGTCGTACAATGCCTCGTATGCTGCCATCCTGATGGTTGAGTGGTAGCTGTTGTTGTATGAAAACTCCACCAAAGGTAGGTGATCCTCCCAGATGTGACCAAATTAAAAGACACATGCACGAAGCATGTCCTCGAGTGTCTAAATGGTCCTCTCCATCTGGCCATCCGTCTGAGGATGAAAGGCGGTGCTCAGGCATAGCTGCATCCCAAATCCCTCCTACAACCCCTTCCAAAGCTGAGAAGTAAAGAGAGATTCTCGATCGGAGATGATAGACATTGGAACACCATGAGGCCGTACGATCTCGTGAACATAGAGGCATCCCATGATCTCCACTGAGTCATGCTCTCTAATCGGTAGGAAGTGGGCCGACATGGTGAGTCGATCGACGATCACCCAGATGGAGTCATGTTCTCTGGAAGTGCGTGGAAGCCCCGTCACGAAATCCATGGATATCTCGTCCCACTTCAACTCTAGGACCTCTAAGGGTTGTACCAATCCTTCCAATACCTAGTGCTCTGCCTTCACCTACTGGCAGGTGAGGCATTGTGAAACAAACTCTGCAACAACCTTCTTCATACCCATCCACCGGTGCTTTCATCTGAGATCATGGCACATCTTTTCTACTCATGGATGTACCACCAAAGGGAAAGTGTGAAACTCCATCAAAACCTCCTATTGTAATGCAATCGGTACCATGGTACGTCCCTCGAAGAGGATGATGTGCTCTCCTCCTTCAGAAAATCCATCAGGTTTTTGTCCTATGGATATCTGTGCACGTCACGTCTCACAGTCAATGTCCCCACGCTGTGCCTCCCTCACCCGCTGAAGAAGTGGAGGAGTGA
Organism: Viscum album; assembly: GCA_963277665.1. NCBI lineage: Eukaryota > Viridiplantae > Streptophyta > Magnoliopsida > Santalales > Viscaceae > Viscum > Viscum album. The sequence goes on from OY728131.1 coordinate 1,247,558,776, forward strand.
CTGTGAGTGATTGTATAAAGGATGCTCCATCCCTATCCACGAAGGATATCTGCGATGCAGCTAGCTGCTCTGTCGCTTCCCCAAGTAGCTGAATGTCCGACTTCCTACTGAGAGCATCAGCTACCACGTTCCCCTTCCCAGGAGTATAGACTATCTCAAAGTCATAGTCCTGGAGGAAATCGAGCCTTCACCACTGTCTCAGTTTCAGGTCCTTCTGTGAGAAGATGTACCTGAGACTCTGGTGGTCAGAGTAGACTATAAAGCGCTCACCCATCAGATAGTGATGCCAAATCTTCAAGGTGAAGACCACTAATGCTAACTCCAGGTCATGGGTAGTGTAGTTCTGATCATACTGCCTCAACTATGGTGAACCATAGGAGATCATTCCCTGCTCCTACATCAAGAAACACCTGAGTCTGGTCCCTGATTAATAAAAATAAACCACGTACCCAACGCCCTCCTTCGGTAGCCTCAAGATGGGTGCACTGGTCAATCTCTATCGGAGCTCATAAAAGCTCTGCTTGCATCTATCTGACCACACGATGGGTTTCCCCTTCTTCATCAAAGCTGAAAGAGGTGATGAAACTCTATAGAAGTCTGGAAAAAATCTCTGATAGTACGCAACCAGACCTAGGAAACCCCGCACCTCCGTCACACTCCTAGGTGGCTCCCAAGCAAGCACTACCTTGATCTTCGCTGGATCCACTACAACTCCTACCTCCGAGATGACGTTCCCCAAGAGGTGTACCTCTCTAATCCAGAAAAAAAACTTCAATAGATTACCATAAAGCTGGTGAACTCGGAGTGTGTCCAGTACAACCCTCAAGTGGTAGGCATGATCCTCCTTATTAGTGGTGTAAATCAGTTTTTCATCGATGAAGACTACGGAAAAAAGATCAAGGTAAGACTGAAGATCCTATTCATGAGACTCATGAACACTGCTGGAGCGTTGGTCATGCCGAAGGGCATAACCAAGAACTCGTAGTGGCCATACCGACACCTGAAGGTCGTCTTCTGTACATCCTCATCTTGAACTCTGACATGATGATATCCTGACCTAAGGTCTATCTTCAAGAACCATCATGCTCCCTTGAGCTAATCAAATAGGTGATAAATCCTTGGGAGTTGTTACTTTTTCTTCACAGTCACCTGATTCAGGAAACGGTAGTCGAAACACAGTTGTAAGCTACCATCCGCCTTCTTGGAAAATAAAATCGGAGAAGCCCAGGGTGAAACTCTGGGTCGGATGAGTCCCTTTCCCAATAAGTCCTCCAACTGTACCCATATCTCACGAAGCTCGGAGGGAGCCATCTGATATGAGGTAGTAGATATTGGTTCTATCTCGGGGTATAGGTAAATGTAGAAATCTACCTCTCTACGAGGAGGAAGTCCTGGAACCTCGTCAGGGAAATTTCTGCATACTGATCCACCACAACAAAAAACTAAGACTCCGCACATCAACTGCTCCGAGGATAATACTAGCCAACTGATTTGTCATCGGCTGTCCTCTCCTCTACGTAAGCCCATCCTGTGTTTCAAATTCTCCCTTCTCGCCAGTGAAGGTGAACCTGCTCCCATATGTGCGGACACACCGCAATTTTCACCTAATACAGTCAATCTGGGCATGGACTGTAGATTACCAATCCATACCCAAGATGACGTCGTAAGGCCTCGACACTGCTACAAGAAGATCCCTGACGAAGCTCTCACCTCATAGAGTAATCTCACACTATCGGCACTATTGTGTAATCATTGAGTATTCTCTCGTAGGAGTCTCTAGGCATAATGATCGAGCCAATGGCTCCGTCAGAATCTCCGAGCTCCAAACAAGTGTAGCGGAAATAAAAGAATGAATCTCCCTTGTGTCTATAAGAACTGCATTAAGGGTGGAGTAGACACATATAGTAACTCGAATAATATCAAGTGCGTCGTGGTCGTAGGCCTCCACTAAGTGTAGAAGAGAATGCCTCTGTCTGCCAGCTCCCTGTGGTCAGGATGGACCTCCTGGTGGTGGTGGTGGATCTTACTGTTGGTGTCGGCTCAGCCAAGAAGCTCACCACAAGAAGGGCTCTCTCTAGTACACTTGCCTGTGTCAGAATTCTAAGGGAGATCATCGAATCCCAGATCTCGTTCCTCAGTCCCTGCTCAATGGTTCGGGCCTGAAAGAATGGGTCACGTACCTTGTTGATGGAGTACTGCAAGAGGTCGGTAAATGTCTCCGAGTACTAGGCTACTGTCATGCAGCCCAGCCGCAGCTGTAGTAAGTCCTGGATGCGCACTGCACAGAGGGTGGCTGGAAAAAACTATGAGAGGAAGATGCTCTCAATGTCTATCCAAAGTAGAGATGCCTCTTCGTGCACTTGGAGCATGAGGCTCCACCATCTACCTGATGCTGTGTGCATGAGACTCGCGACAAGAATCACCATAAGATTTTGCTGGTGCCTAACAATATAAAGACTCTAACGATATCCTCCAGCCAATACTCGGCTGCCTGAGGATCCGTCTCTTCGTGGAACCTAGCCAACCTCTATCACTGAAACTTGTTCAATTCCCCCATGCGGCGTGCACTCTCCACTGCAGGGGCTGGTGGTATCGGTGGCCCAGTGGGTAGTGGTACCATTGGTTCATTCGTTGTAATTGGGCCCTAAACCGAGGCATCATTGCTCAGTTGGCTTCCATCCCACACGTATCTAGGAACCCGAGCTGGTTTCCTTTGTGGGGATATCCTGAGAAGAAACAGGTGCGCCACGATTAGTACAGTATACCTGGTGGGATAACATAAAGTAATCACAAATAAATTTTTTGAAACACACATGCAAGTAATGTTTTCATGAACTAAGTCGGAAATTAGAAGTCAGGGTCCTAGTGTATGGATACATCGACCATCGCACCAACACTGGACTACCTGGACTGATAACCACACTCAATACTATTAACACTATTGCTTTCCCGAGAAGAAATTATCAGAGTCCTGAGTTCTGCTGTAGAACTGACTCCACTGATAACAATTTGTCACGACCATTCCTAGGGGCCCATGCCATGACTACCCCATACCCTCCTTCTATAGGCCAGGGGCTGGAGACTAGCACCAAAGGTGTAAAACCCGATAAAAGGGAAGGCATTGCCTTTAGAAATGTAAACACACAACATAGTACACAAGCTGGAGTAAACACAATGTAAACTGAGTACAAAAGTAAGTGCTAAAAAGTAAATGGGCCAGAATACAAACCCAACTGTAAGTATAGTACAACTGAAAAGAATGTACAATAGCAGTAAAGTAAATCAGCAACCACCGAGTCCTCCTCCGGCTATCCCACTTGAAGGGTGGGTACATATGGTCTCCTCAGCTCCTTCGGTCTGGCCGTCCACTCCATGTACGTCTCTCCAAGTGGTCCACCTCCAGGTACCATCCAGATCCACAAGACTATACCTCGAGCAGTGATATAGGTAATCTGCATCCAACACAACGTAGTGCAGGCTTAGCCCGTGCAGGGGTGAGTATACGATACTCAGTAGGGACCCTGAGACCCCCGAAGGTCTCCCAGTATCCACGAAGGATAAAACACAAAGGAAAGATACAATCACGAAGTATCAAAAGACTCTACATATGTATATTCCCATACATATACCTAAGTCAAAAATTCCAATTCGGCTCCAACTCTCGAGCCCATGTACAACCGATCCCATATAGGAAAGCACAACCCAGTCTACACAGTAAGGTAAGTCAATCACATCGATGATAATGAATGAAAATCAAGACTCAGCTCACACAGGTATACATCATTTGTAAAGTAAGATATGATCAGATGTAGTTACTGGTTTATCTATATTGGGACCCACATAAGATACTAGACCAGCAAAGTTGTCGGACCCACGTAGGATACTAGTCCAGCTACTCCATTGGACCCACATAGGATACTACAACACAGGTCAATACTGTCAGACCCACGTAGGATACAGGTACAATAGTCGTCACTGCCGAACCCATGGAGTAATCCAGTACAGTTGTCCTCATTGTCGAACCCATAGATGATTCCAGTACTATAGTCTTCACTATAGAAACCATGGAGAATTCTAGTACGGTAGTCATTGCAGACGCAGCCATCTCTAGTGTTTCCGCACACAACACACTCAATTCCGAGAGGGTCCGCTCCTCATGATAAGGGGTTGATACATAAACTATCATGAAGTCCATATTTTATGTATCCCAAAGTCCCATCTCATCAAAAGGAACTCAACGCGACAGACGGCGCGTCAATCAGACACCTGGTCTGAGAGATATTGGCCTTTTCATTCCAGGGACCCTGTTGGAAATATTCTCGTTCCAAACCTTAACATTTACCAAATCTATGAAAAACTCACTTAGAGTATTGAAAAAGGGATGTCTCGTCGAAATAGTCCCAGTTCCGTAGATGGCACGTCTATCAGACGTGCGGTCTTTAAGTTATTCACGTTTAACTTAATAAAGGGCCCGACCCGTTTAGCCCGGTGGGCCCGTGGGTCGGGATAACCCAGTTTGAAGGGTCCAACCTGGTAGGGGTGTTGGACAGGTCTGAATAAAATTGAAATTTGGTCCGAAGGACGCAGAATAGCTTGGCCCGACGGGGCACGCCCGGCCCGACCTGGCACGGCCCGGCTCGGCCCGGCCGGCGCGACCCGGTTGGCTCGGCCGGCCGACCAAGTGGCCAGAGGCGGGGGCGCGACCCCCAGCTGCCCGAGCCGGCTGTTCCTAGTGGCATCGACCTTCCCAAATCGGCTGGCCTTCTGGTGCAAGCATCCCCCATGAGTGGGCCGCGAGTATTCCAGCGTGGCGCCCTCCTGGCACCGCGGCTTGCCTCCACCCGGCCGTCTGATGGGCCGACCGGTTCTTCTACCGACGCGACCCGGAAAGCGGGCCGCAGTTCCTTCCGCAGAGCCAGTGTGTTGGCGCCGACTTCCTCTTTCACGTTCCTGACACGACGTGACAGCATCGTGCTTCCTCAACCTTCGACCGCTAATTCTAAGAAGATGAAGAAACGATTGTGGGTCGTTGGGCCGTGTTTGTTCTTCCTGCGCCCTCCGCATTAGTCGGTAACAATTCAGACAAAGATGAATAAGGTTTCACGAAGCACAACAAACAATTTTATCCAAATAAAATTGGTACAAATCACCCTACATCAACAATTGATGTCATACATCGACGTCGTGGAAGACATCGTCACGAGGTGAGGATTCATAGACGTCGTCAGAGTGTGTCTAAGGATGTGACGTCTCTTATCTTGATGTGAAGAAAAGAATATTTGGTGTGTCGTCGTTGTTGAGTTCCCCACATCAGTGTCTCCTCCCTTGTCATGGAGGAAGAAGAGGATGGGGAACCATGGTCGCCGAGTAATTCTACATTTAAGAGTCGATGTTCTTTGTTGGAGAAGTTCAGTTCTTCATGGAGGATGATCTTCTTCAATAACGGAGAAATCCTCTTTTTCTTCACAAGAGTTCTCCCCAAAATCCCCACACAACAATCCAACCAAATTAAAATAAGGCCATCCCTTATTTTAATTAAACTTCCCATGTATTTCAAAAATGAAAAATAAAATCCCTATAATTAATTAAATGTAGTGTTCTTTAATTAATTATGAGGTGCTTTGGCAAAATTTAATGGAGTGAGAGTGGGAGAGGAAGAGTTACTCACTTAAAGGGGAGTTAACAATTAAAGTAGGGGGTTTAATGATTTTAGGGAATGTGAGAGGGTGGGGCTCGTGTGGGCCCACCTCAAAAATATCCTCACATGGGTAGTTAGCTGCTTATGGGTCCCACCCCAACTCCCCCATGTTGGATATAACCACATTAGATATAAAATAAAATTATTCCACAATTTTATCCACCTCTTATTTAATCCACAAATTTTAACTTCTCCTCCTGTGAAAATGCAATTACGGTAAAGGTCCTCTTAAGAAATTACCGGCGTTGTGAGTTCATCGGTGCCCTCAGATTTCAAATCCAAGCACTGGTTCAATAGATAGAAAGACACACTTTTTTGTTCACTGAATGTACCCGAGCTAAACTTCAGATAAATATTCCAGGCACACCGGGCCTCGGAATCAGGTGCCGTCAAAAAATGCACACTCGTAAAATTTCAAAGAATTTTAGAAAAAGTTTTCCTTTAAATTTACGGGTCTTTACAGAATAGATAGTGTACTAGTGTTGGAAAACATGACACATACTTTAATTTCACATTAAAATTCCAAAAATAAAATATAACATGGTATATTCTTTGAAGCCCCATAATTACATCTTTTATATCCATTCACATAAATTATAATACATGTCCTCACATATTGGGTAAATAGAATATAAAAATGGGTGATCTCTAATTCATATTAAAGGTATTCATGTAATATATTCTATCTATAATATACATGGAATAATAAATATTGAATGAAAAGTAAGTGAATGACATTTCATTTAAAAAATTATAGTAATATTATTAATAAAATGTTAGGAAAAAGTGATGATTAATATAATTCCATATAAATAATCACATGGACATTAAACATATCCATTTATATTATAAGAAATCTAATAATCACTAGGATATCAATAACTAATAACAGAATAACATAATGTATATTATTGGTCATCATAACCATAGCGTCAAGGAATTATGTGAGGAAAAATAATAGGGACAAAAAATCCCTTCACCAGACATCCAAGATAGTCTATCTCAGAAGACTCATCAATTCATTAAAGGTAAATGTAATTTTCAACCCCAAATACAACATGATAAATAAAAATAAATTCCCATATAAAAACATAGAAATATAAAAAACGGGAGAACTCATTTTGTAATAATATTATATGATATATTAAAAATTCTTGTAATCAATATACACAACCATAAACCATCTATTCTAATACATTGGATAGTATAAAAATAGAACATTCCTAGAGAAATGATTTTAACCTACCAAGAACATTAAAAATGATGGTATAATTATAAAATATTCCAAATATAGAATAATAAAAATGGTTTTTATGGTGAATAGTAAATATCATAATAATTTCATTAGAAATGATCTAGAGGAAAATATCATATTAAAATAGGAAAAAATTAAAATAAAATTATATAATACATGTAGAATAATTTACTTGAATATTATAAAGTTAAATAATAGAGGATTCATCAAGTAATTGAGTGTTTGTGATAGTTGATAATTCTGTATAATATGAAAAGCATCTCTTTTACACTGTTGTAAAAATATTAAAAAATACCGCATTAGGAAAAATTTACTAAAATTATTTCAAATAATAATTAAAAATATTATCCTAGGAAAAAATATATTTATTAAATCATATGTTTAATTTAAAAAAATTAAAATAGGTTTACAAACATGTATATGGAAGAGATAGATTTTTTTTCTGAAGAGAGAAATAAAGGTGACATTCCATAAAAATAGTTTCTCTATATTTTTATGAAACAAAATGATAAAAATGGTACTATTACATGAAAATTAATTAATAAAAAATCGATTAGAAAATTTATTTGATTCATGGTATAATTATAAAAAAATTCCACAATGGTGGCTTAAACAAAAATTATCACAAATAATAATGAGACTGTCAAATAAACAATTACCACATCGGAAACATTTGAATCGTAATCCCAATAAAAAAAAGAAAATAAATTTAAAATTAAAAAAAATAATATTAATATATTGATGATAAAACATATAATAGAGGATGTATATGCATGTAATGACATGATTTTTCTCATTGGTTTGAGAGAAGAACGAGTCATTACATTGCCTTAAGCAACATCCCCAAGACACCAACGACTTGAAATAAATGCTGAAGGGTTTAAAATACAATGGGAGTGATTTATCCTTTAAAAAATAAACCATTAATCTAAAAAGACCATGACCAAAACATTCACTAAACGAGTCATAATCTAAATCAAGACAACAAAACTACCTTATTTATGTCAAAACCACTCCAAAGTGTGTAACAATGGAAGACCTAAAAATTATCAATGTAAATATGTTATGAAAAACTAGTGAACCCAAAAGACCACAAGATTCCTTATAAGACATTCTCCAATCTCAATAATCCATGAACATCCCGTGTATCATGAGGTGATGAAAAAATGTGTGATACGTTACCATTTCCCATGTCTCAAAAGATAACATCTACAAAAGCCCCAATGATCCAAATTAAGGGTGAGTATAACACTATGTAGGTTTTCACCAAAACCTAACATAATCATTCCACTAGGATAGATGAATTAAAAAATTTACATAAAACAATTTATATACAATTATTTCTCCAAAGTGTTTATAACTATATATATATATATATACAAGATTCCAATACCATTAGTTACCAAAAGCATACCAGTGAAAGTGAACAAAATTTTATAGATAGTTATTTTTCCATAAAAATAAATAAAAAAGCCTTCAAAACTATTTCTTAATATTTATTTAGAATACCCAATCCATTCCCCACATCCACACAACCAACCATGCATACTACGTGGTCAACGTTTTATACTCATGGGCCATTTCTCAGCGATCTACCAAGTAATGAAAATGTAATTATATACCATAATCCGTATGAAAATTGGATCAGAGAACAAGTTCATATTTCTACCATTCACCATATGTTCAATACGAATAGACACTCCAATATACCCATGGATCATGCAACAAAACCTTTAAATGAAACAATCCTTATTATTGAAAAATAATTTTCCATCAAACTAATTTCAAAGCCATCCCATTTCAATAAAAAAAATTCATTATTGAAAATACCTTTTAACATCCAAGTATTTTTCTAATAAAAAACCATCATTTAAAACCATCGTTCTAAATTAACAAATCTAAATCAATTTTCACAACTATTCACCAAGGTCCCACAATTTAACCCAAAACCATAAATAATGACTATAGAATATTTATTCCATTATTTTCATAATAAAATAAATTTAAATAACCAATATAAATAGAAAATAATAAATTATATTAAGAGGATTCAAGAGATAATCCGCCGACCAAAAATAATTTGGTGAAACTCAACTGCGAACAAAAAAATGCACAAGAAAACATGCTGAATCCTCATAAAAAATCATTGATCACATCTCCAATCATGACCAAGATCAAATCTCAACATATTTGGCATCAAAAGTCTTATATCTCCCCATAAGGGGCATATATATATATATATGAACATGATATTACAAGATATGTTGATCTAAGTAGATCTAAGCTACTGATCAAGAATGATGAAGAACGATCACATAACTAAAGAATCTAGCTTCGAATCACCAAAGGAAGCCATTGTATTTCTTCCAGATTGATGGGAGAACCTTCATTAGGCATAGGAGAAATAAAAGACCATGTTATATTTGGTTTTGGCAAAAATAATTGTTGATTAATGTTATGATCTACCAAGATTCACTTTTATAGGATATTGTTTTAAACCCATGCATAGTTAGCTCATAGGTTTAGACGATCTGTGTGCTAACAGTGTGTTAGATACTTACATGTCGAAACCATCACATGGACTCATTGCATGGTCACCCTAACCATGCTCAGAAATTTCCAAATAGACTACTTTTAAACTGAAACTATGCACAGTTTATCCTATGATATCCACCCTTTTTAGACACACTTTGCACAACCCATGAACAAAAACTTTATCCACTAAAAACATGTTTAGAGTTCAACAAACTCTACCATAATTCACCCTTAAACTTTATAACCATTAGAATCATCATTTAATTGTTATATAAAAGAAATAGGGGGTGATACATTCTCTCAACCATTGGTATTTTCATCCTCGGAAAGTAGAAAACCATCACTACCCTGAAAGAGTTATGGCCATTACTCTTTTATTGACTTGTCACCTTCAAAATTAAATTCCTAAATATGACCATGTTACCATAAAACCTGCACTAGACCACTGATTTTCAATGAAATAATTTCACATGCATATTCACAATGTGAACTAGGATATGTACTAATGAAGCATTTGGATCTAGGTTAATGTGATCCCATATGACCACATGGTTAGGATCAAGATGATAAATCTTCAATCACGATACATAAAACACATTATTCACTGCATTGAACTATGGTGATAATTCCATCCAATATGAAACGTGTCGAACCCACTCCAATATCTCGAAAGGGTTAACGTATCGAGGATATAACTTTTCCTACTTTTGTAAATGATGATTTCCATGTATTAGAGAGATCCTTAATAACACATGATCAATAAAAAATGAATACAGACTTCAACATTGATCCAAAAAAGATTTCTGAAAAATTGATCCATCTTCATCCTATTTTTGATCAATTCAATTGTCTCATCTTTTTTTGGACATTTCTAAACCCAAATATTGATATCTCTCCTATTTTTGTCCAACACACTAGATAGAAACAAGGCCACCCATACATTTCTTCAAACATAGCCATATGTATTGAGTCATTATATTTGTTATCATACGAGAACTCCAAAAAGGGTACATGCTCATACCATGAGCCACCAAAATCCATTACAAAAGCCTGTAACATGTCTTCCAATGACATTATCTTCCTATAAGATTAGCCATCTTTCTAAGGATGATACACATTCTCATATTCAAGTGAGTTCGAAGGGATTTCTGTATGGATTTCCAAAAACGTTATGTGAACCTCTTATATCTATCTAACACGATCAAAATTAGTACACTATGCCTCTTTACAACTTCTTTGATATTTATTTTTGAAAGATCCACCAACTAATGTGTTTCTCAAATTGGGATGAAATTGGCCAACATGGTTAGACAATCGACTATCACACATGATGCATCATGTTTCTGAACCATTCTTGGGAGATGTAATGAAATTTTTCACTATCACCTCCCTTTTCCACATTGTTTATGTAAAGGCTACAAAATAGCTACCAATTACCGATTCTCTTCATTAACCTACTGAAAGGTTAGGCGCCATTAGAAAAACTCATCCAACTTACATTTCATTCTATTCAATTAAAATTGATCCTTTAACACCTTGTAAATATTCTTGGTTCCTGGATGTAAAACCCATCTTGAATGGTGGTAAGAATGAATATGCGATTCCTAAAAATCTATAAGTATAACCCTTAAATCTTTGTAACACAGAGTTGATCTCCCATTATGTTTCCAGTCCTCAATGATCTCCCAAACATTGAGTTTTCAACTCTTAAGCATGCATTCTTCATCAGATGTGTGTTCCTCTTTGACCATATTTTCAAAAATCAAGAACAAGAATTAATGAAGAGAAAACTGAAACATCACCTAGGTATTCACATTACACAATGCATGTTTTCTAGGACCAAAATCATCTTCCATTCATCTCATGCTTCATTCACTAACTAATCATATAACTTTCTTCTCAATGAATCTTCCACCTAATTCCATATTCTCAATGTATACATCATGTCAAATTAAATAATATTGAGATAATACATCTATTTCATTTTATTCAAATTTAAATCTCATTGTGTTAAAATGTGTTTCAAGATTTTATGATCTGTTAAAAAAGATAAATTACCACTAAAGAGAGAATAAATCCAGGTCCTCAAAGCATGGAAAATTATTTCTATCTACAAATTGTGTGTGAGTTAGTTCTTCTCATGTACTATCAACTCTCTTGAACCATAATCCAAAACATGGCCTCCATGCGTATGACCACAACCCAACCCTGATCCCGAAGCATCACGATACACCACATATCCCCACCCTGATTCTAGAAAATTTAATATATGTTCCGAAGTAAGAAAAGATTTCATCTCATAGAATTGATTTTGGAGTTAAAAATTTAATTGTAATGGAGAATTATTTTTTATCAAATATGTCACTTTCAAGGATATCCATGAGATTACACACACAATTCATTAGTAATAACTTTATAGAACAAGAAAAAATTGGATCTCAAATATTTACATTGGGGGTTTCCATGTGATAACAACTTATATCATTTCAGGGTCCAATAAAACACATTTTTTCAAAATTATGTGGCTGAGAAAGTGTAAATCATTTATCTTAAAGGAACATATAGAAAATTTGGAATTTAAATGATGATCTCTCATGATTTGTAACACTATTTATAGGTGTTTCTCAGTCCCAATCCTTGTCTTTGAATTAACCAGTATATTACTAAAAAACACCACAACAAATGAATCAGAATACCTTTAAAATATAAGATTAATTAAATACCGAGAGACAAATATTTAATTTGTAAGATCAAAGGGCATAACTATTTATTTTTAGTGTCCATTTATGCCTCTAAAATCTATCTTTGGAATGTATTCCTTCTGAACTCATAATTGATTACATCCTGACCGTAAGTCAATTTTAGAGAACTATTGAGATCCCCTCAATAGATCAAATATATCATCAATGGGTGTAAGTGTATAAAATTAATTATTGTAGCATAGTTTTTCCTACAATAATCCACACATAGACTTAGAGTTCCATATCCTTTCTTCACATACAAGACTAGTTCTTTCCACAGAAATGTACTTTTACGAACAAAACCTTTGATTTCTTCCTCCTCAAACTGCACTTTCAATCCCCTTAGCTCTTTTTGTTCTATACTTTATGAAGGAAGGTATATAGGATTGGTTCCCATAAAGAGATCAATATTATAAACCACATCACTTAGAGGTGGTAACCCTAAGAAGGTCTTAGGAAAGGCATCAAGAAATTGATCCCAAATTGTTGGAATAATAGTATCTTAGAACTCTTCAATCAGTTCCAATGTCATCCATCTATCCTAATAAGATATATTCCCCATCATTTGTTCCAAATAAAATGTGTACCCTTTCATTACAACCAATTATCCTATTAAGATATGCTTTACACCGTCCTCAGATGTGAAAATAACTGTTATTCTATTATTTTTGATGTGAGCCTTGAACATTTTCATCCAATACATTCCCATTATTACATCATATACATATAAATCCAACACTGAGAAATCCAATTTTATATCAATTCTATCAATAGTTATAGAACATGCTTTACACATAAAGGCTTGACATTCATTTTCACCATGAGGTGTTTGGAGTTTTAAGAAAGAGGACATATTCTCTATAATTTTTTATAGATAATCAGAAAAACGAGAAGAGATAAATAAATTAAATTCACTACAATCAAACAACACTTTAATATGTGTATAATTTCAATGAAACATACCTCTCAACATATATGGTCCAACCTGATCATCCCCAATCACCTTCTCAGCTCTATACAATTTCTTATTTTATGAAATCATATTATTGTTTCCTTTTTGAGATTTCCATTGCTATGGAGTCATGGAATTTTTAGAATCACCAAAACATCTATGCTCTATTGATGAAACTTATTTTTTCCCTCATCCCGTTGAAGCATATGATTTTTTTGACACATAATATGTGTTGGGAGGGCCTGACCTCGGAGAACTATGAATATATAGAATATGATGTCCCATCTTATTTCAATTATGGAATTATCTTATTGGTGTTGTACAATATTTATTCATGTTACTGATGGATCCACATTGGTATCATCCCTCTTGGCTCTTTAGATATGGAGGATGATTTACTGACCCAACAATCTGATTCTGTGTTCCACTCGCTCATTGGAAATAGGTGTCCCTCTTTGTCTTTCTCCTAAAGATGGAGTTCCCAATATTTTCTATAAGTATCATCATACATCCTCCTCCCAATGATCTTGAGATATTACATTTAGCCACAACCTAACTATTCATATTCTTTTTATAGTAATTAATGCAATGCATTGTAATCTTTTGTCAGATTTCCTACCTTAACCCTCATTCAAAGATGCAAGTTATCAGGCATATACTAGCTGTAAAATCAGGTGAAAATCAAACTAAATGCATTAATTTGGTTTCATATTCTATGGAAAAGAGATTCTCTTTCTTTATACTTCAGAATTCAGTCGTCCTTTGGATCTTAATTGTGTAGGGATATAAATTTTTTGTTAATAAGTTCCACAAAATCATCCCAACTAAGACCATGATCCCATTTATCATGCACCATCAAATACAACCCTAAGAATGTGAGATCCTCGAGAATATAATTCTCGAGCTTTAATTTTAGTTCTGAGGGAGTACTGATAAAATTGATGATATGATTCGTCTTACTCAACCACACCTCCACTTTTTTGGGTTCTGAATCACCTTGGAAGATTGGTGGATTCTACTTCATGAACTTGATGGAATGATCCACATGCCTTTGTTAATTCCACCAATTTCCTATATCCACATATTGAAATTCATGAATGATACTTTAAACCATCTTATGGTTCACATGTGGACTGTGTTTGTCCATGTTTTCCACATCCACTTTTTGTTTGTTTAAACGATGTCTATCAGGTTCCATGATCTAAACCTACAAAAAATTGAAATGTGTCACTATATAGTAATTGATGGTTGTGCATTTAAAATTCTATCACATAAACTATCATAACATTTTTTTTTCCAAAAATAACCTTTTCCACTTTTAAATTTTTGTAAAAAATCCAATCCAACTTTTGAAAATCAATCCCTTTTAAAAATACACCAAGTATCATCTTTTCAAATTCGTTCTTTTGAAAACAAATTATTCATTTTTCAAAAATTTAAACCTTTTCTAAAGATCATAAATCATTACTCCAAATGAAATATTAAATCCTCATGTGAATTCATTCCTCAAATTATTGACTTTTTTTCTCATTAACTAACCCTAGGACAATGAGGATTAGGTATCTTATATGTATCTCCAAAACACTTATGTACCCAACACCCTGGTAACATGAAGCCAACATAGATGGGTTAGCTATGTCATTTTATTTTATACACTTCAATTCCATAAAAACATACGCCTTTGAAAAATCACCACCCATGGAATAAGAAAGGATGAATTAACTCCAAGATCATGGAAGTGAAAACTATTTGTTATGAAATGACCGAATAATCTGATATAGTTTGTAATGACCCATTAGTTCTCATTGATGTGAGAGTACAATGAGTCATTACGTGGCCTTAAGAAATATCCACATGATTCCAAAGGTAGACAATAATTTCTGAAGGGTTTCAAATGTAGTGTGGTATGATTTACCATTTAATAAAGAAACCAATAAACCAAAAAACAAAAAAAAAACCATTTAAAAAATGATACATGAAGTAAATAAAGACAACACAACTACTTTATTCATTTCAAAACCACTCCAAAGTGTGTAATTGTAATAGAACAAATGATTATCAATGTAAATAGTAGAAGAAAAATTAAAGACTCCTAAAAGAGAACAAGAATCAATGATCTAGAAGATCCAAGCTCCACAATCACCGAACAACCCAAGTATCATGAGGTTGTGCTAAAAACATATGGTACTATACCTTATCCCATTTCATGGAAGATATCATCAGAAAAAGAACCAAAGTACTAATGTAGTGGTGAATTATAACACTTAGAAGGTTTTCGCCAATTACTTACCAACTCATCCCACCAGGATCGAAGAGTTTGCATCCATTACATAAAAATGATTATATATAACAATTTATGAAAATAGATTATAAATAAATATAAAATATTTTCAAAACCCATTAATAACCAAAAGAATAAAAGTGTAATTGAAACAAATTTTCTAACAATTTATTTGTCTAGAAAAATAACTAAACAAATATTTAAAATAATTTTTCAACACTCCATTGGAAAACCATTTCTATTCAACACATTAAAACATCTATAGATGCATAATATATGATGAAATATCCATTCTCAAGAGACATTTTTCATCGATATACCAAGTCATCCCAAGGTAATTATACCCCATGTCCCATTTGAAAAATGGAACTAAACATAAGGTCATATTTGTACCATGTCCTTTATATTAAAAATGAACACACCCACCAATACACCCAAGGATCTTGCCACAACACCTTTTAAGAAAACCACGTTTTTATAAAAAAAATTCCATCAATACGAATTCAATGCCAACCCAATTCATTAAAATTAAATTTTTTGGAAACCCCCTTTTCCATCAAACCATTTTTCAATTACATGAAATCCATAATTGAAAATCACCATTTTAAATTTAATAAACTAAATCACTATGCACAACAAATCACCAAGGTCACACAATTTCTCCCAAAAACATAAAACTTCACTATAGAAGATTTATTTCTTGCTTTTCACAATCAATTCCACCCAAAAATATTATTTAAAATAATTCAATAAATTCTATCTAGAGGAGTTGAGAGATATTCTAAATTAATTAACGTTTTTGACGAAACTCGTCAATCTACGAAGAACAACATGAAAACAGATTGATTCCCCCCGAAATGTATTTAATATCTTCTCATATCAGGATAAAGAAAAAATCACAACATATTTTCAATAAAAAGAATATATCATCCTATAATAGGCATATATCTATAAAAACAATAGGATAATAGATGTATATCTACGTAGATCTAAGAAACTGATCTAGAATGATATAGAACAATCACATACCCCAAGAATCTAGCTTTGAATCGCCAAAGGAACCCATTGTATTTCTTTTGGATTGATGGGAGATTCTTTTTTGGAATTAAGTGAAGGAAAATCACAAGTTCTTAAAATATTGGGAATACAATGAGTGGATTAAAGGCAAGGCTGACCCAAATCAACTTTTTTAGGATCTTATTTTAACCATGTGCATAGTTAGACAAACCACATGTTGACCATGTGTTAGATAATTCCATAATGAAACCCTAAAAAGCCTTTTCACATGGTATCACTAACTTTTCTCATACCATGATGATGCTACTACCTCAAAACCACATCTACACATGGTTTCTCCGTGGATATCATCATGGTTTAGACAAACTGGGTACAGACTGTGCGCACCTACATTACCCCGTAAAAATTATTTAGAGTTCACCCAAAACTCACATACTTCACCCTTATACTTTATAACCATGAAAAAATTTATTTAAGGGTTACATACAAGTAAATTTGGGAACTATAATACACTACACCAAAAAATAAGTGATGAATATGAAATATTCCTTATTGAAGTAAATGTGTGATGTTAAGGCCTTAACTCAAGTATGATTTCATTCATACAAGTTAAAAAATATTATATAATAAATATAGATTTATTATACAAATATTAAATATCCATACACAAATATATCGTTTAATTTATTATTTACTTATAAATTTTCCTAACTCTTTATTATCAATTTATTATTGAGAACATTGTTCGGGGTGCTAACTACTACATTTTTCATGTGTGATTTTTTTTGGTAATATTGATTCCTATACATTATTAATGATAATCCAATAAATAATGTTTTAGAAATTTTATCAATATAATATCTATTCATTTTATATCTTTTTATATAAACCTTTTAATGATTGATAAAAAATAAACTACACAGCCCGTGGAGACGGTATGCGATACTTAACATCAACAATGATTTCATTTTTAAATGGTAAGAATGAATGAAATGAAAATATTATTTCACACTTATTGAATCATTATTTTGTCATATATATCTTGTACTCCCATTTAAATTTTCTTCATTACCATCAATTTAATTATTAATGGGAAAACATAACAGATGGATACATAGAGGCTGTAGTCCACTCATATACATGAGTGATATTTTCCTATTCCAAATGATAGAAAGGTAAGGAGGTATGTGTGTAATTATAACTATATAACTAGATTTATTTTATATATATCCTAAATATTTAATTTATCCATCATTATACCCATCCTTGAGAGATAGTGAAAAAAACGAGTCACATGGGTTTCTAAGTTGGCAGAATGTCGTACACATGATCGACAATTTCATTCCCATTTGAAACAAGTTGAGAATGATATAGGTTAATAAATTAACAAAATAACATCATATTATATTTTTTATAATTGTTTTAATATTTCTACATGGATGGGGAGGATTTAAGGAAATATATATAGAAATAAAATGAATTCAAATGGTTATGGACTATAACTCTTATTTAGATAGGCTCTTTCAGTTTATGCCAATTGTTTTCCTACAATTGTTTTTTATGAAAAATGATAAAAATTTATGGTTATGTAATCAATGAAAATCATTTTTTCATATATTTTATGAATAAAAGGCATGTTTATCTTTCATTTGGATAAGATAGTGGGTATTCTATTATTAGTGAGCAGAATGATAGAATTGAAATTTTTGAATCGAATAAATTACAACCACATAATTTAAATTAAAATAGGTTATGTGATGGATCATTATAGGAAAATAGATGTTATAAAATTTTTATATTCCCATAAAATATCAATTAGACATGTTAGAAGGTCATTTTTACCATTATCATGTAGGGAATTCTTTGTGTATATGGTGGTATTTGTTGTCCACCATTGTCAATGAAGATAAAAATCAAGAAGGAAAAGATGATGAACTTAACAGATATAATGTGTGGTAATTAAGATGATTGTTGAACTTGTCATATTTTCTATATACATGTATCAATGGAGATACCTTTTAAACAATATTGAAACCAGTATAGGGAGTTGGTTGAAGAGACATACATAATTTCATGAGGGATAATTTAGAGATTTTATGATTTAAGAATGATCATAAAAATGTGAGAAGATGATGCTAGTCATATTAAGTATTGACTGGAAAGACTGATGTTGCTGGAATAAAAATGATTATAGAAGGTATTTAGGACAGATACAGTTCTTGAAAAAAGCATATGATTGTTGAAGAAGAAAGTTGATAGTGAATTATCATGGGTTTCTTTGCCGAATGTCATTTCTCCTTGTTTTCAAAAATTTTGGACCTCAAAACGAGAATATTGTTTTTGGAAATGGAAGGATTTATGCATAGAAGTGATCAAGATGTGGAACAGCAAAGGAAATCGACAAAATAAGAAAACCACATACCATGAAGCATGGATCATGTAACATGTTCTAGGAATGGTTTGTGGCCACGTATAAAGCAGTAGAAGTAGTACACAGAGTGGTTCATTGAACTGAAAATAGTTTGTAATGACGTTACTCCATGAAGTTGTGTGGTAATAGGGAAAAGGTATGTGGAATGGTTCTCGGTACCAAAAATAGTTCATCGTGGAAGGAGTTTTAGTATGTGGAATGGCTCATCATTGGTGGAAGAGATGCAGTATGCTAACCGGTAGACACACATAACATGGTGAAGGTTCGTAATTTGATGGGGGTCACAATATGTGGTTGAGGCTCACACTATGTGGAATGATTTTAGTAAGATGTAATGTTTGTCTCACATTAAAAATTTGGATAAAATGGATTAGAAAAATTTGGAGAGTTATTTTTCTATATATGTAGGGTTAATCTCATCATTAAGGGGGGAGTGAACTCGATAAGAAAATATCATCCCTATATAAGATCTCAGTTTTGTCGGAAAGTGTTAAGCATGAGAAATTTTACATAGGAAGATGTCATATGCGAAAGACAAAATAGTTCACAAAATTAGAAGGAGTAGTCCACAGAAGAGATATTGTGTAAGAGAAAATGGTATGTAGAAGATTAAATAATTTTCAGAATTTGATGAAGAAGTTTGCATAAAGAAGAAATGAAACACCAATATCTATGTAGAGGTGGTACACAAAGGGAGTACCTGATGGCGGTACATAGAGGTGGTATGCAGAGGCTATACGTAGAGGTTGTATGCAGAGGCAGTACATGGATCGTGCACGGTACATGGAGCAGGCGCAATATGTAGAGCAGAGGTGGTAGGCAGAGCAGAGGCAGTAAGTAGAGCAAGCGTGGTATATTGTGTAGTGGAGGTACGTGAGGAAAGCATGGTACATTGAGCAGGAAAAATATTTGGAATAGTCATGTTATGTATTCCAAGTGTGGTAGGAAGAGCAGACATGATATATATATTAGAGACATCCCATAGAATCTGGGACAGTTTGAGAAAACGAATACATCATAATGAGAATATTTGATTCTAGTGAATGAAAAGGGAATATGTTCTAGTTCATTTAGTAATTATATTAAAGAATAAAATTGAATTTAAAAGTGAATCAATTCCGGAATTCTATGAAAGAAGAGTCTCTTGGTGAATAAAGACATAGACATTTCATGCCAATTTTTTGAATCGACCTTCTAGTCGATAAAATGAGCAAGTCGTCCCCTAGGTAAGTGAGCAAGGGTGTCAACAAAATTGGTATGAGATAATTATTGGGATATACCTAAATCTTTAAAAATGCAGTGTTCCTGTGATAGAGTGACTACGCCCAAACCATTGTAATCCACAACTAGTGAAGATTATTGGAATTTGGAGAGACTGTAAACCTATCGACCTATGTTTCTTAGAAGTATCCCTTAGTGGTGAATGAAGTAAAAATTGGTGTGTTGTCCTTATTCATGTTTTAATTACTACAGATATCCATCATAATTGTTTATACAAGTTCCTAACATTGTGAGAACAATATTCAGTAAAGAAGATAAAAGTTGACACCCTGATTCACCCCCTTTCTGTGTGGTCTAGAGGACATCAATTTGTATCAGAGGCAATGTTGTTCATATATTGGATAATCTAAAGTAATTAAATTTAGAAGAGGATTTTAGTTTTCTTCCCTATATTTACAATGAATTGCAGTATTGTTGAAGATTCAGTAATCTCTGAGAAAACTTCTACATCTATCCATACCATGAAAAATATAAAAAATAATTAGAAGAGACAGTTGATGAATTCCCTTATGTTCAAAATATATGAAGTTTCTAGTTCTCCATGACCTTCCCATAAATAAGAAATAGCAGTCCTGAAATTAAAGAGATGGTTGCTCAGGTTTCCACTAGAAGGAAAGAAGACATATGTATTTCATTCTCAGGAGATCAAGAAAAACTAATAACTTCTCTGGATGATATTTTTGAAGAAAGAGTATCATCTGTTTGTATAACTTTTCAATGTATGTAGGATGAGATCACCTGATAGGTAAGAGAAGCTGATAATTTGGAAAACTTCTTGGAAGGAAAAATTTTAGAATGATATACGCTCTCTAGATAGATTGAAGCCTATGAAAGTTAACAAGAGTTCAATAAGACTCTGAATGAAAGGATACATGAACATGAATATGATATAAATAAAATCAATGAAGACAATTCTTTATATTTGATATAAACTTCCAAAACTTTCAAAGAACTAGAATATTATTTCCAAAAAAAGGTTTAAATTAATGAAGATGTGGTTGAAAGACTGATGATGACGTGTAAAAATAAGATGATCGTGATTGAAGATCAGAAGATCATCATGAATATGGAAAGTATAAAATTTGAATATATGTTGACAAATATTGATAAGGCCCATATTATGCTTTTAAAAAATAAGGAAACAATTTTTACTTGTACTCAGTGTCCATTGGAGGATTATAAAGATGAAAGACCATCAACATGTGACGAGAATATCATGACTTCTGTTGATTATCTAACTCAAGAAATAGCATCTGCTGCTACTCAATGATCACTGGAGGAACCTAAAATTTAAATTCCTCTATCATTATATATTATGATCATGAAATATTTATATGATATACCACAATAATCTGATTTAAATAAGTTACCATCTAAACCATTGTGAACCCATTTTCATAAAACATGTTTTCATAAGCAGTGTGGGATGGGGGAGAAATTAAAAACGTGTATGGATGAGGAAAGTTGAGGAGTTACCTTCCACTATGGCTAGGGTGGATAGGAACAACATAAATTTGGAAAATGGTTCCCTACAGAGAGCACAACAAATAAACAATAACACTCAAAACTCAATCTAATATATACCAAGAAGATACGATTTGTGGGCCAATGTTGTGCTACAACGGGGTTGGGAATTTCCCAACAGATTGTTGGTACAATATACAAAATTATAATTCACAAAGTAATCCCACCACAAGGGGAGAAATCTATATTGGAAGAATAAACATCCACTGATTCAAAATAATTTGTATACTACAACCATATTTGTAGTGCTTGATAACATCTATGATGTACGCAATGGTTGTGGTCACAAGGTTGGTATGTGCTCATCTCAAAGTGTATGAAAATATGATAAGAAGAGATGACCATAGAAGATTACTAATAATGACAAAGAAACAGTGGGAATAAATCAAAAGAATTTTGTGAACAATAACTTCCTGAAGAAGATCTCATGTTGGGAAGTCAAGAAGACCTTGGTTTTTAAATCCAGTAAACTAAAGGGAAATTCAAACAAAAGAGAAACTAATAGGGATAACACTTAGATGAACCCATGTGGTAGCACCAGACCTACTAAAAATGTCCCAAATGAAATTTTGGTCATCTAGCCTGAAGAGTTGGAATGAATATAGAATCATTAAAAATTCACAGATCAAGGATGGTGGTAATGGAAAACAAAAAATTTCACCTGATAAAGAAAAAGTGACTAAGATATTTAAAACTAAGGGAAAATATGTTCTATATATGTTCGTTGTGGGAGATTTATGAAATATGGTCCTATTGTAAAAGGGTTTCTAACCTTAATACAAGATCAAGAAGCATCCCTTTGGATTAGTAAGAATGTATCATTCTGGATGGCTGTTAAGAAGAACACTTCTCCACACAAATAAATAGAGAATGTGAAGAGAGCCATGCCACATAAATAAATATCATAACATATGTTCAGTTGTGAATGAATGAATAATGGATCATCTTGCATGATAAAACCCTCTTATCCCAACTTCTCACGAGGAATAATCAAGGAGTAAACACCTTATTCATTTAATCATTTTTGTATTTTATGTTTGCTGATAGTGAAGAGAATTGATGGTGAAGCATGATCTCAGGGGGAGAACCTAAGAATTATTAAGTTGGAAATTTTATATAACTATAAAAAAGATGTTTCCCTCATTGATATATTCTTTAATTTATATTCAATGATTAAAATGATGAAGGATCACCCATGATGAAGATGATGAATAGTGTTTCTCTTGAGGGGGAGACAAATGAAGAAGTTTCTAGAATTATTATTTCAATCAGTGAAATTTCCATTTAGTATTAAATTCAATTAGTCTAGAAATTTCTTGAATAAAAAGTCATTTATCAATCCCTCCTCATTGGTTACTCAGAATGAAGATCATTTTACAAATGGTGAGTATGTGAATTAATCAGTGAAATAAGAATAATAGAAGTTCCCCAATCCCACTTATCTAGCCAATTGCACTTGAATGTTTTTGATCAGTTTGATAAAGTATGTAAAGAAGTTTCAGGTTTATTATTCCCCACCACATTCAATTTCCTCATCCTAGAATCAATGTGGAAAACCATTCAATACAATGTACATGAGTTCCCATCTCAAGAGGTATTATGATAAGTGAATAACGGGCAGCATTGTTGTCTAAATAAAATCATTTTTTTCTACCATAAGCATTGGCCAAGTATACTTATAGTGAAATTATTGATTTCACATTGCTTAAGAACGGAATGGTACCCTCTTCCCATGATCTTTGTATTTATTTTCTATAAGGGGTAGATAAAGTGAAATGAATGTTTGAGAAGTGAGAGATAAAGAAAAAGAATAAGGGGAGAGAGAAGATTCTCATTTTGATCATGACACATTCAGTCAAGGAAGAATTTATGATATTGACAACAAAATAAAACGGGGAGATTATTAGGTCTAATTTTTGAATACGGTTTTATTTTTTGTGAACACATTCCAATAAAGATCAAAATGTAGAAGGATATGATGAAGAACATCAATGTTATGGAGAGTGGTAATTCAGAAGATTGATTAACTGATCTTACATTGAAAATACATGTATCAGAGGTGATACATAGATTACAATAATGTAACCATCTTAGGGAGTTACATGAAGAGACATACATAATTACATGATAGAACATGTGGATATTTGAAAATTTAAGAGTGAACATACAAAGCTGACAAGATAATCCCACTCATATTCAGTGTTTACTGGAATGAATTATGTTGATGGAAGACATACGATTATTGAAGGGATTCATGATAGATACCGAGCGTGAAGAAATAATATGATATTTGAATAATAAATATGATAGTTAATTAGCTTGGGTGTTCATGTTGAATGTTGTTTCCCATTTCTTTTTCGAATTGTTGGACCTCAAAATCAAGAATTGGTTTTTGGTAATGGAAGGATTTATATATATGAGTGAATGACATGTTTAATGGTGAAGGGAATCAAAAAAAGTAGAAAACTATGTATTGTAGAGCATGGACCACATACCCTGTTCCAGGAATTGTTCGTAGTCACATACCTGACAACAAGGATGGTATGAAGAGTGGTTGGAAAAACTGAAAATGGTTTGCAATGATGGTACATGGTAAAGGCGTGAAATAAGCAACAAAGGTACGTGAAATGGTTTGAGGAACAATTCTTGGTACTGAACATGGTTTTAAATTGATGGGATTGTGGAATGAAAAATGGCTCATCGTTGGTAGAAGTGATTTAGTACGCGGACTGGTAGTCATACTATACACGGTGAAGGTTTTTAGTTCACCAGAGCGTCGTAGTACGTGGTGGATGCTCACTCTATGTTGATACACTTCAGTATACGGTATAGTTTTTCCCACATTTAAAATTTGTATAAATGGATTAGAAAATTTTTTAGAGTTTATTTCTTATTTAAGGACTCTTAATACCATCATTAAGGAGTGAATGAATTTTATATGAAAATAAATTCATTCTGGAATATCTTGGCGATGTCCAAATGTGGTATGCATGAGATATTTTGCGCAGCATAAAGTGGTACGTGAAAGAAACAACAATTTAAGAAATTGGAAATATTAGTCTGCGGTAGAGATTTTGCGTAAGAAAAAAATTGAATTTGATAGATGAAATAATTTATAGAATTTGAAGAAGAAGTCCATAAAAGGAAGAAACAGTATGCCAAGGTGATAGACAGAGGCAGA
The DNA here is from genome assembly GCA_963277665.1 of Viscum album. Taxonomy (NCBI): domain Eukaryota; kingdom Viridiplantae; phylum Streptophyta; class Magnoliopsida; order Santalales; family Viscaceae; genus Viscum; species Viscum album. The sequence goes on from OY728131.1 coordinate 1,247,583,672, forward strand.
ATATGAAGGTAGTATGAAGTGTAATTTTGAAGAGTTCTTATGAAGAGGTGGAATGAAGAGGTAGTGCATGGATCTAACTTGGTACTCAAAGTGGGCGCGGTACGCAGAGCATATGAGGCAGGCGGAGCATTGGCGTTTCGCGAAGCAGGTACGGTACGCCGAGTAGGGATGGTATGCCGAGAAGGCGCATTACGCTGAGCAGGGGTGGTACATAGAACATGTGTGTTATACAGACCAGGAGTGGTACACAATGTAGGCATCGTAGGAAGATCAGGGACAACCTGAAAAATCAGGGACAATTCACAGAAATGAAAACATCATAAACAGAGTTTGTTATTCTAGTGAATAAAAATGGACGAAGATATAGTGCATTCTATATTTTTACTAGAGTTAAACATTGAATATAAAAGAGCATCAATTTAAACCATTGATAAAAGCAGTTTCTGATGCTGAATAGAGAAAATGATTCTTCATACAAATATATGGAAGAAATCTTCATGTCGATAAACTGAGTGAGTCATATCCCAAGGCGGTGATCCAGGGGAATTAAACAGAAGTGATCTAAGGGAAGCAATGAGATATCCCTGGACCTTTGTAAAGGCAGTGTTCTTGGGACAATGTAACTCTTCACAAACCAATGTAATCCACATCTTGTGAAGATTAGTGGAATTTAGTATGACTAGAAACTTATCGGCGTAAAGTCAATAGATGTACCCCTAAGTGGTGAACCATGTAAAAAGTGACGTGTTAATCCTTCTACATGTTTTAATTACTACGCATATCCATCATACAGATTCAAACATGTTCCTACCAATGTGGGAACATTATCCAATAAAGAAGAGAAAAATTTGACACCCCCATTCACCCCACACATAAGGTGGTCTTTGGTCCTTCATATCATCGTAGTTTAATCACTATTAAAGTCAATTTATCCTAAATTGTTATAATTTATATTAACTATACGTAAAATATTTATGGAACCAAAACTAAATTTTCCAGATTATATATTTTAAATTAAGATAATTAAATAAAATTATTCAATTTTCTAAAAATAAAATAAAATTATTTTGAAATCATTAATTGAAAATTTAACCCATAGATATGATGAAAAATTATTTTCTGATGGAAGGTTTCTCAAAATTATATAATGTTTATATATAAAAAATAATCATTAAAATGCCTCAACTATCCGGATTTTTTTAGTTATAATAATATTAAAATAATTTTAATTTTAAACTATTAAAATAATTTAAAATTTAAAATTCTTTAAACGAAAATAATGTTCTTAAAAATTTAGATTTTATTGCTATTTATCAAAAAATTAATTTTTCAAGATAATTCTAAAATATTTAATCCATGTTAAATTATGATGGAAATTTTAAAAAATTAATTTTTTTTCTATCTAAATTGTAATGTGTTTTTAATATTTTTTTTGACTAGTTGAAGTTGGGATGAAACTTCTTTTTAGAAAAATAAATATCTTTTTAAAAAATTGTATAATGTTATCTAATTCCTTAAAACAACATTACATAATTTAAATTTTTTTAATATATACTATTAAATTATTATTAAATACATTCAAAACTAGTGGTTAAATTAATTCATCAAGATGAATAAATTATTAACTTAAATAATTTTTTATAAAAATATTTTACTATGAATTTATTTTCATTTTCATTTGTAATCAATTTTTAACTAATTTTTTTAATTAATACATGTGTAAGAAATATAAATAACAAAATTAATTTAGTCTTATTCATTAGCACCAATTTAATTTTTTGGTTTCAATGGTCACATTAAAATATTATATCACTGTTAATATAAACATGTTGTTGCTTAACATATAAGATATCTAATAAAGTAAATTTATTTTAGAATTATTATGTTATAAAATAATGGGGTTTTACAATTTCACTTTTCAATTTATTGTGTAGAATCATCTCATAAATTACTTGGTGTGTATAAGTAAATACATTCGGTGTGGGATAAAGAGGAAAAAATATAGCAAATATTGCTGCCCGAAACCCACAGATGTGATAAAAGAAATGAAATTTTCCTGTTGACCTAAAACAAATTACCCAATGTCTCAACTATAAGGAATAGTGAAACTATGTGAATTGATGCACTAATCTAAGGGTTTTTGAATATATCTGATGTAAAACAGCCTCTAATTCACATAAAACCAAGGTGATTATACTACACCACGACTACTGAGTGGATCTTGAAAATGATGTGGTGATAGGAAAAATAATTATTCATTGAGAAATAACTAATATAAAATTTGAAAAAAATATTATTATTTTTTTCATATCATGAATCATTTATATATCAATTATAATTTCCCCTAAAACATGGATGTGAAGTTATCATTATAAATGTAATGTGTGTAAACTATTTAATCATATCAATTATATTTTCTGTTGTCAATATTTATAGGTTGAATTTTTACGAAACCTATAGGATACTCAATTTAGAAGAATTCAATTATATTCTAGGAGTGGTTTGGATATCCATTAATAGAGAAAAAAATTCTAAGGATAACCAAATCACATTAATTTTCAAGAATCTAAATCCAATTCATAATATTTTTTTGGAGAAATATGGATCTCTATTTGAATATTCATCTCATAACTAGATTTCATTATAAAAAATTATATATAAATATAATGATGAGACATAGAAAAATATTTATGTTTATTGAATTTTCAATGGAAGATAATGTTCTGATGTTATTAAAATATAATTTATTATACTACATCTAAACATAGGGTTTGAGTTGTCAATAAAACTTATACCTATATATTTATTTATATCTAAGACTCAATACATAATAGAATTAGTAAACATGAATAGATGAAGAATAAATTGCATGATAATATTTATAGAGTGATTCTACACCCATGTTCTTTACAATAGTGTGATCCGATCATTTTTATGAAGAAGGATGGGTCAATGTTCATTCGGATTAATTATTATGTTCTCAACAAGACCATTGGCATGAAAAATTTTCCACTACCACTGAATATTGACATGTTTGACCATATATGTGGAGCCCAAATTTATTTTAAGGCGAATCATCAATCTGGATATTATCATGTAATTTTAATGAACTATGATATCTACAAGACATTGTTTCATACATGATACATTCACTAATAGTTCATAGTGATTCCATTTAGGTTCAATACTACCCAATTTGACCTAATGTATTTAATTAATATATTATTTATGGAATATTTTAAAATTTTATATTGTTCTTATTTATATAAAATATACTAATCTAATCTAAAATCATGTTGGAATATGATGTTTATTTGAATACTATAATGAAGGCCTTGAAAAAGGAAAATTTATATGAAATGATTTTTATGTATGAGTGTTTGGTAGAGAATGTAATCTTTCATGGTCAAGTTTTCATCATTATAGTGTTATATTTGGTCCCATTTAAGATTAAAATAATTGATAAATGACCTAGACTAACATATGTTATAACAGTTGTAGTTTTATTTATCAATCATAGACCTGTTTTCAATTTTGGGAATTTTTTCATTATTTTTAAAGCCACTATCAATGAATATTAATAATGGAGTTAATTTTCACTATACCAATTAATGTGATAATTGATTAAAATTATTAAATAAGAAGATAATCTATACACATATGGACACATTTCCCACTAAAGGGATGGATTTTTAATATATATTAATGTATCAAAAATGTATTTATATTTAGATTCCTGAAAAATGATAATGTGATATCCCATTCCACCAACCAAGTAAAGATCAAAAAGCATAACCACCTAATGCCAAATTTGGAATTCTACGTAGAGGTATTCAAATTAATAATTCTGGGTCATTATTTAGATGGGTAGAACAATGAAATATATGTTGATCATAAAATACTCATGTATTATATCACATAAATGGTTCTTAATATTCACTAAAAATGGTGGTTAGAGATTATCAAGGGTTATGAATATTTAATCTATTACCATCACGGAATTATTAATAATGTTGTATATACTCTGTTTTGAATGGATCAAAAAATCATCTGCATGATGAGGATTGAACGAGGTCTAATTTCTTTATACATGAAAATGAAGTACATTGGAATCAGAATAAGAATTTCACCTTACATTTCTAATAAAAAAATTAAACAATCACTCATTGAGAAGATCATAAAATCCCAAAATAAAAATGAGGAGCTAAAAATCATGGTAGAAAATATTTCATTTCTAGTATTTTCTATATATGGCACCAATTATTTTGATATCCAACTATATTTTAAATAAAAAATGATAAAAAATGATCTTATTGATGATTTAAAGAGACCATCCTTCTAAATTCATCCGATAATCACTTTTGTTCATATATATATATATGAAGAAAAACCTATTTGTGGATATCATGAAGAAATAGATTTATATTTTTCATCTCAATGAATGGCATACCATAAAATCTAGGATGGGTGATATATGTCTTATGGAAGGAAGAAACAATTAACTGTAATCTTGTAGACATGGGAAAAAATATCCACGAATTTTTCTTCTCATATAAATTTCATAGATATCTAATAACCAATACTCAATTTGGATGGATGTCGATAATAAAAGAATGGTATAACATTTCATTGATATTAATAAAGATTTATATCTTTAACTACTCAATATGATATATATAACAGATTTCATAATACTTCATACAGTACCTCTCTACGATATTTCTGATAGAGACACTAGGTTTTCATCATAATTATGGAATATATATCCCTAATCCCATGATATTGAGTATATTTTTAGAAATGATTTTCACACAGAGATGGATGGTCTATATGAGTGAAAAATTAAAATTAGATATGATTTGTTGAGATCATGTTTAGTGGGTTACATAGAATTTTGTGATAAAAATTATCCCATATTGGACTAATTATATAAAAAAGATTCCGTTCACAAATTCAAATGTCATCATTAAATGGTCTAAAATAGTTGTTATTTACAACTCTATTATGTTGGGTATAATTTGGAGAGATAAGGTCGATAGTACTATACATTCTCCATAAGAAGAATGATTATGTTGAAATGATTATGTTTCATAAGATATATTTGTATTGTCAATATAGAAGAAAAGATTTTCATAACTAGCAAGTCATGGAGTCTATGGCTAGAAAAAAGGTTTTACTTCATATATCACCATGAAATATTGTGAATCGGTTTTCAGTGAATGGAATACTTTTTCCTTGAAACATTGATACTGTTGATATCATCGATCACATTGTAGTTCCATCCTATCGACTATAACTACCAAAATTCCTATATTAAGTGAATTGTGTGTTCAATGTATCCCAATTATAGATTACATTATAGAACCCTCTAATGTAATGAATCCAACGATGGTACCTTATAAGAATAATTTTTATTATGAGGAGAGAATGGTGAATACCTTAGATCACGGAGATAATTTTATTTAACATAAGTAAACTCACAATGTAAATATACTATGGTGGGAGAAAAAAATATGAGGGTGCAACATGGGATCTAGAAGATGAAATGAAACACAAGTACTCTCATCATGTTTAGTGTATTGAATGAAATTTTAAGGTAAAACTTTTTATTTGGAAGAATATAACAACCTATAATTTATTAATAAAATTTTCGTTATAATGAAGCAATTTATTTTTAGATAATATATTTATATAAAACACATTTAGTATATTTTGTATGTTAGTTTTGAATGTTATAAAATATATACAAAAATTGATTTTCAATGTTAAAATAACACTAGTAATCACATCTAGAGTTAATATAATCATTCTACAGGGACCGTTATGATTAGTATATATTATGGGATATAAAAAATTAAATATTGATAGAAGGATCAAGTGGGTGACACTACTAGTACGGTTGTACCCTACAAATCAAATTTATTTTCTCTTCCGAGTGATATGGAATCCTAGTGATATTACATTGAATATTTCTAATACATGATTCAATAAACTAAATTATATAGAAAAATTATGGCAAAAATTAATCATTATAGAGATCATAAACCGGACCATGTTTGCTGAACTAACCAAATAATCTACTACCATCTAGTAATATTTCCTTAGAGTATATAATATAGTATTATCATGATATGTATCCAAAACCTAGTAGTATGAATTTTTAATAAAATGTAATAATATAATGATTATTTTTATTTCATTTCATTATATATATATATATATATATATATTAATATTTAATTATTTTCATAAAAACATGAAATTGATATGAAGAATCCAGAATTATATATTTTGAAAATATATTATTTCAATTATGAAAATATATTAACATGTATAGAATTTGTTTTTATTTTTAGGTGTTTAATAAATTTATATATATATACCTAGATCCAGTTGTTGAGAAGATATGTGATTCTAAGTCACGGTGTGCCCTAATTATTTTTTAATTTCTAAATATATTTTATATTACACACCTTGAGTTTCTTAGTTAAAATGATATATCTATTAAATGGAATCTTGAAATGTAATTCAGTGAACATCAATGAGTCCAAAATTCAATGTTTAACCAGAGAGCAGCCTACAAAACATCAATGTCATGCATTTATAAAAGATGGAAATTTTTTGTATTGTTGGTGGATTAATTAATTTGTAAATTACATTAATTTTTTTAAATAATCCAATAGATTACATTTTTATGTTTTATACAATTGATATTTTCCATGGGTTAGCCTCATAATCTCTATGAGTATTTGATAGTTTTTTTCCTCCTTTTATTGGAAAATGGACTCCTAACAATGATGAATCACTAGATCAGAGTAGTTAAAATATCAACGAATGAAAAAATATATTTTAATAATTGTAAGGAGAGTTATTTCTTGATGAATGATCTAATATATAGGTAGGAATCATCAATGACAAGATTATTCACATTTTCTATATATAATTTTAGAGGAATCAACTCATTTATGATATGTGCCAATTGTGGTTTCTTGGAATTTTCATATTTAGTGATTAAAAGTTTTATTAAATTTTCTTTTTAACTACAAATATCCTAATTCATGACCATTTACTAAGCATTCTAGGAATCAATATATAAAAAAATATAGATCCATCCTACAATAATTTCATCATTTCTTTCACCGATCGGATGTTATAGTCTCAGTTTGACATTACTAGAATGTATCGAGCATGATCGGACCCCCATATTCATGGGAAATTATCATGTAAGGGATGGATATAAAAATGAGGGACAGAACTAAGTTGATTTCATGTTGTGATGTTTTTGAACGATTGTAATATGAATCATCAACGATGGAAGGAATCATGCCATGCTGGATGAATGACAAAAGAAATTTATGATTGGATGTTGGTTTCCACTGGATGAATGGAAACAACCAATGGAATTTAGACACATCATTTTATTTGATGAAATAATTATGGAATTGAAATCATTGATATCAGATCAATCACACAGAGAATAGAAAGAGATTCTAGAATAACTATGAATATTTTCCATGTAGTTGGATGAAAACATAGTGTTTTGTTCTCGTACTATAGTGGAATACATTTCCATTATTGATAAGTATCAAAAACCTTGTGAGACCCACAAATTTATTGTTACCTTGTAAGGGAAGACATGACTTGCACTCCGGTAGTAAATTGGCACAAGCATGACCCGACATGTTGTGAACTGAATTATATAGACACAAATAGTTTCACACTATATAGTGATGTACACATACATTCGTCATTGTACAAAATAATTAATAGGATAAAATGGCCCTGTATTATATATATTGTACATACAGTGTAGTCCACCATGATGGTGTGTACATCAACATTGACAGAGAGTCATGTTCTTTCCCAGGAAGCAACGAGGTGATGGAGTGGTTCAAAAATAAATTTGGGATCCCTCACACATCATGTAATCTTTGGCTCATTTGGGTAAAAATTAATCCCTCATATATCCTATGATAGAGAATATATTTTTTTCCCATGAGTAACACATTATATGTGTTCCTCTATATAGACCACAATGGATCTATCATCTTTGTATTTTGGATAATTTTGAGGTTTTCTTGTGCATGATGCTTATTTTTGATGTGAATAAATATGTTAGTGTGTATACATGATCAAAATTAGATTATATAGAGTATAATCCCCCATCATCAAGGGTTTGGACTCTAAACCAACTAATTTAAACCCCCTATCAAATAGTGCATTATTCTTCAATGTCCAGAGTGGAAGACCCCTATCGCAATATGGGATATGGTCATTGGCATATAATGTAGAACCACCAACATCATGGGTGTGATTACAATATCTAAAATATGTAACCCCTTCTCGAATAGGTTTTGGGTTGTCAATGACCACAGTGGAATCCTCAATTACATAAGGATGTTTTTCTCAACCTATAGAGTGGAAACATATGTAATCATTGGAACATGTCCTTAATCTATTGAGTGGAACCAACCTATAAAATAGGGAGTGGATCCCCTTGAAACCATACTAGATCCCCCCTGATTGATCCAGGAGTGGTTACTCTATGGATACGTATAAGGTAAAACCCCCTAACGCACTAGGGTGTAGGTCTTCTACATGGAGATTATGTCCACTTGACTATGTGGAATAGTGGCGAGGCATGGCCCTTCACACAGTTAGTTACGGAATGACATGTGGGATTTTGGGAATTTTTTGATGAAAATTTTGAACTACTGGAAAGTGTTTTCCTAGGTTTGCCTATGATATTGTGATCTCGTTAATCTCTCATTTTGGATTCATTAGTTTAAGAATATATATACATATGTATCCATAGGATTATATTGAAATAGACTCCTCCCAAGTATTATAAATTTTCATGTCTAATGAAACAAGGTTTTCATGTTTATTTTCTCAGGGTTGTATAAGGTTACTCTAATGATATGTGTGGAGAATAATGGACATGTAGCTCATGTAAACACCATGTTGAGCACATTTTTCTTGGATGACATTACTCTTTCTCTTTCTTGGGATGAGATGCATCCTACTAACTATCTATTGTCTCATATTCATATTGTCTCTCTTACTGATCCCCCTTTCACCTTCCCATACATCCTATTAGTTCTATATATTCTAACACCTACATTTTATTTTCCCACACATTTTAGGTATTTTGAAAATAACAGAAATGATGACAGTGACGTTAGAGATGCTTCGGTATACTGGGTTATTTGGATATCATATAATGTATGTAGATTGGAGATCCTGAGGTGGGATCTCATAATAGTTTACATTAAGGTTTTTTCAGGGTTGTACATCTTTTGGTTGGGCATGTATTATTTTGAATTACTCTTATATTTTCATTTTCGTATTATTTTACACCCTAGAAGTTTTTTATGCTTAGTTTAAATTATTATTGTTTAATATTTATGGTATAATTACCTTTAATTTGTAAATTTTTATGGGTAGATATGTTCATATAGGTATATTAGGAATTAACTTCCCATTTGGTAAAATCCTTTCGACACTTCTCTCCACCACCTGACATATGGATTCAGGCTTCCAGTGGTTTTGGATTGAGCCTTGGATTGGTTCGGGTCATGGAAAAATTGCATCAAATCAGTTCATTCCATGGGACATTTTTTGGGATTGTCCCATTAACTGTATTTAGTTGGGATTAGGTGGATTGTTTAAATATTCATTGATTTTGGATCTCAGTCTAGGGAATCCAGTGATGTTATGGGTCTTTGACAGATTTATTCACTAGGACCTTGAATACATTCTTATAGACAATTTATATCAATACATTTTTCGTATGGATAAATGGTACATGAATCATATTTGTTTTATCATTTGAATACCATTTTAGTCATATCCCCATTGTTAAATAAATATTTTTTAATACGAATAAGGTATGTCTTGATTAAAATATCAGGATTCCTCTATAATGATAGCCAACTTGGATATCATGATTATATTATGATGATGATATGGTGAGCAATGATTTTTATCTGAGAATCTAGCCAATGATTTTCTTTATCCAGGTGGGTTGGTAATAGTACCACCACCAGTTAAGAAATATAACATCAATGTTGATGAGTATGTGGATGAAAAACAATCTTAGTGCACTATGTGAGTTCTAGAACCAGAGGCCACTAGGGATCTATGGTGAGACATTGGAATATACATTATAGGATTGGAAGGATTGACTGGTACATATCTTAAGACTATTCCTATCATCGATGGATCAGGTGGTTGCATTGGCATCTAGCCTTTTAAATAGTGTAGTTTGGCTTCGATGGTGTCTTGTTGAATAGATGGATATTTATTCAAAACTCATGTGTCCCTTCTAAACACATCTATACTGTGAGGATCACTACCCATACTATTTTCACTAGTATTATATTAAATAGATTTTGGTTCATCAATAAGGAGGGATGACAGTTGCTGAGTGTGCAATGAGTTTTATTGACCATACCTGAAACTCCCTTGACATGGTCTGGGAAAGACACATCTGAGAAAAAATGTTTCTATATAGAATCTATAGAGATACACAAGATAACATGGCTACCATTTTATCCACACATATTCTAGGGTGTTTCAGTGGTCATTGATGAGAGATAGATTCTTGACAGAAGGAATATAGGTAGCTAGAGTTGGAATGGACATTAGAGGGAAGAGTGGTCTTAATTATCCAACATGTGTGAATTGATGTGATATTTTTGAAGGAGACCTCACCATGGTTAGACTTGGGAACATGGTTTGGGGAATCACATATTACAATGGTATCCCGATGAGGGGTGGTGTTACACATCTGATGGGAAAGGTAACACAACATGTGACTACCCAACTAGAAATTTTGAGTAGCGTAGAAAGATAGATTATAGACCACCATGGAAGAAAAATTTCCATGTCCATAAATCTCCCATGTGAGGTTATAGTGTCCCTAGGGAGGTGGATGTGGAATCTCTTCATATAAAGGTATGTGTGTTGGGAATCATAATAAGATTCTTCCACCACCCCCACCAGGAGACCCACATCAGGATCTGGGATTTGGAGGTTTGGAAACTGATATCATTAGATGGTAGATTCTTATAACCACATAACATTCTAGATGATCATATATATGAACAATGTATTTTCTACTCCAGTTTTTTTATTAGTAAAAAAATGTTTCTTGTCAACAGTTAATCTCAATAAACCTAATTCGAGAGGCTGAAACTCCTAGAAGAGGCCCAATACTAGCAGTTTTGTATTAAGGTTCCCACTGAGAATGATTCTTCTTTATGTTTTATTTACCGGTAGTTTGAGTTATCTCTTGGTGGATATTTGTTCACAATAGTCCTTTTGATCGTTATAATAGAACCCTATTACATCATATTGGGTATGTATTGTCTCTCTGTGGTATAATCCTATATTTATTGTCACCATCGATGATTCAGATTCTTTTAAATTAATGGAATATCATTCCCCTTTATGGGATAGAGGGATTTCATAGATGGATGAGTGTGTTCTTTTAGAATGAAGGGGAAACCCATATCCAATCAATTAATGATTATAGGACATGGTGAAGTAGGATCATCTGGTATTTTTATTTCTTCAGTTGTGGAGGATCTCATGGTTGTCTTCCTGAGGATGGTTAATGACTACCTCAGAGATGGAAGAAAGTGTTTTGTATTGACATGCATCCTGGGAAAACTATGATATCTTCTAAAACATATCACAATCTTCCAACTATAATCCAAGAGCTATGGATGTAGTTAGAGGACCAGCTATAGAAGGATAACATCATAGAAAATTGTTTTTAGTGAAATAAGAGGATTCTACATTATGATTTTTCATATACTATTATCACATGAACATGACAGCTATAGAGGACATGTACACCATTCCATGTATTGACAACATCTCCGACCGGTTTTGAGGTGAAAGATGTTACTTAGTGATCAATCTCAATTCTACCTACAACCAGTTCATGTTTCTTAAGGAGGATATCCCAAAGATGGAATCTTAATGTCGCTAATAGAATTATGAGTTCCTAGTGATACTCTTTTCTATGAATAATCCCCACCATATTTATGCTTTGGATGAAATAGATCTTCCAACAGTACATGGATCACATTATTGATGTCTTCATCAACAACATACTAATCTAATGTTCATTAGAGGAGGACCATGAAATTAACATGAAAATGGTTCTATATTTTCATCTATATCAACATCATTATATTAACCTCTCAAAGTGATGTTGTTGATTCAGAATGTTCACATTCTATGGAATATCATTTTTTACCAGTGTTTGGAATTGGAAATAGTGATGATCGATGTAGTGATGGAATGGGGGTTACACAAGAGCATCTCATATGTATTGAAATTTATAGGATTTATGTGTTACTGATGGATATTTTTGGAAGACTTATATAGGATTATAGACAATCTTAAAACTTATAAGGAGAAAGGGAAGTCATTTAAATTCCCTAATTAGTGTCACAAGGCCTTCGAGTTGTTGAGAATGAGACTGGAGAGTGCCCCCATTTTGAGACTTGCATAAGTTGACATTGTGTATGTATTGTACCGTGAAGCCTGATGTGATGGGATCAATTGTGTGTTGATACATAGGTGGGATGTTATCTTATATGAGTTGATGTAGTTGTATGACATCCTTCCTTTTTATTACATAACATTTCATTACATTTTACAAACAGAGGATCATTAATGTCTAATGTTATGGAAATCCGGAACATAATACATGAAAACAACATAAAACATTCTTCTCAAACACTTTTCAGGATTCATCATAGGTTCATCCTATGTAAAATTACTGCATCTCATATATAGGATAGATACATCAAAGGAAAGGCTGAGCAGAGGGCCCTCTAAGGGGTAAACAAGGGAATCAGTTTACTTGTGATATTAATAAGAACATGATGAAAAATATGAAGACATGAGTAATAGAAAAAGAGGCATATAATAATAAAAATAACACGAATCATAACTTGAATTTATGTCTACAACATTTTATTTAGACATTCATCAACATATCCCCATGTTTTATCCATGAGGTGTTATAAAAATTACACAGGTTACTCACCAAGGTATTGTGAAACTTTTCATCTCTAGAGATTAATTTCATTACCCAAAGAATTGGAGCACTATTAGGGCGCACCCATAATAGATATTTACATTCATGTGAGCCAGATAGACCATAATCAAATATTTAATAAATAACCCATGCTGAATAAAAGAAATGGGTTTCATTCTAAGATCATGATGTTTTAAATGTTCTTAAAAATAAGATCATTATGTCATTTATGACCCATGAAAAGGGAGTGAGGGGTATATGTATGTCAATTATAGAATACAATATAACATTTTCTTTATTTATGAACACCCATAGTAATGAAATAGGTTTTTTTATTCACATAAACAAAAAAAATAATTTCTTGAGAGAAAGAGAGAGAAGTTTTGAGACAAAATTTCTGTAGCATAATGACTATATAACATGGTTTTAGAAAAAATTAAAAAGAGTGGGGAAAAGAGTAAACGCTCATAAATAAATCATAATATAGTATGGGTATATAATAAAATTAAATAATATCATGGTTTGGAATTTTGAATGAAATACTATATGAAAATGAAACTTGAAAGAAAAGGGAACATGCGATTTTTTTAATGATAATTCAGCAACCTAACAGTGTCACTTAAAAATTTAGAAAACAAATTGACGATAGACAAAATGGTATCTCAACAATTATACATGAAATGGACAATAATGAGAACATATAAGAACATACCCTCAACATTAAGATATGGAAACTAGAAGACACCACATAAAGGAAGTCATGGCTTAAAAGAGGAGGGTGAATGATTCCCTTACATTGAAGAGGAAATTCGAAAGCGTGAATGTTGGGACCTTGGGAGGCCTGAGGGAAACTTGGGAGGACACCTTGGGAGGTAAAGAGACCAGAAAATTATTGGGGATAATTTGTAAATGAAATGAATGAGGGAATGGAATGGTATTTATAGGAGAAATTAGGGAATACATTATTAATTTCCAAAGGACACCTCATCGATGGTATAGGAAAAACCATGGGCTTGCTCATGGTATTTTCCATTGGTATTGGACACTTGAGACACCCCATATCATATCTTACTATTAATAAGATGAACATAATGATTACATTCTTATTACATCATTAATGATGTCAGTAAACAACCCAAACTCAAAACTGTATTGTTACTATTCACCGAAAATTCAACTGTTTCAGAAAAATCCCAAAATTTCACTTTAACCTAATATCGATGATTTGAATTAAAAAATTAACTCCACTTTATGAAAATAATTTTATAATTATGAGATATTTAATTTTTAAGTAAAAACACTATTCATTGAAAAATCAACTATTTCAAAAAAATCCCCAAAATTCATTTTAATCTAATATCGATGCTCTGAATTCAAAAATGAACTACATTCTATGAAAATAATTATGTAAGTATTTTTAAATTAATTTTTAAATAAAAACAATATTCAACCAAAAAAAACTTATCTAATAATTTTTGAAATAGTTATTTACTTATTTTTATGTAATTACATTACCTAATCATGGTGCATAAATTATATTAACACATTATTAAGTGATTTTACTATTCTATTTGGTCACATTACTATTCATAAGTGAAAAATTACTATTCATAATTTACTATTCAGCACAAATTAAGTTCATCTTATTAGACACTAAATTTCATACTGAACACAACTGTAGAAGACTGTTTTTTAAATCATTAAAAATTATTAATTATTTATGGTCTACATAAATATTTTAAAATACCCCTTTATTCAAAATTCATCAATAATATACATCTTATATTTATCCACACATTTGAAATTCAAAAAATTTACAATAATAAGAAACTGAAATTTTATTTATATCAAAGGATTACACAATGCAGCTAAGGTGTCATTACATAGCCCCTTATAACACCAGAATAGGACCTAAGTGTATGGCGTGTTAAGGTGAAAGAATCATGGGGTGGCTAGACCAACATTGCCCGAGTACTGAACTCTATTAGCTTGAACTTATCCCGTAGGAGATTCCGTTCAAGATTTACATGATGAAGTTCAGCATGGGTTTGGTCTAGAGCAAAGCCCAATGGTGCTACCTCCTTCACATGTTCCGTATGATGGGCTTTGAATGGCCCATGTCTACTGGATGAGGCCATCAAATCTTCTTTCTATATTAACTAACCAAGTTCACATGTATTTATAAACATTAATTGTAATGTTAAGAGTTTTGGTTCCAATGGTTATATTGACCAAAAATAATATAAGAGTCAAAATCGAATAGTATCATTTAATTATACTTACTTCAATAAATAATGAATACAGTTTTGTTGAGTATAAAATAAAATAACCCACAAAATTAGGAAACAAAAAATATTCAACATTTTGGGTCATTATATTCTCCCCCCCTAAAGAAATTTCATCCCTGAAATTTTATCTTGTACCATAAGAAGAGAAAATGTGTGGATACTTCTACATCATAGACTCCTCTAGTTCCCATGTGGCTTCTTCGCATTTGTGGTTTCTCCATAGAACCTTGATAAGGTGGATAGTCTTATTTCGCAGAACCTTGTCTCTACGAGCACAGATCCCCACATGTTGCTCCTCATAAGAGAGGTCATGTTCCAGTTGTACCACCTATGGGTTTAGTACATGTAAAGGGTCGGGTATGTACTTACTCAGGAGGGATATGTGGAAGAAATCTGGAACTTGAGTTAGATTTGGAGGAAGTGCAAGCCGATAAGACACTACTCCTACGCTATCAAGGATTTCATAGGGGCCAATGAACATAGGGCTAAGCTTCCCACTCATCCCAATCCTCATGACTCTCTTCCAAGGTGAAATTCAAATAATGTCCTTGTTACCAACATCAGATATCATATCCCTTTAACGGTTGTCAACATAGCTCTTTTGCCGACCTTGAGCAGCCTTAATGTGTTGTTGGATGACCCATACATTTTCTGTCATCTCTCGCACAAGATCTGGTCCAATAATCTTTTTATCACCAGCTTCATACCAACATTTTATAATTCTACTTCACTTCCCATATAGTGCTTCATAAGGTTCCATTTTAATGCTCTAGTGGAAGGTATTTTTGTAAGAGAACTCAACTAATGAGAGATTTTGATCCAATCCATATCTAAATTCCATTAAAAATGTTCTCAACATGTCCTCAAGTGTTTTAATAGTCCTTCTAGATTGGCCATCAGCTTGGGTGTGATAGGCCATACTGAAATTCAATTTAGTGCTCAAATCATGTGGAGGAATTCTACAGAATATTGATGTGAACCTTGAATCATGATCAGATATGATATAAAGTGGAACTATATGTATCTTTACCACTTCATTGACGTAATTCCTAGCATGGTGATCACGAGTGAAATAATCCCTAATGGAGATAAAATGGGAAGTCTTGTTGAGACGGTCCAAAATAACCCATATTGAATTATTTCCTACAGATGTTCTCAGTAGACCTGTGATGAAGTCTATAGTGATATTCTCCAACATCCATGCTGGTATGGGTAGTGGTCGCAATACCCTTTAAGAATTTGTTACTCTACCTTCACTTTCTGACATACTAGGAACCTTGAAGTGCAGTAGGAAATCTCCCTTTTCATATTATCCCACAAATAATGATCACGAAGGCCCCTATAAATTTTTATACTTTCAAGATGTATAGAGAAAGTAAAACTATGGGCTTCATCCATCATCTCCATATTTATTTCTAGAATAGGTGGAATACATAGTCTTGTATGAAATTTTAGTACATATTGTTGATCAATATTGAACTCATGAAACTTCCCATCCTTCAGAGCTTCAATCTTCTTATGTAACAAAGGATCTTATTCTGGATCTTTCTTGATCTTCTCTAGTAATGACGGTAGAGAAATCATTTGGGTTTGGGTTGATGATGTCCCTTCCCTTATAATTACCATGTCCAGATTTAATAGGACATTGATCGAAGTATATTTTTGAATCCACATCATAGAAAGTGAAAATGTGTCTTTCTTGCTTAATGCATCATCAACATTATTTTCTCTTCTGGGATGATAATGAATCGAACAATCACAGTCATTAAGAAGTTCCAACCATCTCCTTTTCTCAATTTCAATTCCTTTTGTGTGAAAATATACTTCAAACTTTGATGGTCTGTGTAGATATCAAATTTGACCCATAATGATAGTACCTCCATATCATTAGAGAAAAAACATCTACATCCAGCACCAGATCATGCATATGATAGTTTTTCTCATGAGCCTTCAACTGTCGAGATGCATAAGCAATGACGTTTTCATTTTTCAAGAGGATGCACCCAAGACCTTTGAGAGATGCATTGCTAAAAAGAATGAATCCTTCTCCACTTGAGAGCAGAGTTAACATGGGCGTAGTAACCAATCTCTTCTTCAACTCATGGAAACATTCCTCACACTCCTTTTTCCAGATGAACTTGACCCCTTTTTGAGTTAACTTGGTTAACAAATTAGGAAGTTGTGAATTTTTTTTCACAAATCTCCTATAATATCCTTCTAATCCAAGAAAATATCGATTCTCAGTTATTGTTGAAGGCTGAGGCTACTCCTCTTCAAATTTTGTCTTTGCAGGGTCATCTGTGATTCCTTCATTTGTAACAATGTGGCCCAAGACAGAAAACTATTGTAACCAGAATTCACATGTTCTGAACTTTCCAAAAATCCTCTCCATCCATAGAGTTTGTAAAATAACCCTTAGATAATCATCATATTCCTCGTGACTTTTGGAATATACTATAATATCATCATTAAGAACTACAACAAAGTTATCAAGGTATACATTAAAGACTCTATACATCAGATTGATAAAAATAACAGGTGTATTATTCAGTCTAAAGGGCATAACAACAAACTCATAATGCCCATATCTTGATCAAAAGGGAGTTTTTGCAATATCTTCTTTCTTCACTCTTAATTGATGATAACCATGTGGAAGATATATCTTAGGGAATAATTGATCCACACAAATTTTTTCAAATAAGTTATCAATTCAGGGAAGAGGGTACTTGTTTTCCAGTGTGAACCCATTCAATTCTCTATTATCAATGCTTAGCTGCATCGATCCTTCCTTATTCTTCCCAAAGAGAACTAGAGCTCCCCAAGGAGACACTCGGTAGGATAAACCCTTTCTCCAAAATATCTTAGAGTAATTTCTGCAACTCATCTAGCTAAACATTTTCCATCCCATAGGGGGTCTTTGATATTGGATGAAATCCAGGTATGAGTTCGATGGATAACTCTACCTCTCTTTCAGGGGGAGGTCCGGGAAATTACTCAAGAAATATGTCAACGTATTCTTGGATTATGGGGACATTTTTTATCCCTAAACTCTCATCTCCTCATTATTATTCACCATTCAAATCCATAAAGAAATATATAGTGGGTTCTTCTAGACAAGGATCAGGTTGAGATATCTCTCATTGGAAGATAACTGTAGGTTTTCCATTCAAGACTACTGAGATTTCCTTGCTCCTTCATTTGATCTTATCATTATACTCTGAGAGCCAGTCCATCCCTAGTATAACGTCAAATTCTAGAATGGTAATGACTACTATATATTGGATAATATTGTGATCACGAATGTAAATACAAGAGTTTCTAAAAATGGATGATGCTTCAATAATCCCACCAGGTGTCTTGACTGATAACTCTACTTTTAGAAAATCAAGGGTTGATTCTAAATTTATTGGAAAATTGGAAGAAAAAAAGAAATTTGTAGAACTAGAATCAGACAATGTACTTGATAGCTTTGAGAGGACAATAAGAGTACCTTCCACCAGATCATTTGGCACTTCAAATTCAGCCATAGTGTTTGAAAAAGTACTACGTTGTTCTCTAGGCCGTTTTTGAGGCTGATGGAAATTCCCCTCTACCTCCCTCAGATTTGGAAAATGATTGGAAGAGTGCCCATGTTTCCCACACATAAGGAACTAATCATCAGGAAGAAATTACACCATCTTCCCCTTGTAGTTTGTGTTAGGAAGCTGAGGTTTCACCTCACTATGACAATTGCATCGAATATGGCCATCTCTTCTACACATGTAGTAGTTCCTACTTCCGAGCAGGCAGTTCCTTGAATGCTTCTTCCCACATTTATTACTTGTGGGACATTGAAATTTCTTTCTTCATCTTTCTTGATCAATGTTCCTCCCTAAGATGGCATCCATCTATCTCTTCTTGTTGCCTAATTTATAAAACCATTGCGTCTCACAAAACACTAGATCGACTTTCATTAGACTCTGCAAGATCTCCTCTAGCTGTCATAGTCTCAGTGGACTAGATTCTTCCACAGATGAGGTCTCAGTCCACCATTGAATCTATCAACCATTTCATTTGGATCCATGAAAAATGTAGATGTCTAACATGAAATCCTTATGATGTGTATCTCATAGCTTCCCATAGATTTATTCTCCTTCTTCTTCATCTTGAGAAACTCCTTCTCCATTCTTGTTCTCATGGAATGAGGGAAATATTTACTAAAAAAGATCATTCTCAACTCTTACCACTCAGTAGATTAAACTTAAAATATTTCCCTTGTGTTTTTAATCAGTTCCCACCAATGATCAGCTTCTCCTTCTAAGAGATAGACAACCATGGTGACCATATCTTGCTCTAAAAAGCAGAGCAGAGAAAATATCTTCTCGATGGAGCTGTTCCACTACTCATAAATTAATGGGTCAGTCGATCCACTGATGGATAGTGGTCATTGAAACATAAAGGACTCAATAAAATTTTGTTCCCTATACGATGAGATCAGTCTCTCATCATGATTCATGTTATTTCCTATAACTTGAGTCATTTGGTTAATCATTCACATGAATTTTTCCATTTCAGCTTCCATCAGAGGGTCATTAGTGCATGTTCCATTACGATCACCATTGGAACGGTTCCTCCTATTGCCCTCCATTTTCTAAAAGAATAAAACCATAGTGAGAAACTTATTTCATTTATGAATCTTTTAACTATAAAGGATTTTATGTCTTAAAAACCCATGCTTATACAATTACATTTCTTTATAATTCTTTCATAATGATTCATAAAAATCTTGAAATTAACCAATCATATTCCCCAAGAGTGTCATAACTAATAGTGCGGCAAGGACCATTGTTGTGTACCAGTTCCCGTTTGATTCTAGCTAAAAGAGGTGTTTTTGGGTTTTACTCCTATATACATTTGTGCTAGAGCCACCTCTACCTGCTCATACCCAGACAAGGATATATTCTCTTGATAAAACACTAACTCAATAATCAAAAAAATACGAAGAAGTTTTACTGTATTTAAAATTTTCTATAGGGTACTTCCAAAATTTTCATATCCTAATTTCCATAAATAACTAAATTATCCTTTGATACCAACTTTGACATCCAGCCTTTTTATTACATATCTTATCATTAAATTTTATAAACATAGGATGTTTAAAGTCTCGTGTCTTGGAAGTCAGGAACATAATGCATGAAAACAACATAAACCATTCTTCTAAACCACTTGTATGGATTTATAGTAGGTTCATACTATGTAAAATTACTACATCTCATATACTAGAGATATACATCAATGTAATGGGTGAGAAGAAAGCCAAGGTTGGGGTAAACAAGGGAATTAGTTTACATAGAATATCAATAAGAACGTGATGAAAAATATGAAGACAATAGCAATGGAAAAAAGAGGAATATAATAATAAAAAGAACATGAATAATAACTTGAATACGGGGCTACAAAATTTCAATTAGACATTCATGAACATATCACCCAAGTTTATCCTCGAGGTGTCATAATAATTACCAAGGTTACTCACCAAGGTATCATGAAACTTGTCAACTCTTGAGATTAATTTCCACCCCATCAAAACTTTTGGAAGGTCACATCAATCCAAGGGAACAGGGATCAATAATCTCCACCTCATCCAAGAGGTTTTTTACATTTTTTCATTGGAAAATGAAAGTATTGATATTATTAATGGAAAAGGTCTGGGTTGAAAAAAAAATCCATGAGGGGACTCACCATGTTTTCCATAAGATAATTCAATAATAATAATAAAACAAAATTTTCAATATTAAATAAAAAATACATAATTATTTAATATTTAAGAAAAAAACATGTTTTTTATTTCATAATGATGGAAAATCTATCAATCAGTTATAAAAATACATTTATATTGAAAAAATTATACTAATAACTAGTAATGAGTAATTAGGATTCACAATATTTGAAATTTATAATAAAAAATTCCTATAATAAATACATTCATTTTTCCATTCGTATTATTGTTTCCAGTCTTAAGACCCAACCACTAACATTTTAGGGATAATGGAATAAGTATGTACATGACCATGATGATCATGTGGAATTGGACTCATCCATGATCAATCAAGCATATTATATCACAAACTATATTAATGTTAGAGTTTTTTATTGCCAATCCATTTTTAATGTAATAAAATCATTTATTTTATTCCAAAAATAACCCACTAATATCCTTGACTCACAAGTCAACACTAAATAAGTCAATTGAAAAGGGACAATAATTTCATTTCTATTCAGTTAGCATTCAGAGATTAATATCCCACTTTTCCCATTAGAAATTGCAATTCACATTCAAAACCAAAACATTGGGTTTTACATCAAATAAAGTCATCAAAAAAACCAATGATATTTTTGTATCATAATTATTTGATCCATTTTAACTTAAAAATATTTCTTAAAAACATTTATAATTTCACCATATCAAAAAATAAACAAAATTTTAATTCTGTTTGAATTTTGTATTTTCCCAAAATTCAATAATAAATCAATTCCAATGTACATTTTAAAAAAATTAAGTTTTCTCAATATAATTTAACAAAATTTTAATAGTCACATAATTCAAGGATTAACCTATTGTGAAATCATAAATAAAACAACATACACTTTTCATTGTATCAAAAATTAACACCCACAATAAGATTTCCTAACATCAAATGATGGAGAAAATGTTCTAGAAATCAATCCTAAAACTAATATATAATTAAATAAAATTTAGATCCATAAATAACATGATGATCTAATATATTCCATTGAGAAAATAAATTGAGTGTGAAAGAGTTGGATCAAGTGATTAATCACATACTAGAGAGGGATCGAACAAGATCAACCAAGCATCTATTTACATAGTATGGATTTTTGATGAGAGAAACAAAGCTCTTGGGGGACACCATAAACTATGAATTAATGATTTTAGGATTTGGTGTAGAGTTGGGGTTCAAATGGTGGTTTGGTGAATTTTTACATAATTTAAGAACATTATAATTAATTTTTGCATGGTTAGTTGGATAGGGTCGCATGATTAAACCAATTGTGAGGCCTAACCATGTTACTATATTTGAGGGTGTATGGTTTCTACTAGGTGGGTATATGTTTTTTGAAAACATACACCAAACATGAAAAACCTCACTAATTGGGGTTTCAGGGTTTGAACATGGCTAGATCATGGTTTGTGAAAACAATGCACCTACCGTGAAAATCCCATTGAGCATCCAAAATTTTAGAAAATTCACTTGAAGTACCCATAAAAATTCCCCAGAAATAGATTCATAAAAAATACGATTGAGGTTTATAAAAAAAATAATATTATGATAAAACACCCCCACCATCTAAAATTTATATCCCAAAAAATCCTCTCATGATGTTTCTGTATATAAAAGATGAAGCCATTGGTCTCTCATTAGTGATTCTCTCTCCCGAATCTCATGCATATCATGAAAATGCTTCAATAGAACACGGAAAAAGGTATCACAATCCCAAAAAGTAAAATTGTTTCAAATTGAACTATCCGAATTAGATTCTCAGTCAATAAGAAATATGGCTCTACAATATGAATACTCCAACTCAAAATTTGAGATTGATCATTGGGTTGCATTCATAGTTGTGATACGTGAAACATGTTATATATGATGTCAATTGAGGTGTAAATTAAATTAGTATTCCAGTTTCCACACATAATAAATATGCTAATATGTTTCCATGTAATAAGGACCATGTTCCGTATCCCCATAAGCCTTCAATGACCAAAAATAGGTGAAATAATCATGAACACATGGTCACAAACAAAAAACTCTAACATCATTCTATTAAAATGATAATAATATTAATACCATCAACATTACAGTATATAAATCTGATGAATCAATTGAATATTTAAATTTGTATCCAAGATGAATCTTTTTCAAAGCACAAATCATTCACCAATATCATACTAACACAACAAAGTTGTAAAAGGTCACCACACTAGACATCAACGTATCTATTATGATCATGGTCTAGTAACTATTGATATAATATTACAAAATATTCCCATGTGGTCTTAACCTGATTTACCCAAATAATAGACAAATCAATGAATCATATACTCAATATTTGTTATTTTCTTCTCTTTTTGGACATTATTTTGAGGATGGTTTTATGTACTCAAGAAAACATTAGATAAAAGTTCCTCCTAAAATGCTCTTTAAAAGACTGAAGTAAATGGGGATCCTTAAAATGTTCTATAGAATATAGAACAACATTAAAATGGGAGAAAATATCTGAAAAAGAGTTTTAACAACTCCTTAACATTTTTTGTATGTTGAATGGGTATTATGTGAACAGATTTATTCATCATATCAATAACAATCTAGGTCATTGTTTTCCTTCTATGGTTACAAGGAAACCCAACCACAATGTCCCTAGAAATATCTTCCCACCCCCATGATAGAATTGGATTTGGAAGAGGAAAAATTGAATGTATTTGGTGTTCATCCTTGAATATATGGGATATATAAAAATGAGTTAAAAAAATGTATCATTTCATAACAGGCCTCCATAGTGAACTACTTATATAATAAATTAAATTTATGCTTCCTATGAGGAAAACCCCATTTGTAATTATAAAAATCCAATAGCACAGCGCGATTCATTGGTGACACCACAATAATATGATTTTGAAAACACAGAACACCAACTATGGAGAAAGAATTCATGGAAATGGACTCCCCATAATAATGAGAGTATTTAACTGGTCAAGACATTCCATCTGGTGGATGTTTTGGAAGAACCATTTCATGAATAGGGATGGCCAACTTATCACTACCTTGGACAACCTTTTACCCTATTTCCTAAAATCTTATGTTCCACTTTTGAAAAATATCTATCAAATTTCACTCTTCTAATGATTATTTCATGGACTTGTTCATATGTTTCCTTCAAAAAGAACCTAAAATGGAAATCCAAATTCCCATGGTATAAGTAATATATAGATAGAATGTTTTCTTTTACTCCATTAAATTCATCTAGTATAGATTTAAATATCATTGAGGGATGTTATAAACCAACATATTATGGTCAGAATACTCAGTAAACGTTTTTTCAAAAATATTATAGATCCATCCATTAATATTATTGATAGACACATTCTCAATGCTAGGGGTCATGTGATTATTCTCGATTAAAAAAAGATATCATGGTGCACACAAAATAATGTAATAAATATTTTAAATAACTAAAAATTACGTAGACATGTTACATCAATGAAGACTATATCGCCCTACCAAGCATCTAGAAGAGTCCAGACCATCAAAAAATTGAATATATTTTTCATCTCAATCAATGAACTCAAAATTTTATTGATCCTAGAAAACATCACTCACATTTGAGTTAGATAGGTCATCAGAGAGTCTATATTTTATAATTCCTTTATAAACTGATGACAATACCCTACTATACCCAAGAAGCTCTGAATATAAAAAATATTAAACATTTTCTTTGATTTCATGACTACATTAACAGATTTGGAATCAACGATAGAACTGTGTTCCGAGACTATGTGTCCCAGAATTATCACTTACTGTTTCCAAAAATAATATTTAGATATCTAAGAATAAATTTTGTTATATGTTAATAGTCCTAGAACTACTCATATATGACGCAGTTGATTATCCACTTACATAGAGTAAACGAGGATGTAATACAAAATGAAACCTTGAATGTATCATGATGCTCATGGATGATCATATTAATAAAATCCATAATAATTTATAGGAAATTTTCAAAACAAATAAAATGAATAGGTAGTCATAATGTTCATACTTTCTCATAAAATATTCTTCTTGGAATTAAATTTTCATTCATTATCAACTGGTGAAAACAATATCAAGAATCATACATCATGAAACTATACTCCCCTTTAAAATGATAAAACATATAATCAATTATTGGGAAAACACATTTTCTATACCATAACATGGCTGAGTTTCTGGTAATCAAAACAATGGAAATGTTTTCTAATAGATTTTATAGAATAGAGAACATGATCCACCAAATGTGACATAATAAAGCATACAAAACCATTTTATAAAATATCATCCATCTCACTATTTAACTCTTTTATTTCAAATGTCTCTATATATAATATGAGATAAATATTGGCCGAGTAGCATGTATAAAATCAATAGAGATATCTTCCTCCCTTACTGGTGGAATCTTAGGAATGTCAGAAGAAAAAACCTTTGGAAACTAAATTTAAACTTGAGGTTTAGTATCTAAAAATATTCCAACACCAGATCATTAGAAAAAATGGATATTACACACCCCAACTCTAGATATGAATGTCTGGATTTACTCAAACATAACTACCATTTCAATGTAGGATGTAGAATAACCAAAATGTTTTGGAAAAGGAAACCCATCAAATATAGTAGTCAATTCATTATTTTTTAACAATAAGACAATGTATCCCAAATAATACATTAAACCCTTTCATGTTGAGAACCTATAAATCTCATTAACGATCATCTCAAATAAAGTGAAAACTCAATAAAGACTTCCAAAAGCGACCATAATGTATAAATGTGGTATAGATATTAGGTGCCTCATTGAAAACATTTTTTTAAATACCCATTCTGTTGACACTAGAACAAAGTCAAATAGAATATTATAGGATGTATAGGATGTCTATAAGAATCATACTATAAATTTAACTAAAAGACTCTATGTGTGTCTTCTTTCCTCTATGGGAACTGACCAAACTCAAACTCGAAGAAAAAAACACTTGGCCAACCCTAACATATCTTCTAGGTATTTCTAACCTATCAACGCTATATCCAATATGATAGCATAATTGGAAATATTTAGTATTAAATCTTGAGAAATTATATCAGATCAATATACCAACTATAATTATTGAGTCTTAAAATTCTCATCTGATATAATAATTTTTGAAAGCTACCCATTATCGCTGAACTAGATTTCTTACTATGTCATGGTCCTACTAGCCTGTTTGAGGATGAAAAACTAAATGACCGTCACTATAACTAATAAATATAGATATAATTTGAAAGTGAAAATAATCATTAATTTCTCCCACTCTTCCCTTTCATTAATCCTTGCCATTACCATGTAATCCCACCACCTCCTGCTATGTCCCTCTAGTAGAAGGGTATAACACTTTAACCTAATAGACTCAAGTGTTTCCATGAAATCAAAAATAATATCTATATTCAACAATCCATCCATAGTGTCTTCAAGATCATTATATTCATGGAATGATAGTTGTTTATGATGATTTATCATCTATTCAAGACTCTCTAATTCAATCATATGTTGTTCCACAACTAGAGCCTGAATGGAAATGGTTGCAGGTGCATGTCCCATAGCATTGACATAATTCATACTAACATCATCAAGAATCTTATTCAAGGTAGTATTCTGTTAACATGGTTATATAAAATATTCCTCACAGAACATATTTACACCTAATTTTTCTTAAATGACGCTACCAAGCATCATCAAAAAACATTCAAGTCGTTATAAGGTTACTAAGATAAAAAAAATAAACTAGGTAAATAAGGAAATTAATCTTATCGGATAAGATATCAAAATTTGGATTTCGAACTATCCAAATCCAATGTATGGAAATGACTAGAATTAATCCTCAAGACACCATTCAAAAACAAACCCAGTGAATTATTTTTTGTTACAATGAGATATAGATATAAAGACACTCACAACTACCCCTAAGTCCCAAAAATATCTCAAACATCATACTGACATAAATGAATGATGAAAAACCTAAAACTCTAATAACTAATTTTTATAAACTAGTATAGATAACCTATTACACTAAAATCTGAGATGAAACTGGAATGTACTTAATGTAATTCATGATAGATATTGGTTTGATATTAGAACTTATATTCACACAATAAAATATTGGGAATAATTTTTTCAAAAAATTTACAGAATAAGTAGATACATATTAGTATTCCAGAAACCCCACATGGAGAATGTGTGAGAGACATAATATTTATGTCAAAAACCCAAAAAGTTCATCATCAATGAACTTATTTATAGAAAATATACCCCATTTTTCTAATGGAAATTTCACTCTAAGACCCAAAATATCTATAGCAGTAACTTTCTCTAAGAGGTGCATTCTCTTTTCTCAGAAATTCAATAAGAAAATATAAAAATTTCATATGGAAGATACATGGTGTGAGATAAAAACCCTATAGGGTCTCCAAAATTTTTCCAAAAAAAATATTCCATAATAAAACCCCAAATAATTCTTCAGTTTTAAATAAAATATACATGGTAGTACGATACCATGTTTAAAACAAAAGATGCTTTTAATTTAATCATGATATGAAATATTTCAAACAAGACATCAATAAACAATTATTAAGAAAACATAAATTAATAGGAATGTTTAAATTATATTCATAATC
The DNA here is from genome assembly GCA_963277665.1 of Viscum album. Classification (NCBI taxonomy): domain Eukaryota; kingdom Viridiplantae; phylum Streptophyta; class Magnoliopsida; order Santalales; family Viscaceae; genus Viscum; species Viscum album. Next base: position 1,247,611,475 of record OY728131.1, read on the forward strand.
AATGTAATGTTTAATCAAAACTATCATATTAATCAACATGTTCATTTACACTTGGTAAGATTATTTATTATTATAGGATCCTGACACAATCATATTATTGATTATGAAATATGTGTAAACACATACCTAATTCTCAAGATGAATGGGAATAATCAATGTTACATATAGAATATATAATAAATAAATATTTTTTTGATAGATTTTTCAACATCAATATATTTGAATATATTTACCTGCATGACAAGCTTCACCAAAATAACAAACAAAATACCTGTGTTAAAAGGTGATAAATAAATCATTCAACCTAAAAATAAAATTCATTTCATTTAAATTCAATCATCATTCAATGTTAAATTAAAAAAATTATAATTTAAAATGCTAATTTACTCTATAACTGAAAACCTAGGATTTTTATGAAATTATTCCATTTAAAACAAAAACCAATCACTAGTTTTTTTCAATCCGGTTTAATCCAGTTTTTCTCAAAATTAATTCTCCAACCCATTTATAACTTCCATAAATTTATAATTACCCCACAGTATGAAATTCCAAAAAAATTGTGGGTTTTCTCATAATCCAAATGAAATAAATTCCAATTACAAATTTATTCATATTTGTATTTCATAATTTAATTTAAATGCATTTCTATCAATCAAGAAATTCATGGGTTAAAAAATATTCCAATATAAAGCACACCAACCTACATTTTTAAAAGTAAAAAACAAAATATTCATAGAATGAATTGGAAATGAAGAATTATGAAAATGTATGTCAGTAAAAACTATAATCATGATCCAACCAAGTTTCTTTTTTATTTACTAAGGACACAATTATCTATCAAACCCAATAGAGGAAACAATGTGATAACGAGAATAAAAGAGAAAAAGAAGGCTGACTTACTAGAGATGGATAAGAAGATATCATCCAACATTGATACACCTATTAAAGGGTTTATAAGAAACAAAAAGGATTCTTGGGGGCCTCCAACACTTATGAATTCATGATATGGGATGCTCTGGTTCAATGTGTCTTCAAATGGGGGTATAAGTAATTTCAAAATAAATTTTCTTAATAAAAATTACCTCGTTAATGGTAATCCTGGTTGTGTGTCACGAATAACCAATAGTTCATACCTCTTTAATGTTTATTTATTTATACTATGTTTGAATAAGGTTACTGAAATCATGTGCTAACCTTGAAAACCCCCAATACATGGGGTTGAACAATTTTCACTTTGTGGGGGAATAGTTTGGAGAATTTATGTGCCATCTTTGGAAAGCCAACAGAGCATCTAACATATAATTTAATTTACATGAAACTCATCTATATAAGTAAAAACCAAAGAATGGTCAATATTATTGTCATGGAATTCCTAGAAAAAGTGAAAATATTTTACAACACATTACTGTTAATTACTTTATTATGGGTCGGTCTTCTACTGTGGGGTTGTACCTGAATTCAAAACTCCTAAAATATAGAACATTGGTGTATAATTCTCCCCCAACCTATTTAAATATATCTTTTAAACACTTATTGGACACTTTTTATTCATAATTAACTAGTCATTAGTTGTCTAAACATGTTCCCCTTTGGGAAACATTTGTTACATCACAATTTGTTTCTTAGATATTCATAGATTATTTTGATAAGAAATTAGATAATTTTGATTCCATTCATCACTCTATTATCACCTAACTTTTTCTAACAGATCAGGTTATATGAAAAATAATTACTTCATGGTTTATTTTCCATTATTCAGTTGTTTATAATTCATATTTACATCAAATATTTTTGAAATTGAAACCGTTGGATCCTCCCTTTATCATTTTATTAATATTTTTGAGTAGTTAAAATAGTCATGCACATATTTGGTGTTTATCATGGTATACTAAATCTCACTCAAACACCTTTATGATCATTTAACTTATAAAATGTTTTATCCTCTCATACTCCACACGTGGATTATTAACAACAATATCAACAACAATATATAATTCATGATTTTGTTCCAATTTGATCTAAAAAATTAACATATCAAACATTATTTTCCTAGAAATTCTAAAATCACCCATGTTATTTGATATGATAACAAAATAGATGAATTTAATTCTATTAGATTGAGTATCATTTTTTTACTTTCTTTGTTTCATTTTGTGTGAATTATCATTATTAAATTTTTGAACCCATGGATGAATCATGTTACTACATAAACTGATTGTCTTCAAGAAACCACTAATATCTAGTAGGGTTATAAGATCATTCCTCATATGTATCGAAGTATGTGTTTTAAATTCTTTATATTCTTATAGTGATTCATTATTATTCTGGCAAGATAATGTTTTCCAATTTGTTATGTATTCATGTTTTGTATTTTTTGTTTCATTCACATGAAAATTTTATTCATTAATATGTTTTCCATAAATGAATTTCATAGGATAAAATGTTATTTTAACCATGTATATCCATAATACCAAATCTTTAGTAGCACTAAAAAAAATCATTCAAACGATTTTCATTTCATTTTTTAGCTGACTATCAAAAATATCAAAATTTACATGTTAGATATTTTAAAAAATGTTACATATTTTCTATGAACATTTAGGGTTTTATCTTCTAGGAAATATTTATCTCCAATATTGTTATATTTATGTAAATCCAATATTATTTACCCTTCCACATTATTTTAGGATTATGTTTTTTTCAAACATATTTGGAGTGTTAATATTCAATACTGAATGATTGAAATTGGTTGGAGGAAACAATGTAAAAAATGAATGATGTGGATGACTGTCTTTATTATTGAATAATTTTTTACCCAAAGTATGAGTTCTATTTGAGGAATAACCAATATCTATGATCTATGGTGCAGAATATTAAGTTTTCATTAATTTGGAAGATCTATTCTGTTCGGATTCCATATTATTAGTTTGATTTCTATGTCTAAATATTTCATGTAAAGAGGGTATTTTCTAGTCTCATGTATCATTAATATATCTTCCCAATCACTCTTAGTATTCAAAAAATTATATTCCAGAAACTAACATGATTCAAAAAATGATTTATGTAGATATTTTATTTTATATGACTGCATATTGATATTGGATTATTTGATAGAGATATATATTTTGTATAGTTTTTGTAGTGCATGGATGAAAAATTCCATGAAATATTTTTCAGAATAGGTTACTTATAATGATTCGTCCACTAAATTTGTTTTTTATTGAAAACCTCAACTGATAAAAATTTTCATTATTTAGAATTATGTTTTTATAGGATTTACCATCTAATTATGTTATTACAACTTCCATTGTATTAACCTATTAATATAACTATGAAATACTGTTTTTTATTTTACTTATATACATCAGTATATGAAAACAATAATAGTGGGTAGTTTTTCATGATAATAATATATTTAATAAGAAATAACACATATTTATTTATCATTTACGTGCTTCTAAACATCTGTACAACATGAATTATCTTCATCTGATGAATCTTCCTCACCATGAATGATGGATCAAAAAACACTCTTTATAATTATTGAGTGTGGGTGACCAACCATATCCAATGTGTTCTTCACATTATTATCCTAATTAGTTATCCTTAGTATTTGTGACCATGAAGATACATATGCTTCAACAATAATATAAATCGAATTTGTATTTTCTATTTAGGTTTGATTTTCAATCATATGAAATATGAAATTAATTTGCTTCAATGTAATTCAACATATCTTAAAAAAATTATCTAATTAATGGTGGCATTACCCTGATACTCGTTGATGTACCCTGTTGACTATTGCAGTCATCTAATATGAGTGAAGAGGTAATCTGCTTTTGAATAATTTTTAAATTTTTTAAAAATCTTCTTGAATTTTAATATACCCACACTATTTAGAATGAGGCCATTATTTCCAATTTGTAAAATTATAAATATTTTTATTTTACATTGAGACAATAAATTACATGAATTTATTTAAATTGTTAAACATGTACAAATTATTTTTACATGGTTCAGTACACAGATCTACAATTTTCCATCATTAGTTATCCACCGTAGTTAAGGATTCTCCAATTTAAACAATTTATTATTAAAATGTGTGTTGTTTCCTTCTCTAAAATTTAGCATTAAAGTGATTGTAATTCATGAAACATATGATAATTACTTTTATAGAGACAAAAAAGACATATTAATGTATAATTACACTATTTTTTTCTGAGTTTCATGAAGATCTCCCTATATTGCATGAGTTTCATAGTAATATGGAGTCTCAGCATATATATGAATAATATTGGTTTTTTCGTTCCTTAATAAAAGTCTATATATGGATATAAAATGTATGTTAAAACATCTATAATGTTTATTCACTTATTTCCAATTTTGTAACATTGAACTTAATCATTTCCTAATTACATATTTGATGTTTAATGTATTGAAAACCAAGTTCCAAGAATCTGTTTTGAAGATTTTCATTAATTTTAGTGATGAAATGTACATTTTTCATTACTATTAATAAAATAAACTCATATATTTGAAGATATTATCATTATAATGAGAACATAAACTTTTTTAATGTTGTGAAAAACCTATGCCAACACCATATCTACTTCCATTGAAGGATTATAATACAAGAATGTCTTATATATATAGTATGAAACTATTGAAATTATTTAAGTAATCATATTTATAGATATTTACATGTATCTTGTTGAAATTAGTGAAATTGGGGGAAAATTAAATTCATACTATGGCTAAGGAACTAATTTCAATGTGACCATAGATGACTTTAGATTGATTTGATAAGTGCCACACCTAGATCAAATTATGAACTTAATGAAATAATATACATATAGTATTTTATATAATGTTAAACATGGGGATACATTTTATATAGTATAGGAATATTCCTATAATTGAAAAAATAATTTTTGATTTTATAAGATGATTCAAATGAGATTATGACTATTTTCTATTAGATTGAATTAATTTCGAGGATAACTAGTCTGAAATAGAATGAAAATTGAAAAATGGATAATTTTAGATTGGAAGTATGTGAATTATAGTAAAGGATAATTTATAAATAGGATAATTCTTAGGATTCCAAACCCACATAGTTTGTGACCCATATATGAAAATGTTTTCTTATAAGACGATCATTGCCTTCTAGTTTAGGAATGTATCTAAATGATCACTTAGGAAAATTATACTACACATCTTTATTAAATAACCCACATACATAAATCGTAAAATATGAAAAAAAATCATACATGGATAAATAGGGGATCATTCAAGAATACTAATTAGGAAATAAAAAGACTCACTTGAATGTGTTTTTAGAGCTTACTAATGCTCCTCTTATAAAATGAAGCGAAAAACACCAAAATAGTACAACTAACTAATCATATCTTCACTAGGGATCGATAACCAAATAAAATAAAAACAATTAATGACATAACATCAATCACATCTATAATGACTAATTTTGGCCACATTCTCACTGGGGTAATTCTCTGACACAAACACAGAATACGTCCTGGTTCTTCCATCTCATCCATATAACATGAAAATTTTCACCCCCACAACATGTCTATCATACCATATATAAACTAACGTAACATATTCCATAACATCATATCTCACATGAATAGTCATGGTCCACCACATCACAACAATAACTAGATTAGTAGGTTATTATGAACATAAATGACATAAACCTCAATATGGCTTTCTACCATTGATGACCCCATCATAAACCATCTCATTATATATATTGAAGCTAAAATGTAACACCAAAAGCTTCCACGGTACGGTTCTCTTTGAATAATACACTAGCCTGTGTTGTACGCAACTTCGAGTTCTAACACACACCACAACCAATCAAACTAGCAGTTATGAACAGTAATACCCAATTTTTGAAATTTTCAAATTTTATTTTTTAAAATGGGATTCTTTTTTGGATTCGGAATATTGAAATTAGCATAGGGTGAATTTTTGGTATTTTTCTAAAATACATCATTTTTTGATGAATAGTGAAACCAGTAAGTGGTAGTTAAAAAAACTTAATTTTTCATAAAACTTAATTTTACTGCTTCTGTGAGATGAATTTCAAAAATCTGAGATACATAGTTGATATCAGTAAGTAAAATTTTGTTCAATGAGACGAAAATAATTTTGGGGGAACAATAACTTTTTACTTTTATTTACCAAGGTTAAAAGTAAATAGGGCAATTAAAGGTAAAAATGATATTATGTTTACCCTGAAACATGTCCAAATTCTATTGAATAAGCATAATTCTACTAAAAACAACCTTATGAATAAAATATGAACAACTTGATCCACTTGGATTGGATTAGGACATTTAAAAGAGTTAAAATCAAAAATTTATAACTAAAATATTTTTTATATTGGGTTATATGTAAGATAAATTCGATTATAAATATTAATTAGAAAGATAAAAAGATTTATATATAATGATATTTTATTTCTAATTTTAAGAAATTAAATAAATTTCTTTATTTATGACACAATGATGGTGCAGTAATTACCTTAATAGTGAAATATTAAAATAATTGATATTAAAAACACCCTAATAAATGTAATTTGAGACTTTTTATGAATTCCACTAATTTTATAGGTTAATATGACATGTTAGGTTTTCTTAAATGAATTTGTATCTAATTAATAAAGATGATAAGACATTCAAAAAAATCAATTATTAAATAGTTTCAAAATTGAAATAAAAGAGTTTTTAAAACAAATATTATATTATTAATTGATAATAAATTACTAAAAATATAAGGATCGGCCAATAGACTTATATCATGACAGGTGTATCATTAATGGACTACTTGGCCATCGCTTGGATGTATATAGTATGTTTATTAACTATATAATATAAAAATACAAAGTGACATGGTAAATGTGAAACTAATTAACAAAGAGTCAAAACTAAAAGATAAGGTTAATATAGGGACCCAAACCTATATAAAACCCACTAGTTGGGTGGTTTTTGACCAATCCCCACCTTAGCCATGAAATAGATCACTTTGGTACCTTTCGAAACCGAATATTAATTTATTAGAAAATAATATTTCTAGATTCTCCTAAGGTGCCCCTCCTCCCCTTTATAAAAGGACACCACTTATAACCAATTCTTCACACCTTGAAAGCCATATTGTTCATCCAAACCCTTCCCAAATACTCTCTAAAATTCCCTCAATTCAACCAAAAGGCCTTATTTTGATCATAAAGCCAACCTATGAATCCCTTTTGATCAAATAAAATGGATGAACCTGAAGAAGAGGTAATGTTTTCACCACCCTTTTTCAAGTTCATTTCTTCTTCAACTTCTTCTTTATTTGTTATTACCATTCTAAAATAATAAATCCAATATCTCCTGTATACAATGATGTTATTATAAATATGGTACAACCATATTCAGTATTCTATCCATCCTCTTAATGATATGTCACCATACGTGCGTACATACGACATACCGTCTCCACATCATGGTGGAATTGTTATTCAATATATTATTATTTGGATGGGTATAATAATGATGTGTAATTCATGTAAATAATAAATATAACATTATAATGATTCTGTATATATGATATACCATCCAATTATATATTATTTTAATATCAAAAGAATGATATTGTCACTCGTGCGTACGTACAGACTACCGTCTCCACGAACGTGATGAGATTCATTACCCATCTTATCCATTCAAGACTAATTCTAATTTGATGATTAAAAATAGTATTTAAGGACTCGATATCATTCTGGATATGAATAAGATACAACATATCCATAACAAACATGGATTATGTAACAAAACATATAAAAGAAAATGGGTAAGTAAACACCCGAAGCAACGATAATACTAATATATTTTTAACAATGCAATGTTAAAAGATCATATATGATATCATATTAATTTAAATGATTATTGTATAATATAATAAAAAATATTTCACCATTATACTAGAGGTTAACTTACCCCCAACCAAGGAAAAGTACAAGGTTAGGGTTTATTTCGTAATCTCTTCATTATCTGAGGTTCTTTATACGTAATAATCTACAGGGACCTATTTATTATCCACATCTATGTTTCTTAAAAATTTATTTCAAAACATTCTTACTATTTTACAGAATATGGTTTAAGTCATCTATACCCTTGTTTGACTTTTTATATGAATTTTATAAAGGAATATTTTTGTCATTTTCCAAACAAGGTCCTTTTTCTCCTTTTTGACAGAATTATGGTAAGATGTCTTTTTAAATTATACAGCGGATGCAGCTATTTTTACGCCATTATTAAGTCGCTGAAGCTTCCCTTACAAGTGTATAAGAATATTTTAAAAGTAAACGTTTTATTTAATAATTATGGGACTTTTAAATGATTAAAAAAACATATATTTCTCTCAAATAGTTTTGATTTCATCTATGTCAACATCCTTTGATGAATTTTAAGCTTATTTGAACTTTATTTATTATGATACAAAAATTCCATATTGTATTGATGGTTTTGTGATATGTCTGATAGTTGTTGTGTTATTTTTATACCATACATGTTTTATGAAGAAAGTATTGAAATTTAATATTCTAGTTTTAATATGGATGTTTATGTTCTGTTTAAACATGTTCATATGAGGAATGCATTGGATTTAATAAGTGATGGGTGGAGCCTGCTATAGCTCCTCATTGCATCGGTAGGTCTCATGAGGCAAACAAGTGTCTTGTCATGAGGCCTTAACAAAATATTATTTGTAGTCTTGGCACGAGGCCTTGGCTACGTGGTTATGATAGTTTAACATTATGAATTCCATCATTATGAAAGTGTTATTGATATTGCATGAGATTATACGACTATTAGAATATCCATGTGAATAAGTAAATGGAATTATTTCATTTTAACTTTGCCATATTATGCTGATGTTCAAGTCTAAAAGGATTTTGTTTTAGTTATACATTGCCTTAAATGTTTATTCTTATTTATAGATTTTTCCTCTATATTGTTATCCTTACTGAGCATCTGAGCTCACCTGTTTCTTTGTTTTTTTCCCATGTTGTGATGAAGTATTTTATGAATAACCTGTAGGGATAGTATGTGGGGATATGAGTGTGTACTATGGAGACTATGTTTTTTTAGTTTTCATTTTTATGATGTAATGTAATACATATGAATATATCTAGTGTTTACAAGGCTAGTAAAATAATCGGTCTTTCGAGACTTGATCTTTCTTGTGATCATGCCAATGTTATGTAATAATTCACGCACTCTAGGAAACTGGGGTTGGGGAATTACCTTTGTTATCAGAAAAGTTTAGTAATAAACCTTGGAAGCAAGATTTAGGTTAACTCTAATTAGAGAACATAACCCTAAGATGGACTTTGAGGATTAGTATAGAATAACTTCCTAGAATTTTGGTATTTGTAGAGATTTTGTGTGTTTTTTGAGCAATACATCGCTGTCTGGATACGAGCAGGTAGAGGCAGCTCTAGCACATATGTACCTAGGGGTAAAACCCGAAAACAACACTTTGAGATAGACTCGAACGGGAACTGGTGCACGACAACAGGCCTTGCTACAATCTTGGTTACAACACTCCCAGAGGATATTCTTAAGATAACTCTCATTTTATTTACAAATAATTATGAAGGGTTTATGAGTATATACTTCCTCAATGAAAACATTATTATGTTTATGTATTATATCCATAAATAGTTCAATTTATGTTAAGGGGATTATAATTATGGAATTATGTATTTTGATTCATAAACTAATCTAGTTTATGACATTGTTTAGAAATGGTGCTTAGTGGAAGAAATGGAAATCGTATCAATGCACACACTCCATGTAGAGATTTCCCTCCTACTAAAGATAATTATAGTGGAGCTTGGGATGCAAATGGTGCTGATCAGCAAATCACTATACTGGGAAACCTCACTCAGGTTATGAATAATAACCTTACCCGTATGGAGTACCCTAATCCACAACGTGGAGGATCAATGTTAGATCGCTTCATGAGGTAGCAACCACCAACATTAAATGGGAGTACAAATCCATTAGTAGCTGAGCAATGGATAAGTTCCCTAGAGAAAATATTCCAAGCCTTGGGGAGTAATGAAATTGAAAAAGTTATCATGGCAGTTTACCACCTCACCAGAGATGCTGATCAGTGGTGGTCATTGATTAAAAACATGAAGGAATATGATGAAGTATTGAATGTGGAATGGAGGGAGTTCAAAGATATTTTCATAGAAAAATACTTTCCTTATGACCATCGAGCAGATATGGAAAGGAAAATTTTGAGTTTGAGGCAAAAGGAGGATGAAAATGTCGCAAAGTTTGAGGCTAACTTTACAATGTTAGAAAGGTATACTGGAGATTATATATGTAACCCAAGAAGTAAGATTGATCGTTTCTTTGATGGGTTAAAACCATTTATTCGTCAAGAATTAGTCTCATAATCCTTCTCGTCGTATGAAGAAATTGTCTCATGTGCTATCAAGACAGAAATGGAATTCTCTAAGTCTTATGACTTTAAAGAAAAGCAAGAGAAGAATAGATCTTCTCATTAATCTGGAAATGGAAATAAGGGGAAGAAGGGAAAAGTTAAAAATCCATTCTGCAGTAAATGTGGGAAGAAACACCCAGGTACTTGCTTAAAAGGAATGGGAGTCTGTTACATGTGTGGTGAAAGAGGCCACCATGATCATGATTGCAAGGGAAAGAGAGTTGTTGTCAATGTGGAATGCTATAATTGTAGGGAGATGGGGTATTATGAAAATGAATGTCCTAAGGTTCATGGGATCATACCTCAGAAAATGACAAGGGATCAATGCTAAGCTTATGCAATCACTACTACTGAGGTAGAAGCACCGAAAGATGTGGTGGAATGTAATTTAATGGTTTCCTCATGTTTATCAAATGCTTTATTTGATTCTGGATCATCGCATTGTTTCATATCTTCCCAGTTTGCTAAAAAATTTAGATATTTCCAATTTGATTTAACAAAGGAGTTGTCAGTTAAAACTCTAAAAGGATGTATCATTGCAACAACGTTTTGTGAATCAGTCCCCATTAGAGCACATAAATGTTCTTTATCCGCTGATCTCACTGTCATACCTATGATTGAGTTTGATATAATCCTTGGTGTGGATTGGATTTAGGACCATTATGTGAAGATTTATTGTAAGAAGAAGGAGGTTACGATTTTTGATGATGATGATAAGGAACACCTTATCTTTAGAGCAGAATCGTCACCACCTAATTCTTACCTAGATCCACCTCTAGTAGATCAACTAAATTCAATTATTGGGGAGTAAGAGAATGAAATGACAGTGGGTGAGGAAATCAATGTTCAAATAGAGTATGTACCTATTGTGAAAGAATATGTAGATGTGTTTCCAGAAGATTTACCTAGACATCCTCCAGAACGAGAAGTTGAGTTTTCCATTGATTTAATTCCGGGTTCAAGTCCTATATCGAAGACCCCTTATAGAATGGACACTGTGGAATTAGTTGAACTAAATAAAAAACTAGAGGAATTGAGTAATAAGGGATTTATTCGCCCATGTGTTTATCCATGGGGATCCCATGTTCTTTTTGTTAAAAAGAAAGATGGATCTATGAGGTTATGTATCGACTACATGGAAATCAATGCTATAACAATAATGAACAAGTATCCCCTACCTTTCATTGATGATTTATTTGACCAACTGCATGGAGCTCAATACTTTTCAAATATTGACCTTCGATATGGATACCATCAGTTGTGTTTGAATAAGGAAGACATTTAGAAGATAGCATTTCGAACTAGGTACGGGCATTATGAGTTTACAGTAATGCCTTTTGGGCTGACTAATGCACCCTCTATATTCATGGATCTAATGAATAGTGTTTTCAAGGAATATCTTGATGATTTTGTGGTGGTATATATTAATGATATCTTGGTATATTCCAAAATCTACGAATATCATGAAAATCACTTGTGCATTCTCCTGAAGACTCTGAGAAGACATGAATTATATGGGAATTTTAGCAAGTGTGAATTCTTCCTTCAGAAGATTTCTTTTCATTGCCATATTGTCTCTAATGATGGAATATCTGTTGATCCTCCTAAGACCAAGGCAATCCAAGAATGGCCTGCACCCACTAGTATAACTGAGGTACTCAGTTTTATTGGTTTAGCAGGCTATTATCGACGTTTCTTCTAGAATTTTTCCCGGTTGGCTAAGACATTTACAAATCTCACACGCAAAGGGGTTAAATTTGATTGGACAAAAGAGTGTGAAGAATGTTTCGAAGAACTGAAGAGAAGATTAGTCAGTGCTCTTATATTGACTCTACCATTGGGGAATGATGGGTTCGTTATTTATAGTGATGCATCAAAGAAAAGACTTGGTTGTGTCCTTATGAAAAATGATAGGGTTATTGCTAATGCATCACGACAGTTGAAATTCATGAACAAAACGTTCCTACTCATGATCTCGAGTTAGAAACTGTGATATTTACTTTGAAGAAATGGAGACACTACCTCTATGGTAAAAACTATGAGATTTATACTGATCACAAGAGTTTGAAGTATATTTTCTCACAAAAAGAACTCAACATGAGGAAAAGGCGACGGGTTGAACTACTCAAGGATGATGAATGCACGATACACTACCAACCAGGGAAGAAAAATAAGGTGGGAGATGATTTGATCAGAAAAGATCATGGAGTTTTGAACATGATGAGAATTGAAAGGGATTATATTTTTATATATCTAATAAACTTGGATATGGGAATCACCATGGAAGGTGAAACATCAATGCTTTTTCAAATGGTTACCAAACCATTTTTACTACAAATGATAAAGAGTTCTCAGACAGATGATGAAGAGTTTCAAAAGAATATTAAAGATGTGAAAGATGGGAGACTGAGAGACTCTGTGTATGAAGGAGGAATTTTATGATTTGGGAAAAGACATTGTGTTCCCAATATACCTGGTCTAAAAATGGAATTGTTGGACAATGCTCATAGTTCCAATTTCTCTATACACCCTGGGAGCACCACAATGTGTAGGGATTTGAAGGAACATTTTTGGTGGGACAACATGAAGAGGGAGATTGTTGATTTTGTGTCAAGATGTATGGTCTGTCAACAAGTGAAAGATGGAAGGCAATGACCTAGAGGAGTCATGCAACCTCTTCCCACGCCTGAGTGGAAATGGTACAATATTATGATGGACTTTGTCATGGGGTTACCAATTACCCCTTGAAGCAACGATGAAATATGGGTTATTATTGATCGTATGACCAAGTCAGAACATTTTCTTGCTATAAGAGATGATCTACCACTGGAATGTCTAGCAACACTATATATTAATGATGTTTTGAGACTTCATGGAGTACCCATATCGATTGTTTTTTATCCTAATCTCCATTTTACATGAATATTCTGTAAATGTCTTCAGAAATCCTAGGATACTGAACTTTGTTTGAGCATTGCCTACCACCCTCAAATAGATAGACATTTAGAACGGACTATTAAAACCTTAGAAGACATGTTGAGATCATGCTCACTTGACTTTCAGGGTATGTGGGATCAATATTTACCTATGGTAGAATTTTCCTATAACAATAGCTTCCATTCGAGTATTCAGATGGCACCATATGAAGCGTTATATGGAAAGAGATGTCACACATCAACCCGTTGGGATGAAGTTGGTGAAAGAAAACTTGTAGGCCGAGAACTGGTGGAGGAAACGATAGAAAAGGTAAAGGTAATCCAAAACAACAACAAAGTAGCTCAATGTAGGCAGAAGATCTATATTGATAACCGAAGGAGGATTTGAAATTTCAGGTAGGAGTACACGTTTTCATGAAGGTATCTCCATGGAAGAGAGTTATACATTTTAGTAAGAAGTGTAAATTGAGTCCCAGGTACATTAGAACTTTTGAAATTCTAGAAAGAATTGGGGTTGTAGCTTGCCATTTGGCAATGCCGCCAAATCTCTCCAAATTTCACGATGTGTTCCATGTATCACTGTTGAGGAAATACATGCCTGACACAATGCATGTACTCACCTATGAAAAATTAGAACTGGAACCCGATCTGTCTTATTGTGAAGATCCCATCAGGATTCTTGATACCAGAGAACAAGTGCTGAGAAACCGGATGACTCTTTTGGAAGAAGTTCTATGGAGAAACCATAAGATGGAAGAGGCAACGTGGTAACCTGAGGAACATATGATGAAGAAACACTCGAGTCTTTTTATGAAATAATTTCGAGGAAGAAATTATTTGAAGGAGGGGAGAATTTAACACCCCAAGCTTCCACGATATGCTTCTGTTTGAATAATACAGTAGTGTGTGTTGTACGCAACTTCGAGTTCTAAGACACACCATAACCAATCAAACTAGTCGTAATGAATATTAATACCATATTTTTGAAATTTATAAATTTTATTTTTCAAAATAGACTTCATTTTTTGATTCGAAATATCAAAATTAGCCTAGGGTGAATTTTCAGTATTTTTCTGAAAAACTTCATTTTTTGATGAATAGTGAAACCACTAAGTGGTAGTTAAAAAAACTGATTTTTTCATGAAACTTAATTTTACCGCTTCTGTGGGTTGAATTTAAAAAATTTGAGAGACACGGTTGATATTAGTAAGTAAAATGTGTTTCAATGAGATGAAAATAATTTTCGGTGAATAGTAACTTTTTAATTTTATTTACCACGGTTAAAAGTAAATAGGGTTATTAAAGGTAAAAATGCTATTATTTTTACCCGAACACATGTCTTAATTCTATTGGATAAGAATAATTCGACCAAAAACAACCTTATAAATAAAATATGAACCACTTTGGTCCACTTGGATTAGATTTGAACAATTAAAAGAGTTACAATCAATGTTTTATAACTAAAACATTTTTAATATAGGGTTATACATAAGATGAATTCGATTATAAATATTCATTTGAAATATAAAACGATATCCTACATAATTATATTTTATTTATAATTTTTATACATTAAATAAATTAATTTATTTATGACACAATGATGATGTAGTAATTACCTTAATAGTGAAATATTAAAATAATTGATATTAATAACACCCTAATAAATGTAATTTGAGACTTTTTATGAATTCCACTAATTTTCTAGGTTAATATGCAATGTTAGGATTGCTTAAATGAATTTTTTTCTAATTAATAAAGATGATAAGACTTTAAAAAAATCAATTATTAAATAGTGTCGAAATTAACATAAAAGAGTTTTTAAAACAAATATTATATTACTATTTGATATTCAATTCCTAAAAATCTAAAGTTCATCCAATAGAATTATATCATGACAGGTGTATTATTAATGGACCACTTGGGGGGTCTATTGTATGTATATTGTATGTTTATTAACTATATAATATAAAAATACAAAGTGAAATGGTAAATGTGAAACTAATTAACTAAGAGTTAAAACTAAAAGATAAAGTTAATATAGTGACCCAAACCTGTCTAAACCCCATTTGTTTGGTGGTTTGAGACCCATCCCCACCTTATCCTCGAAAAAGATTACTTTGGTGCCTTTAGAAACTAAATATGAATTTATTATAAAATAATATTTCTAGATTTTCTTAAGGTGACCCTCCGCCCCCTTATAAAAGGACACCACTTCTAACAAATTTTTCACACCTTCAAAGCCTTTTGGATCAGCCAAAACCTGACCAAATACACTCTAAAATTTCCTGAATTCAACCTAGAGTCCTTAGTTTGATCATAATGCCAACCTAAATAGCCATTTTGATCAAATCAAAAGGAAGAACCCGAAGAGGAGGTAATGTTTTCACCACCCCTTTTCAAGTTCCTTTCTTTTTCAACTTCTTCATTCTTTTTTATTCCCATTATAAAGTAATAACTCCAGTATCTCCTATATACTGTGATGTTATTATAAATATGTTACAACCATATTCATTATTCTATCCATCATTTGAATGACATGTCGCCATACGTGCTTACGTATGGAATACCGTCTCCACGTAATGGTGTAATTGTTATTCAATATATTATTATTTGTATGGGTATAATAATGATGTGTAATTCATGTAAATAATATAGATAACATGATAAAGATTCTGTATATATGATATACCATCCAATTATATATTATTTTAATATCAAAAGTATGATATTGTCGCTCATGCGTACGTACGGACTACCATCTCCACGAACGTGATGAGATTCATTCCCCATTGTATCCATTCAAGACTAATTCTAATTTGATGATTAAAAATAGTGTTTAAGGACTTGATATAATTCTGTATATGAATAAGATACAACCTATCCATAACGAACACGACTTATGTAACAAAACATATAAAAGAAAATGAGTATGTAAACACCAGAAACTACGATAATACTAATATATTTTTAACAAAGAAATGTTAAAAGATCATATATGATATCATATTAATTTAAATGATTCTTGTATAAACTAATAAAAATTATTTCACCATTATATAGGAGGTTAGCCTACCCCCAACCATGGAAAATTACCAGGTAACAGTTTATTTTGCAATCTTCTCATTATCAGAGGTTGTTTATACGTAATAATCTACCGGGACCTCTTTATCATCCACATCCATGTTTCTTAAAAATGTATTTCAAAACATTATTAATATTTTAAAAAATATGGGTTAAAGTAATGTATACCTTTGTTTGACTTTTTATAATAATTTTATAAAAGAATCTTTCTGTCCTTTTCCAAACAAGGTCCTTTTTATCCTTTTCGACAGAATTAAGGTAGGAATGTCTTTTTAACTGATACGGCAGATGCACCTATTTTTCCGCCGTTATAAAGTCGTTGAAGCTTACCTTACAAGCTTATAATATTATTTTCAAAGTAAATGATTTATTTAATAATTATGGGTCTTTTAAATTTTTTCAAAAAGAGAGATATTTCTCTCAAATTGTTTTGATTTCATCTATGTCAACATCTTTTGATGAATTTTAAGCTTATGTGAAGTTTATTTATTTTGATACAAAAATTCCATATTGTATTGATGGTTTTGTGATATGTTTGACTGTGGATGTGTTATTTTTATACCATTCATGGTTTATGAAGTAATTATTATCATTTCATATGCTAGTTTTAATACTAATGTTTATGTTATGTTTAAACCTGTTTATATGAGGAATGCATTGGACTTAATAAGTGATGGGTGGAGCCCACTATAGCTCCTCGATGCATCGGTCGGTCTCATGAGAAAAACTTGTGTCTTAGAACGAGGCCTTGAGAAAATATTTTTTGTAGTCTTGGCACGAGTCCTTGGCTACGTGTTTATGATAGTCTGGCATTATAAATTCCATCATTATGAAAGTGGTTATTGATATTGCATGTTATTATTCGATATGTATAATATCAATGTTAATATGTAAATGGAATTATTTTAATTTTATCATTGCCATATTATGATGATGTTCAAGTTTAGAAGGATTCTATTTTAGTTATACATTTCCTTAAATGTTTATGCTTATATATGAATGTTTCCACGATATTGTTATCCTTACTGAGCATCTATGCTCACCCATTTCTATGTTTTATTTTTCCCGAGATGTGAAGAAGTATTTTATGAATGACCTATAGGGATAGTATGGGGAAATATGAGTGTGGACTATGGGGACTATGTTGTTGTAGTATTCATTTTTATTATGTAATGTATGACATATGAATATATCTAGTGTTTCCATGGCTACGAAACTAATTGGTATTTAGAGACTTGATCTTTCTTGTGATCATGCCAATGTTATGTAATAATGCACTGACTCTGGGCAACTGGGGTCGGGGCATTACACAAAACCTGACTATCACAACACATCACACCTAATGACATATATGAGATAACCTAGTTTACTATATGACTTACGATCATCATAGAATGTGCATATATACACATCTTGAATATTATTTGGGAATGTGCATGTAGCCAACTAGCCATCCACACCACATAGATATTAGGAGAAATAATACCATATAAATATATAGATGATAGAAAATAGTCATTGACATGGGTTGATGAATATATAAATACAAATATATATATATATATATATATAGATAAATTATTAATAAATAATCTCAATATATGGGTTCATAACTATATCACAATCCAACTTTCATCGTTCCCACACTCATCTCCACCAATAAATGCATAACACTACAGAATCTTCAGGCCACATCTCACACTACCAACCAATTTATGATATATATCCCATTAATTTCATTAAAATATATTAAATTCATCAAATTGGTGTTGATATTATGATTATGAATGTTTTAATCATAATATCAACACCAATATGAAATCACTAAAAATAAGAAATTTAATTTCCATGTACCCATCAGTTTCAAATGAATAATTCATTAACTTTATTAATCCCCTGAAATTTTTTTCCTTAATGAATAAATGTTATACATCCCTATTTCATTATACCCAATAACAAGAAATAAATATTCCATAGCTCAATGAGTCTTTCTAAATTTATAGTTCACCATGGGGAGAAGAATAAATTCCCAAAAAACTCAACCACACATGAGGAATCATGGATCAACCAACACCACACCCAAAGAACATTAATATTTAAACCACATTCACCCTAATCCCAAATGAGAAATTCCACCACAGATCAATGAAAGAAGAATTCAAAGAAATAATGAAAATAATGTAATATCTCACCACATATTGCCAACCATTATATATGGGATCCCAAGTATTGAACAAGGGAGAAGAGGTATGGATGATCCTCCAATATTTCCTGGGGTTTCCCACATAAGATAACAGGAGGAACACAACTGAATGATGTTTAATTCTCTAAAAAATAAATTAAAACCAAAAAATATTTTTTTAATGCTGATAATTCCAATCATGATGTGAATTCCCGAGAGTTATTTGGATTATATTTCATGATCTAATATAATATGTGATTCCCATCATATTACAATTTACATGGAATGTTATGTCATGATTTCTTTAATTAATTTCAAAATTAAATTCAATTTCTTAATGTAAACCCACTTCATAGAATCCACCTTTTCGACATACAATTCATGAGGAAATATGGATTCAAAATCTATAAATTAATATATCCTGACATGAATCTGTTTTACTGAATGAACCACCTTCTATAGTTATCCTTTAGTTCCATCCACTTCCAAATCCACTATAATATCTTATTAACAGTATCTGATTACCAAAATTGGAGTTTTAAAAAGATTTAAAATCATATTCATTTACACTAGATACCTCTCAAATTATAATCATCTTGTATAATCAATAAAATGACTGATGAAATGAATATTGTCATGTAAACCACCCCAAACGATACCTATGAAGGTTCTTGTTACCATATAATTCTACCCCAATCCAACTTCACCATACCCAGACGACCAAAAATTACTCACATAACCAAATTTCTACACAAACACATCCCAAAAACCTAAAACTCCATCAAATCCAAGCCAACAACTACTGCATGCATCAACCAACACTTTATCAAGAATAAAAATTAGGGAACCCCATATTCTATGTCATTAAATTATCTTCATTTAGGGACATTTTCTCATCAACATGGGTTTAGTCATGTATAATTTATATGGGTACCTATTTGTATTTTTTTCATAAAATTTTTATTTACCAGATTCTTTATCACACATCACCCAAAAAAATAGCACAACAAAAGAATATCAATTATCAATGAATTATGATAACCCATCATTAAAAGGTAAACAATTAAAAATAAAAACACATAATGTCTCCATGTACTGAACATACATCTTTATCTCATGATCCCATGGACACTTCTATAAGCCCCCACGCCTATATCAGAAAAAACAAAGGAATTTCCAATCCATATAATATCATTACCCAGTGATTCTGAATCTCCATTGGATTTGAAACCAACATCAATTCATCCGCAATATCCAAATATCCCTACTAAATGACATGGGTGCATTAATGATGATATAGGGTTTGATAATATACATGGAAAATTTCACGGATTACACAAAAATGTGGAAGATGTTCTAAACACTATTCCACATCACCATCAAGTTCTAATACCTTGACAGGTCAAAAAAACTAGGTGGTGATCATACCACTTAGTAGACTACTTTTTTCCACATTGATGAGATACTATTTAGGAAAAATGGTCTCCAAATTCAACCTCCATGGTTATCCTCCTACTATCAACATAATATATATATTATCTTTTCTTATTATAATATTACTCTCACACATATAATATGAAATTTATCTAAAATTTTTTCACTACATATTTAACATAAATTTCTACCTCCACAACCTCTATCCAACAAAATAAAAAATGATATAATCATCGATAAAAGTACTTAAATGGGGCCTTGATTCATGACTATGTATAACTAATATTATATATAAAAATAATCCAAAGTAAATTTATATTCCCTAGAACCACAAAATTTTATGATGAATAACAACAACATGTCATATTTCATAAGTAATGCCCAAATTTTGTCCCCATCCATAAGAGGATAGACTGTAGTGGTGAGGTATAATTGACCTTAAAAGGCATAATGAAATCATTATCATACTCAAAAAGTAAAACTTGTATCATGATACAAAATAATTGAACTAAAAATCTATTAAATTGAACCATCTCATCCATCTATCACCTTAAAAAACATCCAATACAATTGACTCCTTGATCGGTACAAAATTGGATGATTTCACCAACCGATCCATGATTACACATATCACATCAACATAGCCATGCTATATGGGAATCATTTTGAAGAAATCCACTTATATTTATTCTTATTGACACTAAAAAAAATATAAAGTCTCAAAAAAACGACCATGTAAAATATTCTTAGCCTTTACCTACTAGATATCCAAGCATCGAGCAACAGATTGTGCCACCAAAAATTTCATATCAGGCCACAAAATTTTTTCCTCAAGATTTCGTAAATATTTTATATCCTAGGGAGTATATGTAGTTTTTATCTCTTAAATATATGAAATAAGAAAATAAATTTCACTAACACAATTGACAACCTCTCTTGATACAACACACATTTCTAAGCATCCTCTGATAATTCACAAGGGGTATCACCACACCAACCATTGCCAAACTTCAATTAAAAATCTGATTCATCCCACTGAGAATCATCCCCCTTTAGTAGAAAGTAAAACCATATGGTTATCATCAAATTTCAGACTTTCACATTTATATATCCACCATCATGATTCATCACTGAATGCTCATCTATGGTGTTCCATACATCAACATAATCACGAGCCACATCACCTCAAAATGTTTGACTAAGAACATCCTTAAATGAAATCACAATTTTTTTAATATATGTAATTAGTAAATCACAATACTAAAAAAATATCTATCTAAAACATATTTTTTATATTCAATTAATGCTTAAAAAAGGAAAATTTCTCACCATTGTGGGATATGAAAACAAAAAGTGCTAACCAATTAGTAAATTGACTCAAATCTCAAGCAAAAAAACATCACCAACTCTAGATCATTGGAGTCATATTTATGATAATGGAAATTTAACTTTCTCTATAAATAATAGATATTGGTTTTATATTTCATTTACTATCATCTCAAACCGTGATATGTTTCATCAAGAAAACCTCAAAAATCACACCTTCCTCTAGAAACCGAAGAACAGAAGGACCAAGAAACATCTCCATTATATAACTGAAGTCATACATACACTGATCAATACACAAAAAAACATAATACATCATAGTAAACTATATTGGTGGAATTAACACATGATAATCTGATAAAAACATACAATAGTATCCAATAAGCCTATGGAAACTACAAACCTCTACCACAATATTGGGTGCTACCCAAGACCAACATACCAGAAAATAAATGATATTATCTCCACTACTCAATGAGAAAAAAATTAATATTTAATTTAACATCTCTTATGATGAAAAACAGTTGGATAACTTTCCATATAAATTGTGGTGTCGAAGAACATATATGACATATCTGAGATGATTTCCATGCTCCTCCTCTACACTCAAGTAGATCAAAATTTCATCAATGAAAATGTCAATTAAATGGTTGGGGAATTGATGAATCACATATATTATTATCCACATAGACATTTATGGTTTTTTCATCTTTGTAAAGGACATGAAAAAGAACTCAAATTTCACAAACATGTTTCAAAAGTTAGTAGTTGAGATTACATCATCCTCTAAAATAACAATGTGATATAAAAGATATAGATCAGTCAAAAAAGGACATGTAAAGCATGTATCCTAGTAAAAAGGATTAGAAATAATCATAAGTGGTTAATTATTATTGAATATTACTTTATTCAATGATTGTTACACTATACAAAACCTCGCACTACCATTCTTCTTATTCGTTAATAACACCGGAGCACCTCAGAGTTACAAAATAATATGTATAAATACCTAAAAAATAAAATAATATAAATGAATCCACATTTCCCATAACATATAAGGTTCTATTTGATAAAGTGATATTGAAATTTTAGAATCACTGTGATATATTTCTATAATTAACTGATCATTATGTTGAGCGTGTAACATCATTTATTTCTCTAAAAAAATCCATGAACTCTCCAAAATCCAAAATAAATTCAACTATCCTAGTATCAAGATTTTCCACAAATGTCTCAAAAATCAATGATATAATGGGATCAACACATTTAGTGTCCACCTAATAACTCCACACAATAATTAAAAAAACATGTTATCCATCCACATTTGAGAGTACAACTCTTGACTGAAAGGACCAAATAATGTAATGCTCATAAAAAATCCATTCAATGCATATGAAGGAAATTTTCAACAAAATATAAAGAATGAATGGATCCACATAGTATTGATGTGGCAATATCCTTAGTCTACACCCCCATAAAAAAATAAGCATTTTGGTCAAGCCTCTAACTATCATAGTCAACAGGAAGGGCATATAAAGACTCCGTATATATAAAAACAATGAAAAAAGTATATTTGGTGAAAAAAGGAGGGACAATATCTCAAATAAAAAAATGAATAAATAAGGGTACATGATATGTTAAACAAACCTTAAACAATATTGGATCCCTCTGGAACCATTTACTACACTGTATAAAACTTCCCATTCCCGACATCTATTTCAATCTACTAATGACCACATACACAAACAAACTCATGTAGAAGTCCCTAAACATATGGAACATCTTTAGGTTAGTATGTTTCTCCACCACCACCTCTTTTTATTGAATAAAATTACATCCCCCAATACTCAAATGGTCTCTCCAATAAATTCTGATTTGATGGATTCTAAAACTGACTACCTCCAACAAACTATGTTGGGAGAATCCCTCAGAACACATTCTGGAAATGACAATGAACCCCAAAGATAAAACATGATATCTTAAATCCCATAAGAATTGATTGTGAAGCATTAGTTATAGATGTCCACAATGGAAGATACTAATGTCAACTCCCTAGATGAAATATATTTGGTGTCCCTAATTTTGGAGATCTTCTATAGAAAATAAAACTCCTCAAGTAACCATAATGGTTCCCAAATCATGGTAAAACACTGCATGAATGAACCCCTCACTCGCACTCAACTTATTCAAAGCATTTGGGTACATTTTCAATGTAATGGGAGTTAATCATCACTAGATTAATGGATGGAGCACATCATCAATATATATCACATGAGACACCTCACTATGAATAAAATAAAGAAAATATTTTGAAGGTCTATGATTTTGATTCCCTACCCACATTTAAAAAATACTCTACAGATGAGAAGGTAGAAACAACATATTCACTATAAACTTGTTTTATGAATGAAAATATACCCATAACTCTTTATGATTTTTTCACAAAAAACATCATCCTTTTTCACTGTATATTATATAAAATCAATCACGAAATCATATCTCTCTAAATTTGAATAATTTTAAATAAGACCTAGTATCCAACTGATGTTTGGATCAAATTGAATGTGATCTCGGGCTCCTCTGACAGTCTCTTTTTAACCACATTAGAAACACATCTCGTGTACTATCCCAAATCATGACAATGTACAACACAATGAACCCACGACTAATGAACATCATCTCTATCCAAATTAATCACATGGGGATAAACTTGATCTACATGGTAAATCTACACTTATTAAACAACAAAGATCTGATAAAAATGATCAATAACTAAATGAAAGAATAATTCTTCTAATGATTATCTATTATGGAATTATATCATGATATATTTAATTAATTTTAATTCATTTTCATCATACCAAGAAATCCCAAATTAAATAGGACCATGATTTATAATAAATAATATACCTCTCCTTTGTCTCTACCTTGGAAATAGGCCCACCACACTTGGACATTCAATAAGCATTGATTCTATGAACTGGATATCTAGCACCTCTAAAATCCCAGGACCTAGACGGTCTCCCTACCCTATGGACCACACCGATGCTAATAGTAACCATTGACATACCAACCTATGAAATAATGAATGTTCATAAATCCACACTCTATTATATATCTCATCAAACCGCTCTAGTACAACTCTTTCCTGACCACTTACCAAAGAGATACCACAATAAAGGGTGGGAGATTATGATCCCTATGTCGTGCCTCTAGTGTGTCCAAAGTTGGTGAATATAACCATGGGTATATAAAATCCATACAAATGGTATTCATTAACTTTTATAATAACTAGATCTATAGGTTGGATTAATAATGTATTATAAAAAAATAAACATAATAAAACAATAAATAATAAAATCATCCAATAATGAATGTATAAATAAATAATATCTAGATAATATTTACAAATTTAAATACCCAATAGTAAAAATAATGTTGTGATGTCACAACAATCTTAATGTATAATTGAGAAATTTCTAGCATGATCCATGATATCCTAATAGAAACCTGAAACGATGTTCCTATACATAGGGTGATCATAAAAATATATTCATTATGAAATCCAAAGACTCTTGTGAGAATGTGAAAATAGAATACTATTGTACAAATTAGATAATAGAAGATCCAAAAAAATAAATAGTTAACGTATCGAATTCCATCCACACCATGTAATTGTTGTTAAATAACACAATACATGTATAATAACTTATTCAAGATCATATTGATAAATAGTGTGATTCAACACTTTACCACTTGGATGAGGCTCTTACGCCATAATGTTTAACATACTGTCGATTCCTTACCTTATATAAAAATCACATCTCTTCATCACACAACATGGCCATCGCACCAAATATCACATAACGATTTAAAATCCATCAATCCACATATTTCTTGGAGATAGATGGAAAATCACAAAATAACTATAACTATATTAGTAGTGTATCAGTAACATTAAGGACACCAACCACATTCCAAAATCTTACAATGCATGACCTCCATCATAAAACATCTCCTCGCATATTTCCACACCATAACATGACTATAACATCACATGTCACCTGAAGACACATAGACCATCACCTAGTTCACTATCTGACCTCTTCCACTATAGCATTTGTATATATACTCTCCTGGAAGGGAAAAATTGATATAGTGTGTATAAAACAATCCATCCTCACAAAAATAATTTTGGGAAAATACCACCATATAGATATAAGGTAGTTAGAACATAGTTCTCATCATGGGTGGGGAGAATATGGAAATAGCTTAATATATAATATTTATTGACTTATAAGTGATGATTCAAATGGATTCAAATCATCCACTCCCAACAGTTTCTCTAGAGATCCCTGATAACACCTCTCATTCATTTCTAGGTCATTAGATACACATAGGTTGATCGAATCGACCACACCCACATTTGTTCATGTATGTTCTTCTTATTTCAACACATATCCAAAGTCATAGTTAATAAGGGTTGATGGATTATCCCATAGTTGCATCATAGTTCCCAGAAGATGGTTTCCCTATCCCCATGGTTTCTTTGGAATCCTTCTAGGAAGTAGTGAGGAATCTTCCATGGACCCTAACTATGGGATCAGGCGCTGACAAAACTCCTCTCTTCATTTTCTCAGACTGCATAAAATATTATGGCCTTGACATTCCATCCACTATGTCGATCCTGGATCGAATGGTGTTCTTCATCATCCTAGCGTCCATGGAGAACATTGTTATAGTGTCGATAATATCTTTAACGGGGTGGGGAGATGGAGGTTTTCTCTCACTTGATGGTTTATGGATGTTCACTCTAAGAAATAAATCCACTCACTACACTCTATATCTCCCTCTATGGGATCCCACTTCACCTTATAAATGTTTCTTTCTTTAATGTGATATGGGATTCACTGGGGATGTACCATTGTGCGGATAATCAGGTGATTTGATTGGAGGATGAGTCGGATGCACAGATCTATGTCGAGATGGTCATTTTTCGGCCAAAACAGAACTATGTCTTTCTCCATATTGAAGGGATGAAGGATTACATTCGAGACACTATTTACACTTCTTATCCTCGATTATTTTGATTCTATAAAATATAAGGTCACAATAGGTAGGTTTGCTGCATGGTCTGGGGTAGGCACCTTAAGAGTTTTTGAGGCCTTCCGAGTGATACCCTACCTCAATTTCCCATTCTAAGATCAATGATTTAGGCAAAGAGGTGGACTTCCCCCTCCCACTCTTATATCTGAGGACAACTATTCTATTTTTTGGATCATTGGGAAAGAATCCTCTATTAGGGATCTGATTTTGTTCTACCCATGCATGGTTGGGAATACACCTTTTAAAATTAGAGAAGTGGGTCCACATTCAGACGAGCCGTTCCTCAGTAGTCATATTAGTAACTGTCCATTGGTCCCATGGTTCACTTACCACATCTTCATTACCGGGATTCCCTAGACGGATCCTGGTACTCAGGAATAAGTAGCTGCTTAGAAGTCCTCATCTAGTGAGGTCCTCTCTCTGACATCATCTTATTCTCCAATGGGGAAATCCTCTCCTCCATCGAATGCACCGATGGTTCTATCATACCCTCCAATATCACCTCCAAAATATCCTATTAGATTTTTAGTGGACACTAGGAACCTCATATCTATAGTGGATACACACAGGGATTTCCTTAGTGTAGGTCAAACTCATTTGACCATCAACATGAAGGTGCAAAGTGGCATGATCACATTTTCTCAGTACAAATCTAGTGCGATAATATCCCCATAGTGGTCTCTTTTTGCAATGTTCTAGGATTTTGTTGCCAAAACCAGAGGCTCAGGGTTCAATGTTTAGAGTTATAATATGAAACACCCATGGTATAGGGGCACAAGTGATGTCTTAATTCATAGATAATGAATTATTTAATCACTATATAACTATAGTGTAAACTCTTGAACCAAAACATGAATCTTGAAAAATTATTGATTATGATTAGAGGTTTAGAGTACGTGGATTCATGCACAAGAACCCTCCCTGATCCCAAATATGGATATTATATAAGGACCATATCATAGAAGAAATTCTCAATGCATCTGGGTAATAACTCTCCACGAAAAGATTGATAGGTACAAAGGGTTTTTTATTCTCCTTCATCAACTCTACTTGAAATTACTAGGATACAGCGGCTCTATGGCACGATGTAGATGGCCTTATTTATGTTAATACCCCATAGATTTTTGGGGGTGATTTTATTACTATGGAATCTATAGTGGAGAAACAGGGGTGAGGGTATTTTGTATAGAGTGTAAGTCAGGCCTTTGTTTCGTTATTGGCTTGAACATTCCTTATAGATATAGGATTTTTGGGAGACCACATAACATGGTGTAAAAATCATCAGGGGGGATGGTACAGTTGGTTTTTTCTTGAAATGTTCTTGATGAATGAGGCATCTATTTCACTCTTCCTAGACATGAATGTATCTCACATAGGGTAGTGCTTATCCAATCACTCTCTGTTGAAGCTTTCTATGAGCTCCAGAACGTCATGAGATGATCACACACATTTTTCATGGACGTGATTGGACGAGCCTATCATCAATAATGTATTTGTGGAAGCATGTATTTTTACACTCTAGGATCCTTTATATATAATTCCATAATAAGATCAGGTGGCTCAAACATAGGTTACAAAGTTGCTAGATGTTTTTTCCTACCCGTGATTAGGACCTGCTTGTGATCAGTAAGAGAGTTTAATGAATGGAGGCTAGCCTGGAACATGAATGGGATGAAAAATTATTTAATGAACTATGGGCCAATAAGGGTATTCTCACTGTTATTATATTAAGGCAGTAGAGGATTGTTAGAAAGGGTGCGAGACTGAGATTCCATCACAAAGGGGAACATAATCACAGATTTTCCATCCATTCCTAAACGAGAGGTGTTGTATGAACCGAAAAAATATTCTCAGGGAGGATAGATCCTACTCTATTGACTGGGATAAAGTTGGGGAAATGGACAGTTAAAATATGAAAGGTTTATTGGATAGACCCAATTCTAAAATGGAAGAAGTATATCCTCTTTAGAAAATGAATATATTTAAGGACATCCCAAGCAGTGTTATGGAGGAAATTGACAAGATCTTGAGGAGGCCTCTATATAAGGATTAATTATGAGTGGAGGTTTGGACATTGACCCTAGATAGTGCACCAAGGCCAGAATAAATACCTTGTACATTTTACAAGTCTGTATGGAATAATGTCAAAGAGGATTTAGTGAGAGCAGTGCAAGATTACTTCATGGGGGGACACCTTCCTCCCATAGCCAATGAAACCAAGATGATTTTGATACCAAAATTACTTAACCCTCAGTCTGTTGAGCAGTAATGACCTATAATCTTGTGAAACATACCATACAAGGTTCTAGATGTCATCTTCAACAAAAGGTTAGTGCCTCACATAAATAAATAGATGGCAGTAGAGCAGTATAACTTCATCTAAGGGAGATCAATACAAGGTGTGATTGGAGTGGTCCAAGAAATGATTAGTGGGTTCAAAAATACCTTTCGTAATAACATGGTAATCAAATTAGA
Organism: Viscum album; assembly: GCA_963277665.1. Lineage (NCBI taxonomy): Eukaryota > Viridiplantae > Streptophyta > Magnoliopsida > Santalales > Viscaceae > Viscum > Viscum album. The sequence goes on from OY728131.1 coordinate 1,247,640,545, forward strand.
CATGAGAAAAGACTTTGATAATATGAAATGGGGTTTAATTTTAATGGTTTTGGCTGGAATGGGTTTATCAAACTGGACATATGACCTACTATTCTATTGTTTTATCTCAGTGAGGCTCTCCACTATGTTAATGGGTTTGTAGTTCAGGTTCTTCAGGGCCAACCGAGGTATAATTAAATAGGATCCCCTATCCCCAACTCTCTTCATTATCGCTCAATATATGATAATATAATATATTAAAAGGGGTTTGAGGACGAGAAATGTTCTTCAATATTGGGTTAGGAATGCTACAAAGGGTATCTCACACATGATGTTTGTGGATGATACAATTATTTTTATTAATGGATTTATGAGAAAACTGAATATAATGAATGGTATTATAGGGGAATATTGTAAATGAAGTGGGAAGGTTGTGATAATCAAGAATAACCTCTATTATAATATTATGAAACTCTTGGACATTAGGGCTTGGACTCTGGATGACAACTTGAAGATTAGGAGAAGTTCATTCCACATGGAGTATCTCAGAGTGTCGGTTAGTCCTAAAACCCTTGAAATTCATCATTTTGATTAGATTTTAGGAAATATTACATGGTTCATTTCCAATTGGAGAAATAGGTTCCTATCATTTGGAGTGTTCATTACTATGGTAAATTGTGTACTTGTTTCTATCCCCATACATATCTTGTCACCATGAATTGTCCAAAAATCATCATTTCCAACATGTAAATGATAACAATGTCCTTTATATGGGATGGAATGATAAAATTAATACATAAGTGGGCCTTGGGGAAGAATCTACTAAGACCAATAGCAGATGGGGCATCAATTCTAGGATTGTCTCTTTGACCATGGAAGGGGTTCATGATAAAATTGCGTTGGGGGATATAAATGGCTGAAATATATAGGGAAAAATCATTACTGTATAATATTTCCTATATTCGATGGTGAATGGGTATTATCCATCAAGGATATGGATGGAGATTCACCAGTACACGGAGTTCCTGCAACCTCATTCCAGGTGGCAAGTTGGTCGAGGATATGCGAACTTCTACTGTCAGGATTGGCGTAGAGTCTATGGTTTCCAGGATGCCCCACATCTGATATGTCCATCAAAAAAGAAAATGAACACCATATTTTTATTTTTACCATATTTGAAGACTTTCAACGTAACTCATACAATGAGATTATTCTTATAATTGATCCTAAAATACTTATCTTCATGGGATCCTCATCGGGTGTGTTCTCAATTAAGGATTATACTCCCATGAGGAGGGACCCAAATACAAGAGACCCATTTGGGGAAATTTTATGGTTCAAGGGGATTCCCCCATGTTTACCTTCCTGATGTGGAGAGTGAGTAATAACACTATTCCCACTGACGAAATCACCATATGCATGGGTGTGACCATGGTCTCTATATTTTGGTGTTGTAAAAATCCCAAACAAGAAATGGTGGATCACCTCTTCTTGAACAGTGAAATGGATCACTGGATATGATAGGAATACAATGCTTTCTCACAGTGGAATGATCAATGAGGGATATAAGAAAACGTTTTCAATCAATGGTTTAATGGCATGGGTGATCATAGTTCTGAGAGGAATGGATGGGAAATCATCCAAAGTGGAAGGATATTATACCATTTGGAAAGGTAGGAATGAGGCTCTCTACATGAATATCATAGGCACTAGAACCAACATCAGCTACAAAATGAAGGAATTATTTATGAAATTGGTCTTTTTGTTTACAGAATGTGAGGGATCTCTGATAATAAGTACTTTAACATATGTGTCTCTATCCATATAGGGATGATGGGAAAAGGAAATTGGGTAAGTTGTTACACCCTAAGAAGAAGGTTCATAATCAACACGGACGTGTCCCCTCCGAGGGGTAGATGAGATTGGAGGCGTTATAAGGAACCAAAGGGGGTTCTTCATCGCTGCTTTCTCAACCTTTTATAGAATAGGTTAAACCCTCCAAGATTAGGAAAAGGCTATGGTTACATGATTGGAGTTATGTGAGAAAATCAATTTGAATTTGAAGGTAGTCGAGACAGATTCATTTATCCTTTACGAAGAACTATCTGGTAGTATAAGTTGTCCCTGGAGCATAGAATACAATATTCTCAAGTGAAAACAGATCATGGGGTCCCATATCTACATATCGTTTAACAAACATAGGACCAACCAAATCATATAGTGCCAGAATTTAACCAGAAACTTTAAATCCATAACACCACAAAATCTATAATCCCCATATCACACTAAAAACCAGTTACCTTTATCAATAACATTAACATTATTATTAAAAAAACTCATCATATACACTACCCATTTTCAATTTACATTAATTAATAATTTCATCCCATTCCATTTGTATCATTAAAAACCAATTTCTACTACTACTCATGTGACAAGAATAACAAATCTGATCTGCCACATGCCGTCCATTTACCAGCAATACATCTCCTCCCAAAAAAATATTCACACCTCAAGAACATCATTTATAAATATCCCTAAAAATGGATCACAAAACTCAAAAATCCACCCCTAACCACCCCACAACATGTTCAAACAACATGCACATATTAGCCATGATTCCCTATAACATGATCTTACAATAGACACATCATCCCCATGCCACCCCATAATATGATCACACAACAAAGATATCAACCCACATCATCCCATAAAACTTTGACAAAATATTTAGTTTATATAAAACAATTCTGTATTTGAGTTTAAAATTTAGCATATTTGACTTATCTATTAATGGAATTATCATAGAATTCATATTACTTGGGAAACCATTCAATTTTACAGATATATGTGTTCAACCAATTTCATTTTTCATTGTGATTCAAACCAATCACAACAAAAAAGGGTTCAAAACTCATCAACTGTAGCACAGAATGTTCCACTAATGACCCCTTATATTATTAGGGAATTATCATATAATATCAAAATATAAATTGTATCCTCGGTAAAAGATAATTGTTATTCAATTACCCATTACCCCTTAATTTTAGTTGACTTCTATTTATCTCTATTAGGAAGCTGAAAACAATATTACCAGAGATAGTAAAGATAAAATCCTTCCTAAATGATATAGAATAAATAGAAAAGGGGGATATCGTACTTCAATCAATTTTTTTCAGCATAATTCCCACCAAAAGAAGAAGAAGAAACTCTCTTAAAACATAATATCACATGGGGAACAAAGGATAAATCTACACCACACCTAAGGATTTTCAAAATTTATACAACACACTCCAAATAAAAACAAAATTTTATAATGTATCTCAAAAGGATGAATGAAAATAAAAAAATGTGATAATTGATGAACTCGTCAAAAAGTATTTTAACATTAAATACCATAACACAAGGATCAAACTAGGAATAATAGGGATGACCAATCCTCCCAAATCACCTAGGATTCTCCAAATATTAGAGAGATGAGGAAAAATTAAAAAGAAAGAATTTATGAAAAATAGAATTTATAAACCTCAATCCATCCCCTTTTATATTGTGACTTCCATTCATAATGTTAATTCCATGGCATCCCATATATTTTTTTTGTGAATTTATTATGAGGTGATAACTCCCAATGATATTGGTTTTTAAAAATAATTAGTATACATGGCTAAAATTAATTACAATTCCTGAATTATTTCATAACATGATTTAATTTTATGGAATACCTATTTTCCATTGACAAATACATAAAACCAACCGATTATATAAGCTATAAATAACTAAATCACTATATAAATATGGTTCACATCCTGAAATACCTACCGAAACACTTCTGCATCTCTATCCTCTACAAAAACCATCATGACATACTTAAAACGCAATCCATCAAGAAAAAATATTTATAATTTCAATAGATGAAAAAAATCGTATATAATTTTCATATGTATTAAATCACTTGTTCTAGAAATAACATACGGGGAATTTAGAATTTTGATTTTCAAGATTTCCATCAATTTTCAACTCGTTCCCCTCCACTGTAATTATTATTGATGTTATCCATATTTTGAAAACATAAAATCTTATATGAACATTATGAAATGATTTTTTTTCAACAAATAGAATAATTTAATACAAAATTTAATTATTTTTTAGGTTTTGAAACATATAAAATACGCAATTTATAGTATTTCAAAAAAATATTCTACGTACTACATAGAAATTCTCTAAATTAAATATTGATTGATCTATAATCACATCATCTCTTAACCTAAACTGTATAAAAATATCCAATTCAACAATGAACATGACTTCTACTCTTTGTATTAGTGAGCGATTTTAGTTACATATATTATATTCTTTAATACAAACATATACATGTTCTCTAAACTCATTTGAGAAGTCCATATATATATTTATCATCTAGAAAATCTTTCATTTGACATATTTATGATTAATATTCGTATACTGCAACCCATTTTATATGTATGAAGATAATATGTTTCCATAATATGATTTTTTAGATTCTACTTAAATCAATATATCTATCTATTTAGGAATCAACAATTAGTTTCATATTCCATTTTTATAATATAGATATAATTGAATATTCCATGGAATCCCACACTAATGTTCATGAGTGATGATAAATAGGAAAGACATTTTAGATTTATTTTTAGGACACAAAAATACACCATCCATTCCTCCAACATATGTATTTAAATTCTTATTGACAATAAAATAATTCATATTTCAATTTGAATTATCTAAATTTAAAATGTTTTCTCGTCCTTATTAAAATATTTTTCAATTATTTCAGTGATATTTATTATTTATTATGCTTACTTTGGGATATAATCCAGTGGTATCATCACTATTATACCTATATAGGTTATATAATAATTCTATGTGGAGGTTTTCATGAAAATAATTTCAGCCACATTGGTTAAGGAAAATAAAATTTATTTATTAATGTTTCATATTTTGCGGATCATATAAGTATGGGTTTAAAACCAGTGATGGGAAGTCCCATTATTCACAACCAATACATAAGTTAGAGATTTATATATTACAGAATTAAAAATTAATGTCATTTGAGTGAACATAAACCCCCATGAATCATCATCCATTATTGTATAATGTCAATAGTTTGTTTGTAACACCCCGAGCTTCCACGATACGCTTCTCATTCAATAATGCAATTGCTTGCATTGTACGCATCTTCGAGTTCTAAAACACCGCGACTAATCAAAGTAGCTGTTATGAATAGTAATAACCACTTTTTAAAATTATATAAATTTTATATTTCAAAATGGACTTCATTTTTGTATTCGTAATATCTAAATTATCCAAATTTGAATTTTTTGTAATTTTCTGAGAACTTCCAATTTTTTATGAATAGTGAAAAATACTTAAAAACAACTTTTTAAAAAAAAATAATTTATAGTGATAAATTATACTATTTATTGGTTTTAAAGTATAATTAGAATATATTTTTACTATTTTTTCCAATGGTGGTCATTATAATTAATTTAACATTGAAATTGGACATAAACAATTGCCAATCTTTTGATAAAAATTGTTTCTTAAAAACACGCCATTTTTTGTAACAGCGGGAATTAATTATAAAATTAATTAATTCAACTTATATATTTGGAATTTTTTAAAATAGACATCATTTTTGAATTCGGAATATCAATTATATCTTAGGGTGAAATTTTGGCTTTGTTCTGAAAAACTTCAATTTTTGATGAATAGTGAAACCACTAAGTGGTAGTTAAATAACTAATTTTTCGTTTAAATGAAATATTACCACTTATGTGATTTGATTTTCAAAAATCCAACATACATGGTTGTCATTAAGAAGTAAAATGTGGTTCAATGATATTAAAATAATTTTTTGGTGAATAGTAACTTTTAAGTTCTTAATCGCGATTAGAGGTAATTAGTGTAGTTTAAGATACAAATAATGTTTTAATAATATGAGATGAGCATGACACTTGTCCTACTCCTATTGGATCAGTCATGGACGACCAAGACAACCCATGGGTCAACTTGGGGACCCCATGGACCCACTTTAGTTGGAAAATGACATTAATATATATATATTTAATGTTAAAATTAAATTGACACAAACATGAGTTATTTTACTAAAACAGTTTTTAAGTGGGGTTACACAAGTCCAAATTTTGACTATAAATATTCATTAGAAATCTAAAAAGATTTCCAACATCATATTATTTTTTTTATAATTTTTAGACATTATATAAATTAAATTATTTATGAAATCATTATGATGCAGCGATGACCTCATTATTTAACGATTTTAATAAAATTAAAAGATAATGTAAAATCCAAGGCTTAAACTTGTCCAAAGACTATTGGATGGGTAGATTTAGAACCCTTATCACCTTATCCACGAATTATATAAGTTTGGGACCTTTAGAATCCGAAAAGAATTGTGTAATAATGTAACATTTCAATCTTTCCAAAAGAGCCCCTCCTCTCCACTTATAAAAGGCCCCCACCTCTCCCACCTTATTCAGACCTTCAAGCCATTTGGCTCGGCCAAAATCTGCCCAAATACTCTCCCAACTTCCCCCTCTTACTCCTATAAGCCTCACATTGGGCAGAACTCTTCTCAAGGAAGCCTTTGGATCAAATCCAAAAGAGTTACCCGATTTTGAGGTAATGTCTTCTCTAATGTTGTTTTGTTTTATTTTTCTTCTCAAACCCCCTAAACTATTTTTATTCATTTCTTTTGTAACAAAAACAGTATCCTCAATATACTAGGATTTTTTTATAAGAAGGATTCGAGCTACACTTACACACACCTACATCTAATGGGTAAAGAACATATGGTTTCTGTGGATGGAGAATTTCTGCCTCACGAAACGATGATTGTTCAACACTCATATAGCACCTTCAAAGGTGGCCATTAAGATGTCACTATATTTATATATGATATATAATGTGTTTATTTTTTACTTATGCTTCTGTATTTCTCATTTATGGCATACTTTATGATTTCCATTATGCGTAAAACGTGATAATTTCATTTTAGGAAGTGCGGACTACCGCCCCCTCAAATTGATTTGAATCGTTAATGCCATATGTGGGATGTATAAAGGATGGAGTAAATGGTATTATACAATATATTATACTGGAATTATATTATACATTTATATCATTATGATTTCGTTCCATTAAATATGAAATTGAAATGAAAGTAGCGTTTATGCGTACGTACGGCTTACCGTCTCCATGAACGGTGCATTTCATTTCTTACCTCTAAATGTTACGTAATATTATAAATGAATGTATATACTGGATATATATTATATATATGATATCTACATCATGAATATAATTCTGGATATAATGGATATTTCACCACATGAACAACTTGTAATTATAAGAAGGTTATTGTTGACACAAGTACCAAAGATCGACAAAACGACCGTTATTAACTTAAATAATTACATAACGTTCATAACATTGTAATAAGTGATATAAAAAGGATAATGAAATTTAAAATGGTTCTTAATAAGGTAGATATTAACTCTAGTTTATTATTCAGGAGGTTAAAGAACGGTTGAGTCAATTCGGACATGAGGTAAGGGAATTTCTTAACCCAATTTCAATTCTTTGGGTTAATCTCCTACTTTCTAATTATGTCATTATATTATTATGTCATATCTTGTATTTGTACTTTATTTATGTGTACTTATAGTGAATACACATAGTATATCTATTTTATTTTAAAAATGATCTTTGTATGGGACTTCGTCTCAATCTCCTTTCATTGAGGCATATTTTATTTTATACACAACTTTCTTTTATACGGTGTATAAACCCCTTTGACTTTTACGTTTAATCAAAATGAATCTTTTTTATACGAAGCATTTTACTAAAAGACAAAAAGGGAATGTTTTCCTTTCCGTACTTATGTGGCGACAATGACTTCTCTGCCGCCGTGACCATTATTTGAGTTTCGGCTTCCTCTACAAGCCATCACTTTTTTTTGAAAAATAAATACAAAGTTTTAACTTGCTTTTATTTTGGTATTGAAAATGGGTTTGAAAGCATTTTTATTATATCAATGTGTTGTATTGACAATCTTGTGATTGAAATGTGGAAATTTTATGTTTCCTTTACGCATATTTTATGTGATACGATTATGTTATGGTTTATGATATGTTTAAACCTATTCATATGAGGAATGCATTGGACTTAATATGTAATGGGTGGAGCCCTCTATAGCTCCTCGATGCATCGGCAGGTCTCATGAGACAAACTAGTGTCTTGG